>OW971898.1:5625000-6250000 GCA_943193645.1 Acentria ephemerella | reverse complement strand
ATTGAATAATGACTCCTAGAAAACTACCTCCACATAAATTTTAAAGATCTTTGTTTAACTCCTGATTGACTCGTAGAGTAGCATTAGGTGTTGATATTGTGCATTAAATTATAAAAGAAAAAAAGTGGTAAAATATTTTTGACCAGTAAAATATTTTTGTTTATCTTTCTGTCCCGGCTGTGACGCAAGACTCCTGGCTAAGTAGCTAATAGATATACGCCTGACTGTACTTAACCCGAAATATAATTATAAAATATTTTTTGCCAACAGGGCAAAATCTAAATCAAAAATTAAAATATCTGTACCTGCATCTTCTGTTTCTTTCTTAATCAACCAGAACGGTCTTTCTAAGAGCTGAGTTTGGTTATGGTTTGATATTTAGATGTTCCATACACTATTAATTTATTTGAATCGACATGTCAGCACTTCCGAAGTAGGATCCTAGGGAAATCAGGGCAGGTAAAGCTATTAAAAAATATGAAACAACGTATATTTATAAGTAGAGCTCCTACTCCAAAAATAATTTCAAATTGACTTCTTAAATTATATTGTTTTTTAAGTTGGGTTTTATGGTTATTTCATTATTATATTATCTGTCATTCAACTGTCATGGAGTTAATTTTATGGTCTATTGCTTATTAATTAAGTCAAAATATCTTTATTTAAATATACTAAATTACTGATTTATTTTAAATCATCATATTAGGGATATCAACAAATTAATTAAACTATTTAAACGTGATCTGTAAACTATTTAACAATCGAAAACTTTGCAGTTATTGTTGCCGATTGGGTTACAACGCCTTGTGCGTTAAAGTGGCTCGGAAATAAAATTGTGGCAGGTTTTGACAGTTTTCCAAATATTTTTTTTTTATAAATAGCTCAGCAAATGAATCTGATGATAAGCAGTAGACGAGTCCACATGTGAAGATAGCTAGTGAAGCATGTGATATACTGCCCTAGCCACCCTCACCTTGCTGGCCCAAAAAGTGCTTTTTCACGCCTCTTTTAAAGGAACCCATGTTATAAGAAGGAGGGAATACGTGTGCTGGCAAGGAATAATTTACGTTGAACACGGTCACATATCGTTCTTTCTTCCCATGTATGCTTTTATTGTAGTTTCATTATTGTAATTTAATTTTTTACCAATTTAAAGCGACGAACACGATATTGTGCAAGCATGCTAACACAGCTGTGTACTGGCGGAATAAGTCATATTTATTTGCTTTCAGTTTAATAACTTTAAAATAAGGTTACACGCATGTCGCATGGTATTTTTGATTGAATGACGTTATGTCACCGTATAATTTCTACTTTAGTGTTTTATTGATCAACCCACGCTCTTATCATTATATTGCACTTTGAAACACTTCGCTTATTTATCACAGTTACCAAAATACTTACTCAAAACAAAATAACTAACTTGTTTCAGATAATTGAAACAAGTAAAATAAATAATTAATAAAGTAATTTGGTAATTGTTACTTTTTGAGTGTTTCTCTTCTTGAATTGACTGATGTACAATAAAGATGTATTCTATTCTATTCTATTCTATTCTAATTGTGAAAATAAATAAATTTCCCTAGTTATACTGGTTTTAATTATTCAACTGTAAGGTAAGTTTATACAATATAAAACGAGCAAATAAAACGTATTCACAAATCTCTTTTATCGCTTTATTTAGATAAAACTTTAGGTACAAGATGTTAATTTTTAATTTAAATTTAAAACTGGTTAATTAAGTAAGATATTAGCCCCTCTCATTTATTTGTCTATATTTTTTATAAATAATTCGAATTAATTGAATTAGTGGTATACAGATTTGGAGAAGAATATAAGTTCACATTGTATGAATACAATGTGAACTTATATTCTTCTTCTTCTAAGATAAATTATTTAAATCCCCCATAAGCTTGAAAGCTTATGGGGGATTTAAATAATTTATCTTAGTAAAGTTTTGCTAACGAGGCTCTTTATCCAATTCATACGTGGATAGATTATTGAAATCCAGCATCAGTCATCTTAAAGTTACGACCCTGACAACGCCCTGTAAGGAGCAAGATCTTTATTTGCATAATATAATCCATTCTCTATTTGATTATGCTGTTTCTAACTTGCTCATGTTGCTAAATCTTAACCCGATATTGTTATCTCGGAATAGACGGAAGCTTTCGCTGTTCAAACGTACAGACCACCTCGTATTACAACTCCGTGCCAGTTGCACGCACCGGTTAAGATGTTGCAATGATGTTGTGATAAGTTGTTACAAGAGCTTAATCGCTTCGTTTAGGAACTTGTAAAATTTTGATTAAACAATACTAGATGGCTAAAGATTATTAACCATTATTGGACTGGATAACTTGAACAAACTGGATCCAACCTTCGGTGATATACCTTTAGAAATCGACCACGGTTCCGTTTGTATGAAAAGTATTATTTACACCGCATCTGAACCCTTTCTTAAATGGTTTGATCATCCTTAGAATAGAATAAAATAGAATATATCTTTATTGTACATCAGCCAATTCAAAAACAGAAACACTCAAAAAATACTTTTAACAAATTTTGTACAAAGGGCGACCTTATCGCTAAAAGCGAGCTCTTCCAGGTCACCTTAGGATGGACAGGATTCAAGATAAAGTACTTAGTAGTCCTTAGTACAATGCTCAGGAGTCGATGACTTTCTTTATTACTTGATGACAGTGCATACGCAAGGATAGTTCTTTGTCAAATCACACTTAGGTCACTAATACTGCTTACTCTTACTACTGTACGCTAAACGTCTTTTATGTAATACGATTTAGTTATTATCTTGTTTATTCTGTCTTGGCATTATATAGTAAAACATAGTTTTCAACGTAATTTATGTGTATTAATAACTTATTTAATTACTAATCTAATATATATAATAACTTTTTTCACCATACATGAAAATAAAATTAATTACTAACGTAAAAAACTCACCATATCGTAATACTTGTAAACAAGTGATAAATAAAGATTTAAAATGGCTCTCAAGCCTCCAATGCTCGCGCAATTAGTTCGAAAGTGGAGTAAAATTTGAATTCGTCGGTTATTCTTTGTCCTCATGAATATATGCGAGCGACACTTAAATTTTAATTTAATAGGATGTAATTTAACTGTAAAAATGTGTTTAAAAGTATTATCGTCTTTGTTTAAAATACAGATCTAGTATACGACCGGTTTTAGGGTCTAGTATTCTCTTTTGTGTCTCATGAGTAGACGTAATTTGACTAAATCGAAATAATAAATATTTGAGAAAAGTATGTGAAGTTGTAACGTGCCTGTTCCGTTCTCTAACAAAACCAATTAAGAGAAAAGCATTTCATTCGCATCACTGTTTCTAACGACACTTTTGTTGGCAATTGTCCGGAACAATCCTCAACGTCTCATGATATCTCAATATGATAATATTGTATTGCTAAAATACCTCTTAATCTCCAGCGAGCACAGAAGCAACTTCGGTAATTTATGAAGTTGTTACACGAAGTTCCCTCGAAACTAATAAATAAAGACCTCCTTATTTGGAATTTGGCGAAGAGAAGTCCCTTGTAAAATGTAAAATGTAAAGTTTAGCTGAGTCACTTAACCGTATTTGTTGTTTAAAAGGTTTAGTCAGTTTTCTGGAAGGAACAGAGATATTTCTTTTGTCTATAATACTGTACGCATTTTTATGGAAGTGGCGATGTTTTCTCATGAATTTTGGACTCAGTTTACGGATTTGAACTTCCTCATATAATTAAATAAGCCACATAGAAATTAGAACTTTATTACAATGGTAGAACGGGAGTTACTCTCTCAAAAGCACTTTAAAAACAATTATAATGAATACGTAATTAAACTCCTTAAAAAGCAAGAATTACTGCTTACATGTCGTCTACAGTTGCCTATGGCCTCTTCAAAGCTAAATTTAAGAAATTTAACAGTTCTTACGCTGTCCTTCCAATACATATGTAGACAACTTTGACTAGATTTTTTTAAATTAGATTGTACCTTTGTACAATTCTCTAATATAATGTAGTGTCCTTTTAATTGTCTTTATGTGTACATAAATTGTTAAATAGATAAATAAATAGAGTGAGATAAGTACGCTAACATTTATTTAGTGTGCCGTCAGTATTAGGTCCATTGGTATTAAGACAAATTATATAATTTTTATATTAAATTTTATCTACAAATTTTGCTTTGAATTCTAGCACTATAAGTTCTGTAAACGTTTGTTCGCGTTTAATAAAAGAATCATCTTATATATTGACCTCAATCTGCAATTGAATATATACGCAAAACGTTCTGCGTGAGTTTACGATAGATGCATAAATAAAATACTAGTTTTACGACGTCGAATTCTCAATAAATTGCTAAAATAACTCTTAAAATATTACTTATTATAATTCTACCGTAACTATAGAGTAATGAAAAATTGGCATTCACCTCTAATAGGTGTATTGGAATCCAGGAGGAATGTTTTTTTATTTTATTTTATTAAAAGCACAGCAAATCTCGACACTCGATACCACCTGATGATAAGCAGTAGAGGATTCCATATGTGAAGATAGCTAGTGAAGCATGCGACATACTGCCCTAGCCACCCTCACCTTGCCGACCCAAAAAGTGCTTTTTCACGCCTCTTTTAAAGGAACCCATGTTATAAGAAGGAGGGAATACGTGTGCTGGTAAGGAATTCCATGCTCTAGTCATGTGCGACAAAGAAAGAAGACACAAAATCTCTTAGTACGTAAAGTAGACGTGGCTACAGTGAAGGAGTGACGCCATGGTTACAAATCTCTGAAATTAATTAGAATAAAATGATAAGTCATTATATTTGGTATTATTCGACAATGACTAATTAATGATGGGTCATTGATAAATTACATTTAAATGTAGTAATTGTATTCGATTTCAAAATTAATAATGCATCTTACTCGCCATGACCTAGTGACAGTGAAGCTGGCGGGCCATTAGGACATGAAATCGGAGTTTATATTGCTGAGCGAGCTATGGAGAAATGCTGGGAGTTTCGTTAAGACTTAAATTTCTGAACGTAGTTATTTGGCGGAAGACAAATGTGGTTGATTCCTTGAAGAAGTATAGTACGTACTAACTAAATTGGTAGTGGGCCGGTTATATCTGTGCAGAAGCAATGAACAGTAGAGTGAGAGAGTCTGCTAGGTGGGACAAGGACATCTAAAAGGTGGTAGGTGATTATTGGATGTGGAAAGAGTTCAGCATTAGACTGCAGTGAGCTATTATGATAATGACGATAGAAATAATTTTATTTAAATGTTATATGTATTGAGGTTATATGTAAAAAGGACCATCAATTGGTATCATTAGCAATAATTCCTACTAGGCGAATAAACTATTGGATAGGTGAAATCTTTCCTTCTAAGTTAGGTATAATTAATAGGTAACTCACATTATATGTTATGAGTGAGAAATTACATCAGTTATTACTAATTCTAATTTAAAAAATATATTAGTTATTATTAATGAATTTATTAATTAATTTTTCAATTTATAAGCTAAAATAATATTGATAGAAGTTATATAATAATTTGTTGAAATTGTTATCTGTTCGCTTTTTGTTTATCTTCAAACGTCTTTTATCCTGACCTATAATTGTGAGTACATTGTTTATTAAATAAATAATGTTTTACAACACAATCAGGCACAGACAGCAACAGTCGTCGGTTGAAATATACAAGTGTAGAAAAACACAAAATATTGTCGTTTCGGTATTATGGTGGAAGTTTAGAAATTAAGCACCTCACTAACACTTCACTTCACATTTAATTTTATATAGTAAAGACAAAAGAAACACAAAACAATATAAAATTGAACTGGCTGAAAACTAAATATAAAAAGGCTTACGAAATAACAATGTGCCTTGAATACGATAGGAATTTTAGGAATGATTGAAATGAAATACGAACTTTGGTTTTAGGTAACAAAATAGGCATGCCAATAAAAAATAATTAATTCGATAAAATGGCTTTAGGTTACCGGTAATAAGAAGAAACGGCGACGGCCAACAGTGAATAGTCTGAGAAATCGTAACAAGGAATATTGTGTCAAGGTTTTGAATTTTAGTGATCGATCCATTTAAAATGTTGCCAAGATTAATGAAATAGTTAAGAGTTGCTTTTATATGACGAAGTTATAGTACCACGTTACAAGTTCTTTAAAATTATATATTAGATCAAGCAGACTAAAATTAAGAAGAAACTTTCATTATTGGATCTAGAAAGTTTCTTCTGAATTTTCAAACATGATTCCAAAAATATTATAATCCAACTCTGTGTATCGTTTCGTAATTTCAGATGTGATAGACAACCAAATTTTCCTGCTGACTATTTTTTTTACACTAGATATACCAGCGATTTGAAAAATTATATTTGTTACTAATGTATATAAAATAACATTAAGTTTATAAAACGTACTCTCTAATTATAGCTCCAAAAGTCATAACATCATTTCTGAAAAAGATATGTGTAATATAGTAGGAATTTTGAATTGAAATTGCACGACCAGTCTAAATGACTGGTTTGGTAAATCTAGTGTTAAAAGTACAAGTAATAATAACCACGAAATCTAATGAACACAGTCCACCTGATAACAAACAATCATTGTTTCTGGTACGTAGATTATTATGTGATATCTGTATATGTATATGACTTAATCTCTAACTGTATTAAAACCGACAAACGGGAAAAGCAGTCTAGTTTAATAAATAAAAATCAACAGACAAGAGACAGTAACTGTTTGATAATATTCTTAGTAGGTTTTGATACAGTATCTATTACAGCTGTCATATATAATTTTAGCAGTGACAAGGTTTGAATGTGTGTTTCCATTAAATGACAGTTAATAAATCGGCTAGAAGATGTTAAGTCGAACGATAGTATAACGATTGTCTATCGATAGCTGGCAATATATGGTCGTCAGAGATCGGCTTAACATTGTATTATCTGGCGGTCGCTACTTGAGTGAAGTTAACTCCCTACATTAGTAGAAACGGACCCCCAGCTGACAATAATATGACTATCGAATAGCACTATCGATACCTTAGAACTTGACATTACTATTGATGAGAAGTTTGATGACGTAGTGGTGAGTGCTATGCTTTCGTTAAGAAGAGCAACATTTGCCTGTGCCGGTTTTGGAACGTATATAGTCTGTTCATGATGCTCGCGACTACTATCGATAGTATTGCTTCTTGTATGTTAAAAACTATCGAAATTATCGATTGTTTTGGACGATAAATAATTAGCATGTTTTTCATTGTATCATTAGAAATTTAGTTAATTGTATAGTCATAAGTTGAAATGAGAGTGAAATTTGAAAAAATGCTTAGTCATCATCGATTGATTGATTCGAGATTCGACATATATATTGGTTTGAATATCAAATACAATAAATAGCAATAGTTTAAAACAGTATCGATTCTATTTCTGTATATCAATAGCATTGACGTGAACCACGCAATAAATAATAATTATAATAATTATATATTGTTCTCTCCACAAACACAAACACATAAAAACACCAATATGTACTATTTCAATTTTTAATTATCGTTACTCTGAAAGGAGTATTTAATTTTCTATTGAAACTGTCAAGTTTGGTGACACAGTAATTCTTTGGAAATAAAGTTAGTAAGTAAGTAAGTAAGGATATTATCTGTGAAACTACTCATAGAACATACACATTTAAATAATTCCTAACAAATATAATATTAAGTTATTTTATCTAGCTTAGGTACAGTCGGCCTTAGAATATTAATAATAATAATATTCCCAAACTTACAGCTTAGGTTGTAAATACTTGATATTACATATATTTTTACATTAGAATAATGTAAAATACTCGCATAAATATAAACAAGTGTGATCCGAGAACTAAATTAAATAATGTTTTTTTTCCATTCCTCACTTACGTGTTTGTGTCTCAAACCCAAATCCTAAGTGTCTTTAGCTGAGTAGTTTTAGGAGTATTTACAGTAGCATTTCACATCAAAACTGCAACAGTATACAGAGGAAACCTTACAAAAAGGTAGTACTCATATCACATCCAACGAAACATCGGCCAAGTCCAAGTGGGACTTCAAACTTGGTCATAATCGATACATATAAGAATAACATCACAAAGGTGATGTTGACCAAATATATGACACGGCAGACTAAGATTTTGTACTGTATTTATATTGTAAAAAATAGAAAAAAAAAGAAAAATAATGTTTATGTATATATGTGCTTAAAAGATACTAATAATATGTTGATAAAAATTGTATTATAATGGCCCTAATTCCGTTGTATACGGACTAAATTAAATTTAAGTTGTTCGCATCTCTTTCAAACCTATTCATTAAAAGGGGATAGAATGATTTTAAGGAATAACAAGTTAGTTGATAAGATGATTCATCCAATTTTGACTTATTTTAATCGGAATGGTTTATGATGCGCTTTTAAATAAGGGAAAAACGGTTAAGAGTCGCCATTTTAGAAACATCAAATGACGTCACCGGTCGTCTGTCTTTATTTGGTTGTATTATACTGAAAGAGTAGTTCTAAAAAAATTGGCCCCATTCTGTAGTGCACGAATTAAATTAAATTCTTAATTTAAGTCATCATATTGAATATAACTAAATACTTTGATGCGTTCTAAATCACAAACGATTCTTTGGTTTTTTATGAAAAGCAAATCTCTACACCGTCTGATGGTAAGCAGAATCGAAAGAAGACTATAATACCGTTAAAGTGAGATGTCACAAGTCTATTACGGTTGCGGGTATGCCCATCGTGCCCACCACAATGGATCCGCTTATGACTACATATAGTATGAGTTTTTACTGCAGTATCATCTACTTCTAAGGTCCACCTTACCTTACCCAAAGAAAAAAATCATCTAAAACGTTTATATACAGTTTGAAAAACTGATAACAATCCCTCACTACTTTAAAACTAGTCCTTTTCAGAAAATCCTCGATAACTATTGTATTACATAAAATATTGGGCATCATCGAAAAATTAATGACATAACATTAGCCGGACGTTTCCGAGTGACGTTACATTACCCGGACTGTTTTAAGTGCAATGACAATGGAAACATACGTCGCCAGTCACTCTGTAACTTGATATTTAATAACATTACGCTGTTTGGTTCAGAGCCAAGTAAAAGCGCTGTGATCTATTTCACTTTAGTGAGATTGAGTGACAGTAAGCACGACGCCTATTGTATATTATTTTTGTAGCTTTTATACATCTTAAGCTGCCTCAGATATATTCAGTAGTTATATTATTAAACTTTAAAAACACTTTTTTTAACGGTGACAATGATGATTAGTTCTCATTTATAATAAAATTCGGCCATATTGGATTTGAAAGATTAGGTAATAGAAAGAAGTAAAGGTCATATGAAGATATTCAGTGCGATTTAAGCTTAAACATGGACTGACGGTTTGGACATGACGCAAGCTCGTGGCGGGTTTTTTGGAAAACCTGGAAATAGGAGGAGCTGGAGTATTTACTCCAGCGCTTCAGATTATTTATTATAACGGGGTTTCCGTTTGATTACCTAGTCTTGCTGAATCTCAATCTGACGATCATCGGGAGGGATTTACTTATAAAAACGAATAAAAAAAAACTTAAAAAGAATTTTTTTTAAACTTCTAAATGTGACAAATAAAAGACACGAGCAATAGCATAGAAAAAAATAAAATAAATCTATATATTTGAAAGCTGCAAGGACTTTTATTATCTCTGACGTAAACGTTAAAACTTTTTCATGTTTATTTTGTCTAAAAAATACACAATTTACAGTCGCAGCAGTTTTAAAACTCATAGAATATAATTCACTAAATTGATTTACAAAACACAAAACTAGCCACAAAGTTGTACATATAATGTATAATGACACGAATGCGCGTGGATATGGGACCTTAGATATCTTGCGGATTCCATTTCCTGATTCGATCACATAGAAAAACTACGAGCATAGCCTTCATTGCCCTTTGGGTGACTCTGAGCTTTCTTATGCATTATAATAATATATATAATTTATACAGATAGCAATATTGCAAATATTAGTTACAATAAAGTTTATTATACAAACATTGTATTCAAAATACCCGTATTATGTTAGCAAACTTCATTAGGCATGTAATCGTGACAGTGACGTTAACATTCGTTAAATAAACCAAATTAGAATTTGCTCAGAATCTTGGAGAATATCGTTTAAATTTGGCAAATTGGCAAAAGGAGAGGTTAAACCTAATACGGTTCTACGGAAAGGTGGAGATAGGAAATCAATGGGACTTCGAGGATGTCTGGTGGGAACTCTGAAGTAAAATTTGGATAAAAGATCAGGACAATTTATACAACCGCCTAAAACTTTTGACAAAAATAACAGATCCAGAACCTTTCTTCTGCTTTCCAAGGGTTTCATTTTGAAGAAATTGAGACGTGAATCATAGTCCTTAATCTTCTTGGCAACACCTACTGAGTATGCGACATGATATAAAAAACGTTTTTGGATACGTTCAATTCGGAGACTGTGCACCCCATAATGAGGACGCCACACAACACAACAATATTCAAGCAGACTACGTACCAACGAATTAATGTCACTCACTGGGTATCCCTTGCGGTAGTGCTAAGGTGACTCCTTGGAACTTCATGGTATATGAGAGCAAATTGTTTATTTATTGCTTCGTTACAAGGTATGGCTATGGTAATAATGAAGTCAAAGTAAAATTGTAAATTATTCGATTTGCTAGCACTTCAGCTGATATAATAAATATATGATTACCATGCTTAAGCTTAAATCCCCCTCTTTGGTAACTCGTAATTATCTTTCTTTTTGTTCCCGAATGATAGTTAATATCCCTAATTTAACAAGACGATGATTAAATGAAAAGACAATCAGTAAAGCAACTATTTTCAACATTTAGTTTTTCAATACGCTAAGATTCTGGCTTCGAATTTAGACCAGTTCTTAAAACTATATTTTGGATTATTGACAATTAATTTTTACTTGAAATAATTAAAAGCAAAAAGAAAGTAAATACTATAAAAACTAATAAAAACTTTTTCGAAATAACTCAAGTTAATTTCGAAAAAAGTTCGAAAAAGTTTTTATTCGCCCCGCGGGCTAGAGTGTGAGCGAAAAGTGTAAATATTTTTGTGTGGGTAGCATTTTAACAATATTTTCTCTTTAGAGGAAAAAGTATTTTGTTTGGTTTATGAGACTGGCTTGTTATTTGTCGGTTTTATTTTTCAGGGAAGTGGGTGTCAGTAATGTTTTCTTGGGGTATATTCTTTTTAATTTACGTACAGCTTTGTGATACTGACAGTTGGAGTCTTAAAAGAATTTTCAAGAGCATGTTAATAAATTGGTGAAAACCTTTTTTTTGCCTGTTTTCTATGTTATTATATTTTAAAAAAAAACTCTAAATTATTTTATATGTTAATAAAGAATAGTTTGAGAAATGTTAATATATATTATTTTAAAGATAAAAATTTGTGGCCACTATAATTTGCTTCTCTGCACTTATTTATTATATTTTGCAATATTTAAAAATATATTTTTTAATGCACTGTAAAACAAAACATGTATATGTTTATAATACTAATACATAATGACATAATTGATTTGTAAATGTCATTATAAATACTAAAGGCTGAGAGTTTCTTGCGCCGCTTCTTCTCTGCAGCTACTAATTCGTCGAAGCGGTAGTAGGGTTGATTGGGAATATGCCTACTAGTGTTATTTTTAATTTTAAAATAAGTATTATTTTAAAATTAAAACTAACAATTTATTTAGTAAATATTGAAATACTATAACTGGGACAATTAGTAAATGCCCGGTTGATACCCAGTAAAATTATGAGTATTGCCTTTATAATTATATTTATTTATTTTCTTTTACATATTCCCTGTTGTGACGATTTAAAAGAGCTTAGTAAATAAGTCTATTTAAATAAAGTTATTTTTGACTTTGACTTTGACTTTGACTATGGTTCAAATGCATTACCAATATGTTGAGACTTAAACAATAAATAATTGTATAATCGTTAACCACTTCTGGGGTCCTATGAGACCTCTATCAGATCTGGAAGTCTGGTTGGTGGTAGGGATTCTTTTACGACCACCTGGCTAGCTATCATCATCTAACCCAAGTTTGTCGCCATTACAATAATGTTAACAGCATTTTTGTGTGTCGACAGTTGTAAGTAAGGTAGCCAGTTCCTTTGTGGTTGAGGAATCAGAGTGTAATTCGCTGCCATCTTGGCTTTATTAAAAAGAACTAAAACCTCTTGGATCAGACAAAAACAGTTTCAGTTACTATAAATAGTAACAAAAGATAAATAGTAATATTATATATGAACAGATATAAACAATTATAAACAAAATAAACAAAATAAACAAAATAAACAAAATAAACAAAATAAACAAAATAAACAAAATATATATAAACAATTTATTTGTTTATATCTGTTCAAATATAACGTGAATGCCAAAATCGCTAGCGTATTTGTTAAGATTTTAATATAAACACTAAGATGTGATCAAAGAATCAAAATAATAAAATATTTTTCATATTTCTCCACACAAATAGTTCGGTTACAAACCATGCTTTTTGAATTTTAGTTTTTGTAGAATTAATATAACAATGCTAACACTTAAATAATGCGTTGTTTAAGCAAAATTAATAAAAAGAACATGATTTTGGGAAGGCAATTTAAAGTAAAAATCCGTCTCGTTTAAATTTCGTTATACTTTAAAAATAATTTATAACTTTTTCCTCCCCGCAAGCGCACTCAATGACTGCCCCACTTACGTAAAAATTAAAACCTATCAGAGAAATCTTCAGCAGATGCTTAACTTCTACCGAAGATTTCTCTTCGCATTGCTTGTCCTAGTGAATAAGCTTTCTTAGCATTTGCTAATAAGTTCGTTAAGTGTCTTCACAAGTGGAGTCGTTAAATCTCGGGCCATTGCACAACGGTGTGCAAAACAAGCGCAAAAGCAAATCACTCTTTATTTTATTCGTTTTTCTGCTGACGCTCTTATTATGTTGTCACAGGAAAGCTAGATATCGGAGTACGGGAGTTGAGATCAGTTTTTAATACTTATTTTTTTGATAGTCCAATTTACCGGTTGGTCGTTTCTGCTCTTTTTAGCCTTTCGTTTGTCATTTACAATACCTGGTTCCCAGGTTAGAATATTGTTGTGTGCGAAACGACCAAAAAGTTATTGGTCCCGGTTTTGGTCCAAATGGTCCATTAGTTTTTCAAGTGGAAAGGCCCGTGTTTAGCAGGAAGGTTTGGATTATAAGATGAACAAACAAAAAAAGTTTTTTTCAGCATTGTAGTCTTACATATTACTTGCTAATATAGAATTAGACTAGACTTAGACTTTTGACTAGAAGCCCACACGATAGTTTAGCTATAGCGTGGGTGCATAATTAATATACTAAATTAATAGACAATGACGCAGTGGTAATTAGTAAGACTAAACAATGGGTATTTCAGAAATTGTACTATTTATTGTTTTTATTATAAATTCATCATTAAAAAATATAAATATCTTATCATAATAATGACCACATACCATGTGTAAAATATCCCTTATTAAGACCTTAGCTTCAACAAAGATTTGGATAGAAAGAACATGGATTTGGATATGCTACCATCAGGAAACGTAGGCCATAGAATTTTAAATATTTTTAACAAAATGGAGTGGCAAAATGCCCTGTGAACATCAAATTCAAGAAACATTATACATTAGGTAACATTTAAATGAATTATGTCAATGCGTAAATTCTAGGCTTAACGATAACACGGTTATTTATTAATAACCGGTTATTATTATTGAGTTCCCTTTTTTTTTCGAGGAGGAACCTTTTCGGACCTACCCGCCACTGGCTAAGCGGCGGGCGTGTGTGGGGCTCACCCAGTGCCTCAAGACTGGCACTGAGAATACCCACTAAAACTCCCCGGTAACTCTATTGCCCATCGTGGGGGTGACCCGGGTTCTGCCGACGCAATTCACCAGGTCAATTATTATTGAGTTCCCTGAGAGTATATTGCACTACAATAAATCTCGATACCTGAAAAATATTACACATTTAGGTATACATTTAGGTAGCCAAAGAAAATAATAAAGCATAGCTACGACTAATTAATATCTTTTCAGATTAGTCAGCTTACATCGATTTGCACAAAGATTAAGTCGGCCATATTTTATTTATTCTACTAAATAAATACGATGTTTTACATTATAAACAATTGTGTTTCAAAAGTATATAGGAGTTTTATTTCAGTGTATTGTGTTTGCTGGGTTTTCGTAATAAATTCGTTATTTATTTTTTCCATATCCGAAGAGCGATTACGAGATATATTCAACAACTGGCATACACGTTTTATCTAACTGTATTTTTAGCGTAATATTTGACCCCGGCTCCCAAGCTAATATCGGACCCCATTCAATACTGCGACGTCAAGCAATAGATTCTCACCAAAATAACAACCAAAACAAACTGATTTAAGTTCAAGCGAATCTCATATCTATTTTCAGATACATAAGAAAGATATTTAGTTAGTTACCCGAAATATAGCGAAACAAAAATATATTTTTAATGGGAAAAATTCTTACGGAATTTGTTTTCTTTGATGTATTTAACTTTGTATGATCTTATCCAGTTCACGATATCCGGATCCTAGATCCCGGATATCAATATCCGTGATGTGATTCGCTATATTTTGCTTCTGGTGTTTATATTTCTAAATTAATGTAACCAAGGCGTCTAGACTCAAAAAATTCAATTGTCTCGAGTATCCTGTTAGTATATCGCGTTTCAAAAATAGCCGATTCACTTGCCCCCCAAAATCTTGATTATAAACTAAGCTGGGACAACTTTCAAACAATATAATTGTTGTTTTTGTATTTTTTCTTTTCCTTTTATTTCAATTGTACTGTTCAGGCTAATTCAATTCAACAAATACAATTTTGAGTTATAATGATGCAACTAATACGACTTTGTTTTTTTACTTTCCAATTTTTAATACTAGCTGTGCCCGTGACTTCATTCGTGTGGATGTTGGAAATTAACAACGAGCCTCAGAGTAGGTTACGTGATTTTAATTGACTATTTATTTGGTTAAGTTTTAAATTATGTTTATAAGAAATTTGATTACCGAAAAAAGATATATTGAGTTAATTTTAAAAGATAGACATATGAAATAATAATTAACGGAATTTCTTAAAAATGTTTAAAGGACAATCACGGCATAAATGATTTCTGCGTAACGTTAACCGTTTACGCAAGAAAAGCTCAAAAAATGAATATTTTTCCCGTTTCTGCAACATTTGTAATTATCATCTTATATATCCTATTGGTCGTAGCGTGATGTTTAATAGCCTAAAGCCTTTCTAAATAAATTGACTATCCAACACAAAAAGATATTATCAATTTAAATTAGTAGTTCCTGATATAACCGCGTTGAACCAATCAAACTAATTTTCAGCTTTTTAATATTAGTAAAGTTGTTCTCCATTATCGAGTAGTCATAAAACTCTTAAGATGCTTTGAAGAACTTGAGTTAAATGTTCACACACAACGTTACTTTGTAATAAAACCACCAATGACAGGAACAAGAAACTCGTTTAATATTTATCTTATTAGGCTTATATACATCTATATGAAAACTTTGATAGCGTGATTATCAAAACCATAACGCCATCTGTTGAATAAAAATAAAACTAAAAAAACAAATTCACATAAAATATAAATGAATTAAACAGGTAACTTATTCGTCATTGCCGTCATCATCTACGATGGTTGCTCTGACGAGATAGCAGAACATTCGCTGGATTTTTCTCTTTATTTCGTACAAACAGTCATTACACGAGGTAATTTATTAATTTAACATATTAAAACTATAGACGACGAGTACCTAAAAAAATTTGTTTACAGTAATCCTTAAAAGCTTGCTGACAAGCGGATTTCAGGAGCGACTGGCATAGCTTTAAAAGACGGAAAAGGTCAAGGTCAAGTTCAAGGTCATTGTTAAATAATAATTGTAATTTATATTAGGCTTCCATTGCAGCAAATAGGGTTAAGGGGAAACTCGCCCACTGTGTAACACGAACTCCCTTTTTCATTTTTATCTTTATGTTAAAATGTTTAAGTAACACTGTTGTTATTTAATTTAGTTTAGTATTTTATATTATTGTTATGTAGCAATAAAATCAAATTATTAAAAAAGATCTAAGAGCATTTTCTGATATAAAATTCGCATTAGTTGTCTTGCTAACGTTATTCTCATCATTATCACATTAGGAACAGGCAAGATATCCGGACCACCATACATCTTCCAGACAACTCCGGACGTATACTTACGTTGGACGGACACAACGGGGATTATTTTGTATAAAGCTTCCATTTATAAAAGAGCAACTAAGCAATTTTGAATTTATTTATGTTTAAAAAGGTTTGCCAAGTGATTTACTTAAGAATCAAGCCATATCTGCACCCAATATGAAATCAAACAGTTTTATTGGCAAGAGTTCGTTATGATTACTTCTTCTTTGCTTATACTAGGAAAAGATAAACTCGGTATAAGATAACATGATGACAGTATTCATTTTAACTCATAAATTCAGTGTACCGTGATCATAATAATGCAAAAGTGTGACCTTGTTTATCATTGTCTACGTCCAGTTACCAGGAGACGCAGCGTTGGTAGGCCTTCCAAGGTGCGCTGGCGATCTGATAAAGGTCGCGGGAAGCCGCTGGATGCGGTCAGTGCAGGACCGAGCGGTTTGGGGGAGAACTATGTCCAGTGGACTTCTCTCTGCTGATATGACGATGATGATGATTACTGCATATCATTTATAATGGTAATACCAGAAATAAAGTGGGGTCGGGGTCGTAATAATATTCAACTTTATATGCCATATTTAATGTGGCCAAATTATGGTTACTACCATAAAAATTTTCAGATTTATTAGCGGTTTTTAACTAATTACAACCCCAAATTTCACAATTTGATGTTTTTTTCTTAACGGGATAGCTCTTGGCTTTCATCTCACCTGATCTTAGACTCAGGTAAGATAGTAGCTAGCCAGGCGGACTTAAAAAGCCCCACCAACCAAACCGAGCAGAAATTTTTGGCCTCCTGTGGGAATAGAACCCCGAACCTCCAGGTTTGAAGTGCTACAGAGGCGCTACAGAGGCCTGAGCTACACAGGTGGCTGAAAGTGAGCGGTTATCTACCTTACAAAATTTTGCCAAAACCGTTTTATCGAGTTAAATCGTCAAATTTTCGTAGTCGAAAAATCCATACTCATTCTTTAGTTACTAATTAGGTACTTGGTACTTGTAAAATTAACAATTTACTTCAAAACTATTGGTGTGCAAGTGAGACAGGTTCCATTGGGACCATGCATTTTCATTTTGAAAACTATGAAAGTTCTTTAGTGCCTTCTAAGACAGCTCGGTATTTTGGTGAACCAAATGAAAATTAATAATGATTCCAACTAAAAAATACACAACTGAATTGAGTGAGAAGTCTCTAGAAGTATACATTCTTGTGATGGATGTAGCCAGCCCATTGACACTTCGGCTTGCCAGTCTACTGAATTAAAACCTGCTCCATAAGATTCTCTGATCTGAGATTGAGTTACAAGGTTCTCGATGAGATCACGCATTGATAAACAGAGTGTAGAACAATTCTGGTAGGTAAACCAACAATCCAAAGAAGATTGTAAATTGCTGGTGGCTGGATAAGCGAGTTGAAGTAGAAATGATCTTCTAGCTTCTTCTCTAGCTAGAGCTTATAGCATTGAATTTTTATACTTAAATGCACAGCAAATGAATCGACTTCGTTTAATAGTTACGAAAAGAAAGAGTCCATATGCGAACATAGCTCACTAGCTATCTTCGAATATGGACGCAGTATATCATTTGCAGCACTTAGTAGGCGATGTACTGCTCTTGCCTTTTGAAGAGTTTCATTGAAACCCATATTATATGAAGGAGCGAATATACGTTGTGTTAATGAATTGGTTTTTACCTAAAGTATTATAATTTTTCTGAATTCCGATTTACTGTATCAAGCCCAGCCGTGGGACGTAAGTAGGCTTTTGCACCTTTGATCATTCGCAAAATATATTCTGGAAACTCGTTGAATATTTAAACGCCGTTTCAATCCCTAAAGTGAACGCGCCACCATTTTATCGACACACATTTCGTATGTAATACGCGCTCCATTTTGTTACAGAAGATGTTGCCGTTGCAGTAAACCAGCCATTATTTAGATTGCTTGATGTATAGGTAATGTGTTATCTGAATACCGGCGAAGTGAAATCTGCAAGGTTGGATCATAATATTATGCTCTTTTTCGCCGGTTCACCGGGTAAATGGTGTAAGGTCGAGAAATTGCGATGAGTAACGTAGGTAAATGAAAACAGTCGAGTTTCTCTTCCGTTATATCTTGATATATTTACTTGTTAATTGATTTTAGAGCTATGTAAACTTGACTTTAATTTTTTACACTAATTAAGTACAAAACATTTTCTCTAAATCAATGGATTTATATCTCTTTATACAGTTGGGTGGTAATTGGTAGTTGTGTAATGCAATATCATGCTACGACCTAATCAACGACTTAAAGGCATGCTAACAATTTTTTGTTCGGTGTTTTATTCAAAGACAGCATGGTTATAGAAATATTGGTAAAATGATTATATCGAGAACATGGGAACTCCCCAATACATAATAATCAGAATAGCACATTTTTTGACTCGCTTAAAACGCTCCTTAAAACGAGTAATGACGTCACGCCGTGGTATTTGTATACTTTGTTCGACAGCTTTCTTGAAATTGTTTGGGATATCCAATGGTATTGATTTTTCAATGAATTTAATAACTAACAAATTACACATAAGCTGTCAAAGTAATTAGTCGTTTATATCAAGTTTTAGCAAATGACTCCACTCCACCTGATGATAAGCAGTAGAGTCCATATGTGATGACAGCTAGTGCACCATGCGATATACTGCCCTAGCTATCTCCATCTAGGCGGCCTATAAAGTGCTTTATCCTCTTTTGAAGGAACCTCTTAATGATAATAAATAATCATTACAATCTGTGAATATTATTATGTATTTATTACGAACATATTTGAATTTACACTTTGATAATCTTATGACATCCTGCCATATTACTTTTAATTTGTGGAACACGAAGGAAATTTTTATTAGTCAGTTCAAAATGCTATGCTCTTTGACAAAATGTCTTCTTAAATGTGCCATCCAAGAACGAAGATAAAGTGTCCCCTCTGATTTAACATCAAAAACTTCGAAAGTAGGTCTGACAATTTTATTTTATTGTTTTTTTAATGGCGGACTTCTGATGGGAATATTTGAGAGTTATGGTATTTTTACAGCACAAACGAGGAGAGTGGTATAATTATTGAGCGTGGAACTTTATTTATGGATGTTGTTTACCTCTGCGATTTTGTATTTAATTATATTAGTTATTATGCAAGGTTTTTAAATTTAGCTCTATCCATATTAAGTTACTGCATCACCGTCAGTGTCCATCCATATATCCTCCTCCAGAAAAACCAATCTCATAACTGGTAAGGGCCCGACGTGCTTTGAATGGCATTTATACCTATAAATGCATTTATACTTAATAATATGGTTAACTTGATGAGTTATGAACAGGTTCTGCTGTTCGTTAACTTTTAGTGAAAAATTTTTAAACACATTACTTGTAATTATGATCCAAATGCAAGATGTCAATCAGAATGCACTATTGACTTGGTTATTTGACACTATTTTTAACTTAGATCAGTTGTTGTTTGTGTTATTGTGTTGTTTTATATTAACTATATGTACATTATACATTTGTAGCTTATTTTAGTGAAAATGGAATAAATTTTAAATTAGTAGTTACTTAGCATGAGTTATGAAGATTTTTAGTATCTCGTTCAATGTAATGGAAGTTATACATCTCCCTCCATCATTCTCTTTCTCTATCTCTCTCTCTCACACA
The DNA here is from genome assembly GCA_943193645.1 of Acentria ephemerella. Classification (NCBI taxonomy): domain Eukaryota; kingdom Metazoa; phylum Arthropoda; class Insecta; order Lepidoptera; family Crambidae; genus Acentria; species Acentria ephemerella. The sequence goes on along the minus strand of OW971898.1, from coordinate 6,229,915 downwards.
CATACACATTTTTATCTTTTGCTCCCATGTTTTCTCTTTTGAATTTAAGACATTATTTATAATGTTATTAGACTTTTGTTTAAAACTTTTAATAGATAATTAAAGTCCGGGTAGCTAATAATTTCGACACAGTCGTTAAGTAATGTACTTATGTAAACCAATTTTAGCAAAAATTTAGATATTGTTAATAATAATATTTATTCCTTACAAATTTCAACTATGTAATTCATAAAATTTCTACTAGACTAGTATTCAAGATGCTACAATTTCTGATAAATTATTCAAAAATATTTTGTGTACAGTATCTCTTATTAATTCAAAATGCCATTCAAATGATATCATTAATTTTAGCATTAGGTGCGTGACGAGCCGCGTAAATATATGATAAGGCTGTTAACTTATAAGATACACATGGATGTACGCCTACGAGAATTGGTTTTGACTATAAGTTTGTCCGTTCAATATTAATAATAGAGAATGACTTTAGTTGTTAAGTCCTCCATATGCACATTAAAGTATATGGACATTAATAAATATTTAATTTATGTTATTTACGATTTTTTTTTTAATTTGTTTTTTATTACATTACAGTGAAACCTTATTACTTTCCACTTATTCTTGGGATTCTTAAAGAGGCGTGAAGTTTCACCTTTTGAGCGGCAAATTGTTTTTTTTTTTTCTTCAATTTATTGTCCGAAATTTTTTTATAATTTTTGATGAATACTTTTCTGAAGCCTTTTTGGTTAATCAGCCAATGTGAAGTTACATATATATATTACTTAGAATTATAACTAGGTATATAAGAAACATATGCCAATCCGTTTTATTATTATCTTGTAGAAGACCGTCTGGTCAAGTGATCAGAATCATCCACTTTGCGAGAGGTTCCGAATCCCCGATATTTGTAGAAAAATTACGAATATATACTTACGAGTCATGGTTTGTATGTACATATTACTATGTATATATCTCAGTTATCTAGTATTCATTACACAAGCTTTCAATGATGCTTAATTTGTTAACTTTAACGTTTTAACAGCTTTATAGTATTGAATATAATAATTTGAATTTATATTTTAATAACAGCCACCCACATTTAATTAAATACTTCTCAGACCTACGCAAATAGTCCCAGACATCTTGACGTCGAAGTAATTTACGTTTATTTATCAAGACCTTTCGAAAGTTAAGAATAATATAGATATATACGCACATTATAACCGTACCTTAGAATACATACAAATACTTAATGACTGATAGTATTTTAAGACTTAATGCGTTTGCGTGGTATACTCACAGAGCTGAATGGGTAGGTCGCAGCCAATTTTGGCGTTGAAACTTTTAAATAAATAAAAAATTAAATTAGTTAAATTAATAATTACTTTAAAATGAAATTAGTTATAAGGTATCGATTGGATATTACAGTCAATTACACAAACTCAAAATAAAGTTACACTGACAACCTAATGGTCGCAAATTAGCATCTGCGGCAACCAACGTGGTCACAGCGCTGTACTGCCGTAGCGTCAGTTTAGATCACAACACGCGCCAATGGTCAAACCACAAGACATTTTTCTGTGCTTCGTGCAAGGAAAATGTTTCAAATAATTAATAGGAAAGGGTACCATATTAATAAGGAAATTAATAATCTTTTATTTAGGTATCCATAAATTTATTTACATAGTAGTTTAGTAACAATTTGTTGCTTTCTTCTAAAATTTACATGTCTATTTAATTTTTATAATTATTTAAACCTTATAACTGTCACCATATCTTATAACTGTCCATCCGGGTATTACTGCTACCACGTATGCGCTGTAACAACGATGCCGCTTGCTCATATTAGATCGTGAAATTCCTTCTCTACGTAAATTTGAAAACATTTAAGAGGCGCTTTATCGTAGTAGACGCCACGAACTGGACACTCAGGATCTCTACACTTTGTATTAAAATTAAACCTATTTTAAAATAAAACTTTTTTCACACGATAAAAAAGGCGTTCTAAATTTAAAAAAAACATGACAATTGTTTGACTTTCATTTGTTTTTACATTCGAGTTTAAACTTCGAACTATGATGACAAAACTTGCAGCGGTACAGCCCGACTCATCAATCGATCTTTATCAATTAAAGATAATTATTCATATATTATATATTATATTATTATATATTATATTATATTATATTATTTATTTTTATTATTTTATTATTATTCATTTTTTTTCTTTATATTGCTCAATGATAACGCCAGACTTCACACTGCTCGAGTTACCAATTAACATTAACTTAAAAACCAACCGTCATCCTCCGGACTTGGCTACAACCGAGTGCCATTTTTACCGAGATTTACCCACAGTTTATTTAGTCCTCGTCTGTATAAATCTGTGGCAAAGGCATAACTGACCAGCCAATGAGATGGAAGACATGTATAGACAATAGGGAAATACTTTTTGTATAAATATGTTTAATAGTTAAAAAATAATAAGGAACATATGAGGAGTTGTGAACATAATACCACCACGTTAGTGAGTGATAGTGGTTGTCGTAACAACCAGCCCGTTACGGCTTCATGTGCCTTGTGAAGCACGAGGAATATAGAATAGAATAGAATAGAATATATCTTTATTGTACATCAGCCAATTCAAAAAGAGAAACACACAAAAAAAAACTTAACTAATTTTGTACAAAGGGCGACCTTATCGCTAAAAGCGATCTCTTCCAGGTAACCTTAGGATGGACAGGATTAAAGATAAAGTACTTACATATTACATCTTTAGCTATTCTAAAATGATCCTTTTTCTTTCCCAAACTCTTAATGTGATCGTTGCGAGTATACTAAAAGTTGCATAATTTTAATTCAACCTTAATTTTACGTCAGCACTTAACAGAATTTGTTTTTATTTTTCAGGTAATCACCTCATTACTTGGGTTCAACTGGTTGTGTCAGTCAGCGCATTAAGTAAAATATCTCGCTTAATCAGGGAACTGTTATCGTGGTTAATTTTTTTAATAATTCTTAATGGGGTTCCCCTCGGTCATCGTTCTACTTTATGGTAAGAGATAATAAGGTCAAAGAGGGAAGAAGAAGAAGCTCCACTTCGATTCCTCAAGCAAAAAAGAACAATTTTTTGTAGCAGAATGTTTGATTTCAACCAATCAGAAATAAGAAGTAATTTCATGAAATTGCTGTTTTATTAGTATTTACTTATTTGGCTTTCAATCACATTAAAAATCTAAGAACTTTATATATTATCTCATTTATGATTCAAGCTAAAACAATTACGCAGATTTATTGTCCAACTAGTTGTGACACTCGTAAAGTATTTGTTAATATTGACAAATTTAAAAAGAGAATGTTTTAAAATACATTATAACTATTTCAACTGCTGTATGGCACAGTGGAAAATTAAAAAAAAACTGAATGTCTGTAAAATTGTCTTAAAATATTTGCGTATGCTTTTATTACTTTTAATGTTGTACAATATTTGTGTGTATGTTTCTGTAAACATATAATTGCCGGTGAATGTTGTGCCATTTATCTTCCGATATCGATAATTTGCTTTATATTCTTCAATATTGACTTTCATACGAGTATTTAGTGGTACCTAGACTGAATATAAGTATTTTCAATGTGAATATTGAAACATTTATGCTTACAGCGCTTAATGTAGCTAAACTTTTAAAGATAATTTACGTTGTAATGAGTAAATTTTAAATTTTATAGTTGTCTTCAATCTTCAAAGTATTACGATTATTTTGTGTAGTACACGAAAGAAAAGCAAATTTTACTATTAAAAGTCAATTCGATTATTAATTACTCAATAAGAGAGCAATTGATATTGTTAACTTACGGTTGTAAATTGTTTTTACGTAGCTTACTACTTATCATAAACTCTTATTATCTAAAAATACACAATATTTATCTTATTTTATTTATCTAATACCTCACACATCTTAGTTATATTAATGTACACACATTAGACGAAGATATATATATATATATACATACAATAAACACGTTTAATATTTTATTGTTTTTATCTATAATTTATATTATTAAAAAGCCCTCGGGTTGTAGCAGAATATCAGTGCTTTGTTCACATCCCGATGTGAACAAAATTAGTCACTGAGTTGCGACCCTTTTGCACTTCTGCAGCGCACCCAATGGTCTTTGATATCATCTATATTAAAATGTTTGTTTTTAACCAATATACTACTGTCTGGATCTATTTTGTGTGTGATGTAGAAATGAAAATAAAGACTGTATCCATCTATGTATCTATCTTAACTGGTTCGTCATTAAGATCATTGGGGAAATATTTTATGTACAATAAGGTTTATACAGAGCATGGTAATTGTTTCTCTATTATGAGAAGAGACTTGCTGACCAATTTTATGAGAAATAACACAAATGTTTTGATGGATGCGAACAAAATATTAGGTTTCTGACGGCAATTTCATCTTAGTATTCAGAATTAAGACGTAGGAACAAATAACTAAAAGGCTTCCATTTTCTCAAATAAGACTTCTCTATAAAGGATCTGGTTCACTCCATGTCAACTATAATAGTAAGACCTCGCTTATTCCGTTCATAATAAAGGCGACTTTCGTAATGCATCTGATACTATTGTTGTCTTGTTGTTCGTACAACCATAAACTCAATTCAGAAATAATTTAAGGGACATGTTACATATAGTTCTTTTTGCAAATATCGTAGTTTTTTTTGAGCTTTTCCCGAAATTCAGCTTCTTACCATAAATCAGGACTATTTTTATTATTTTATAACTTACTTACAAATGTATAGCTTTCAGAATTTGCCCTTCTCTTGTATGCTTATAACGGTATTATTTGCAAAATTTCATAGTTCTAAGCCAATGAAAAATACTCTATTAATTTTGATTCTGGTGAGCACATACGTTCTTTGCGGTGAGTACTGTACATGGAATTAAGTTACGCCGTGGTAGTTTGTATTCATCATCGGGCAACTGTTCAACGGCTATATTAAATGTTATGTTAATTTAAATAAAACTTAATATAAATTCCATGGGTTGAATTTGAATTATGTATTTTTTAGATTATATTGGTTTGGTGATTAAATAAATTTCATTATTTTGAAATGGACTTGTCTAACGAACTTTGAAGGACTATAAAACATAATTTGTTTTCTAGTAAGCTATCAATGTAATTATTGTTTCATATTTTTTTTATGGGAGTAGTACAAAATCTCAAAAAAAAAATAATACGGGATATTTACAATGTAGATAATTTACAAATAATACCCATTACATGATGAATATTCCGATTAGAAATCTTATTTCGACATACAAAGTTATTTTTATCAATAGCCAAGTTATTTAAATCAATCAGCAAAACAAACCTCTTCGGAATTATAGGGGATGTAATAAAATTATTCTCCCTCGCTTACCAAATCAACACGTCGCACGGGAACGGCCCGAAGCGGAATACAAATGTTCCTAAATCCTTGATTTATATGCAAAAAAGGGAACAGTTTAATGTTACATTCTGGAACAGGAATATCGATCAACGTAGGCTTGTGTTGCTGATTTCTGCTTTAGTATAATTTTTTTTTACATACATACTCTTGCTCGTGGTTTCGCCCGCCTGGAGCTTATTCAGAGGTAATATTTGAAAATAGGGTCTTGTTAATAACTATAGCACCTCCTTTCTCTGTCGCACAGCTAGAGCGTGGAATTCCTTACCAGCACACGTATTTCCTTCTTACAACATGGGTTCCTTTAAAAGAGGCTAGCCACCCTCACCTTGCCGGCCGTATGTCGCATGCTTCACTAGCTATCACTCCTCTACTGCTTATCATCAGGTGGTGTCGAGTCATTTGCTGTGCTTTATATAAAAAAAAATAGCGAAACGCATTGTTTTCGTAATCGTAACCAGAGCACTGGAAAACTATGTTAAAAAGGGACGATTAACACAATATTAAAGTTATACTATATAACTGTCTAATTAGATGTATCTGGCAGACAGAATGGTTCAATGCTTCACTGGTACACAGCTGAAATTCTCTTCGGCTTGACTCCCTTTGTTTATTTCTTCTTTAGTAATATTTCACAAGAATAAGGTTTTTATGTGGAAATCCAATCGCACAATATTCCCGAATATAAACTGTGCTCGAAGAACAAAAGATACCCGCAGCAATCGCTGTGCTCATTAACACAAGTTCCAGCTATAAGAGTTGTAATATGTCGGCAAATGAAACGATGGAAGACTGGCGCAAGTCACAAGTTTATGAGTCGTAAAATTAAAATGAATATAACAAGTACATTTAACAATTAGTTCCCATATTCTATTGACATATAAAAGTTAGGTTACTAATTATATTGCTTAAGCTTTATTAATAAACTTTAAAATAAAAGAACTTGCTTTGTAGCTAACTGTGGTAGGCCTAAAGCTATCTGAAGATCGAGTATTGGAATCGGCCGTCATTACTCAAAATGCTTTGGTACTAGCTATCTAACGATGGTTAGCAAAAATTGATCCATCATTGACCAAAAAATATTGAACAGCTTATAAAATTGATATTGAAACTTGGAATCTCTGACTTTGTGTATTCGGTTTAATATTTACAAGTGGACAGCAAATTTCCAGAATTATTTCAATGTTAACTGTTAATATTGATCCTATTGTTAAGTTAAATAATGAATATATCGTTTATTGCAAACCTAAAACCGCTTAATCTCTTACTTATACCATAAGTGATGGTGGAGGTGAACGAAAGAATTCTAACGATGGATAGACATTGAATACAAATCGTCAAGAATTCAATAGAAACGGAGTGTTATACCGATCAAGAGGCTCAGCCATGATTTAAGACTATCTAATAGGATTAGATTGATTGAATTCAGGGCTTACGAGGCTTAGTGATGAAATCTATAAATGATTATGACAATATAATATTGGTACGAATCCTTAACATTTCAGACCCATTCTTCTATTATATTTGCTATTGGTGCATTGAATTCGAATATAATGTAAGCATATTGATATGGAATTATAATCGATTGTCTAATTTCAGATTTGTTTAACAATGAAAATGATTACATTTCTACATTAATAGAACCAAAGCACGAAGACGTTTAGCGTCAACGATTAAGTTATTTTTTCCTTGTCACTCAGCAATTAAAGGAATTTGTGGTTAAAATGAATCAGCTAATAGAGTAGCCGCGTAGGTGTCCAGTTATCGATTCTAATAATACTACATTAAATGGCGATGAAGTTTTATGATTTGCTGACGTAGTACGCACTCCCAAAATCTCTAAATTCTTTAATACACGCAATACATTGACAGTAGATAATCCATTCCGTTGAAGCAGAAGCAGCAGTTTAGTAAGGATCAAACATCACTATCACAGACTCAAAATCTAAATTTATGTTTTATAGTCCATTGTCTCATTAGGTAAAGGAAAAGGATAGGAATTATTTAGAACTATTCAACAACTTCAGTTCTAGATTGCAGATATCATGCCCCTAAAATCTTGATTTCTAACGTTTTTAGTAGGTGCGGGATCAACTACAAATACATAAACGCTGTCAAAGGCTTATAGGACAGCCTCAGGTGAATGGAGTCCGCTGTCAACGAGCAATGGTTACGTACTCAGTGGTTGCTAAATAAGGCAAATGTATAGTAATTATAACAAAATTTACTATACTAAGTACTGCGCTTAAGTAATTCGTTGCAGTTTGCTCTTCTGTTGCTCGTTGACACCTGACTTCACTTGAAGACGCCCTGTAAACACTTTTTTGTATTTGAAGATAATACCGTAATAAGGAACTGCAATCGAGGAAAATAATCAGTTGATTGCGTTGTGTAAGCCTAAAAATTTAACGCTTCTTTTTAAATATCTGGTGATATAACAGCTATGTTTTTTTGTAATATTATTGAGAGAATGTAATGCATTGCACTTAAATTTTAATTTTAGTGTATTTCAAAATCCGGCAATAAATTTTAATTGAAACAGCCATGTTTCCATAAAAAAAGTCATGGCTTTAAATTAGAGTGTTTGAAAATTCGAATGGAATTTTTCGGAAGCCCGATCGTATTATCTGAATGCTCCATCCATTGTTCAATATTGTTTTAGAAGCAACTTAATATCCGGCTTCTTTACATTCTACTCGTTTTTATTTTGCTATTAGTCTTTCTGTTTCTGAAAGTATTTTTATTTGGAAGTTTGTTTGTCATGAATATCAAAGATTATATTTATCCGGTTCATCTTGAAGTACTAATCCACGTCTTCATTCATGAGTAACGGTCAGTCTAGATGATACACCATTTTTCAAACATTCCAATCGTACTTATTAGCATCTGCTGCTTGCGACTATGTAATTATGGCTTATAGGAAATAATATTTTTTTATAAACATCCTTTATAAGTGCTTTCATTACCTGTCCATTGAATACAAATCATCCATTAGCTGGAACGTCTCCTACCGCTGGACATAGGCCTTCCACAAGATTCCCGTAAGTGATCGGTTCTTGGCTGTCCGCATCTAGTGGCTTCCCGAAACCTCTCCTAGATTGTTGGTCTACCTTAAGGAGGCCACTCAAGGACCTATCCGCATCAATAGCTCCGTCTTCCGTCCTATGTCGTATGTCTTCCGTAGAATGTATTCTGCCTTCTGTTACGACGGCGACCCTAGTTGTCGTGTGAGTCTCATTCTTTTTGAATCAACTACATAGAGAATTCCTAGCATTGTTTTCTTCTTTGCCCTTTGAGTGACTTTGGGCTTTCTTGTTATTAGGTCCACTGTAAGACGTGGCCCCTTAGTAATTATGTCTATTGCATAAAATAGTCCATCTACTCTCGTTATGCTCTAACCAGGTATCTATCCTAGTATTCTCAACATACGCATTAATACATAAATGCTGCTGTAAAGCGAATTGCTTTACCGTGATTGTCACTTTTATGTATTTTAACATAGAACATATTTACCCTAAAAGTATATTATGATTGAGTTCATTTCATTCTACCCATTATCTAAAGATCTTTTGAGCAGTATTGAATATTAATAGTATTTTTTTGTCGCTAGTTATATAATCGTGGTTGGTTGGCTTTGTTTGCCACAATACTTCGCTTTTATGGCTTCAAGATAATTAAACGTGGCGGTTCCACTCTCATTCATTTCTTGGCAAAACGTGGCTGCGAATGTAGTGGCGTTGGATAATTTATAGCTTTAAATGCTCTCTACACTACGATATACACGATCGAAGTAGTGACCTGTCTACGTTAGCAATACATCGAGTGATTTTGTCAAGGCAATAATCGAAAAGTATACCCTTTATACGCCCCTTCTATAATTCTTTGCTAGTCTCAACGATACGCTGCTGTTGGCAGAATATACATCTAATTAGAAATGATTCAATGATAGAATATGTCACAATACAATTGCACGTGGATGCCCTTAAATCATTCCAGTCATAATTGTGACTATGTGAGTGTCATTGGCTAGTAACACAGAGACATTCCTAGTTCCCACTCTCCAAGACTAAGAATTTTCTTATTTTTAGAAAAAATAACTCACACATCAGCCGTATAATTATGCATATAACTGACTATCATAAGTTTCCTTGAGTTGAAAAGCCTAGGTACAAAATGACACTAATTTCACAATGGAAAGTACTGAAGGAAATAAAAAATTCTGAGAAATGTGAATCACGGGGTAAATTCTACGTCATTTTCATGGATAATAATGCACTTGGCATTATAATCCATGAAAATTAAATTAGTTGCGCCGCTTTGTACGATCTAATGGCTATAAAACATGTTATTATTTCCAATAATGGAAAGACAAGTCTAGAATATCCCTATATAACGTAGGATTTATTGGTGTAGATTAGAGAGTGGCCAACAAAACATGATAAGACCATAGACTAGGAAATTAAAAAATTAGTTGTACGTTGCGTCACAAGAATAGATTCATGAAACAGCGTTAATGAAGCACAGCAATGATGAATTAAATTGTTAAATTTTTAGTCTATTTTTAGTATCATATTTCGTTGGTCAGATTTTCCTCTTCGAAAATTTCTGTTTGATAAAATAAAGTAAAATCTTATACATAAAAATGAATTTCTTCATTTTTATGTATAAGATTTTACGTTCGTTAGTCTCGCTAAAACTTAAAAACGGCTTGGCCTATTTGAATAACTTTTATTTGTGTTTTTTATTCAGATAAATTCAGAATTGGTTCAAAAATAAAAATAACTGGGAAAATTCAAATACCAAATTTTAAAATATACAATTTAAAATTGGATATTTGGTATAGAAAGTGACATGCTTAACATTAAAACTGTCACTTATTCCATCGCTACTTCAGGTTTCTTTTAATAGTATGCGTTAGTGGTAGTTTATGGGTGAAATCACCGGGGTCTACTTGTTGGAAATAAAATTATGTGCAAAAAGTTACGTTATGAATTTTAAAAAAAAGACGTAATAACTTCGAATAAATAATTGGCATGGACATATCATTCTTCATCTGAGGGCCAACTCGCTAACTTATTTTGACTGTTTATGTAGTCGACGCCGAGTAATTTACAAGACTGTTGTTACTTTACTGTAATACCGTAATGATATTTGCCTTGTAATGCAGCAAACTGATATTTTAATGAGGCTATTTTGTTATTTCTCATGTAGATGTCCAGAATTGTTCCACTTCCACCAATATATAAAAGGGACTCCCAGTATGTTTGTAGGCTATATAATGTTATGATTTGATTATTATTCTGTTTATATAACTTATTTATACTTTTTAATTGTTCCTATATTCTTAATTATCTTATCTTATTGTTTCTTTCTCTTCTATTCTATTGTAATATATATTTTCTATTATTATTTTACAAATCGCTCCATTCCAACCCCGTCCTTATTAAAATGTAGATTAATCAGTTACAATGTCAAAGACGGTCGTGGGCGTTTTCGTTGAAACCATTCGGAAGATATCACTTAGTGAAATATTACAGAGTTCAAAATCAATATAATTAAATGGGTAACAAGTACAACGATAAATTAAATCTAATTCAAGAAGCTTATCGTGTTTCTATTCTCAGCTTCTACAATTGTAGAATAAACATTTACATACACAAGAGGAGAGAAAGAGAGAGACACTCAAGATTCAAGAATATTGTTATAACACAGAAAAGTATTGAGTAAATTTTATCTTGTAGATTAAATTTAAAAATACTATTCTAATTCAAACAATTCCATAATAGTAATGCAAGTCATTTACATAATTAAAAACAGAAATGGATCTAGCAGTTAACCCTGCGGCACACCTATTGTGACCTTATATCCAGAAGATCTCATTCTATTTATGTCAACCTTCTGAATTTTATTGCCTTGATAAGAGTCACAAGGTCGAGAGCCTTGTTCCTAATGCCGTCATAACGGTGTAATTTTCTGACAACAGTGTAAGTCATGATACTCTATCATTACTTACACTATCGAAGGCCTTAGACAAATCACAAAAATACCAAGAGTATCTCGCAAATCAGCCCAGACCGCATATATATCTTTTATTAATTCTGTCATCGCATCTACGCGTAGTGTATTGTTTTATACAAGTCAATGTAATACTACAGAATTATTGATTTAAAATAAGGTAATAATTTACTTAACCTCTTCCTTACCAGCCCAGATTTTTTTATATAATAGATAATTTACTGTGTCGATATGTACTAATATTAAATTGTCCCTCTGATATCAGCGTAGTTTTAGGGAAATCTTTTACAAGCTTAAAAATATACTTTCATGTGCAATAAAATCATAGTTAAACAATGATGTAGCAGTTTGGATGAGAATTATTTACATTCAATTAAAAAAAGGCTTTTTGCATAATTTTTACATTTAATATGCTATCTACCGTAAGAAAAATTGTATGATATCTCTTTATGCAAAGTTGAAGTTAAAAACCGCTGCTGGCTATAGAACTCTTTCCAGGTGAACCAATCCTCACGGTTCAGTGATAGCCTCATCTAGTGGAAATAACCTTTCGTTTTTTGCTGACGGTAAAGATAACAATGAGGTCTTGTGGTTGATTGGCGCTATAAAATCTATGTGATAAAATTAATTTTCAACGTGCAATATATCCTTTCAAGACAGCGTCTACGTTGATCAAACGATGGAGGAACGTGCAAGCTTGTAAGTCGGATTAGGACATAAGTTCATAGGTCGGCTACAGATTATTCATCTGATGCTTTAAGAAGCAGTTTTATTCTGATGTGACCTTCTGGAAGGTCGATCCTCAGTCTGAAATTCTACTAGCAAAAACATTTTGTTAAAAGTATATTTTTAAGACCACAATGATCTCCGCTCCGATCTTTTTGTCCACCGTACTGTAACAATGGCTTTTTAGGCTTCATGTAATGGATCGGCCACGGAAAATTGACATTATTTGCTGACGGTACCCATCCATCAAACACCGCTTCCGTAACATCACGTGCGATGATTTGCAATTTTAGAAGATTCATGTTGACAGTTTTAGGCGTGGGATAGGTATGCAGGGGGATTATTGGTTACTGACCTTTGTTGCCGATTGAAACTAGTGAAAGAGGAAATCTGAAGCTAGCAAATGGTTCCCTTTTATTCGCTCAGACCCTATGATATACCATAGACATCGGTATCACGTTATTCATAACTCTTTTTTATTTTTTATTCTTAACAGCATCTCTTGGCACTTGAAGTGGTAGCGAACTACACCCAGTTTCTAAAACCATAGAGAAACAGGCAACATTGTTTATTTTTTTATTTATTTATGTACACATAAATTGTTATTTGTTATGATGGTAGACTTAAGTAAAATAGTGGTAGCTAGCCAGGTAGACTAACAAAAAGTCCTATCATCAACCAAACCGAGCAGAAAGTTTTGAACCCCATTGGACACTGGATCTCCAGATTTTAAGTAGGTGATCTCAGCCACTACACCACAGAAGCGGTACTCTAAGTATTGCCAAAGAGGTGAGATTCATAGAGTGACTCTCATAGCACGATCTAACCTAATATGAGAGCTGTTCGACATTGCATTGTAAAAATTGTTATTTAGTAAAACATGTTAACGATTAATTCACTTAAATTTTTAATTAAGTGTAACTTAGTCATTTTTCAGTTCGATGTAATAATACTTTAATTAGCTTTTCCATTATTTTCCAATAATCTATTCTGTTAGTCTCAGATCCCAAATATTTCGATATCCGATTGATTCCAGAAAAATGATTCAAGTGAGTGTATCGTGTATCCTTAACTTGAGCCAATTTATCATACCCATTGGAATGTTGGTACCAATATCTGAAAATAAAGATCTATTTATCAACTTTGAATTTGACTATTATTTTAAATTATACAAAAACAACAGTAGCCCCGATTCTGTTATGTATAGGGGCTTCAGTTGTGTTTATGAGAAATAATTTTCTAGAATTAAACTGTTTTTTAATTGGCTTGGAAATAATATCTATATGTTCAATTATATATTGTATACATCTGTGATGTCGCTATATATGGGTTTTTTTGATGGAGGCAGTGACGACAAATCACCAATACCATCATTTCACGCTTCTTAAATGGGTCTTTAGATTAAATTTCTTATATTAAAACAAGTTGTGGCGACTCTATCTGGTCGTCACATTGTAACATGTTTTATTAAGTTTATTTTTCATAGCTTTTTTTGTCATCTGTGAACTGTCTGTCACTCATCTCTGATTTTTGCATTCGTTTCATGATTATAATTTTCGTCTTATTTTTAATATTAATATTGTAAATTTTCCTTCTGCTTGTAAATATATAATTGTAAATAGAAGTCTATGTTTAGTTTTCATGTACTATCCCACTTCTAAAAAGTCAATGGACCGTGTATTAACCATCTAAGTATCAACTAAATAAATAAAAGCTATTCTATCTTTTTTCTTATAAAACTTGAATAACAGAGAGGGGCAGATAAAATTTTAGTTTTGTGTATGACAGCAGAATGCCAATAGTATGCAGTCAAATAACTAAAACGTTTGATATTTATCTCTTGATTCCCATTCTATTTCAAGTTACAATACTAGGAAAAGTAAATGTACATATTTACAGTGGCGTAAAAATCACAGTGCCTGAAGAAATTCCTCTGATACTTGATAGATACATATCACATGATTCTCGCTCCATTCTCGAGTATCGTCCTGATTAATTTAACGAGAAGGGACTCTATTGTTGTTTTTCTCACTTAAGTCTTTCTAGTTTGATTCGTATTATATATAAACAAACACTTACTGAGAAAGAAACTTGTATAATGTTTTACTGTGCTGATTTGAATTATATGGTTTTCATATGATGCGCGTTAAAATAAGGTAAGTATGCTTAAGAATAGAATAGAATATATCTCTATTACAATAAATAATTTATATGATGTGTACATCAGTCAATTCAAGAAGAGAAATACTCAAAAAAAAATTTAACTAATTTTGTACAAAGGGCGACCTTAAGCCATGATATAGAAACTTCAAATGACGTCACTAGTCGTCTGTTTTTTCTGGTCCGATTCTAATGAAAGGATGGTGCTGAATTTATATAGATTTTATAACTTTTAAATTGAATAACTTCGTTAATTGGCAGTTTTGTATTTTATCGGATTTTATTGTATCTCTATTGTCAGTAGAAGCGATTCACGATGAATTCTTACCATAAACTATAGTAGGAGCAATGAACAAGATATATCTTAACAATAGCTTCCTTTATACACAGTCACATACAATCAGCTCGGCAATATACCATTCAACCTGAAGGCTTCTTACATTCACAAAAGGAAGTATCTCCTTTTGCAAATGTGATTACGAAGAATTTCTTTTTATATTTCCATTTTCGAGGAGAAATGCAATTCCGTGTGTTTTGTTTATAAATCTGTTCTAGGGAGCAGGTTTTTTAAAAATAATGGACTTGTTAAATTTGCTTGACACGTTTTTACTACTTAAAATATCATAATTATACACAAAAAAAATTGTAAGATAGTGATGTGCTACTTCCTATTTACAAAAATCTTTATTTAACTTTTTAAATACTTTCTTAAGCATACTGCCAGATTTTATAATAGCAACCTGTGGGTAAATTACACTCTGAATGCATACAACATCCTGCGAATACATTCGTTCTGAAAAAACCTATTCAAATAATTATTTTTAATTTTACAATAAAAATAAAACACATATTTCATAAACTATTCTTTATTGCTCTAGGTCAGTTATTTACGGTAATTCACATTTAATGGAAATGCAAGAATAACTATTTCTACAACCTACAATATTCATTGTTCAATACCTATATTTAGATGTATAAATATAACATTTTTATTTTCTTCCCTCCCATCAAATTTGGCTTGGTAAACTTTCGATATATGGACTCCTCCACCTGCTAACCATCAGGCGTTGAGTCAATTAAAAATACCCCATTTATTCAGGAGTGATCTTCTAAGTATCGGATTAACAGGTTAATTAAAACCCGCTCCATGACTATACATAGGACTGAGGTGATCTATTAGACGGTAGTTGGATGAGATAGATCTGTCACCCTTTTTGGGGACCGGTTGCACATTGGCTTCTCTCCAAGATCGCGTTACACCGTAGAGAGAGAGAGAGAGAGAGAGAGAGAGGGAACAACTCCACTGCGAATTGGATTTATTTAGTACTATCGCAGGAATGCCATAAGGTCCACTAGCTTTCTGAACGTCGATCGACTGTAACTCCTCACGTATATCACGCTGCCTGATACGAATATCAGGCATCGTATGGCCAAAGTAGTTGAGTGTTGGTGGCTGTGCATTACAGTCTTCGATTCGGGAGTAAGCCGATACCGTTCTTTGTCAGTTAAGCAGTCCGTATGCCGATTTGACAAGGGTCTCAAGTTCTTTGACCTCGTTTTCACCGTTGATTTAGTTATTATTAACGAGTGTAGGCGAATATTACATCTCGCAAAACCGCAAAAATCTTTTCAAAGAAGAAAAGGTCGTACCCAAACAGCTGCGTTTTGTTCTAAATATTTAGAGTATACAAGATTACAATTTCGCATTACGTTGCGCAAGAATGGTTTTGTGTCGTGAGGTGCTATTTGACAGCGTTGTATGCCTTTGTCATGAACTTTTAGTCCGCTTTTGGGGTTCAATGCTCAAAGAGCTGAAATAAATTCAGTATTACATGCTTATTCTTCTGTTTGTTTCTAGATCCTTATTCTTTAGAACGCCTGGAGCTATTAAGTTGAAATTAGTATCATATACTCTATAGCTCTTGAAGTTGTTGAATCACTGAATGATATGACTGTTGATGTTACGTATTTCAACTTGCAAGAAAATTAAACTTTGTAGAGAGCAATTTTTAAAGCACAACCTTGAAATTCAAAACCTAATATGGTTTATTTGCACGACAATAATTAGATTTATAGTTCGCTATTGCTAATAACCATATTGACTAATATAGGTATCTTATCATGATGTAGGGCCAGGATTATTCCCAGAGCACGCTGTCGAAGAGACAATGGGATCTTTTGTGCTCCCCCAATCCTAATGTCCGTTGTCCTGGAATACCTCTAAGATGTACTTACTAAGTACACCCGGAGTCAGCAGCCTTACATTTTCAGGACTGGGATAGCCCAGTCCAAAGTGACCCATTCTTTTCCTGTATAGGTATTAAAATATAGATATTAAAATTCATTACATTCGGAGACTGAGTTTGAGGAAAACTGTAAAGAAAAACACACAACATAAAAAAACAGAAATACTCATAGAGATGCACTTCCATGATGGATGAACTAAAGACCTTTTTAGAAGCGTGTATTGAACCCTCGATGCGGTAATCCTACTCACACTTGACAATATTTTGACGTGCCCTGGCAACAGAGGAAAGGTAAAATTATTTAGGCTAAGCTAAGAATAACGTTTTGAATTGCTGTAACTGATATACGTTACGTATGACACGTGATAATTTTTCCACTTCCTCACTCTATTGTAGAATATAATGGGTTCGTGGAAGACGATAAGTTTTGGAATATGAAAATTTCGAAGAATCTAATTGAGTTGAATCAAATAGAGAGCTTTTTTATTGGGATATTAATGACAAGGAGGCTTTTCGTAAGAACTCTTAAACTGTAATATTACATAGTCCCTTTTACTAAAAACACCTTTTTAAATGTCATGTGCCAGCCGTCCTTATTGTAATCATACTGAAAGAACAAAATGCATTGATAGTATTAATCTAGATTTAGTGTGTACTTCTGGAACTGGCTTAGAACGGCGTATCAGTGTCATTCGTACCAATCGTGGCAACACGAAGTTTCTTTTTATAGCATCGAAACAATGATTCGACACCGCCTGATGGTAACCAGTAGGAGGATCATTTATCTATTTATAAACATTTACTTATTTATTAACCAGAAGGATTATCATTAAAAAAATCAGTAGAAGGGGTCCATGGCTATTGCAGTATGTGACACAAAACCTTGCCGGATCATAAAAGTGCTTTTCACGCCGGTTTTGAAAGAAATTAAGTTCTATAATCGCAATCGAATCGCTTGCTGTCAAAAATGAATGGGATTTGACATAAGCCCTCGCTTAATTTTCGAGCGTAATTGTCAAGTTCCACACATTTTTAATTTAGCGATTCGATTGCGAAATGCACCTTTTTTACGTTTCCGCGAAGCTATCTTGATAACGGTCTCTTTGAAGTCTCTGGAATTCAGATCACACGCCGAGTAAGTTACTCCATCTAATCTCTTACTTACATGTAGGCATCATGTTAGTAACCGATCTATCTCTTTTACTTACATATCATAGAACGGGGAATAAATTAAGTCACGTTGAGAGGTTTTCAACTACAGAGATGATAAATCAATTGACTCCCTTATTTTCAATTAAGATAAGGCAAAGGCATGGTCTTTCACAGGAAAACTTCGAAAACATTGGAAAACTGATGCAAATGAAAAAAAAAACACTTAGCTGTATTATAATTCAAACCTTGAGACAATAAAATTAAAAAATTCTGAAGATGATTGTCGCGCACCTCCTAGTCACGTAGAATTTAAATGTTTGGCATTGTAAATTCTAATGTCTTTGTCAGTCATTGAAAAACTATGTCATATCTCACTAAGTAATAAACGATTCAAAAATTGTGAATCATACATACGGCTTACAATAATTTAAAACATAATTTTTCGGTATATTATAATCTATCGAAATGAAACTTTAAATTGTGAAACAGCTTGCGACAGAACGCACGTCGCGCGCTGATTGGTTAAACGTCATGTGTCCTGCGCCGCCATATTTGTTTGTTAATTCGTTTGTTGTCGAATGTAATCAAACAGATTGGTGATTGTTAATTTATTTTCAAGTTGATCAAAATAACTCAAAACTTTACAATTAGTTACATGAAATGGTTGTGGGAGTAAAATGACCCTGCAATTTAAAAAAAAGTACAGTTTGAAAGTGGCCTTTGGGCGTATTAAATTTATAAGATTCACTTAAGAGGAACACCTTGGCTTAATGGTCCGACCGCTTTGATTCTGATAACGAAAACAAAGCAACGCAATAATTGGTTCTTGGATGGGCCAATCAAAATTGATATTTCGAAGTCCTCCATGCTTTGGGAGACATGTTAAGAGGTGGTTCCCGGTTGTAACGGTAACCGCTTTCACCAGCAAGCCGCTTTAGGCCAACGTGGTGTTGTTATGACCCAAACTCCTTGAGTTTCTCCAATGTAATTTCTCCAGCTGTGGGATGTCTATAGCATGTAGATGAATAAGATTGATCTGCGAATGTATGAATTGATATAAATGATTAATATAAGTACTTATTTATGGATATTAATGCTTGTAACATTTATTTTTGATGAATATAGCTGTTAGCGACGTAGGAGGGATCAAATAATTATATTTTTAAATATTTTTTAACATTTATTCTCGCAATAAAGACAACGACATATAAAAACAGTAGAAACGTATAAAATTATAATTTAAAAATGATAAAAGGGGTCGGTTCGCCACAATAGCTCGCAAGTAAAAAGACTTAGGTCAGTACTTAACTGTACTTTATTTCTAGAAGGCAATTCTAATTGGCGTTCTAACTATCTTTATGTTTAACATCGTAATGATAAAGCAACTCTTTACCCATTTTATTACTGACCTTACTGCCTTTTAATATTTAAAAGTAATTAATCAGTAAATATAAATATCCTGATACAATATGGCGCTTGTTTCGATTTCATCTCACAAGATATTCATTCATTTGTTGGCTGTCGACAAAGAAGTTACTTTTATTAGCAGTGTTTCGAAGCCATTTTACTGATTTGATTGTTACTTTACTCATTGTTGTGAATTTATAACAAAACATCAAAGTATTTACTTTGTTCTTTTAAAATACTATGTAAACTTATCGAAACTAAGTCACTTTTTATTGTTTGAGTTTTGTTACAAAAACAACTTTAATTTTTTTATAAATAAATAGTTTTGTGGGGACTCAACCCCTCACCGTCACACTGTGACGTCACTGGCAATATTAATTAAAATAACGTATAAGTACCAGCCGTACAGTACCTTTGTACGATTTTCTGTTATTATATTGTGTCCTTTTTAATTATCCTTTTAGTGTACTTTTAAATTGTTAAAAAAAAATTCATTGAACTAACCAGCAACCTCCCAGTGACGTCATTAGCCAATATAATTAAAATGAAATATAAATAAATTGAACAAGGCATAGATCTGGAACAAGGTTGGGCTTCTAAGGTTTGTTATCAAAAATAAAAGTAACTATATGCACATTATTTCTCTTTACAGAGAATCTAAGTATATTGCGTTTATGTGTATATATGTAAAAATAATAATAATTTATTCATGTGCATGGGCGCAGACAGCTTAGGACAAATCCGGGGGGCGTGGTGATGCATGTTAGCCTAACCTAGGGCTGCAAGAAAAACCGTACTAATTATTAATATAGTAAGAATAAGTATTTTCTCGGTTCTTTGACGGGAAAATCTACACTCTGCGATTGGCCACAGACCCGTCTTACCACGTCACCGACCAATCACCGCACCGCTAGACACATGCGATAAATATAGTGTAGCTATTTATTACTAGTTAAAACATACTTATACTAAGTAAAACCCTAACACTAGAAAAATAGAAGTAAATACAATACATTAGATTATTTTGGGCATAATATAATTGTCACTTGTTAGATCACAAGACAGTGACATATCATGATATACGAACAAAGTTAATGGATAATGTATTGAAACATCACAAGGGCGGGGTGAATAACAAAATAGGAAGGAAGATAATCCCATACATCCGTCCCTTTTCCGATCTGAATACATTGAATAGAATTCATTACATTGTTCGCGCCAACCGATCCCTAATGCGGGTACATGCATGACAATGGTTATATTTTCATGAGCTTTGAAGTTAAAATGAAATCAGCATTAAGATTGAGTAGTAAGGCTGGTTTTAGAGTGTATCTGAGGTTGTTTTAAGAAAGATTCGTTTGATATTCCATGAAAAATTAATTTTCATTTTATTTGGTTGTCAGTGACTCTGTTTCTTGGAATTGTAACTGAATTTTTGATTGAAATTACTCATGTAGGCGGATGTATACTGTGACGTCACAGGACTTTTGAGATCCCGTTTTCTAGCACGCAACGTTAAATGGTTATATATTTTAAACGGAAATTTTAAATTACAAAACTTGTAATAATTTAATTTTTTTTTGTAAAAAATATCTTTATACCTGAGTGAATAACATTGATTATTTTTATTTTATTACTGACATAATTTATTGAAGATCACTGACAATATTAGATATAGCTTTAGTTTTAGACTTGATCGATTCCTCTGATGCTTTTGACACAGTTGATCATGACATTCTCCTTGGTATCATTTCCAATCTGGGTGTATCCTCCTCTGCACTACTATGGTTTTCTTCATACATTCAGAGTCATTAGCAAGCTGTACGCGTTGATCAAATATGCCTTGGGCATTAACTTCAACAATCGACCTAGAATAATACGCTCACATCACACACACGGTAATATATATACGTGTACTTTAAGTGTCGATATTCCTTCGCAATTCCTACGTCTTCTTATTATCTTCTTCTTATAATACTAATACATAATGACATAATTGATTTGTAAATGTCATTATAAATACTAAAGACTGAGAGTTTCTAGCGCCGCTTCTTCTCTGCAGCTACTAATTCGTCGAAGCGGTGGTAGGGTTGATTGGGAATATGCATACTAGTGTTATTTTTAATTTTAAAATAAGTATTATTTTAAAATTAAACCTAACAATTAATTTAGTACATATTTAAATACTATAACTGGGACAATTAGTAAATGCCCGGTTGATACCTAGTTAAAATTATGACTATTGCCTTTATAATTATATTTATTTGTTTTCTCATACATATTCCCTATTGTGACGATTTAAAAGAGTTTAGTAAATAAGTCTATTTAAATAAAGTTATTTTTGACTTTGACTTTGACTTCATAGAGATTTCACTGTCTCAGTTTAACTTGCCGGATCTCAAACGCCATTACCGCTACAACGTCATCGACATAATTAAAACAGAATCCCTCCCTGATCTGAACAAGATTTAATTAAGCGAAATTGTAGAGCAGGTTTTCAAACCACCTGTAGATGAGTTCTATTCGCGACCGGGTCAATCGCTCGCAAGCTTTTGGTCGGATTCCAAGTACTAAATAGCAGGAATACATTTTAATGGCGCAATTTGCATTCAAAAGACAGAGGTTGTCGTTCCCTTAAATATTGGATGGCGACAGGTGAATTAATTTATAGATCTAGAACAGATTTGGGTCCTGGTGTGTTTTGGAAAAAGAAGATTCGATACACAGTACACGTGTGATAAGCGAAGCATCTATTTAAAGAAACATTCTACTTTCCAACCTCGATCGTGAAGCAGTGCGATGTATTTCAGTTTAAAAGAAAACGGTAGCCAATGTAATTAAAGGAATGGATGGCATTAAGAAAGACGACGAAGACGCACTTGCAGTATCGTGTGATACAAAATAACAAAGATGGGACTAAACTCACACAGTATTTTGTATTATAAAACGTGATAGTTTAAAAGCCAGTACGATTACCATCAGCTAACAGGTAATCATCAATCATCTGCTTGTATGATGAACTTTGACTATATTTTCTCTATTTTGTCTTGTTTATACAATAAGGTTGTCGAAATAGCTTAGCCGTATGGCAATAAGAGTACTGTACTCATCAAAATTAATTATTTTCTCCAAGAATCACCAAAAACGCTTATGATAGTGCCATGACACCTACTGCAAAAAACTTGACATGAAATCTAATACATATGACAATCTGAACAACTTATATATTTTTTTTTATTCAATATTATTTGGAGAGGCTTTTTCCTTCAGCTGTACAACTTTGTGTTGCAAGTTATAAAAAATACATTACATAATAAATATTGTTTACTGCACATAAATTATAACAATACAAGAATACTTATAGATACATTAGGCGGCATTATTTAAAATTTCAAAATCCTTCCAAAATCCGTGCAGTCATTTGTTTCGTATGGTATATAACGGCGTGGTCTCGCTTAAGGTCAATGTACTGTAACAAACGTGAGTGAAACAGGGCCGGATTTAACGTAATGGGGTTTTTATTTAGATTGATATTAAATACCTATTATATGTATGTTTTTTGAATGATAAAATTCACATGTGATGGCAATTCGAATAAAATACTTGTAGTGAATAAACTGCTTCAAAAAAGTTTTGTCACAATTGTTACACTTGTGTTTAGTTTTTATTTATATATTAGGTTGATGAAAAAGTCTTTTCGCATATAGTATGTGTAAACTTGTAATAAAATATCTTTGGCTGTACTATTTGTAGGTTGGTTTTCATGACATTAAAAAGGAACATTTGAAAAAAAGAATCAAATTAGGAAAAATTTGTTTCCCCCTATTGTTTATTTGTTTTTCTTTCTGTCAAAATGAGCAAATCGCATGAAGAAATTTAATGAATTGAAAAATTAGATACATTTTAAAATTTTATTACAAAGAAACGAAAAAAAGCAACGCAGGTCGCGAAAAAAAATTGTGACGTTTATGGACCTAATGCAGTGTCAGTAAAGGTAGCACAAAGTTGGTTTAAGCGTTCAGTCCTGGAATGTTGATTCACCTCGCTGTTACGGATAAAATGGACGCTATTTTTGAAAAAGAGGAGCAATATCGGCATTTCAGCAGTTATGACATAGATGAAGAACTGGGAATTGACCAGAAAATAGTTTGGGCCCATTTGAAAAAAGCTAATTACACAAAAAAGCTCGATATTTGGGTGCCACACGGACTCACTGAAAGAAATCTATTGAACAGTGTACTTATTTACGATTCTTTACTGAGATGTAATGAAACTGAACAGTTTTCGAAGATATTGAGAACTGGTGGAAGATTTAATAACTAAGGGGATAAGTGTTGATTACTGGTTTGAAAAGATGAAAAATGTTGATTACGTATGACAAAAACGTGCGAAAAAGATGTGTTCAAAGTTCGGTCAGACTTCACAGATCATGGCAAAACCTTGGGTAACTCGCAATAAGGTGATTTGTGTCTATGGTGTGATCGGAAGGGCATAGTTCATTATTTAATATGAACAATCGATTCGGAATTCTACTGCCATCAACTGATGAGATTAAAGCAAGAAGTTGAAAGAAAGCGGCCGGAATTTATTGATAGAAAGGGTGTGGCCTTTCATTACGATAGCGCTAGACTACATACATCTTTAGCCACTCAGCAAATTAAGAGTTTAGCTGGGAGGTGTTAATGCCTCCGCCATTAAGCCCTGACCTTGCACCTTCAGATTTCCACCTGTTTCGGTCTCTTCAGAATTCTTTAGGCAGCTTCAGGTTAACATCAACAGTGGACTGCTAAAACTAATTGTTGCGTTATTTGATCAGAAGTCCCAAACTTTCTACAGCAACAGGATCGTGTCTCTATCTACAAGATGGCAGAAAGTGTACGAACAAAATTGCACATATATATTGTAATTAAATAAATTATCTTTGAAAAAAGTCTTGAATATAACAACATTATTTACTTTTGGTTTACATACATTGATACTATTGTCTGTTTGAGAAATTGTTTAGTAGAACCAGTGAATATTTAATCATTTTCAATTTTCTATTGAGTGTTCTATTTTATTGAAGTGGGTATTGCATTGTGTTCTAGTTGTGTTCAAGAATAGAAAGTCTAAGGAATTGGGTTACAGATACTCTATCTGAGAGCGTCGGGATGCATGACGTAATGTGGAGCGGATGTCCGGAATTGTGTGAAACAATTTGAAATAAAATATTTGTCTTTGTCGTTGAAATCCAACTTGGTTTTTGACAGGCTATGAGAGCGTTTCAACCCCACTTGTTATTTTTTAAATTTAAACTGATTTGCAATATTTTTTTAAAGCATAGGGGTAAAATTTTCAGCGATAGGCTTTCGAAGTAAATGCTAGTAATACTTTTAAAATTATCGATTAATAACTGGTTGTGTCTTCAATTTTTTAGCTAAAAGGTTTATCTAGTAAAGCAATAATAACGTATAAAATACGTAAGCCTATATTTAAAAGTGATGAAACTGAATCCAATAGCAAATTAAACATCAGTTCACAGAATTTACTGTTTCCACTAAGAAATTCAAAATCACAAAAAAATTTACAATAAAATGTATAAACTTAAGATAGTGTGTATGTAGCCACACACACATATACAAAGGAGATGTGAAAGCTACATGACACAAAAAAAACGGTTACATGTTCAATAGATTCATTTGTTTTCTTGACTTTTCAATGCATTTTGTCAGAACTATGTCAATGACATTTATCCTTATACACTTGCCTATATCTCGTATCTACATTAATTATGTCGATGGTGTCTCTTAATTAATAAATAAAATAAACTACTCATGGTATGGTATTTGTTTATCATTTTACTCATACAAAAACATCAGGATTGCTTAATAATTTAGTACATTTAAGAGCGAATAAACCCCTTATTCGGTCAGTTAGAGTATTCGACCTTTTGGAGCTCATTTTTCTTGTTTTTACATTTCATTATTCACGCTTGTCAGGAAACAATTTCCAGGTCTATCAACAATATTTGCCTATTAGCGGACATGCGTGTTTGTCACTTATAAATATAAACTGTTACTAACTGTGCCTGCGACTGTTCGAGTGGAGGTTATATGATTTTACTTTGTTATTTATTTGGTTAAAGATGTTAATCGTATTATTACAAAGTTAAGTTAATATTCTGTTGCGTCCTTTTAATTGTCTATGTGTGTACATAAATTGTTATATGAATAAAGTTGACGACTAAAATAGTTAGAGTTGAATAATCAGTCAACCTTATAATATATATTAATACATATAGTGGCGCAGGCTTTACTTAGAACCTTTATAGGAGAACAAAGCTCTGAAAAAAAATATTTGTTCCCGTTTTTGCAACATTTTTACGTATGCTTAGTTATTATGAGTCGTAATGTGATGTGATATAGCGTAAGGCCTTCCTCCTTTCTCCTATTCAACAGAAAAATAACTTTTAAATTTGAATCATTAGCTGCTGAATAATTTCAAATTCAAACAAAATCTTCAGCTTTATTTTAGTATATAGATTAGCCTGTTATTAACAGTCAATTTAACATAATGAATGGTTGGTTTCTATGTTGTTTCCTGCACCATTCACAAGATTGCAACGAATGCTTAGTGATATGTTCTTCTTACACCTGTAAAGACACAAAAAAATATTTATGTTACATGGTAATATAAAAAAACAAATTTACGTCTGAAATCGTGAAATCTAGAGTATATTTCAACTCAATAAATGTGGCATTGCAATATTTACAATTACATAAAGAAATTAATAAATAATTAATTAATTTAATTTTCCAATTACATAAATAATTTCCATTAATAAATCATAGACTCTGTCAAAGTTAATATCGTTATTGATTCCCCACCCTAACCACTGTTACACTATCTTCCATATATATTATAAACATGTCCGAAGAACGAGTATTAAGTAATTTTATTCCTCCTAAACGTTATGGTCACCATAAACCGATTTCATAGCACTGGTTAATGTTTAATTCAGTAACGACAAAAATAAAACTTCCTTATACACAGTTATAGTATCGTACCAAAGGTCGTAACATAGTTAATGTGTGCTTTACAGTAGTCTACCTAAAACGGTCGCGTATGCATATATAACCGCGCGTTTTTTCATTAACCGTCAGCTACATTGTGTTGAGTTTGTAACGATGTGGCCTCCTTCGGTCCATCGATTTAAAAGTGCTGGCAGTTTTTATTCGAACAAACATTTAAAAATATTACATGTCAAAATTGTAATTTCTAAATTTATTATTTAATATTATAATTTTCGTTCGGAAGCTCTTTTATCTCTATGTATATATCGCTTCCCATATTTTAAAGGAACCCATAGTTTGGGGTAAGTTACAACCATCACATCATCACTATAATTAATCTCACATCATAATCTATTTGATATATATAATTTGTTATTATTTTTTACAGTTCCTTCTTCCTTGTACTTTAAGTTACTGGAATAAATGCATTGCAAGTAAATTGAACTATGTTTTTATTGAATTGATCACCACCGAACCCACATTCAACCCTAGCCAAGAAGGCGCATGGTGATAAGTTTTACAACCGACGACCGATTTATGCACGGTATCGACAGACGCAATATCGGTAGGTGTTACCTTTAGCCTAAGCTGTCGTCATCAACATATAGGTCCTCACCGAGACCACCCCAAATTAAAGCGATTAGCCCTTAGTCAACAACAACTTTTGTTATAATATTATTTTGCAATATTTAAAAATAGATTTTTGATTGCACTGTACAATAAAACATATATGTTTGTAATACTAATACGTAATGACATAGGTAATTTGTAAATGTCATTATAAATACTAAAAGCTGAGTTTCTTTGCGCCATTTCTTTTCTGCAGCTACTAATTCGTCGAAGCTGTAGTAGGGTTGATTTGGAATATGCATACTAGTGTTAGTTTTAATTTAAAATAATATTTATTTTAAAATTAAAATTAACAATTTCTTTAATACATCTTTAAATTCTATAACTGGGACAATTTGTAAATACCCGGTTAATACCCATTTAAAGTTATCACAATTACCTTTAATTACATTTGTTTATTTTTTCTAATAAATATTCCCTGTTATGACGACTTAAAAGAACTTAGTAAATGAGTCTATTTAAATAAATATATTTTGACTTTGACTACCTTCACTCCTTTATCTGCATTTACCCACCAAGAAATTGAAGCATGTATATGCTTTGAAAATCAAAAAACTTCCTGAACTTTTCTACAAATTGCTTCAACCCATCATAGTATCCAATATTATGGAGTAAAGGAGAATCATGGTGGAAAGACATCCAGACCTTTGGAAATCCACTGACAGCTGTTAATAAGTAACAAATAATGGTTCTCTTTACCATACCACTATTAATAAGGAAAGAAGTTAGGTCTTTGAAACACATCCAGATGTGGGCAAGCCAATATGTCTCTGAAGCAATATACAGAACTAGCTTCTGCTCGCGGCTGTGCTCGCATGTGCAGTTCGGTCTTTCATAAATTGATATAGATAACCTTTCTCGATAAATAGACTATCTAACACAAAAATAGTTTTTCAATTCCAACTAGTAGTTCCATTAGCACGTTCTACAAAACAAACAAACTCTTCAGCTGTAAAGTATTAGCATAGAACAGAATAGAATAGAATATTGCTTTATTGTACATACATCAACCGATATACATGCTAACAAAATATGTTTTTGTTACAGGTACGTTTGATGTAAATCTTTTAGATGAATAGGAAAAACCAGTCATAAGTCCTCAATCTGGTAATTTTAAGCAGTTACTGTATCCTTGATCTTAGTCATCTTCTCAAATTTTGATAACGCCGAAATTTAACAATTGTATCCCTAAATTTTATTTAAAATAAAAAAAATTGAGGACGATAATTCTAGAATACTTTAGAATACAATAAATGTCATATTTAAAAAAAAATTTTGTTTGTGTACAAGAAGCGTTCTAAATTTAAATTCGGCTGTTCCAATTTGTACTATTTTATACATATAAAGAATAACAGAGAGATTAAACGTATTTTTTTGATAAGAAGCACGCCAAATGTCTTGTCTCTGACTGATGAAAGGCAGTACGTCCATATGCGATGCATTATGCGACACAACCACCTTGTCGGCAAAAGGACTCTTTTGAAGGAACGAATTTCGTTACAGGGAGTCAATATTCGATTGATTTGAATTCCTACCGTTACTTAACTATACTATGCTTGCGTGTTATCGAATCGATTCAGTTGAAATTCTTGGGGTTGTGTGTGATTAATATAACGCCGGACTTCCGTAACAGTATTAAAAAGGGGGACATTTTAAATTGTTAGAAGGAGATAAAGTGTGACACTTTATCATTTTTGGGCACTTTACTATATTAAAAAAGAATTATTTTTCAGCAAACGTGTTATACTTAAATTGGGAACATATGCACTGTCAATAGCATATACAAGTGACAATTATTTGTGAGGTATAAGTTCCCAACAGGCGTGCTCAAAATTTGACTGGAACTGGCTTTCATAAATCCTAGTTCTTGTTTCATAACCATGGTCATACACAGCCTTTTACTGCTAGGCATAGCCCTTTCCTACATGGTAGATACACATATGGAGTTTAATCCGTAAAACAACCACGCTGGTGAGTATATACTGTTTTATTTTATATTAAGCTCAACAAATGACTCGACATCACCTGATAGAGATAGATAGAGCAGTCCATATATGAAGATAGTTAGTGAAGCATGCGACCTACTGCCCTAGCCACCCTCACCTTGCCGGCCCAAAAAGTGCTTTTTCACGCCTCTTTTTAAGGAACCCGTGTTGTATGAAGGAGGGAATACGTGTGCTGCTAAGGAATTCTACGCTCTAACTGTGCGCCAGAGAAAGGAGTCATAAAATCTCTAAGTGCGACAAGTAGACGTGGTGACAGAGAAGGAGTGACTCCGTAGAGCAACACGCGTACTCCTGAGTAGGAAAGGAGAGGGAGGGATAAAGTCAAAGAGCTCTTCAGAGCACTCTCTATGTTACAAACGATAAAAGATACTAAGCGACGCTATGTCGCGGAACAACTGAATGACTGTTGCAGCACCAACTGAATGACCCATTCGATATCAACGATTGCAAAATTATTTTAATTTGGTTTTCGTTTACGCAGAAAAATATTAGCACAACATCATGAAGCTTCTGTGTTCAAACAAACATGTTAAGCTCTACGTTCCTAAATACAAAGCCTCGATTGAATTAAAATTTTATTAAGTTTTCATTAACTTTTATTCATTTCAATTTGCTGACTCTGCGAACTTCGTACCGCCTAAAAATATTATAAGTCAGTTATAAGTGTAAGTGAAATCAGCTGTGAATAGTCGAAGGTGGCGTAGTTCCAAATTTAAATTATTTAAAAAAAATCTTTTCAATTTCAATATTTTTTTTATAATCAATGAATATTTCTTTTACTTTCTACAAATAAAGTTTAATTTTATTATTAATCTCACAATTATGTCAGTCCCAAAAAATGTGGGATAATTGAAACGGCTCCAGCCATTTTCAACCTGTAATTAGTATTAATTACCAGAATTAGTTTTATTTCAAGAAATTGTAACTTATATAAATCTTAAATTATATATATATTATTGGTTATATGATAATGTTAACTGCATTGTTGAGTTCAGGTAGTTGAAGGTTACATACCGATTCCTAAGTAAAGAAAAAATGGCTGTCTTCCATTTTTTCTTTACTTAGGAATCGGTATGTTTTCCATTGAATTCAAAATTGTTTCAAAATCCGAAATTATAAGGCTTTCCATTTCAAATCGGACTTTTATTCGCAATATATAATTATTAATCGATCATCGCCTATTTGCTGAAAATGAACCACGTAACAGAATCAATAATATATCTTAGTTCCATTAAACCGAACGTTATGGCGTAACTACAAACTTAGTTTCAATATCTGATAAAATATTAACCTTACTAGTTTACCGGGTACCGATGGGCCCACGAACAAAGTTATAGCAAACACGCATAATCAAAAATTAATTAATATGCAGAAGGTAGAGTCCGTTCACGTAGACGAATATCCACATCACAAATACAGTTTCGACCTATATAGTGTATTTTAATTTGTACTATTAATAAACAAGGATAGATAATTTTTTTTTTACTGAAAACCAATGCGCCTAATTCCAAGGATATTTCTCATGACGTGATTCCAATGAGTGATATGAAATGTTATGAAGCGCTGTGAAATGATAGCCTAAAGCAATAAGGTAAAATTAGTTTAACAAGGCAATTGTAATGGAGTAAATAATAGGGTGGACAGCTCAGAGTAATATATTATATTCAAGTAAAACAAAACCAATATAAAATATAGCCAAATAAGAAAACTAGATGATAAGAAGAAAAAACCACAGATCAGACATGACAACCTTATGTCAAAAAAGAAAGAGTAAAAAACATTAAAAACTATTTGTGAACATTGCCTGATGGCCAGTTCTTAACAGCAATAAATATTTTATTTTAATACACCAATTCAGGTTTGAATAAATTTAGAACAGCAATGTCATAACATGCTTTTTCAATTAGATTTAAGTTTATTTGAAATTGTAATAATTATTATTATTTATAATTAGTCATTAATACATGTATAGACTATATATTTCATTTTGTATTACTATTTTGTTGGATAAATCTCGTTGGCGTAATTTCAAACAAGTTTTCAAGAGAAGATAATTAACTGCAGATAAGATACACTCTTAATTCAACAAGTCCCCTTTCTTTCACATTAATGTACACAACCTACATTTTACCGCATATTTATTAGATAAATATGAAAAAAATATCGAATACTAAAAATTTAAGAACCTTTTTTGCATACACATTAAGATAAAATGTTATGATCTTTGTATTAAATGAAATTTGTTATGTCGAGAACTTCCATTTTAGGATCACAATTACTAAACCAGCAATATCCTAACACTGATACTAATATTTTTATACTTACATTCAATTTATTACATTCATTTTTAGATAGCTATCTGGTCGAGTGGTCTAAATACTACTAATCTAAATACTTAATGATTAGTATACATACAATTTATATGTACAAACAATCAATATATATATATATATATATACTCACACTCACACACACATATATGTATTTATATATAATACTCATATAATATCGTAATAATAGAATAGAATAGTAATTATCAGACCTCTGACTTACTATACAGGGGTACTGACGATATGTTGCTGTTCACAATGTTTCGACAGTTCTTAATATCGTGAGTTATAAACTAACGGTATTCACAATATTTTGGAGCCTTAAATATACTGACTTTAACAGATGTACATGATATTTTAGGGCCACATATCTAATTACTTATAGAGGACGAGTAGTCAACATGAGTGACCGGACCCTAAGGGTTATTTGGACCCTTGCGTTACAATTTCCATAAGGCTATGTTGTTGAAGGT
Source organism: Acentria ephemerella (assembly GCA_943193645.1). Taxonomy (NCBI): domain Eukaryota; kingdom Metazoa; phylum Arthropoda; class Insecta; order Lepidoptera; family Crambidae; genus Acentria; species Acentria ephemerella. The sequence continues at coordinate 6,198,267 of OW971898.1, read as the reverse complement.
CTTCTAACTTTGGGTTAGTATAATTATACACTAAGCCATATTAGGTGCGTCTTAATTGAGAATTTGAAGCTTAGAATGTCTCAATTATAACTAACATGAACAATAATTATTTTAAATACACTTGTGCCTTTATTAACTGTGTATGCTATATTTTGGAACTAAAAATATTTAATGCATGTAAAATATATATAAATTAGCCATTTAAGAAAAGAAATATAAAATAAAATAAAACCTTATTTAATAATAAAACTCCACCGGTAATCAAGAAAGAATCACCTTTGGGATGGCTCCACTCAGTATCTCCTCGATGCTCTGGATAGATTGCAGCGTCGCGCTATGCGTATTATTGGAGATGCGGAGGTAACGAACACCTTAGAGCCTCTGCAATTGCGTCGCTATATATTAGCGCTTAGTGCTTTTTATCGTTCCATGGAGATTGCCTGACGAGCTCTTTGACCTTATCCCTCCCTCTCCTGTCCTACTCAGGAGAACGCGTGATGTCTATGGTGTCACTCCTTCACTGTCTCCACGTCTACTTTGCGCATAAAGAGATTTCGTGAGTCCTTTCTCTGTTGCACAGCTAGAGCGTGGAATCCTTACCGGTATAAGTATTCCCTCCTTCATACAACATTGGTTACTTTAAAAGAGGCGTGAAAAGCACTTTTTGAGTCGGTAAGGTGAGGGTGGCTAGGGCCGTATGTCGCATGGTGGCTATCTTCACATATGAACTTCTCTACTGCTTATCATCAGGTGGTGTAGAGTCATTTTCTAAGCCTTTCATAAAAAATAAATAAATATATATATATATATATATGTCGTACAGTGACAAAAATATATACACGCAATGATCAAAACTCTATTTCAGTATACCAAAATGTTGTATACATATTTTTGAAGGATGTATCTGTATCTCAATGATTCAAAAGATTGTTATTACTTTGGTTAACAATAAGGTGTCAGATTGATCTACAAGCACAAGTAACCCTAAATAATGGTTCTGGTTAACTTGAAAATGATATTGAACATTTGTACATTTAAATATGACTGTGTAACAATTTAATGCATCGTTTGAGAGCTTGCTTCAGAAAACTGACTGAAGATTTTCCTTACCCATCCAAAACCAACCAAAGCAAATTTTCCAGCGTACTCCAACCATTCTGTACCAATCTTATAAAGACTGCTTAGTGATAATCAGACTAAGTTGACATAATACTTTACAAGATTTATATTTCGTTTCCGTTTTTAACACGATCCGAACTTTCTACGTTTTTGGATTTCGGTGTCTACCCCGAAATCTTTTTAGACTGATTCTTTTCTCAGAGAACTGCCACAGCCATGACACCCCGTTAAAGTAGAAAGCATTAAGACACCTTCAGAATGTCCCAAGAAGAAATTCGTCAATCCTTATCCCGGACTGGACAAAAGAAATAATATTTCTTGATTGCTTTTATATCCGGTCTCGTTTATAACGGAAATGAATTGGAAGAATGTCTAGAGATCACTTCCGTGTGGGTGGCGAGGATTGTGCCTACCCTTCTTCTAGGGCTAAATCACTCTCCGTCATAAAGGTGGGATATAAAAACAATTTCCAGGTATTTTTCTAGCATCTTTTATGTAAAACGCTTTAAATTTACTGAATACGAAATGGTAGTACGTATAATTCGAAAACTTCATTTTTAATTAAATAAAAATTGCAAAAAATATGTTTTACGGCTGTTAAAAAGGGTTAAAGAGAGGGTAGTATTAAATAATACCAAATAAATTTTATTGAACATCAATGGACTTAGTAATGTAGAGTTTTTTTTTTATAATGTGGCATTTGTCGAGTGATATCTATTTTTTTTATTAGTAAAGAATTACCTTTCTCTCAAAGATCGTCAAAAAGAAAATATTACTAAGATTTCCTTGTTTCCTATCTTTATTAATTTAACGGCCATAAGCGGAAGGTTAGGAGAGAAGTTGCATAGTCGGGAACGCTTAAGATACGTGGTACGTAATCGACAGTTATAATTTCGATTTATCAATATTATTTCTTTATTAACACCAAGAAGATTTACATTTAATATTAATGAACAGGACAAAAAAATGTCAACTAATCATTACCTTTTTCTTCGATAAATACAATCACACACGCCTTATTAGTTCAGATGTAGACCATAAAGTTACCACGTTTAAAATAAAAACTTTTCTACTTATCGATATGATAGGCTAACCATCCTTAAATGTCAACACACAATATACAATTGTGTCTTCAAGGTTATACTATCGATAAACCAACTATCGATTATGATGTCCATAGACGTTTTGCTAAGTAGCAAACACTTGTTAAATTATATTATTTTAAACCAATAAAAAGAAAGTTTTTATGCTTTAGTTTACATTACAAATCTTATTAGGCAATAACTATTTAATTATTTAATTTTAATGTAAGTGAAAGACAGTTCCAAAAGTCAAAGAATAGCTGGAATATTAAATACATTATTGATGTAGCTGGAGTCGGCGGTTACCATCTAACCTCAGGTGAGCCATCTCCTTTTTTTTGTCGAGGAGGAATCCGTTTACGGACCTACCGCCACTGGTTAACCGGCGGGCGTGTGTGGGACTCACCAAGTGCCTCATCAAAGTGGCACTGGGAATACCCACAAAAACTCCCTGGTAACTCCATGGCCCTTCGCGGGGGTCACCTGGGTTCTGCTAAAGCAATTCACCAGGCAGTCCCACCTTACAGTCGAGCTTCACGCCAATAGAGATTGCCCGGAGTTACTTGGGCAATCCCTGACGTGGCAGTCTGTGCAATGCAAGCGTGGTAGCCACCCACGCACGCGGTCACGCTTAGACCACATTTTATGACATTAATATGTGTTACCAATGATAAAATACACTATTTAGTAGGTGGTAGGGTTTCTTCTAAATCGGTCAGGCTAGCTAGCCATTGTGTTCCGACTACTACTGATTTGGAGGACCGAACGAATTCCAAATTGGGCCATACATTTTCAGCTCAGTTTGTTACTGGTGGTACCAAGTTTACCTGACTAGCTACTACTATCTTACCTAAGTCTGTCACCATAACAATAATGTTAACAGCATTTTTGTGTTCCAGCAGTCAGAAGTAAGATCTTATCTTATCATGATGTAGGGCCAGGATTATTACTCCCGGAGCACGTCGACCCAATGGGATCTTTTGTGCTTCCCTAATCCTACTAACTGCTGTCCTGGAATACCTCCAAGATGTACTTACTAAGTAAACCCGAAGACAGCCTTATATCTTCAGGACTGGAATAGCCCAGTCCAAAGAGACCCATTCTTTTCCTAGCAAGAGCATCACAATTACATAGGATGTGTTCCATTTGTTCGGTGTGCTCCCTACAGGCCCTACAGAAGTAAGATAGGTGTTCCTCTGAGTTTGAAAGATCAGGATGTAATGTGCTCCCATCTTCAGCCTTATCGTCACTTAAAATCCGTTGAGAAGAAGGTTAAGAGCTAAGTATATTCATGATTTAATAATCCTTATTTTTTCAGTAACATCAAATTTAATAATCTATTTTTACTGAGAAACTTAAGCATCCCGACCTATTCGGAAATGAATTCGTTGGTAATATTCTACGTGGGGTCGTTGTTAACATTTTAAGAAATTCTTTTCCTGGTAACTTAAATTCTTTGCGGGTTTAACGAATACAGTCTCTAATGTAAGTATGAGGTCTCAAATTACTGTACAAGTTATGGAAAGTTTTGGAGTCAAATATGCGTAAGAAGTGGTACTCCAATTTTGTTTCCTTTCATCATATAAATAACTTCTCTTTGAAATGTTTTTTTTTTATATAAAAAACTCAGCAAATGATTCGACTCCACCTGATGACAAGCAGTAGAGGAGTCCATATGTGAAGATAGTTTCACCTTGCCGGCCCAAAAAGTATTTTTTCACGTCTCTTTTGAAGGAACTAATGTTGTTTAAAGAATACGTGTACCATAATTCAAAATCAGATCATACTGCAGTCAAAGATTAAATGCTATTTCGCAGACAGACCACTCCTAAGTTACATTAAATCAACACCTTGTCCTTGAGGCTCATTTGACGTTAACAAGCTAAGCTATAATAAAAATTCTTCTTCCAAATTAAATTGTTGAAGAAAATTTAAGTAAGTACAAGGTAAAGAACTATAACGTTAACTGTCTGACTTGGGATACTAAAATACAAATGCAACAGACAAAATTAATCTGTCACCTCAACCCATTTGTTACTATGGCATCTAAATGTCTCATCAGTCGTTCAGGGGATAATGAGGCGTACAATCTAGAGATCGCAAGGTATTCCGCCAGATGATATCGGTTTGAATTATGTAAAGTGCCAGAACTCCCAGGCAGCTGCGATTTCGGAGGCATAATATAAATGGTATCAGTGTAATAATTTTTGTTAAAGCAAACAATATTACTAGTGTTTAGAAATAAAATTAAAAAAAAACAAACTTGCTAAAGATGTATATTTATTTATCTATACTAGGTTAAGAGCGTATCTTGAATACTTATTGTATATTGTATAATGGATTATAAAACACTGTGAAGGTTTCCATTTAAAATTATTAAAGGAACATATTTTCAAAATTACATTTGATTAATTTTATTTACAATGAGTACCTGTATTATAAATCTTTTTTGTTTTTATTATGTGAAAATAGAAATAAACAAAATTGGATTCATTTATTTAAATTACCATAATTGAGCAATTAGTTTGATTGTTCAAAATGGGCGCACATGTTTTTTTTATAAATATAAACCATTCTGTGAATGATACATTATTCTATGCGAAATAAATACAATTCATATTATTAATATTACCATTATTGATATTCTGAGTGGTACAATAAATAAAAAGTATATATACTTATCAGTAACTTCATGGCTTGTTATAACACAATGGCTGATCGAATTGAAAGTCTTTAGATTGGACAGATATATTATTTTTAATCTGTGTTCGAAACTGTCTAGCTAATCACAGTCAAAATTAAAAATTGAAACCCTGATGTGAAGCCACAACAAAGCTACAATTCGTTATATAACTAAGTCGTTTCTTTATATAACTAACAAATATTAATTGACATTTATTACGAAGCCCAATTACCTACTGTTATTATTTTAAAAATTCCTTATTTCAATGTATGTAACAATTTTCCAATTTCAAATGAAAATATAAACATGTATTTCTACGTAAATTTTTATTTTTATATTCGTTAGATGGCTCTTTATGAAATTGATAATTAAACATATCTCAAACCCCTCACCTAAGCAAATATATGTTTGATTATTATTGTCTTTTATTTATAATAATTGCTTATGAAATGCTTCATTTAAACCTAGGCTTTGTTTATACACGATATTATTTGTTAGGGCCTAAGTCACCATACAAGTCAGTCAGTCTCCCTTCATTATTAATTATTTATATTATATTATATATATATACCTTCCTTCCTCTACTTATAACTTTAATTATCATGCTCATCCATCACCACCAGAGGGCCGACTCTGAAAATAAAATACTTGAAACTAATTCCGTTTCTTTTTGTCTTATTTTGTATTTAGGAATTCTCGTACTATACTTTAAAAAATAGCCATTATGTATATGATATACCAGAATTATTTGTGACGAGTTAGTTCAGTACGTTGCACTGTTCATTAAATGCTTTCCGTTATTTGAAACCTTTATTCCATTAAAGATGATTGAACGGTCAGTCCACTTCTTTGTGTATACTGGATATAATCCTAGCTCTTGGTAGTCATTTAAGCTTAATCAGACACTCTTAAGCTTTGTCTTTGAAAGCTTTGTTCTTTTTTATTTTTATCGGATTTTTCTTTTTGCTTTTCCTCAGTCTGTCCATAGTTTTATAAGACAAAGAAACTTGCTGGTTGATTTTAAGCTCACAGTTTCTGAAAACTGTCCAATTTGAAAAGGATACTTTTGTTTATTTTTGGACTTTCTTTCTATTGTTATTCTATCTACCTATATACTTTTATATCGGATTAACTTTAAGGTATCAGATTAACGATTCAGATCTGAAAGTAATTTGGAAAGGAAAAGAGTATTTATACTTATAAACAGTCAAAGGAGTCCACAAATATCGTGAATAATATAAAAAGTAGTCATACTGTGTGATATTTTATGCTTATTTGCTTGCAGGGCTCAGGTGGACTAGAAAGTCGGTCGTTTTCCCACATTAACCTTTTAAAATATTATTATATTGCTCTCAACGTGCTAAACTTTGGTGTCTGCCAGGAGTTGTAAATTTTATTTTGGGAAAAAACATCTGGATGTGGGCGTGTATAAGCAAATCTTTTTTGCTCAGGATTCAGGACAGGTTATGTCCAGAATGAATATTTAGAACAATATATTTTTAACAAAAATACAATTAATAATTGTTTTATACAACGATTAGTTTGATAGCTTGTGTAATTAGTTATATAGTCACTTAAATTTTAGTAGGAGAGTCAATTTTAAAATAATTTAATTCATTCAAAAACCAATCATTAGATAACCCATATGTATAAATTTTTATAAAACCGTTTACATTAACATAATATATAATATTGCTGTGGAACAGAGTTTCTCCATAATATATACAGAGTCACTACCACCTGACATCATGGTTCATTACCTGTTTCTTAGGAGCATTCTTGGGCGAGTCAAAATATGTGCTATTCAAATTGTTATATCTCGGGGAGTTTCAATGCTATCGAATCAATTATTTTTCCAATGTTTCTACAATTTTGTTATCTTTCAACAAAACACCTAATAAAATAATTATCATTATGACTATTGTTGTTATTGTTTCAAGGTTCCCGGGAGAATATTTCAGTCGAACACATTAACTAAGTTAGTGTTTCTAGACGCATTAAATAGATATTGATCTGTTAATATCCGGCTCGTAGGACCATTTCAAGCAACTTGTGAATTATTATAAGACGTCATTTCCTGTAAAGTAGATATATTTTTCTTCAGCGTGTGCTTTATTTTATTTAGAAGCAGGGAACTTAGATATAATTCCTTAATTTAATGGAATTTATATTTCATCAATACCCTCAAATATAGCAATAATATCAACTCGTGTTTATATGGTTTAATTATTTAGATTTTTGATTATTTAATCAATTAACGTACATACAAGGACAAAATTCGATAAATCGAATCTATCGAAGTCGACAATTTTCAATAGAAATTTATTAATAAAATTTTCTTAATACTTGAATAATATCTGTCAATTGAAAATTTGGCTTTAAATTAATAAACCCAGTAAATCAATGTAGATTAAAAAGATACCTTTGCAAACAATTTGAAACATGAAAGCTGCAATTAGTGACAAACTATATTAACCTAAAAAGTATATGAAGAATAAATTTGAGGTTCCGTTATTTTTAGTCACACAGTCATTTTGGCGTAAGTATAATTATTCAGGATAACGAAAAGACTCTGCAAACATTCTGAATACAGTGCGTATATGTTAAAGAAAAAGTGGCATTATATTATAGGTACATTAACTATGTCTTTTTTCATGTACATATAATCTACGAGTATATTGGATCGATGAAAAAATAGATGGACAATTTAAAAAAAAATGTGATCTTACAATTTCGTCGTGTTTGTGATGTTTCACTTCTTTTGTTCTTAATCATTTAAACAAATAATTCGTTAACAGAAGTATCCGTCTACGGCTTATATACTTCCTACTATTGGGTACAGATAACGCTGGTTCAATGCATTTTGGAGGGTGGATGAGACTAGTTGCCATAAGAACCGCCAGGAAAAAGCACTGAGGAATAACGAATTGATCCATCCAGGGACCAACCATAACGAAGGGTGCTTTGTTTTTGCAAAGCGTACGAGCCACTACGCCAATGAGCTCCTAACAGAAACAAACCTATCGAAAGCACAAATCACCTATAAAAACTGATTGACAAGAGAGGCGACACGAGTATAAAAGCTTGGATAAAATCCTAAAGTAAATATTTATTTCAGTTCATTTTTAGTTCTTTAAAAATGGAGCTTTATATCTTTTGTAGACGAACAATACCTATTCCAAACACTCCATTTATCTGGTGACATCATGTTGTTTTCGTGAAAAATATTTTAAATGACAATGACAAATAGGTTATCTAGTGTGTTCCATTATTATTCAGGCATAAAAGTTAAACGTGCCTGAGAGCTCACGGCTCTTTGTTTAACGGACTGACGCTCGTCAATTTTAATTTGTGAAGTCGTTGCAAATCAGACATGATAAGAATTCTTTTGTTGACGATACTCTGACTGGCTGGCAAGAGTCAAATCGGAAAATTTATTATTAAAGTGACCAAAACAGCTGAAATCTAATCTGAATTTTCATTAACAATCAATTTTTATTTTATTTACAAATAATTACTCATTAACAATGAAATAATAAAAATTTCTACCCCGATTTTTCCAGAATATTGTTGGGAAAATATCTTTGCGTAAATTCTGTGCCCAAAATTCTTATGGATGAATTAATATCATTTCCATTTAATATCATTTCATTTCAGATCCTGTATTGTTAATTGAACGCCGGAGGGCTGTTAAAGTTCTAAAAGTTAAAATAAAAGAAAGTCTACCAGTCTCAGCAAAATTTATCTTTACTTCAAATACAGCTTGTTACACTCTTACCTAATTTAAAATGTGTCAGCCGGAACTCTTGGTAATTGTAGTGGCCATCAATCGATCTAACTGACAGACAGACGTTTATATTGGTAGATATGGGTCTGGCAATACGCCAACAACCGCGAGATCAGATGGCCCGAGAGAGTTAAACTGTCTTCAAAATAATACAGATGAATTTGCTGAAATTGATAAAAAATATTTATCGTTATGACGATTAATTTACACCAAGGACCAGAGATTATAAAACTAGTGCATGTATTTTAAAAATAAGTACTAGTTATCTAAAAGAAACAAAATGAAAATTAACAGGTTCTTTATTTAAATTGAGTCATTTTTTTATGTCGTCATAGCATGACTGTACTACCGTTTCGACGAATACTTTAACTACGAGGAAGAAGCGCCACAATTCCTCAGCCTTTCAGTGTTTTAATGGTATTTACTTACAAATTTTCTTGTCTATATATCCATTACTCTTCACATTACAATAAATGTTGGGAACATATTATTATTTTAAAAAATCATATTCCATATTAAAATATTATTTCCTTTAATTATATTAGTATTGGTACACGCCCTTCTACCTTTCGTTATCACTTTTCCCATATATGGGACTGCTAGAAGAGATTTCTTATAGAAATAAGCAGTACCTTTGTACAAGTCTCTGTTATTCTGTTGTATCTTTAAATAAAAAAATATTATGTTAAAAAAATTGTTATTTTCAGACAAGTACTAGTAATCTTACCAAATACGATGAGATTTTATTGATATTTATGAAAGAAATTTTTCTTTAAAGTGGACGTGAGAAATTAACTTTGCTACCAGTGCTTAAAGTGGAATAGTTATTACTTAGGCTGCTTTAGACTGCGGTAGGGGTAAGTAGGGAAACAGAGACCATCAGTTTATAATAAACCTTGTGACAAGAATTCAACTTGTTATATTAAAATCAGCTTAACTCATACCTGACTTTAATTAGTAAAATAACTATCAAAATTATTTGTTTACGATTTTAATCATTTAAAACCTTACCTCTGTTGTGCACAGTGAATTGAATTCAAAGAATTGGTGTAATATGTCTAATTTATTAGTCATATTGTGTTCTTAAAAAATATATTACAAACATATAAATTAAAATTAAACAATTTGGATGAAGAAAATTGTGTTGACGAGTCATAGTGTTATAATGTGTATCATGGCAATATCAATGTAAGTCTCTATTAAAATATAAAGTTGGTTTAGTATTTTTATTTCTTACAAATATTATATGGCATCTAAATCCCAAGCAGTTTAGTAAATAAATAAACATACATAAAAGACTGTTAGTAAAAGGCCTGAATAGTATTATTTAAATAGATGGATCTGCGGTTGTGTTAAACCTTTTTTTACTTTATACAACTATTATCATTTCAGTTAACTAATTAAATAGTCTTGTGAATGTGTAATGCATGTAGTGTTTACCTTCAATTAACTGTGATCTTTTTAAGTTGGTATATAAGTCTGGAAATGTATTAGTGCATTAGGTGATGGTAAACCAAAGTAATAAATAAACAACATAACTATTTTTGTTTGGAATTGCGAACGTATATTTTTTTTCTCTCTCCCCTACCACTTTATACTTCTTCGGCTCATGTGAAGTTATTTTATGACGTTTTTACTAACCGCCATTAAAATACAATAGCCGACCAACAAACACACGATTTCTCTTTAAGTTTTAGACTCCACTTCATAATAAATAACATTTTATGTGGCTTGGTTTTATTATAATGGCTTTGTAAGCATTGTTTGGTAATACATCATAAATAAATTTAAAAGATAATGAGTATATTAACTGTAATATACCAATCTTTGTACAAACATTTATAGGCAATTTATGAAATCACTACACACTCACAGACCATATTATCCTCAGGTACCTTAAAAAAAGGTTTCTTAATACTCAAACATTAATAGAATACACAACCCCTTGTGACAATAGGTAGAAGAAAGATGGACCCAGAAGAGGAACCTAATATATAAAAGTAATGTTGAACTTTTTACGCAATACCGCCAAAAGATGGCGCTATTATGTAGTACGTAATTTTTAGTCATGGTCAAATGCCTTCCTTCAACATTGTATAAGAAATAAATAAATGAAGAATTTGAGTTAGATAAAAATATTTAAGCATATAAAATTTCTTACCACTTAATAATGCTCTCTTCCAAATAACCTTTGGATTAACGAAATTATCGTCTGCAGGTTAACCGGAAATCTTAATTATTGACAGAAGTGAATGTGTTATTAAACCTCACGGGATCATCATAATTTTTTAAAAATCAGAAACAGGATTCCATATGCAAAGTGCAGCACATGACATACTTTTTAGGTCAGAAAGGTAAAGGTGTCTAGATACCTTTAACTTTCCATTCTAAAAATGCCTTTTCTGGAATCTTTTTAAGGCACCCATATTTTATGGAGGAGCGAATATGAGTGCCGGTAAACATTTTCTAAAATAAGTTTTACAATATATAAATACAAGTACTATCTCTTTTATTTCCATCAGTGATACCAAAGAGTATTAGTAAACATCTCTAAGACACAATGCTACGTAGAGCAAACATAAACTTCACTTCCGAAATGTTTACGTAAGTTTCAAAAGTTAAAGTTATATCAAGTGTAGAAGTACTGCAGATGCTTTTATCACGACTGCAAAGTCAATAAAGCCTCAAGCTGTATTTATTGATGATTGTTGTATTGAAACAGTTCTCGAAATGGTAGCGTGTAATCCTGGATAATTTTTCGAAGAGAATACTAGAGGTACTGTAGGGACTGGGGCATAGGGTTACATAGACAAATTGATATCCAGTAACCGAGAAATGGTTGATCAGCGAAAACTACTACAATTTTAATAGGCATCTTTTCAATAAAGGTATAGCAAACTATACATGATCTTCGAATCATGGAATAACACGCTTGATTTTGTTAGCAAAAAATAACCTTTCAAAGCGTTAATACCAACTAGGCTATTAGTCTTTCTTCATATAGATATTGATTTCACACGCTGATAGAAATTTTTTTCAAGAAAATTAATTCAAACCCAAACAAATCGCTGTATTGTTTTTACGTTTACATACCAATTCAATTTAGTTACCAAGTAAAATAATACTGTCGCCAAAATATGCCAATAACAAAAAGTTTCCATTAATGAGACCGAGGTTGCTAGCTAACTTTCTTAATTTAATTTCAGCCTCACCGATAAATCTTGTAGTTTTCAAAGAAAAACCTTATAATAAAGTGCTAATCTTCAGAAAGTTTAAAATACACAGTTAATTTACTCAACAAAGAAACGTCCATTATCCAAAACTGAAAACACAATAATTCATTTGATAAACAATGGTGCTGATTCTGCATTATGTTAAACTAAAATTTAGTTATTTGCCTCTTTTAAATTCCATTTAAATATAAATGAGATAAAATAACTTTTAGAAACGTTAATTTAATTGGCACTTAACTAACTATACACTCTACTTATTTTAAATAGCATATTTTTATTTCAAATAAGGTTTTAGAAATATTAAAAGACGTCACCGGTCATCTATCTTTTTCTTGTTGGATAGTAATGAACGAGTAATAACTGCACTTAAAATTAATTTATTCCCTGCATAACAGAATCGGGGCAAATGTCTAATTCAGTTTATACGGCAACACATTGCATTAGCTTTCAAATAAAGCCGTAAACATAATTGTTCCCTAATGTACACTGTTGGCCGGATTAACTACGCACGGCTATTATAAATTTCGGATATTAGAAACAAGTGGAAATAATGGGTTGGACTGAATCTGGCAGTGTTCGAATTTTTTTACAAAAAATTAAATTAAAATTAAAAATAAGGCAGGAATACTTTTAAAATGTTTTTGAATTATTATACATCAGTAAATAAGTTTATGGTCTTATAGAATACAGATTCCACATTTCTGTCATGACAAATATTCAAAATCTCAATAGGTTTAACGACAAGTTAAAGGAGGGACAAACCTTTCTGATATGTAGCAATATTGTAAAAAAAATTTTGGTTAAATTTTGGATATGAAATTCAATATTGAAAAAAAAATCATAACAAATAATCATTTTAACGTTAAAGGCTATATTTAAGTCACCATTTATGTTGCTTATACAGGTTACGCATATTGGGAATCTTGAAATAAACATAACAGAGACGCGCTCACATACATGCACTCATATCACACCATTTATGTAATGCATTCACTCATACAATATCATCAGGCGACAATTTTAGTACTATATTGAATTTAAATTTACGCACGTTAAGTAAAGTAGGTATTAAATTTAACTTAATTTAATTGTTCCCACTCTTATATGTTTAGTTTCTATGCAACTAGCTACTTAATATTGAAATATAAACAATAAGTAACATAATGAGTTTCTTATACTAGTTTTGCTATGATATGCTAACTTTGTAATATATATAGATCTCTGTTAAGTCTTGGTTCATCATCGACAGCTCTTTAACGTTCCCCTACTGGGCACAGGTCTTCCTATATGTGACAAATACATTAAGAGTTTGGAAGATAACACCAACACGTTGACCCAATGTTAATGCGGGTTGGTAGGTGGCAGAAATTACTGCTACAACTGGTACAAGCAGCTTTACATGTGTTTTGAAGCACGCATGACAATTTTATTGATCCATATGGGAGCAACCGTTCAAGTAAATGATTACTTATTATTATTATATTGATTACGAGAAAGCAGCTTAAAACAGAGCGCTTGAAGTTCAACGCCTAAACAGTCCTTAATTGCCCGCTAGAAAATGCTATTAAGCACTAATTTTGCCAATTATAATATTTATATTATTATCGTAATTGATTACTTATTACTATTGTATTGATTTCGAAAAAAGGCAGCATAAACCAGAGCGCTCTACGCCTAAAAAAGTCCTTAAGTACCCACTAGAAAAGGCTATTAAGCGCTAATTCTGCGCTAATACAGTTTATTTATCAGTAAAGTAAAGTTGATACAGTTTTTTGTTAGTAAAGTAAAAATATTTTTTAATATTTAAAATAAAACTCCTTAAATTATTACCCTTATTACATAGATAAAAAGTCCTTTTAACTTATAACGTCTAAAAACAGACTACTCAAAGCACTTACACGAATGCTTTCGTATAAAATGTCTCAGTCACATATCTGCTGGCAAGCGAGCGAAAAGCGCTTTTGTAATTTTAATATTTACGCGAACAGTCTGAGCGATATTACATTGCACTGCTTACTAAAACATCCGGGAACATTATGTTGTGTATATTTAAGCGTGGCTTTCAGTGTACGCTCTGGAGTTTGCTCACGTTTTTGGTGGTTGTCAAGGAAACAAGAGAAAATGTATTTTGAGTGAAATTAGTTTTAGTAGTCAATAAAATGGTGTGTTGGGTGCGTAAGTTTTAGTATATTGAACTTGCTTTTCATTTAAGCATCTGTTTACGGTGTATTAGTGAAATAAAGAATACAAAGAAACTTAGAGTATTATGCGTTCTATAAACTGAATACGATGTGGATTAATGACAGCGGAATGGCAATTATTATTGATCGATATAGTCCTGTAATAGGGATGTTGACAGATTGATTATCAAAACCAAGTACAGATTCAAAAGACAATAAGAAAACAATTAGGTACTTTGGTAGCTTAAGTAAAATCTGTTTTATAGTAATCAAAGTTCAGCGGATAAGTCATTTTAAATAACTAAACACATTAAAAATCATCACAGCATAACCAATACTATACTCACAAGCTTGTATTATGAAACTATTTACATTTATAATATTTAATTTAGCTGTCGAACAGAGTTGCTACGCGACGCTTATCAAATACCACGTTGTGACGTCATACCGCATTATTCGTTTCATAAATGTGTATCTACAATTAATATCTAGTTGACCTATGATATTGAAAAAGTTATTTTACCACTTTTTCTATAAACTTGTTTTCTGTTAACAATATACATATTAAAACAAGTCATAATGTCTATTGCACACGAACCTCTGAAGTTTGAATGCTCTGGAGTGCCAGAGCAAAAGTTTGGAGCTTAATAGATTGCTTGGAATAATATTCAGTAGAATATAAATTAATAAGGAATTTACTAGTTGAAATCTGGTTTATTGAAATGTCGAAATATATTTATTGGAATAAAATAAGTATTCATAAAATGTGAGTCAAACGATAATGTATATATTAGTTTTAGATAAAACTGTCTGGCAGACATTAACGCCAGAGAGAAAAGACAGCATTCCAGTCTTAAACAAGAATTTTACACAATTAACAAATACAAGTAACTATTTCAGTGCTTCGAGGTTTTAAAATGTATATATATTTCACACTTTACAAATAGCCATGTTTATATAAAATTTATATAGGGATGTCATCGTTCAACGATACATTCAGTGGATAGGAAATGTCCCTTATTTATTTTCTCGTTTTTTTATTTATTAAGTATAAATTTAGTATTTGTATGTAATATTATTTGTCATATATGTATTCGTTATACGTAGCCAACATCCCTCGAGTACTTAATTTTTAATCCTGTCCATCCTAAGGTTACCTGGAAGAGACCGTTTTTAGTGGTAAGATCGTCTGTTGTACAAAATTAGTAAAATATGTATATGTATATGTATATGTATATGTATATGTATATGTATATGTATATGTATATGTATATGTATATGTATATGTATATGTATATGTATATGTATATAAATATGTATGTATATTAGTATTTCTCTTTTTGAATTGGGTGATGTACAATAAATATATGTATATTCTATTCTATTCGTTTTAAGGTTATATTTTTATTTTAATAAAACTTTTATTTTTTTTTGTTATTTTTTTCAGTTTTAGTCTTAAAGTTTTGTTTTACCAATTTTTTATTTATTTACACCATATTTACATTATTGGCATTATTTTCTTAGAGCGGCGGCCATATTGAAATTATTACAATATTGAGTATATAAATAATTTCGTCACCAGAACTGAAGAAGTATGAAAAATTTCTATCGGATAAAATGGTCGAAAATGGTTTGCTCATTTTGACGAATTAATTACTAACACCTATTATCTAGCACAGAGTAAGCATCATTAAGAGCCTGTGTTACATAACGGAGAGTTAAAATAGTTATATGTATACAAACATCAGATATATCCTTAATAAGCTTACTATTACGTATTTGTTCACGATACATAGATGTCCTTGTCTCGTGAACAAATTTGTACGCATCGTACAAAAATATCCCACTACTAGGAACTACTAATATATTAATATAAAACCAAGTAACAAAATTTTCATTTTTTTCTAACAGTTATATTTATTTTGAATTGAAACTTCCGATATTGAGTTCAGTCACCTCCACTTAGGGATGAGCATCGAACAAAAAAAGATAAATGATTACCTCCACTCTTCTGATGAAACTAGAATCGAAAAGAAGCAATAATGTTTTTTATCTGCTTCCCTGTGAGGTCAAGATTAAGACGAGATTACAGTTGAATCTAATAAATGCGATGAGGAGGAAAAACTAGGCGACCATTGTGACTCTATGGATTGATGATTGTGATATCTGCCGTATCTCTCCTATAAAAGTAAGTGCTTTTTATCTTTAATATTTAAGCAACGTAATCCATACACATTGATTTTTGTTTTGCGACCTCTGTAAAACAATTAAAATATTAATTTATTTGATAAAAACCTAGAGTGCATCACGTAGCTAACACCTTTTTACATTTTAATATTTGTGCCACCCCTTATAATATCATACTCGAATTATATAATTATTAATATTATTAAATCCTATTACAATTGTTTTCATTATTTCCAAATAAAAAAATACTAGCTATGACAATTAATTTCATTTAAATATGTACGCCTTGTGAGGCATGTCGAAACTTTATTATCTTTGCATACTTTCAAATGTTTAATGCAAAGATATATCTTTATCTTTAACCTGTCATTTGGTAAAGAAAAGTGGATACAATTAAAATTAAAAATACCCTATAAATACGATTTTCCTGCTAATTACATTGAAGATCCGCGTTGCTCTTTCTGTAAGCTACTTGGGAAAACAACAGCTAATGGCACTTAAATACTTTAAAGGCAGATTAAACTTATCTAAGAGTTCTGTCAAGTAAAACGTGGTTAAAGAAATGGCATTGTAAATACATTTTAATGATAGGTATCCGTAACTTTAATGGAATATCTTCAATGGAGGAATTATCATAATCTTTTTTAATAATCTAAATCCTAAGCTTAATCAAGAATATTAGTTTTGTAAATTGTAAGCAGTATACCAAATTTCTTATCTTGGAGTATAGTTAGTTTTCTTATTTTAACTGAATTTGACTAATATTTAAAAGAAATATTTTGTTTCTATATAATATGTTAAGGATTACTTCCTTACTCAAATGTAATAAGTAAAATGTAGAGATAATTCTAGTTTCTAATATAATTTATTCTGATAATGTAAATGGTTGTCAACGTATCTGTATTGAATCACAATCAACAGTGCGGGTTGAACTTCATTAAATTCAACCAGAAATTAAAATTTGCGCGATTCATTGAACCGCTTCTGGCGTTAATTATACATGAATAAATTTTGCTTTTCAGCTATCAAATGGACATACGATTTTTTTCTATATTGCTCTTGTATTCGCTGAGCACGAGGGCAAACGCAGTGGGCTATGGTTTATTTGGATCATTCATTTATAGACAGACAAACATTTATAAACCTTTAACTCGTTAATTAACTACACTATTATCTGAGCCAAGGTCTGGCCTTTAGCAGCACCCTCAGATCTATTGCTCTGTCATTGCTCGAGCACCCTGGAGACTCTAAGATCTGTATGTTAGGAAAATCTCCCCTGAAGAAACTCTTCCCCTGGGAAACCTCCCCTGAAGGTGATGCCTATCGATTAGATATTCTACAGTAGTGAATCGCATCTAAAGCCAGAGAACTGCACAAGGTTCTCGCCTTCTTAAACTGCGGTAATGCTGTAGAGACCATGGGCCGTCAACAGCATTAGTTCGATCCAATAGATCTATCATCTCAAATATCAATTTCCATTAATGTACCAAAACGTTGTGTGGTACTTCCCTTCTATAACAGATCTGCCAGCTCTACGTAATCGCAAAGACGTTCAGCAGCAGTTAATCGACTGTCTCTACATAACAAGGCAAATTTTAACAACATCATTTTCTTAAACCAGCTACGTATTTATAATTAATTTCAAATTAAGTTCATTATCATTTATTATCGGTCCAAAAAGTACATGACCGGACGTCAATCAAATCCCACAATGTTTGTGATAAATTTGGTTGAATAAATAAATATTATTTTGTGTAAAGTAATTTGGGGTCTCGGAACAGATTTGAAGTATCTGATCATTCGCATTAGACATGACAACAGATAAAGCATCATCATGAACAACTGCTAAGCACAGGCCTTCCTATATGGTAACAACTAATTTAACTTTCCTAATTAGTTCCGGTAGTAACTAGTTGGTGTTGCAGCTCAAAAGGTTAAAAAAAGAGACCACAGCAGTCCCATTAAAGGGCAACACTGACTTTCAGCTATAAATAACTATAAACTTGTTTTATATTTATTGCAGAATATCTGCAAGTTTAAGTTTTTACTGCAAAATGCAAATGTGTGTATCTGATTAAGTGTATCACCAGAAGCCGAAGTTAAACATAATTCCACTTGTAGCTACAGCGTCTATTTATAAATCCTTTGAACAATCGCAAGATTCCTTTTATTAAATTACAAGTTACATCAAAATTATCATTTATTAACAACATTATTAATAACGTTGTTTATTAAAATAACGTTGTTTGCGCTACGACACTCGCCTTGAAGGTAATAAATTATTCGTGAAAGTTGTAAGGGTCCAGTTGTATTTTATTTTGTACAAGACATATATTTTAATTTAATCTTTTACTTTATTTATACACATATTCAGAGTTCTACTAAACGAGTCGGTACCATCGTGACTGTAATTCAAGGACACCTGGAGGAATGCGGCCTTCATTCCCATCATCTCCATCCTTATCCATTAAGTGAATGGATATTATTTTACTGTTTGGTAATAGAACTGTGGTGTCGTGTTCAATCTTGAAAGGATACAGCAATCTGTTAGATCGGACTCCCTGATCCCATATAAGAAGAAGGCATCTTATATCAATTCTGTCAGTCTTTTAAGCCAGTTATTCATCTGATATACAAACTTCTCTTTTTTAGTATCAGTGTTGCTATAGAATAAATCTTATAAGTTTTGTATAGAGTTGTTATTACAATGTTAAGCTCGTTTAATATATAAATGGTAATGCAATGCTTGTAAAGTGATATTTCAATCTTTCTTAATCAACTTCTTTCAATCCATATTTAAGATACATGACTTCAAAAGTGATTAAAAAAACGTTATTTTACTAGCAATCTTGACCGTTTTCCAAAAGCAGTGGAAGTATCTATATGATATAATGAATTCCATTTCCACCATTTGAGATGTGTCATGGTTAGCGCTAGGTCATCCTGAACGCTTAAACGAACCATTGTAAAGCTGTCAAAATCTTTCTGTTAAAATCTTACATATTAAATTGTCACTGTAACCGTCATAAAAATCACATAGCCGACTTTTAAGCCCAGTCGTACATCAATCAATTAGTCTTTGAATTGCCTTTTTATCAGTCGTATTTCATAAAAAGAGCTTTATGATTCTTAAACTGAAGCCAAAACTTTTTGTCTAAAATTCTAATATTAATTTATTTCTGCACACCTTACTTCCCGTCATAGTACCATAGAGTTATAAATCTACAAGAAAACCCACATTATAACCAAGATGTTTTAAAAGCGATAATCTACAGTGGTTTATAAAGAAATAAGAGAAATACATTTAAACTGTCTTCCTATTCCACGTGCTCGTATAACTGCCAAGATATTAAAGTAGATGTTAGAACAGGAGCTTGGTGTTGAAATAATCACAGTATAATTTTGTTTCATATTTTTAAAGTTAAAGATTTCATTCTTAATAAGCACCTAATTCTGATGATGTTTTTTAAAATCGACAAATTATAATACAATATTTTTTAATTCATTTAGTCATCTGATGGCCTTGGATTGCCTTGTTTAGTAATAAACCAACAATAACAATAATAATATCATATTTATAC
Organism: Acentria ephemerella; assembly: GCA_943193645.1. Taxonomy (NCBI): domain Eukaryota; kingdom Metazoa; phylum Arthropoda; class Insecta; order Lepidoptera; family Crambidae; genus Acentria; species Acentria ephemerella. Next base: position 6,178,415 of record OW971898.1, on the reverse strand, counting down.
AAGTATGTTTTAATTTAATTACATGAAAGCGTCTAATCTAAATTTTAATTGGTTACCAAGTTTTGGCTACAGGAGATATTGCTACTGATGTTAATTATAATCTTTTAATTTATTTATTAATTAACTAAGATCTAAGAGCCTCTTGGTATTTTGAAAATACCAAATGCTGTTATATTACTAACTTTTATATTATTTATAATACCAACTTTAGCGAGTTTGTCTCATCGATGAAGTTATCTTAGACGCGATACTGGATTAAAAATATTATTTTATAAAATTTTTGTTTAAAATCCATAAAATTCTTGATTTTGTATACAAATATGACAGCAAATGGTATGACACCGTCTGATGGTACACAGTAAGGAGGAATTTACGTACAAACGCAGTAAAAAGTTCCTTTCGGGCTCTTTTGACGAACACATTCATATTATTATGTCAAACAAATTCACCATACAAGATAGTAACCCTGATTGACCCAATATAACATTCTGTAAATATTATTAAAACAAATTAGATAGATTAATAATAATAACTCTAACAGTAAATAAAATATTTAATGAGTTTGGTGTTCTACAATCTTTTATTAAAATAGAGAAGTTTAGTTTAATTTTGCTTGAATGTGGCTACAGAATTAAATTCCAAAATGCTAGAAAAATAGAAATATCATAATTTCTCATATTAAACGATTAGAATCGAATAGACATGAAATTTTATCCTCTGTTCGGATGCCGATAGCATAATGGCTAGAAATAAATATTATTCCAGTTATTGTTTACGGTTCAAAAATATCTTCAAACGTGTAATATGGGATGAAAACCGATATAGATTTCTGGAAACTATATCGTTAAAGAGTGGAGATGCTCAGGACTGATTGCGATGAAGATCTTTGTTCTACGCTCTCATTCACAGCTGTGAATAATATAACACTTAATATGATAATACTTAACACTAAGAAAAATATCCAAGATGGCGTAGAGCCATTTCAACAGCTGACTTCATTGTTAATTCGCAAAAGTCCTACTGCCTACACATCAAGAAACCGTTTGAATTTTATTTCTCAACAATCGTGAGCATTAATCCCAGTTTTTAATTGTTTTGTATTGTAAATATTTTATTTTTATGTGTTCGTATGTTAATGTATATATTATGATGTATTTGTATAGTAGCTTAAACAAATATTGCGTAATACAATAGTAGTAATAAATTTATATATATGCTTCATTTTTGTACACTCAACTCGTCTGGTCGCTAATTGTTAGTTTGGACCACTGAATGACCTATTGCTAGAGGTGAGCCCACCTTTGTGTTTTTCGTGTTGAAATTTATTATTGGAAGGATATTATATAGATAATTATTTATTTATTTTATTAATACCATAGCTCATTATACCAGTTGTGTTTTGATTTAATAGTCATTTTGTAGTCCTATTATGACCATCCGACATAGTAAATATATGAAATACTCGAGGTTAACAAATATTATTAATACATAATATAAGATTAAAATAAAAATTATAAGATATATTATAGTATATTTGTACAAATGAATAACTTAAAGATATATACAATCCTTTTTTTCGAGGAGAAATCCGTTTACTTAAAACTCCCCGGTAACTCTATTACTCTATTGCCCATCGCGGGGGTGACCCGGGTTCCGCCGAAGCAATTTACCAGGTCATCCCCAGGCAGCCTCGCCTTACGTCTGAAATATATATATCAATTAATGCCAGATAGCTGAGCGTTATTTTCTTAGTCGTGGAATTATGGTAATAGTTGAAAGAAAAGTCTTACTTCTAACTAACAATGTAATTCTTTTGCGCTAAAACCCGAAATTAAAAAAAAATAACTCTTAGTAATAACTTATAAATAACTACAGCCAATATCATTAGCAGAAACTTTGAATTTGATTACGTAGTATTACGAGAGATAAAATAAAGAAATTTCTAACACCATTTCTCTAAGGTTCATCGAAATAAACGTTGCACGAAAACGGTTTTATTAACACATTTACGTAAACAGCTCCGCCAAACTCAGGGCGTAATCTTTAAGAATAAAACTTTATTCCTGCCATCGGAGACAACGATCCCTTTTGTTTTAGGAATCAGAAAATATTATGTCTACTAATCAGATTTACAAGTAAACAAAAATATAAAAATTTAGTTACAATTTCTTAAAATTGTTTTGTACTAATATTATAGATAAGCATTCAGCGGATTGTATTTAATAAAATAACAATAAAACAAACCATGAAGAATCGATCATGATAGAGTTCAACTTAAAAACGCTTAGAAGGATAGTTCCATATCAACCAAGACCTTATCACTAGAGTAATAAAGTCTAGAAGGATATTTCCACGGTCAAAATCAAAATATATTTATTTAAACGCATTTACTAAGGTCTTTTAAATCTTTTAATATTAACACAGACCTAATACTACATCTAAAAGGATATTTTGTTATCAATCGAGTTGTCAAACGTGTATCCAAATCAGATTCGTGCAGGAGTACATATTACTGTTTCTGTGTACAGTGATCAGTATCAGTTATTTTATTATTTAAAAGACATTTTAAGACAGTAATGTCAAAATTGACAAAATCTAGAAATAAAAGCCAAAAAGGCTTTTTAGGCTTCAAATTAGGTGCGGTTCTAGACGTTTGTGTTCATGATTAAGTACGACTTAAAATTTCAAACGCCCAGAAAACCATCTTGTCATATTACTTGTAGACATTAGCAATGTCAACCTTAATTTACTTTCAACTTATGTTTAGTTTCATTTGTGATCGCCTATACACTATTTTATAGCGCTACAACATGAAGTAAAAAATACACAATACTAATATACGACTTACCAAAATTAAGATATACACTTAAATCATAATCTCATTATGATTTGGTTTATGAGAACGTTTTATAGACTATAATACTAGTTCATATCTCGGGACTTATAAATAAAATTTTATCACGTATATTTTCCCGGCTATCCGTATTTATTATCTTTGCTCCCGCACTATATCTATAAAAATAGGCGAAGAAACTAAACGCAGGGAGCCAGTGTATTGCAGGCGGGCAACGAAAACAAGCGTTTTAATATTCGAACGTAGTGCCATTTCCAATTTGAATATAGAGCGCGCCTCACGAATTAGTTCGCTGTTTGAACGCGCCGAATTTCTGGATATTGTGAAAGCTTGTTGACAACTGTGTTTTTTTGTGATGAATAAGTGGCCAGTGTTTTTGATGTTCGGAATTTAAATAAATTGTCTTTCTTATAAGTGAAGTGATAATTGCCTGTGAATACGAGTAAAATAGGAACATCAATTAGGTAAATACATACTATATCTACATAAAATACCTTTTCTTCTAATTTTGAATTAATGGTATTCACAATACAGTCCCTATACAGTTTGTTAAAGTTTCTGAGATACATAATAATTGATCCAATTATTATTCAGTAATAATAAAAATATCTTTTTATCAGGTTCTTAATTAACTAGAACTTAAGTGCTTAAACTTTAATACGCTGTCATGATAGTTAGATTTTTAAGTCCATCCCATTCGTACAAGTATTACAGTTTATTCCGTAAAAATACTGGCTTTCATAAAAAGATTAATAAGGAAGAAATAAAGAAAAAAAAGGGTTAAAAATATTTAACGAATTCGAAACTCATGTATACATCCAATTCAGAAATGAGTGTATTTTAACAGAAAATGCATTAAAAATGCAGTTCAAATCGTATCAATATTGAGAAGCAATGGAATGGTGCCAAAAGTTCTCAGAAATTTCCATGATAATCTCTACAAAGCTATAAGTAACAAAATGCATTTTAAATTAGTGCCGTATTAACTATAGAAATAAGAACTAGTATTGTATCATATATTCGCGCAAACACATTTAGCGGATTTAACACGATTTTAATTAAATGTTTACATTCATATTTCACTATGTCTGTGGCGTACCTTAGAGTATTACAGGAGACATATTAGACACTTCTCACAAAGACACCGAGACTTACGCGATAGTTACGCATTTAAAATAAGTAATCATCGTGCCACAGCTGTAGCACGTTGAAAACAATAACTGTTGCGGTTGTGTTGTGGCATTCTGTTTAGTTTTCTGTTGTCAACAGAAATAAAAAATGTAAAAGAAATTTTGGCGCGTAATGGCGGGGTCGGTAGGGTGCTGTAGATTTTAATTCGTATATTGTGTTGTAGTGATATTTTTGTAATGAAATCGGTGTAGTTTCATGCCCAAAATGGTCGTTGTATCGTGCGTATATGTAATACATCATACTACGTTCATTAGTGACTTACGTGAGATTTTCAATATTCCATTTCCATTCATTCATTTGTAAGTCATTAACAAAATGGCGGGGTCTACCATTAGTCGCCAAAAACTCTATGGGCCAAAAACTTTACACCGCTATCCCGAATCCATAAATAAAAAAATAAATACGAGTAAGATATGGCTGTATGGCTTCCCCTTTAGTTCCTTTTTGCCTTGCCTTTAATAGTAAGAGGTTAAACAAAAAATAAAAACATACGTCAAACTGCTTCATTTAAAAATACACCAATAATTATAAAAAAACAAACAAAGTCGACATTGTTGTTTGCGTTTATCGTATGAAAGATTTAAATGCTAAATATCTGTTCATTTATGAATTCATGCCTTTAGTATTGCGAGTTGTGAACATAGTGAGTTAAGAAGCGAGTAGTTTTTAATGGTTGAAAGACTGATATCAAAAACAATTAATAAATATATATATATATAATTCACTTGAACATTGACATTTGATACAATCATTTATAATTAACAAAACTACATAATTAAAATGATGGTTTAATTAGTATTTTTAGAAACTACTAAATATTCGCAACTATGCAACGAAAACAATTACAACAGTAACGAAGGCGAGAAACAAGATTAAAAATCATACCTAAATAATTGAAACAATACAATATTATGCGGTCAATAATTAGTAAATATGCTTATGGAAGCACATGCGTATGTTTTAACATACGACACCTTATGTGCTTCTTGTATTTTTTTTAAAGACTACAGTCTGCGGGCTCTTTGGTCCGCACTTTTTTTAGTTTAGCAAAATTAGTATGTTATCGTTTTAAATCGCATTCAGGGCAAAGATAATAAAAAATTATCTTTGCCCTGAATGCTAGAAACTCGCTACTTCTATACAATATGGCAGCAGCGTTACTGTACCAGGTACAGATGTTAGATTGGGTGGACGTACGCCAATAGGGCAGACCCAATTAGTTCTGCGGTTACGTGCTGTGGTAGCCACATGCACCGTTACCACGTCATAGATTTCCTGTAATTGTGGCCAGAATATTGTAGCTATACCACAAACGCTGTATGTTGTTTCCACAGTTGAACACCTAACATGAGAAGCACCTACTAACAGGAGTTTGAATACCATTATTTTGAAATCCTGGTGTTAGGAACTTGGGAGTAGGGAAAATATTTATAAATATAAGGTCTTAAAAGTCACAAATTTTTTTCGCTGCTTGCGTTGCATTTTTTCCATTATTGTAATAAAATTTTGAAATGTAACTAATTTCTTCATTCGATTCGCTCGTTTTGACAGAAAGAAAAACAAATGAAAATTGCGGAAAACGAAATTTTCCTAAATTAATTCTTTTTTTTAAATGTTACCTTCTTAATGTCATGAAAACTATACAGATACAAATAGCAAAGCCAAAGATATTTTATTAACCGGAAAAATACATATATATGCGAAAATACTTTTCCCCCAACATATTATATTAGAATATTTATATACGTACCAAAATTGAATAAAAATCGTCAACTTTAATGATTTTCTTTTGATTTTAAAATTAATGATGCTTCTCGAAGACTCAGCAGACGCAGTGGCTTCTATAACAAACACACATACGTCTCGCTTACATGATACCAATGATCCTCCAAGCGTTTGTAAGCTATAATTACCACACACCATAAACGTTCACCACAGCAATATAAAGAATCACTTCTTAATACTATTACTTTGACATTCTAGAGACAGAAGATACTAATGCCTCCCACGCCATAAACCAAACACTAATATATCCTTTTTTCTTTTCAGGCACAAGTGCAGTGTGAGAGTTGAGTGATGTCAAAGTGACGTGTGGTATCATGGAGACGACTTTGCCTTTGGAGGTGGACGAGGAGGGCCATCCTCCGCAAGGCTCCTCTACAGGCAGCGGATCTTCATCGGGCACTGGTTACTATGGACATAAAAATGGTGAGTGAGGCAGTTAACTTAACTAGAATAGACAAGAATTGCCGATATTGATTTTAATACATTACTAAGTATATCAACACCAAAAAAGTAACGTAATTAAAGTAATTTCTAGCTTAAATAAACTAACATTAAAATCCCTGGTTGACTGGTACAGAATGTCATTGGGCGTTAATTCCGCGATTTGTACGCTTCTTTCGTGCTATAGAGTATGAGTAAATAAATAAAATGTCGTAAAGCAAATATTCATTTTATTATAAATAACATTGCGAATAGTGACGCAATTTTAAAAAACAAATGAGAACTATATGTTCTTTGGAATGCAATACAGTAGACTAGATAACACTAAAATACTGTGCAAAAGGAAATGTTGAGGGAGGAAATTAGAACAACAGAACACCCAGATTTTGCGATATTTAGATTTATATACGTCTTGTTATTTTGTTTTGTTTATCCTCATTTGAAAAAATAACTTATAGGTTTATATAAATTTTTCTTTTGTATATTTTGTAATTATAATAAAAAAATATATATAATTAATAGCGTATAAGACATGGTTTGTTATAAACAAGTAAATTATAAATATAATAGCGACTGTGTAACTACAGCCATATTTGTTAATCATTAAAATAATAATGTTAGGATATTCTATTTAACTGTGCCCAGTCAGTAAGATCGAAAGAAATATCATATGCTCGAAACCTCACATATTTGTATTTATAAATCCAAAAATCATAATTTTTTGATGTAGTTTTTCTCTGGTGGTAAGTTGGATATTCCGAGAAAACCGCTTTCCTTCGTCAGTGTGTATCTATAGCCTCTTATTTTCTAACTTAACTATAGCGATCGCAATTGCTCTCAATTTGATAATCATTGTCTTTACAAGTTTACTATAGGAACAATCTTTACCGAAACCAGCGATGGATTAACACCTAATGTCAAATATGAAACATAGAGATTGGACTTACAAAATAAGCTCAATTATCTACAGAGAAAATGAAAATACACTATTGGTCCATAAATTCGTATCTAAACCTTTGTCAAACATAGTATAGTGATGTTTATCTCATGAAATGGTTATGTGTCACGTCAATGTCACTACGAGTTTCAAGCGCCCTTAATATCCGAAGTGAATACCGGGAACCGCATGATTTACTTCCTCTGGCGGCTTTTAATATCAAAGCCATGATGAGTTTTTGAATAATGATTATATTTGACATTAGAGCTTCGTGTAGTACAATCTACATGTTGCTGCTTTTCAGGACTTAAGAGTGGACTTTTAATGTTTTTTTTATTAAATAAAGAGTATTTATTGTTTGAAATATCACACACGCGAAAAGAAGAAAAAACTAACAAATAAGGTATAAGCTTGAAATGACAATCGGTTTTAATTAACATTCGTTATCGTTACAATAAATGTCACAAAAGTCTATAACGGACTAGCCATGGATGTACACTTAGTTCCAAATTCGAAAGATATCGTTAGAGGTGTGTGTAACAAAAACAATCCAGTGTCACTTTGCTAACGGTCCGTAATTGGTCAGAGCAATGGATGTATACTTATTTTAAAATTTGACAGATGTCAAAAAAGTTTAAAGTGTCAAAATTAACCCAATTTCACTGCGGTAACGGTCTAGAAATAGACCAGATATAGATTGACATTTATAGTCAAATTAGACAGATATAAACTGCTTTTCTTGCATTACTATGACAACGGTTTAGAATGAATTAAAGCGATGGATTTAAAAGAACTGTCAGATTTGACATATATTGTAACGGAGATAAGAAAAATAAAATTAGCCGAGTGTCACTATGGTAACGGTCTACACTACAGCAGTGACAGTGACAAAGGTTTTAATTACGAAACTAGGTCACTGATCACAATTTTGAAACACTGTATTTTAATTATTGTGTTTTGCCAATTGCTTCATTATGTATTTTTGTCGTCTATAACCATATTTTTGTCTGTTTATTTTCGTCGAATAGCCGATAAGGTCAGCACCGATCAGTTTGGATATGCTTTTGGGCCTATGCCTAGTGTTTCTGGTGACTAATCCACTTCTTGATATCTTTGTGTAAAGCCTGTTTTATTCATATGTCAGTTTACTTTTTAATATTTTTTGATACTAGATTGTTTTTATATGTTGTGTTGTTGTCAATATACCGGTGACGAGTCAAGACGTGGTTTCCTTATTTAACCACTTCTCTACAAAAATACAGTCCACAGGCTCCCCAGGCTAACTAGCGTAACACCTAGAAATGGGCGTATATCGGCTGACAAGATGATGCTAATGAAAATTCATTTACGTCTTATTCTAGTTTGTAATCCACACAACTTGTGGTTAAATTCAACCTTCCGATATCTCTAAGTTGTATTTTAACTTGAGGCTTATCTTAATCTCAAACCACAATATTTTCATCTACTTTAAGTTTGTCTTCAATTTACTACAATCAGTATTGTTAAAGCTTACACTCTGCACTTTCTGTTTTAAGTTTTCAAAGAGCTTTGTATCTAGTTGAGATTAAGTTGTGATTGAGACTTAACTAGATTTCCAAAGCGTAGTGACTTGAGCATTCTGTTTTCATCGCCATTATTGGTCCCGAGATGTGTCAATCAAACCTTTGTTATAGATGTATCTCTCCAGCGTCTCCATGCTTTAGAAGGCACGCTAGAACCCACACCTCGCTTTAGGCCAACGTAGTGGTGTTATGACTCGAAGAAGGAAGCCGAAGAAGAAGGCCTGCCTGTACCCCGTACATACAGTCCTGTGTTCATAAAGTCGGTTTTAACTCATTTTTTGTCGCCGTTCAATATTTACCTAATCTTTATTTTTCAACTTTCGGCGATGCGTATCGCCAAACGCACATAACTTGTAATAATAGTTATACTGCTGCTAAGAAACTTGGGTAGCCTTAGAATGTGTTGAGCAAAGTTAAGGCAGTGCTAGTAACCGTTTTTGAGGGGCTTAAATACCTCAAACCCAAAGCCATCGGACGCCAATCATTCGCAACAGTCGTCAATGTGCAGTCTGTCCACACAAAGACGCGGGATAAGAAAAACGATAAACTTTATGGCAACTTTAAAATTCGAAAGAGTATTTATTACGTTGTCGTGTGATTGTGATAACATTGTCACAAATGAGGAATTTGGATTTTTAAACTAGAATTCATTTTTAGAGACCTTTTGGTAATATGTGTGTGGATTTGACGGCCATCAGGTAGAGTGGTCAGTACCCCTGTCTACTTAGCCACAGGTCCCGGGTTTGATTCCCGATAGCGATATTTTTATGATGGGTACGATTTCTTGTCAAATCATGGATGTTTGTATGTTTATTCAATATATTTCTAATATTTATATATATTACTATCTATATTTCTCTGTTATTTAGTGTAATATTACAAGCTCTTAATGAGGCTAAGTAAAAGGTGAGCGTGAGAAATATTATTATTTATATTATTACAATTTATATAATTATTTTATATATCTATTCTATTTTAATTGTTATTATATTTTGGCTGTTAATTAGCTAATTCTTTACAAAGCTCAATGTTATAACTTAATTTCAATAATAAGAACAATTACTTAAAGTCGCGTGTCTTAAAACTAATTAGTCAGGCGACAAAATAAATATAGATTAGTTTATTTTAAGATGACATTAAAGTTTTATTAATATTATAAATAAGGTTTGATGTTGTAGATATCGAAAAACGTCTTATTGTGATGAAAAATGTAAGGTTTTACTGGTAAAAAATAACTTAATTTAACCGCCACATAAGGTTTATCGAATTTCTGAGCCATTTCAGCGACATTTTCTTCTACAACCGGAACCAGATCTGTGAGAAAATTTTCTTTATTACCCATAATTGAAGGGTCTAAAACACGAAGGCATTTGTAATGAGTGAGCATGTAACACTTTTCTTAAGTATAAAATAATGGCCGGTAGAGGCAGCACGACCACGTAATTGCTTTGCTAACTAGGTTCACAGTGGTGTTGAAACGAAATCAAAGAAAATAAAATAAAATTAGATTAATTCGTTATAGTATATAGTTTGAAATATACCGGACTGCACTGAAACTGCTCGGCTGATTGTTGAGATGTTTTTTTGTGTTTTTGGGAGGTCTGGGAACAGGTCTAAAGTGATAAGGGTGTCCTTCTAATTAAGAATTTATGCTGCAAAACAATGTTTGCAGGTACTACTAGCTGATGAACTTGATGAATCTTTTTTTCAAGCAACGGATGCCATCTTTCAAAAGAAATAACGAAACAATTGACGTGAAGTTATAATACGCTAGGTATACTTTTGGCGCTACGAAAATTACCAATATTCAATTTATATTATACGTAATTTTTCTTTAGAATTTTCCTGGTTTTTTTATTTCTGAAGATATACAAATCGACTAAGCAGTTTTTGAGTCTCATCGAGACAAACGAAGAGCTATGCATTTGAGAGAAGACTAATAATTTATATTTACAAACATTAAACTTTTAATATTTAAATTGGAGGTACATTTAAAATCACACGCTCAAACTCCTCAAAGGAGGTCGCTAAATTGAAGGTTAATCTGGGTTAATCTGCAAATAATTATGAGACAGGTGTTCCTGAGCACTTCATGGCACATTTAACTCTTTGTTGGGAACTAATAAGTGATTAGCCCTAATTTTAATAGAATATGAGCACTTTATCTGGTGAAAAGGTTGGTTAGACGTTTAATGTTAAGCACTTAGTCTTGAAATGGTTTTAATTATATGCAATTAATGATTCTGATACGCTCGTTGGCGTAGTTTCATGATTTGGTTTCGATAAAACAATGCGAATTTCGCCATGTTTGTTCATGCGGCAATCAAAATTTGTTATCGTATTCTCCTCTGTGCATAGGAAGTTAATCTCGTCCCGTATGACACTTCCACTAACCAAGCAATGTTACGGCAGAGTAGACCAAACTCATACGTCTGTCTCGTGTTGCGTGCACGCTTTGTCGCTAGAAAAAAAGATGTCAGCCTGGAAATATTTCATAATTTATCTAGATACGCACGTAACAATTGAAGGGTTGATTTCGATTGACCTATAGGGCAGGGTGGTGTTTAAACGGAGGAGGGAGGGCCGGGGGAACAAATATGGCGGCTCTCAATAAAAGCCGCGTTTTGTTCTAAGTAAATATTTATAACGACGGAATCTAACGCTAATGGCCGCCGAGGAGCGGACGATTTGATGATGTTGCATTAATTTGGTTGGGAAATCACTTCATTTCCATACCTTTTACATTGTTACTTTTTTTATAGCTTGTTTTAACATGGGTCAATTATTTCTTTTATATTTAATACAAGCCTGCGACCCGAAGTAGTATTTCCGCTTTTTAAAAACCACATTACGCCCTTTTTATTGGACGTACATTCACAACAAATTAGGATCTAATTATTACTTATTTTTTGTTAGTATTATTACTTAGTTTAAATTATCTGTATTTATTCTAAAGGAGATGTTTGTGATAATGGGTAATACTCACAAAATTTTGTAATGGATCATAATTAAATAAAATTACAATAAAACAGAGTTACGTAAAAAATATGATACTATCTTCATTTGAGGGTCTTTACGTATAGTTTAATTAAAGATTACAACCAAATTAAACTTAGTTTATATAAATTTCCAACTGAAAACCTTGAGAAGATGTTACTGTTGGTATTCATAGTAATATTCTCACATCTACTACCCAACTCAAGTTAAGAATCATTTAAGAGCTTGGATACTACGTAACGAAGAAATAAATATTGCAATATGTACATAAACATCAAAAATATACTTATTGAAGATACAAACAGCCATGATAAGTTAACAAATGTTCACACTCATCATACAAATACTTGTATATCTATACTTATTGGGATTTGAACGCGGGACCTCCGGATAAGTAGACAGGGGTACTGCCCACTGAACTAGATGGCCGTTAAAATTATTATATTGCATATTCAAATAGTCCATGACTATTCATTGAGTCATTGATGCTTGTCATAAATATAATATGATGCAATAGTTAATTTCCTAGCCTAATGTAGCCTGCAGGCTGTTTGTAAACGACGAAAAGGGAACGGAAAAGGAAAATCACGAGGAAGACCGCCTCTCGTCCATCAATCATTCAGACCGTAATGCGTCACGACACCTGGCATCAAACGAAAATGAGCCAGCCCTTATTTACCTGGAATTTACAGTTACAGAGCTAAGCTATTAAAAGCTATAAATCTTTTTTTATGGTTATTTATTTATGTTAGAAGAAACACACATATTTATATATATATATATATATATATATATATATATATATATATATATATATATATATATATATATATATATATATATACTCAAACAAAATAAACATGTATTGAACATTAACTGGTCATTTGCTATGTACATATATAATAAACAGCACAGCAAATGACTCGACACCACTTGATGGTAAGCACTAGTTCCTACTAGTGCTTACGTCCATATGCTCGATGCTCGAAAACCCAGAAAACCCAATCGTTCTGGAGGCTTAAGGACTCAACTAGTACCTTGCCTCATTAAACCTGGTGTACAGGATTGTGCTAATTTAGGTGTTAATATGATAAAATAAGACTTATTGTTAGTTTTAACGACATGCACAACCCGTGTTTATTACAAAGAGAAGAAGAGTGGACATTTCCCGCTCAAAAGTGAGAAAATAGATGAAGTATAATCAAGCTCCATTTTAAAAAATGAGGTTTCAACAATTTGAATTTCCTTAAAAACACGTTAAACCTATTTGGTTTTAAAAAAATCAAACGGATCCATTGGCGTAAAATGAAAACGAGCGCGCCATCTCTCCATGATTAAGAAGGACAATCATATCATTAATAAAACACGATATACAACCCAACTTTAAATGTTTAAAAGTGATACGCCTGTATAAATATAGTAATATCCACTTTTGATGTGAACTTATAAAGCGATTAACCTGCTAATGCTAATATAAATATGACCGTCCGAGGTGCAATGCCCGTGGCGGCTCACAACAGATTGAGATTTGCATAATATTAACTAGGATTAACATTTAGTGTACAAGTACGAACCATACCATATTAAACTTTCATCCGTTAACTTTTCAGATATACAATAATGTATTGTGGTTTGGCTCATATTTGAATAGCAAAGGTTACACATGAATTACCAACAAGAATCTTAGTTAGAACTTCTTTAAGAATTTTAAAATTGGAAATTGGAATGGAACATATTTAACCACAATTTAAATATCCAAAAAATCTCATTCTAGTTGGAATTACGACATCACAATTGACATCTGCATGCGCTTACAGAATAAATGACGAAAAATTTTGCGAAAACGCTTCATATAAAATGGTACAGAATTGTGACGTCATAATTTCGTATTCCAACGTTTATGAGCACATGTACGGTGATTCCCGATATACGTTTAAATTAGTAAACTAATATTACAAGTCCTTTTCATAATTTTTTTATTAAAAATTACGTGACTTAAAAAAATCTGTACCGCGCCATTTCAGGCAATTTGCAATTTTCATATCATAATTGTGTGAAAAGCCTTCATTTGTATATAAAGGCATTATACTTTTAGTGCTATTGTTATCATATGCTGATTTATACTAATGAGAAAGCCACAAAAACGTAGTTAACCTCAGTATTGGCATAAACCTCAATGGTTTCGAAATACTATTCAAATTATTTGAAACTACCTGTCGCATAGAGGTTCGTGTGTGGGCGCTGGGGAAGGGTTTTGTAGGGTGCAGAAAGGTTGTAGACATACGCTTTTATTAATATACTTTATTAAACACAAGCAAACGTCCACTTGAAAATACGGGAAACGAGGCCGAATTGCCATCACTAAAAATGTGTTAATATTTTGTACTAAAATTAATTTACGTTGCTAGCAACAGACCGCTTGTCATAAAAGCAAAAATTAATATGCAGAAGCTTCAGAACGCCCATAATGTTGGGAAGAACAGATTCTTCACTATGAAATGCAGGTACTATAGAAAGAATTTGATAACATACAAAATACTTGTGTATTTTGTATGTTTACAATTCATAGGATTTGATAGTGCTTCATTGTACTGGCTATGTAAAGGTTTCCTCTAAATCAACACTTCAATCCGCTTAAAGAACAATTCCTAATCTCGTACTTATCGCTACATCACTGCTCGCCAAGCTTATCAATCGCGTTAATAACTGATTGTCATTATTTATTTTATTCACAGTACAAAACACTAGTTCAGCGACGGTTGGTCTTTGTCCTAAGTAAGCTGTTTAAAATTTCATTTCATTTCATTGCATACAATAAGAGTGGGACGCCACTACATAGGTTACAGCTGTAGGCTGGAACTCCACTGATAAGATAAACAGCATGTACAGATGTTTGAGACAACGTAATAGATAGATAACACTATATTAAATGACATCTACCACCTGATTACATATACTATACTAAAGATGAACAATGTAAATAATTCCTTAATATTACTGAATAATTCATTAAAACCTTAAAGTAATACAGTATTAAACTCGGACTCCATGGCTGATTTGCCGTGGAGTCAGAGTATGTAATACATTGATGATAAAATAACTTGCTTCTTTATATAGCTAAAGCTGAGCAGTGGACACCGAGCCTTACCTTAAGCCTCTCAACCGTATTAAAATTCGTAATCGAAGTTAAGCGGTGAATTGGTGGATATTAAGCAATTAATTATGAACATATTCGCATACATTATTTAGGAAGGTTTAACGAGGAACCCGCTGTTCTCTTATAGGGATATTATAAGGGTGATGTTAAAAGTGAAAATGGTGGATTTCACATATATTTATACAATATTTTACCAAAAAAATACAAATACTGATTTGATAAATATTACAAAATTCATTTAAATCACTTATAAATGCAACTAAGCATGTAAATTAATCTATACTTGAGCTATGCGTATTATTGGTGATGCCGGGGTAACGAACACCTTAGAGCCTCTGCAATTGCGTCGTAACATAGAGTCGCTTAGTGCGTTTTATCGTTTGTACCATGAAAAGTGCTCTGAAGAGCTCTTCGAAATGATGTGTCCATTTATTTTATTGTAAGTAAATTATGCATAACATGCAATTGACAACAGATACACCAACAACTTCCCTCATATGATTATCTTGTCTTTCCTGTCCATCCAAAGGTTGTGTGGAAGAAATCGCTTAGATAGTGATAAGAACGCCTATTGTCATTGTTTTTGTAACTATTCTCTTTCTGCATTTAATAAAATTAACTGGCGTGCAATAAAAAAATATTCTACCTATCCTCCTCGAATACAGGTTGTATTTCTCACATAAAATCATTGTCATATATGACGGAAACCCTAGAAAAAAAGATTAAACGCCAAAAAGCTTCCTTTAAAAGTATGCTCCTTATCACAAATACAGCGAAAATTTAAATTTCAGTTAGAAAATAAGTCTTAAACATTCGGTCCCAAGAGACTGCGACAAATTGTTCGAGGCGAAACAAAATTATAATTTTTACGCTAAAAATTTAATGAAAAAATCTGACCTTGTGCTTATTTCTCAAGGCTAGTAACTAAGTAATCTACTTCACGAAGGATTTGTCTTAAGAATTCCTCTTTGAAATGAGATTGTAATTTTGTAACCATCCAAATTTCTAATTTTTACATACAGTCACAAAAGTAAGCAGGTGCTTTCTAAAAAAGGTTGATAGAGTCACTAACAAAGTAAAACTAAAAATCAAACAATATATATAACATAACCAAATATAACGGGTTCAAAAAATAGTATCACTAGCTTAGAATATTATTAAGTGTCTGCATAGTTTAGAGCGTTACAAAAATCGTTATACTTCAAAAAATTTTATTAAATCGCTATTATAATTATTATCTATTGAGATTTCTTTTGATTTACATTTCTTTGACACCAAAACCAAATAATACAAATATTTTAGTGCTCTTCCTTGCTATAAGTAGATCTACAAAGAAAGACGGGAGTTTGTTAGAAAAGTTAGAAAAAGATGCGTTAGAAAATGCAGACAATAAATTAATAAAATAAAACAAAATTTTATTTGTATAGTGACTTTTTACATAACACTCACCTTATAATAGCCAACCAATTGGTGCATTCTATTGCAATGACGTCATTACACTATTGGATAGCATTATGCAAATGTCGCTCTTAAAAATAATTAGAAACAGATATGTGTTGGCGCCCAATTTAATTGGATTTAGAAAACTACGCATGCGTGTGTACGTCTGATTATTTGTAACTGAATAAAAGCTCTTTATTTATTTAAAATTTACAAATTCTTTTCTTATTTTTATTTATCTTCGATAAAAAAAAGCGATAATTTTTTTTATCGAAGATAGTTAATATATCCAAAGGTTTTTGGCATAAATAAAGAAATTAATGTAAGTAATGTTAAACATTTGGTTTTTTATTAGTTTTTTTTATGTTATCCTCCAAGAATAATAACATTATGCATGTTTGAGTCGACATTCGTACAGTTCACCGCACCGCATAATTTAACAATTCAAACTTTATTTCGATTTAATTAAGACCAACTTGCAACAATTTGAGCTTTGTTTCAGTAAACCTAAGACTTATTTTTTTAATACAGCAGTTAGATTATTTCATTCAAACTTAAATCAAAGGAGTAGGACTTACATTTGAACAACGCTTGATACAATTTTTATCGCCCTTATTTTTACAACTCGCCTGCATTCTAATCTGCATTTTAATTGAGATATAACTTATTTTTTATTTTTTGCTTATATCACTACAAATAAAAAGTAATCTGAATAATTACCTTGAGAAGTTTATTTCTTTGCTATTTTAGTTCAAGTGATTTTACACAAAGCACTCTGTGTGCAATAGTAATAATTCAACCTATTTTTACTTACGAATGGCTGCTATTCCGTTGTGCATAAACTAAATTAAATTTATTTCCCTCTTTGTCATTTCAATTTTATATTAAAGGGATAGAATTACTTTTAATTAAGATAAGGTATACGGCATGCTTTATGATGTGCGTTAATTTAAAGCAAATATGCTTAAAGTCCGCCATTTTAGTTATGTCAAATGACGTCACTTCAGTCTTTGCTCCTTATATATCTGTCTTTCAGGTTAGATTGTAATAACAGAGAAGTACAGAATAAAAATTTAATTTGTATATGCGAATTGGGGTCAATGACTTGATTTTTATTTATCGTGGTCTCTTGATTCTCGAATTTTAAAATAATAAGGCTTATTTTATTATTTCAGTATTCGCTTGTGAGTAAGCGTAACTTACTACATATTAACTATTACTGCTGCACATACCACGTCAAGGACTCTAAAATGTATGTAAATGCGTCATCTTTAACTCATTAAAAACCTGGTCGTTCTTATAAACAAGCGACGCATATTTTGATTGAAACAGTTATGGTGTAACGAAGTGGAAAATGGTATTTTGGCCCCAGGGACCGATGTGTCACATCCCAAACAATAAAATTTCAACCTTCGGGTCACTGGGTAAAATGATTTCGCTGAATCTAAATTGAGAATATTGAAATATAATGTTTTTTATAAATGAGAAGTTCCGCCTGTGTGGTTTCGTGATTGGGACCAGCTACCACAGAACTGGAGGACCAATGGTTTCCCTGTTGGACCATAAATCTCCTTGGCTTGTTTCCATCTTACCTAAGACAGTCACCAGAACCATAACTTAAACAGAATTGTAGTGTGGGTAATTGGATATAAGATAGCAAGTTCCTCTATAGTTGAGAAATGAACGAATGTGGTGTATCTTGCTTAAAGTTTAGGCGTTTTTATCCCTTACCATCGAACTATCTGAAATTAGATGAATTTGCCGCGAAGAGCGCAGTTTAGGTGTGAAGGAAGGAACTTGACTTCCATTGGATGAAATAACTTCCATTGTCATCGACTAGCGAGTGAGTGAAGTTATTCTAACTTTAAATTAGTCCAATAGTACTGTCGAATTTCCATTAGTTTAGTTTTGTCTTATTTCAATTAATATTGTTTACGAAAGAGGTTTAAGATTTGTAAAAAAAGTAAGATTGATTTTGTAATATTATCCACAATTTTTACCAAAGAGTTTGTGTACCGTTTTAAATAGATGCACGGGCTGGACTACTTTTTATGAGAATAAAAGCTAAGTTGTAAAAGTGTAAAATTGTTTTGTTTTATTTTTGAGTATTTTTTTTTGGACTTTAATATACGAAATTATACAGCTGTGAGGGCTTATGTGGATCTGATATATAATAAAATAATATAAAATAAAGATATATACGCAAATATGGGTTCCTTTTAAAGAGGCGCGAAAAAGCACTTTTTGGGCCGGCAAGGTGGAGGTGGCTAGGGCAGCATGTCGTCTTCTGCACTCTACTGCTTATCATCATGTAGTGTCAATTCATTTGTTGAGCTTTTATACAAAAAAAACCAGGTAACACCTACCATCATATGCTTTTCCAGCTATTTGTGTATAATATAATAAATTAATAACATAGATTTTATGTTTCAATACAAAATCCTAATTACGTGAACGGGTGATTCACAGGTTAACATTAATTGAAACTCTTTCTGTCTAAATTATTATTCCTAAATGACAATTCGTATTCAAAGGAGCCCCTGTTTACCTTAAATTAAACAAGGTAATCATAAAGAAATTAAATTTTGCGCCATTTCCAGCGTACCGTGTCATGACAGCCAATTATCCTTGTAAATCGGCCATTATTCACATTTTGTCATTTCTGATACAAATGGTGTTTTTGAGGCTTTAATTACTTTAATGTTATTGCCATTAATATCACTTAAGGATTCGAATGGCAGATACGAAATAATTGACAAAAAATGCATTGAGGGCATGGTCTAACTGTTTTTGAGTCTGTTAAGATAATAAAACATAATAAACATTTTAATTACAGCATACTTGATAGTGAGTGATCATCGTAGCCTAAACGTAGCTTGGAACCTTAGCTTCTTTATTCACTCCTTTAAAAGATGCAAAGGCACCTTTTGAGTTTGGAAAAAGGAGGTGACTTGGACAGTATATGGAGAGCTGCACTTAATATTAAGATATTAAGTGAATGAATTTGTTGAACGTAAATAATATATATATAAGGAAATAAACATACACAGTGCAAATATGCTGTATTCGAGTCGAGTCGAATCTCTTTGAGGCAATCATAAATAAGCGATAAAAAAAAATAGTCAAAAATTGCTTGCCAAATTATTGCACATAGACAAAATGGAACAAACAGATATCTTCGCTTACAAACTGTCGTCCTTTCAAGTCATTAGTTGTGTTTTTTAATGTAAAATATAAGCGTATTTTGCTCCCAACGTAAATTATGGATATTAAGCAGACAGACAGCGACATACGAAAACGAAAATAAAGTAACTGGATAGATCAAACAAATTTCTTATCTCAGGCACCAGCACGTTAAGTGGTATGTTGAGGTTACTACGGCAACCATTTTCAGCCACCAAGCCGCATTGAGTCAGTGGTAAAAAAACGGAAAAACTCTTTATTTGTTTTTCTCGTGTAGGAAGACCTGTGTCTATAAAAGAGGCTATCGCTGATGATGACGAGACAGAGAAACATGTGAGAAGTATTAAAAACAAATTATAATAAAAAATACGTTAATACCACAGTTACGTTTGTCGTTACAACCTACTTTATAACTCAATTGAAAAATGTCATGAGTCACGTTGAGTAGAGTGGATATACGAAGTAATTTTACACGTCATTCAGAGAACAATACCGCTCTTATATCGAGCCATAAAAAGAATTCAATATCTCTCTGATGGAGCAGTATACGATATTGCCAAATACGTCACTGTCACTAGAATAGATATCTAATTTAACAACCTTTAACCTACCTTTCTTTGATGGTAGGCATTGAGAAAATAGTGACATCGTCGTAGAGCTCAGTATATCTTTTATCTCAATATTTAAAAGAAACGTAAAGCAATATTAAGAATTGTCAAATAAATTGAATTTAAGCAAATTTAACCCTTAAAGCTTATAAATTCAGATGCCATTGATCAAAAATTGTCTTAATGTTCTTGGAAGTATATCGCAGTGCAAAGAAATGATACCATAAATATTAATAACATAAATGTTATTAAAGACGAAGATGCTTAAAATAGTTAATCAAGGTCACAAATTGTATGTAATTTTCTATAAATCACGCGAGGCGTTTGGTGGAGTAATGCTCTGGTTTGGTTAACGAAAAGAAAGCATCTTTCACCATGTGTTAACAGAAGGTAATGGGCTAAGTTAGTTTATTGTATAGGTAGGTATATCTAGGTAAGTTACCCTCTCGCCGGTGCAGGTATGTAGGTGGATCCCGGGTCTCACTTGGTAGGCACAACACTCATGGCACTAGGATAGCACTGGGCACAGAATACGGGACAACGAGGGCAATGTGGCGCACACCGCGGGTATTTATGTCAGTCAGTCAAGCGTCGGGAAGGAATGGTGGGGGTTAACGTAATGAAATGAGCGGGTCAGGTAGCTAGGAGATAAAGGTAGGCAAATATCATGCGTCCAACGAGCTATATATATAAAAAATATTGAATGATATTTTGGAATAAAACTATCAGGAATAACAAAACGCATTAGCAATTAATCTTGAGTACTGCGACCTGTCGATTAAAGTCCGGTGAAGTCAGAAGCAGAAACTGAAAAGCTTCATTTTAATCGTTTCTATTAGTACCAATATAGTTCTTCTTTCAAAATCAGTAGGCCAAGCGTAGTTAGTAAAAAAGCAACTATCTTCATTTAATGCCACACTGTGTCTCCAGCAGCATCCACATCAGTACCATCGAATGGTGTCTAAATATTGCTGGTTTCTATAGACGATAATTACCCACTTACCAGCAGGTATCTGCATTATAATCAAGATAGAATATAGATCTTTTTAATGTACATCATCCAGTTCAGAAACACAGAGGAATAATTTACCAATTTTGTACAAAGAGCGACCATATCTAAATCAGATGCATGATTCGGCGATTTGACTTAGTTCCCTTTAAATTCAATCAGTGCAGTTCCAGGTAATGTGCCAGGCAAATGTTTCTCTGTCACAAATTTATAAAAAGAAGGAGTTTGAACTGCAGTAACTACATAATGAATCTGACGTGCCATGCAGAGTAAATTTACTGTGACTTAGAGCTCACCAGAGTTTGTTTAGAGTAAACTTTTGTAATTTACCGCCAAAAGTTTGGAGTTCTCTTTACGGGAAACGTGAAACCTATTGCTGCATAGTTGTTTTGCTTCAACTGTTCTATACAATGTGGAAATGCAATTTGTCAGAGAAAGAAAAGTAGAAAACAGACTTTTAACTGTAATAGTAGAAAGCAGACTTTTAACTTTGAAAGGAGGTCACATTGAATTTTGTAGAAATGTACTTTAACGCACAATAAAAACATAAAAAGGAATTTGAAGAAAATTTTTACAAAGGTACTGCTTATTTTTATATGAAATCTCTCCTGGTAGGCCAACTATAGGGAATTTATAATGTATTTCTTTCATGGGATTTGGTAGAAGTTGCATAATTTATTTTAGATATCTTGTCAGGATTATCCATTTCATTGTAAACGCGACACATACGCACAAATGGATTATAATATCAGATTTTATCACGGTATACTTGAAGGAAGAACAATTAAGGGCTACGGCTTCTAGATGTGATGTTAAAATTTATAAATGTAAGGAATATTGGAGACTTAATGTGCGAATGAATAATCTTATGTAAATATTTCAGATTGCTAACCTTCATTCTTTTTTCTAGTGAAACTATACAAAACTTGTCAAGCCTTTCAATATAAGCGTCTAATTTACAGTCAGAGCCTTGTCTGTATGATTATTAGAAATTGCCTTTGTATTGTTTCTAATTAATTGAAGTTATATAATCATTATCAAGATCTCCTGTTTCCAGAATATCACCGTGCCAGTAAAGTGTTTTTCAAGTAAGATCTATAATATTCAGGCGTCTAGAACCATCTGCTTATGTTATTCATACACAAACAAATGGTATATCAGACATATATGACAGACTCTACAGAACAAGAACATACTATAGAATAATGAAATCTAAATAATGAAAACAGAGGAGACAAAGTTTTTCTAAGGTGAAATTTTATTGCTGACTCATTGATTAAGAAGTGTCTGAAATAATATCCAAAGCATCAGCATTCTTTTTTAATATTTCCACATTTTCTTCAAAGAGTTTCTTAACCCCAAAAGCTAACATTACAGACATATATCCATCTCAAACTGTTTATCTCAAAAGGCACGGTCCGCAAAAAAGGTTGAATAAGCTCATCAAAGTAACAGAACCCTGTACCTATATAAAGATCACTTGGCATTGAAAAGAGGCGGAAAATTCTCACGTTTTTCACACCGAAGAGAGGTTCCAAAGTAATTTTTAAGTAAAAAACTTTTATTTAATAGAGGACCTATAGTATTTTCAAAACCAATATTATTCTATATTAAAAAAATATAAAAAAAAAATCGAAATATTTTTTGTTTTAAGAGTGCCAAGCAATCCAGAGATGCCCATCTGATGGTAAGTGAGAAATATCAGCTATTATCATCAACAATTTACGTGCCACTGCTGTACATAGACTATCCTACATGTGAGAAGCATGTGAGGAGTTTAGGGCATAACCACCACGCTATCCCAATGCGGGCTGATAGGTAAGCAATTTCTTAAGCACCGGCATGATCTGTGTAACGTGCCTTCCTTAGACGGTGCTGAAGATGACAAATTTTGATTGATATATTTAGGAACCAAATATGGCTAACTATGATTTGTTTTCTTTATTGAAACTAGAGCAACAACGTAGTGACGCCAACGAGATCCTCATTGTAGATGAATAAATGAGAGATGAATCACATGGTAGGTCCCTACCGGGATTCGAAGGTTCGGTCGTCAATTGGGATTAAGTTACATATATCAATTTGGGAGGCAATTACCATTTCTTGTCTCAAAAAGGTCGACGCAACTAAGCATCATGCGAGGGACATTTGTATGATGACTACGAATATAAGTTCAAGAGTCAGCTTGTTAAGTAATTTAATTACTTTTAATAAAAAATAATTAAAGTAATTTATTTAAAAAACAAAAATTTTTTAAAAAATACTAAATTACTTTTAACTATCTATATTTCTCCGTTATCTAGTATCCATAATGGCTTAAAGGTCTTAGTTACCAGGCCAAATAACTGAAAAAGATTAATAGTATCCATAACACAAGATATCAATGATTAATTTGGTTTAAATAATAGGTGTGAGTTTAAGAAAAATCAATATTATTATTATAATTATTTCAAGTTATTTGTACTATCTATAGGCCCTTCTTTCTGCTGGCTGGTAAGATGAAGGTGACTAGGGTAGTATGACGCATGCTACACTAGCTATCTGTGCATTTAGACGTCTATTGCTTATCATTATGAAATGGTACCATGTTACTTACTTGATGACAATTTCAAATTAGTTTAGCTGTGGTATAATTATTTTAACTACGAAAAGGCGTGAAAAAGCACAATCCAAAATACCGGCAATGTGGAAGTAGCTAGGGCAGTATGTTGCATGCTGCACTAGCAATCTTCACATATAAACTCCTCTATTGCATATCATCAGGTGATGTGAAGTCATTTGCTCACCTTTTTATTAAAAAAAATGAAAAAAATTAAAAATATTGCTACATCTTTATTTGCAGACCGTGGGTGCTGCTAAATACTAAAACAAATTTACGTATAGGCACACGAATATGAAAAGAATAAATCAAATATTTCATTTGAAACGCCTTTGATACTCCGACACGGGGAAGCTGCCTTTTCTATTCAATATTTCAAAATGCCAGACAGTGAATTAATTTTGCCACAAACTACCTTCATTCCTAGGAAAAGAACGAGTCGGAGTGAAGTTTAGATCACGTGAGATATAAAAGATTGAATTAAAATATAAACTCCTACTTCTGTTGTTGTGTTGCCATCTGCTAGGCTTCTTCTTAAATAAAGAATTAAGTGGCTTTTTGAAAATATTAATAAAATATCAATTCCAATGCTAACATTACAGTTGATGTTGCAATAGTTATTCGTACTGATTTTAAATATTCGAGCCATTAAAGTTACAAAGATTTATGAAATAAAAGGAGTATAAGCTGATGATGAACCAATGCAATTTGAACTCTCCACACCACTACACCGCAATTCTTTTTGCAAAAATCTCTTCGCAATCAACCCTTGAATCTACATAACACTTAATAACCAAATTTATAAGACTCCACTTTTATGAATTCAACTTCCAATAAATTATATTAAATTTGAAACGAATCATATTTCTCTTCATAACTATATAATCAACGTAATCATTTTTAAAATCTAAATCAAATTATGCAATAAAACAGGCAGAAACATGAAATTCACAAACTGCTCGTATTTTTTTTACTGTTTCTCCTAACCTGATTTTTATTACCTGCCCCCGTTCAGGACATAAAATGCATAGACAGACATGGTCGGACTGTAAAACTTAATGGTCGTTTTGGCCATTCACAGGGATATGGACCACTGGGTAAATTTAGAAGTGATTCGATGTCAAATAGAATTTTATTGCGAGTAGATCTAAAGAGGTCGTGACATAGGTACAGGCGTAAAAAGGGGCTTAAATTTATTTCAGTATATAGAATGCCTATAGTAAAAATACTTGCAGAAGCTTGTATATTTACAAGCAATAGTTTTGAGGAGGATTATAATCTTACAAGTCACCCGAAATTAAATAAAAAATGATCCTGTCAAGTTAGTCAAATGTATTGAACACGTACAACATTAATAATATTGTTTATTTTAGTGAGTTAACTTATATACCACGTGTTACTAACTAATGTTTCCATATTTAAGTTGTCTAAATAGAAATAAAATTGTTAATGCACTAAAAATCGGACTTTGTATTCTTATCGTCATTTCGACGTATTTATCTGAAATTTATTGCATATCCATAACTGCGTGACAATGTTAATTATCACAATGACGAGTTAATGGAGCACCAATGTATTACATTAAAATTCAGATGAATTCCATTGCTATTACCAAAGTCTATTGCTATTGCAATAGAAAATTGCAATTACTACAACAGTTACAGAGAATCGCGCCAAATGGAAGAAGATCAAGTATTTCTGTAAAAAATCGAAAAACTCCCCTTTTCTATTAAGGAATCTAGGAAGTCCCCATCCGATGTGTAGTGTACCATCGATTCACCTAAATATGCCCATAACATCTTTATGGTATACTTTTGTCGTTATTAAAATAGCAATTTTAATTATTTAGATATTTTTAAATCTACCTTGATCGCGTACAGTGGAGGTGCCAGGGACAATTAGTCCTTTTTTTTTTTTTTTTTTTTTTTTTTTGTCGCAGGGGAATGCATTGACGCATTTCCTTCCCGATTCGGGGAAACCGGGAAGGGGTATGTGGGACTCCCGGGCAACGGTGCCCGTCCTACCCACTAAACCCCTGCGTGTTTCGACACGCTGCAATTGGCGCTGCCATGGGGTGCTCATCGCATTCGCCACAGCAGCGTCGCAGCGAGCCCTTGGCGGGCTCTTCCACGAGGTGGTATGGGATACTCTCAAAACATGGGGAGTATCCCTCATCGCAGAGGCCGTGCAATGCAGGTACTGATCCCCATCAGTACCCGCTGACCTCTACTTGGCGGAGGCGGACGTTAGTCCGCCCGCCGAGACGGTCCGCTCCGAGGTTGTAAAGACCCCTGAGCGGACCGCCCCGACGGCGCCCCGCCTCGTCCCAAAAGGGACGAGGCA
The DNA here is from genome assembly GCA_943193645.1 of Acentria ephemerella. Lineage (NCBI taxonomy): Eukaryota > Metazoa > Arthropoda > Insecta > Lepidoptera > Crambidae > Acentria > Acentria ephemerella. The sequence goes on along the minus strand of OW971898.1, from coordinate 6,152,309 downwards.
GGGCGCTTCGCCTCCCGTGACCTGTCAGCAGCAGAGGCAGGTGGGGGCGGCCTAGGGCCGTCGCCACCCCCCCCACCACCAAGAGGTCTAACTCGCGTGCCGCGCCTCAGCTGCTGTAAGCAGCTTTTACTGCCCGCCATGTGACTGGCCGGTAAACCGGCGTCGCCACACGGCGCACAGTGAGGCGCAGCCGAGCACTCGGCGGCCTTGTGGCCCGGTCGACCGCAGCGAAGACAAACGTCGCTGCGGTCGACTGCCGACGGGCACAGCTGCTTGGTGTGCCCCACACCAAGACAGCGGTGGCACATCATTGGGCGGCTTTCTGCCACGGAAACGCGGACAGTGCTCCACCCAACGGAAAGCCGGCCGCCCTTGCCGATATCCCTCGCCGCAGCCGCGGGGCAGGTGACCCTTACGGATCCCGAGCCCCACCGGCCGCGGCGAATGATACCGACGCGGACCATATCACCAGGGACACATCCGGCACGAGCGATCGCCCCCCGGATGTCGTCCCCGGTGATTGTGTCATCCAGACCGGTCAAACGGAGCTCCCCCGTCTTGACCGGTCTGGTGACGACGGCGTCTTCGCCGATCACCTCCTGGAGGCGAGCGGCGAAGACGTCAGCCTTCTCCACGCGATCTGGGCCCGCGATCGTGAGGACGCGCGCCCCTGCCATCGACGGCTTGATCCGGAGCTCCGGTATGTCGGAGTCTCCCGCGGTGGCTGCTCTCGCCCGGGTCAGGACGGACAAGTAGGTTTCCCCACGCCGCTCCGCCTCGGGCGAGAGCACCACCGCTATGGCCGCAGTGGTCGGCACCCGGATCCGGGCACCCGCCTTCCTCTTCCTCCTCCGCCTCTTCTTCTTTCTACCGCCGGCCGCCCCAGGTGAAGGCTGCGCTGGGGCTTGCGCTGGCCGCGTGTTATTGCGCGTGGCGCTGGCGTATGTGGTCTTCTGGGCGGATCGCGCGGGTGCAGCACTCGGCGCGGTCGTCGTCGGTGTCGGGGCTGAGGGGGGCTTCTTCTTAGCCCTCTTCCTCCTGACGAGCGTGAAGCCGTCGTGCTCCATGCCGCCGCCTGCCGTCTCTTCTATGGGAGCGGTTGGGGCACGCTCCTCTGTCGTCTGCGGTGAAGGGGGAGCGGTGGTGGTAGTGGCTCTCGCCGCCCTGTCCACCTCCGCTCGCGCCTCTAGGAAGCGCTCCACGACCCGCAGTATCCGGGCGTCCTCCGCGTCGCGCGTCTCGCTGCTGGCCGGCTCCAGCCTCTCCCGAACATCGACTGCCGGGAGGTCCTCTTCTGCGCCGGTGTTCGCTGCGGCCCTGCCGCCGCACGCGCACTCGCTGCTGGGCTCCGGTCTAGTGGCCACCGCTGCGGTCAACTGGTCCACCTTCTCCTCCAGCACTTTGCACTCCGAGCGCAGCGCGTCTATCTGTGCGCTCTGGAGTGAAAGATCGCTCCGCAGGCGGCTGTTCTCCGCCTGTAGCCTCCTCACTTCGGCGGACGCTGACCGCTCGTGCAGCGCCACCACGGTGTCCTCGAGGCGGTCTGCGCTCTCCCTCAGAGCACGGACGAATGTGCCCTTGAGGTTTTTTGAGCGCATGGCCACTCTCGTGACCACCGCGATGTCGTCGAGGGCCCGTGCCTTCAGTAGGCTCAGGGCGGGGTCGTCGGGGCGCTCGCCAGGTGGAGGCATGCGGCATCGTTCCCAGCTTCTACGGGCGGACTCCATAAGCCTCTCAATCTCCTCATCACTGCAGAGGTTTACGCCCAGCCAGCCGCCGCTGGCCGCCGCCTCCCGGTCTTCTACTGACCGCCGAGGGTTGTGAATCCTCTGCGGTACCGGCGACTCGCTCGGTGTCCTCGGTTCCGACGCCCTAAGCTGGCGCCGTCCTCTGTGTGCCGTGGGCACTTTCGGCCGTGAGGATTCTTCGGTCGGGCTGGGCTTCTTGGCCGTCCTCTTCCGGCTCCCGCTCCGAAGCACACGCCCTTCCCGCGCTCCGTCCTCACTTGCGCTGGCAGAGATGGTCAGGGAGTCGTCGCTGTCCAGCGAATTACACGACGCTCCCCCGAAGAACGTTCCTTCGAAAACTCCGTCCCGGGAACCTCCGGCTTCCGCCCACGTCCCAGGACCACTCTCATCATCGGTGCCGCTATGCACACCGCGGCTCCTCAACTCCTCCACGTTGTAGCGGAGGCACACAGATTGCGCGCCCCCGAAGCGAGTAGTGCCCCCCCCAGATACGATGGGGCTGTCCGCCGAAGCGGAGAGGGATTCCCCGGCCGCGTGGCGACCGGGACCCTCCTGGAGATTCGTGTTTCTGCTCGCTTGGTCCATAATTTTTAACTCCCAAAACATCGTCAAACAAAACAAAAACAAAACTAAAAAGATGGAAGAAAACAAGAATAAGATATAAATAAACAAAAGAAAAACAGAAAAGAGAAACAAAAAGATAGAGAACAAAAAGGAAAAATAAAAAGGTTCCGGGGCTTGGGACCGGGCTCCCCCCGGCCATTCAGCCCACCGCCACCCCGGGAAACCTGAGCTTAGGTCGGCGGCGGCAAAAGCCGCTGACTGACCGAAGTCTGACCACCGAATATCCGTCCACTCTGCGACCTCTCTTCCGAAGAGGAGAGCGCAAGAGTAGCGGACTGGGTAATTTTTTATTGAGGTTTTCTTCCTCGCAGCCCGGCGCTCAGTGTGCCGGGCCCCCGACCCGTGAGGGCAACGGGCTAGTGTGACCGTGCAATGCCCGCCCTGACAGAACAGAGCGAGCAGCCACACTCTCCGCGGCCTAGAAGGCCGCCAACCCACGACCCGAAGGTCCACTGCCCCGACTGGGGCCACCAAAGGGTAATTTTTTAGAGAGGTTTTCTTCCTCGCGACCCAGCGCTAAGTGCAATGCGCCGGGCCCCCGACCCCCACGAAAACGTGCAGGGCTACGGGTTTGTGTGGCCGTGCAATGCCCGCCCTTAAAAGACCAGGCAGCCACACGGTGTCAGAGTATTAGCCAAATACGTAGCAATGTCCTGAAAAGGACATGACCACGTAAGTGCCCAGGGTACACCAGCCAATCACATTGTGAGACCCACCGTTCGCGCCAGATGCAATAGCATCGAACGCGACTGGCGATCCCCCCAATGCAACCGACATGCGAGGAGGTTCTCTGACCTAGTACCCCAGGGACAATTAGTCCTAACTCAACTATATAGATGATATTGTTTTACTTTTTTAATATAATTTATGTCTTACGAATAGAATGTTGCAGTTTATATAAAATTGTTTAAAGATGGAAACTTCATTATATTTACTATATTATATCTGTGTTAATTATCGTGTTTTAGGAACTATATGTATCTGCATATAAATTAATAAATTTGTTTACAAAACTTTCGTATTTCTATTTAAATTAAACTTAAGCTGTATATACCATTCGTTGTTTGGAGCGCTTATTTATCCGAATGACTAAACGGTAGTCCGTAAATTTTGTAAATTACCATTTGAAATTAAACTTTTGCTTCAAGATGTTCAACTTTGTAATCTTAGACGACAGATGTTCAATACTGCCTAATTCAAAAGACTGTTGTACAAACAGCATCATTTCAAGTGTAACAACTTATAAATAAGATTAAGTTTATTTTGCGTCAATAAATATAATTAACAAAATAAAAAAAATATATCAGGCAAATTTTAAGTATATCGTTTAAGGAATAGCTTCTATGCTAGTACCAACAGCGGTACGCGGTCAGCCTCATGGAAAACTAAACTAATTGTATTAGTAATTATTATTATTATATCACTTTAACATAGACATAATGAAATAACCCATACATTATAAGCTGTTGCCTGCTATCGGGCACAATTTAAAATATACTTTAAGCACATAAGCATTTTATATATCTTCGTAGAGATTATCTGTTTCATTAAATTTTAATTAAGTATCAGCATTGTGATAGAGATGGTTGTCATAACCACCGCAATCAACGGCTTAACGTTAACTTATATACCACGTGTTACTAACGAATGTTTCCATATTTAAGTTGTCTAAAGCAAAACAAAATTGTTAATGCACTGAAAATCGGACTTTGTATTCTTATCGTCATTTCGACGTATTCGTTAGTGAGACTAACTAGTTTTTTAAGTAACTCCAATGAAAAAGACAAAGAACTTTATCTGGAATTTTTGCGTATCCATATCTGCCTGATAAGGTTAATTATCACAATGACGAGTTAATGAAGCACCAATGTACAATTCAGATGAAGTCCATTGATCAACGGTGTAACGTGCTTTCCGAAGCGCTGAGTAGCTTGAGATAGCAAAATTTTAATTGATCAATCCAGAACACTACGACAGCTAATGATATCAAGTATTATAATGCTATCATTTATTAATGTACGACTTCTCAAATTAGTTATTTTATTATAACTACCGTTTGTCATGGTTGGCTCAAGGCATATTTATGCCTCGTGTGCATTGAATTAGAAATTATTCAATATGTTTTTTTTTTCAACTTCTAAGTCTAAGAATAACGAGAAAATAGATGAGATACCGAAAGTAGTTTCTTTAAGCGAGCAAACGAAGATTTATTCTTGGAAATTGTTTCCCGCGCAACTATTGTGACATTTAATATTTCCGGAAAAATATGACGGCTTCGTATTAGTTGGTGAGACTACTGTAACTATAGATTTGGGTTTATTGTTAAACAAATATGCTCGAAAGGATAAATGAACCTTGCCCTATTATATATTGTTAATAAAAAAAATCTCAAAAAATTACTTGACTTAAAAAAACGCTGATAGCGTTTTATTTTTTTTACTTTTCGCTTTCTAACGGTGTCCATATTATGGAGAAGGCACATAGGCTGGTAAAGAATAATGCATTCTGGCTGTACGACAAATAAATTAATCACTATAAAACTGTTCAGAGTAGTCCCTATGGTACAATTGACATCAAAAGAACACTAGACTGATCATGAGTTAAAGACGCTGGTCGCTCCAACGGCTGTTTCATCATCATCAACAATATGAGATCTTAATACCATCACGCTGACCTAATGCGAGCTGGTTGGTTGGCCTACCTTACAAAGCACGGTAGAGTTAGAAAAATAAAGAAAATTCGACCGATCCACTCAAGGGAAATAGCTTTGTAATCAAAACAAGAGCGGTCAAACCACCATGCCAACGAAATCCTTAGCTATGAAATCAGCAATATACACATGCAGTATCAGAGGTGAATCACATGATACTTAGTCGCGTCGACCTTCTGGAGACAAGAAATGGTAATTGCCCCCCAAATCGATATTTAATGTAATTGTTTGTTAACAATAAAATATAAATTATTTCGAATAATTATTTGTTCTTCCAAATGAAGCTAAATGAAATTAAAATTCGCGCTTGTGAATCGTTACTTTGTATTTGTAGTTCTCATTGTAAAGATCAAAATGAGAACAAAAGCTTTCAATTAACGCACGAGGCACATAGTATTCATTTGTTTAGTTTGGCTTCTACATGCTATTGATGTTGGAAACCGTCTGGCTTGCGTAGGCGCAGTGACGAAACTCATTCAATAAATTTCTATTTTAACCTAAACGATATTACGTTGGGCTACATAAATCAGATAACGATCTTGTGAACATAACATCATAAGATAATTATATAAATGTATGTGTATGTATATATATATATGGACTCAGGTATAGTCCACGAGTTGAGAATAAAGGTGTGCGTATGGTGAAGGCATGGAAAAGTGGTTTTCCACCCAACCCCAAGCAATGAGAATGACAGCCACCATACAATTGTTATCCATATATCATTTCTAGTTTACAAGAAATCAGTCTAGTTTTGGCATCATCGTTTCATTATCTATAGATTCTTTGATCACCTGCTTGCATGCTTCGCACATTATTTGTACTATCTTCCTTCTCTCCAATTCAATTACCTTGTATTTTTCCGCAAATATGAAGCATGATAGCGCTAGTACCACAGTTCCTAGCTAGGATGGGATGGCAAGGTGGAGGCGGCTAGGATAGAAAGAGCCAGGGTGCACTTTCTAGACGCGCTTATGAACACATCCTACTGTTTTCTATTATACAGTATCGAGACATTGACTCTGCTTATTTTAGAAAACAGCAGAACTCAATAAAATCTTATGTAGACGTCGGTTTCAATATAAAATCCAATTGATTATGATTCAATTTAGTATGAAGTTACAAATTCACAGCAGCGACACGTCTCCATCGTCTAATATTAGGGATCTCGTTGACATTAAGTCGACCATCTGGACGCGCCTTTATTTATAATTCCCGGCATTTTGCCAGCTCACAAATGGTGAAACTTTGGTAGTTGGACCGGTGTTGAATTTTTTAAAAAGCTCTTACTTCTTGATTATCTTATATCAGATAATTGAAAAGTTAATAAGGTTGACCGGCACTATGGTCTAGAGGCTTTACCATCTATTTCACATTTGGGTTCAATTAATAGTAGAGCAGACATTTTCTGCTCAATTGCTTGGTTGTAGGGCTTTTCCTAAGTTTTTTTATATAAAATCTCAACAAATGAGTAGAGGAGACCATATGTGAAGATGGTCAGTGAAGCATGCGACATATTGCCCTAGCCACCCTCGCCTTGTTAGCCCAAAAAGTGCTTTTTCACGCCTCTTTTAAGGAATCCTATGTATGAAGTCCGCCTAACTAGCTACAACCGTCTCATCTAAGTCTGTTGCGGAGCAATGTTCTGTTCCTGCAGTTGGAGTGAAGATAGTAAATTCCTCTGTGGTTGATGAATCTGGGTTTAGTGCGCTTCTGTCTTCAGCCTTATCTTCACTTATCTGTAAGTTGAAGGCCAAGAGCTACCCTGTTACAATAAAAACACGCTAATGGCTATTCAGCTAGGGTTCGCATCCTAGCAGGGTTAGATGTTTGTGAGAAAGCAAAATATTTGTCCTTAGGTGTTGATTGTTTTTTATATTATATGAATATTTCTAATATAAAAATATTTTTATTAAAAATGTTTTCTCCGTTAACACACAAAATTGTGTTATACAAACAAGACTGTTTGTGTGTTGTGGAAAATTATTAATTTAGTCACCGCAGTAAGTCTTTTTGTACAAAAAGTACAATTAATCCAAAGTTCAAAGTATCTGTGGTTGTTCCACCTAGGTAATAGTTTTGGTCTGGTCTGAGAGGAATATTAATACTCACCGGACGCCGCCAGAGATGCGAGTTTCTGTGTTTCGTTATATCACCGCAATACATGTCTGATACTAAATTACGAACGAGTACGAGTTAATTAGGTTAATCAAATGGTTAGAGCTATAGTTTTCAAAATTGTGCATTATATGTAGGAGATATACAAATTATCAAAATATCTATTGTTCGGGGCAAAGGTACTGATGCAGGGTTGCGTTTAAAAAATAGGTTTGATGAGATGCACAATTATTTTAATTAAATATTAACAAATTTATGGTAATGACACATTGCTGGTGACGCGTTATAAAGGTAAGGAATGAATGTTCGTCGTCGGTCGTTCTTGTCTGTGTGGCACAGATAAAGTTGCTCAGCCGTTGTTGCATGTGTGGGTGTAGTGACTCGCACAGATGCAAGGCGTCAACATCTATTGATATATTATTTATTACTATTTTGACTTCTCCAGAGGGATGGCGGAGAAAATTTGGCCTACCCCGTTTCAGTACATTATTATTACTTTTGTTGCCTTTGTTTTCCATTAGAAGCCACCAAAGACGGCTATTTTTACAACATTTTGTTCGCAAGTATTTTTTTCACTTTCTATTCAAAATACTTGAAATTAGGTGATAATCTTTATTATTACCAATATATTTTTATTATTACTAAAATTTATCTTATCTTGTCTATCTTATCTTATCTATGAAAAAATCTACTTTTTTCTGAATTTCAAAAATTTTCCCCAATGAACATAAAAAAATTATACGACACGGTGAGAAAGTCTAAATAGAAATAAATATTAGATAATTCTTATGATGTGTTCATTTCTGTTTCTATATCGTAGTAACACTTATTACTTTCACTTCTTGAGACTCGTCTATACAATAGATATATTTCAAACCACTTTTCAAAGAATCTTTGAAGTAATCCATTTGTTAACATCCCAAATTTCCGATATAATAGTTTATTTGCAAGATAATAGATTTTATTGGATATCCAGACAAAAGAAGCTAAAATCGGAGTCAGCCACAATAACAATTTACGATTTCTCTCGTCACTGGATTAGAGTTTTCATTAGAATTCTGAATAGGATAACAACAATATAGCTCTTTTATCTTCTTCTTTTCAAAAAATTATTTGAAACTTCTCGAACAGATTTAAGTAAAACTCGAGGCCCAAATATTTTTGAAATGGTATCAATTGCTTAGAAGATTACCACTTAAATCTTTTTTTACAAATTTTACATCTTTAAGAGTCGACTCCCAAGATGGTATTTAAAAAGTTATCGTTCTATTTGTATATTCTAGTAATATATGTCTAAAGCAAGCACATAACTTATTAGACTATATACCATATGTTTTTTCGAAATAATTCGCTTTTGTGAGAATATATACGTATACAATTACTTTTAATAATTATTAATTTATTAATTCGTAACTGGCTAAGCTGAATTTTAATACTGTTTTCGTTAACCACATTATGAAAGTAATTAGTTTTGTGGCTTTCGTTATTTACTTCTGTGGTACACTGTGTTGATAGGTACGTGGTAATAAATCTGTCTGACACAGCTATTTAATTATTTTTTGTACTTTTAATGGTATAAATGAACGAGTATAGCTAGTAGGTGTTGCTGGGATTATAATAGTACTATAAAAATTATGTGTCTTACACGACAGATCAAGTTATAAATCAAAATTATATCTTTATTATAAATTATTGTGTTCACGCGCAAGCTCGCAAGGAGGCTTCGTAGCAAGAGACATGCCGCCTCCTTGAAGTCTTTTGTTTCTTTTCTTCTTGTTGACTGTTACTATTTTCTGTTATTTTAAAATAGATTGTAAACACTATATTTTAATATTATATTTCATATCTTTTTAATCTATTGTATTATTGTTCGCACGAACAATTATCTTTATTAATAATTATTATAAATATTCTTTTAAAACTTCACATCATTTTAATTGTTGTAATAAACCACTTTGATTACACTCTTGTAATTTAATTATTTTAATTTTTAAAGTTAATCACTGAGAACCTGATGATAAAGAAAGTAATTACTAACTGAAATGTAACACTTAAAATGCGACTGTCGGCGACAACGCTCAAGTTTGAGTGAAAATAATGCCTATCTCGGTTCTTATGTTCTTTTTGAATTCGTTTCTCATAATATTCATTCGCACGAATACTCTAATAAAAATTTCACGGCTGAAATTGAAGCCCGTTTCAAATAGTCGAATTTAATAAAAATAGTAACTTAAAATATGGATGGAACACTTCAATGGAAGCTAGTAAAGCCTCATTCAAGCAAAAATTACTTCCTTTTCTTCGCTTAAATAAAATATACTGAAAATTCAGCTCTGAAAAGATTTCAGCATAAATATTTTTTATCTACTTTTTTATGTTTTTATTAGTCTGTGTTCAACTACTTGCCCTCTTTTATATTAAAATATCTGCGAAATGTGAAATATTTTAACATTTATAAATACAAACTTAAATATGTATTCACATTTCGTTTCTCATACTTATAGTGATGATTTTTTTTTCTGATGGCTTACAGAATTTATGTTTACGATTAAAATATATTTTTACATTACTGCAGATCATATTTATATACACATTGCACCTTAATATGTTGTTATAAGAACTATTGTTCCACTGCCTGTTACTAGTGTGCGTCTGTATCTGTGATATCTAAGCTTTACCAGACATAATCGAGTTGGACTCACCCACTGTGGGTTCCGTACAAATTTGTAGGTACATTACATGATATAATTTATTTATTATTATCCTATTGGAATAGCATAGTTTTCGGAGAATATTTGAAGAATAAGGCTGTATAACTTACCAAAAAGGAAAACACCGCACTAAATTTATTTCCCTTGAGAGTGTCGCAGTGTTAATTCTTTCGGTATAAGCGGCCGTACCTTTTTTCATGTTGAAAGCTGTGAAAATATTAAATTTTAAACTTCAATTTTCCAAAGCTTGCTTAGCCCCGAATATATTGAGTCCTGAGTATGGTTTAAATTTCAATTAGATACTTCTATGCATTCCTGAGATTAAGAATATTATATGACATAATAGACAACACTATAATTTGCTTCTCTGCACTTATTTATTATATTTTGCAATATTTAAAAATATATTTTTAATGCACTGTAAAACAAAACATGTATATGTTTGTAATACTAATACATAATGACATAATTGATTTGTAAATGTCATTATAAATACTAAAGGCTGAGAGTTTCTTGCGCCGCTTCTTCTCTGCAGCTACTAATTCGTCGAAGCGGTAGCAGGGTTGATTGGGAATATGCATACTAGTGTTATTTTTAATTTTAAAATAAGTATTATTTTTAAATTAAAACTAACAATTTATTTAGTCCATATTTAAATACTATAACTGGGACAATTAGTAAATGCCCGGTTGATACCCAGTAAAATTATGACTATTGCCTTTATAATTATATTTATTTGTTTTCTCATACATATTCCCTGTTGTGACGATTTAAAAGAGCTTAGTAAATAAGTCTATTTAAATAAAGTTATTTTTGACTTTGAAAAAAAAAACATGGATGGACAACAAAGTGGTCCTATAAGGGTTCCCTTGTTGCTTTTTGCGATACAGAACCCTGAAAATAATAATTAAATTATAAAAATTATTTAATTGTAATAGTTACTAATAACAGTGTAATTTATATCTTTTTTTACTGACATAAAACACTACCGTCGATATCATTATAGTGATCGAACTTATGATATTCTAATTCATAGAAAAGAAAATTTTATTCCCCTTGATAAATATGACTATCATCAGCATCAGCCAAGACTGTCTTTTCTTTTCGATCTCACCAGCTGACTGATTAAATAACAGATATAATATATTTAAACTATACAAGATAAATAATAGAGGGCCTGTGATTAGGGAACTAGCTTTCCACTGTTTTTTTTGACTTCCTGTGCTCTATCGAGTTATGAAAATTGTCACGTTTCTTAAATTTAACTAAGATGTATTTGTGAGGTGTTGGTGCCACGGAACATATATCTCAATAATAAATATAAAAAAAGCAAAGAGTACGCCAAACAAATAACTATTCACTATGTATCATACTTAACAGCTATAATTATCACGGCAGATGAGAATCTCCTGAATATAACAAATTATATCTGTCATGGCGGGCGCCCTGCACCATTTCCATTTTATTACGATAAAATATGGCGGAAGGTAAAATAGTGCTTCATAGTCACGTCTCTTACGACGGTACAAAAGAATTTCTGTTAAATTCAATATTAAATTGGTTCTGCTTATAACAAGGGTACTAACTTATAAACACAAAGATTTTTATATATAAAGCACAACAAATGACTCGACACCACCTTTTACACTTTGTTCAACAAAAATAGTGCAAATATCTTTTTTCAGTTAATTTATTTTTAATTTATAAAACACCATATTCTTTTGTCACATTATAGATGTATGAAGGTTATATCGTTGGTTCCTGTTGATATCGTCAAATGGCCATATTGAATGACAAGATCCCTTTATATCACAGGTTTATGGTCCAATATTCCTATTCATTGACATATGATCGTGTCCCAAATAGGGTTAAGGTGATATTATGGGACGTACACTTAGTAGTTAGTATTTAGTGGTGTAGTTTTCCACTTCTATTACTGTTTTTTGACTGTTAAATGAAAACAAAAGTAAGTTGCCAGAACCAAAATGATAAACCACGCGGATACCATGAAAATACATTTACAAAGATTAAAAGACATTAAAATTATATTATAATCTTCAAGATTCATTTAATTATATGATCAAATGAAATATACTCTAAAACATACTTTATACAAATCAATATTAAGTTGGTTATTTGAAATTATAAGTATACATCAAGTATACATCAATCCAATAAATGGTATATGTATATTGAATTAGACTTTATTTGTGTAAGTTTTCCATTTCGTTTTATATCTATTACGTAAACAGACGAGACATAGGGGTGGTTCAATGTTTATTGGCAGAACTAGTCTCAGAAGGAGTAACTGGCCTTTATAACCTTCTGCGCAGATTGCGGCCGCCTCCTGCGATTTAAACTAATTTTTGTAATGTTTGCTTATGGGTTTTGAATACCTGTTAGGTGAGTCCGATAGGACTGACATGTCTTTGTAAGATAAAAGTCCTAATAAATAAATAGAAAAAAAAGGGCTACGACGTAGAAGATACGAGAAGGCCCCGTCGTAGCTGCTACGAGAAGGCCCCGTCGTAGCTGCTACAAGTTTGCTAAGAGTTGTTCCAACGGGACTACTATAGTTAATCAATGCCAATAGAACTAATAAATCATTGTTACTTAATATTTGGGTCATCATAAGATTTATTTCTTATATTAATTTAATTCAATATGATATTCCCTATGAGCAGGGGATACAAATTAATGTAGTAAATATCCCAAGTATAACTCTAATAATAATGTTGGTAGGGGATAGTGGGGTATTTTTATTTTATTTTTCAAACAAACACATATTCATAACATTGTTCATAACAAAAGATAATAAAAAAAATTATCATATCTTCCTAGAACCTGTCACACGTAGACATGTGACATACACATATATATATGTTATTCATGTCGTATGCTTCACTAGCTATCTTAACATATGGACTCCTCTACTGCTTATAATTAGGTGGTATCGAGTCATTTGATTAGCTTAATATTAAAAAAAACAGTTTTTCAGCAATCATGATAGGAAATAATTAAGATCTTGCGTTCAGTATTTAAACAATTACAGAGTAGGTTATAAGGTTATCCTCTTACTATCTATGTTAAGTTGTATCGTTCGTATTCACTCCGTGTTCAAATATACCCGACTGTCCCGTAACTATGAAAGTATAAAGTTCCATTATCCGTAACGCCTAAGTAAATAAGTTATCCAGAATAACCTTCTATTCTATTAACATTTATGATTTACTTTTGCGTATATAGCAAACAAAATAACTGTAGTTTGCTCAAGTTGATTTAATATCGTAAAAAGAAGTAATGTCCTCGACTCATAAAACTTTCCCATAAACTTAGAAAATGATCTTAATCCGATGTTGTATATCCATAAATCTATATGTTTTTATTGCTATTACAAAAATTATGAGAAATTTCCTGCTTAATGAAAATGGATTTGAAAATACTCATCATCTTCACAAATAGACTAAAAATAGTCGTTCCACTGGTGAGTATTAGACTTCCTACGTTCGAGTAACACATGAGTCTGAGCCTTGAGCTGAGCTAATATGAGTTGGTGGTCGTAAGCGGTTTCCATTACAACCGCGACTTTTTCATATTCCTTACGGAGTACAGAGAACCTCGAGATAAGAACTATGGTTCTTGGTAATTCTAGAAAAACTATGGATATTCGAAAGTTGCAAATTTCTTATTCTGAATTAAGTTTCGAAATTGAAACGATAGCGCTCGAAACCGTACGATAGCGAGCTCATAATATAAGTATAATTATTATCGAAAACGTCTTCTTTTGTGAAGACTTACAGATATCGGAAAAAATGAAGTTTGATGGCCTTCCTGTAAAACAAATTCTGTAAGAGAAGGTTCTAATTCTATTGAGGAGTCTGGTTCCAATTAGAATTGGCGCTGTTTGAGTGCAATAATGATCAAGCAAATTTTATAATTTCCGTCTTCTTCTTCTTCTTCTTTTAATCTCTTTTAAAAGAGTAGTCATTCATGCATAGAACGATCTGAGTTTAACAGAAAATTACTAGTTTTTCGTTAAAAAGTTTGTATATTTAACCAATAATTGCAACATATATATGAATGGCCTGGATACGTATTTAATTATTTATTTCATTATAATTTCACTCGATTATTTATTAACTTAAATAAATAATAAATTCGAGCGTCTTGTCAAACTTTTAAAGAACTTCCTGATTATTTGATTTTACACTTACACACTTATGTTGATATAATCAGATTTTAAAACTATTTCGTACCATTAGGATTTCTTTTAGTGAATTAACAGTAAATTGGTAATACTTTTCATAAGAAAAGTATTATCCAATTTACTGCAGTAGTGCGGCAGTTATACTCGTACATACATTTCAGTATTTTTATTCTGTTTACATTTTGGTAGGTTTGAACCAACACTTGAACCTGTGATTATTATTTAACCATCGGCTTTTGACGTTTACCGTTTGGAAGAAACAAGTGTCGTTGACCTCGTTGCATATTTTCATTGTAATATTGTTCCAAATCACAATATGTCTTCTTTTGTATGTTTCATGTACGAAAACCTCTTTTGTTTCCTGACTAGTGCAACATTTTACTCCTAATTCTGCATATACTCGTGCAACAGCTTCCAACGAGTTTTTAGCACGTAATGGCGGGGTCGGTTGGGTGCTGTATATTTTATTTCATATATTGTGTTGTAGTGTGGTTTTAGTCATGAAATTCGTGTAGTTATATGACAAAAAGGATCGTTAAATCATGCAATATATGGAATACATCATTCAGTGTTAATTAGTGACTTACGTGAGATTTTTCAGTGTTTCATTTCCATTTATTCATTTGTAAGGTATGTTCATTTATTTAATAACATTTTGTGATTAATTCTCATTTACTTATCATTTCACCGTAATCATTATCATTACATTCCATTTTCGTATTATTTTATCATTGCGTTCCATTTTCAAAAATTTGCTCGTAAGTTGTTAACAAAATAGCGGGCCGTATACCATTAAACTCCAAAAACTCCATGGGGCAAAGGGCTACATTGCACCAGTATCCTGGAGCCATAATTATTTATGGCTATATATATAAAAACTACATTAATGAAGATATGGCTTAAAGGTCAAATAATTGGAAAAAAAACGTTAGACGTATGACATTTGAACTATAAATATTGGTGCAGGTATAGTAACCGTTGCATTGCGAATATCGCTCATATTACGTCTCAGTAAATTCTCTTATTTTTATTTTATTTCTACATCATCAGTACATATTCACTATTAATTAATAAAATCCTAAAGTATATATGATTTAAACTAATACAAATGTAAAGAACTGATATCAAAATGGCTCAACGCAATGAATACATGCAATACATGTTTTGAATTTAAAGATAAAAATAAACAGTTACAATTGAATCAATTGTTTGTTTTATATGAAAACTTTTTACAATTGAAGAACCTGGACATAAAGGAAAAAATACATATTGAGCCGCTTTGAGTAATTTTGGTAGTGAAAAAGAACAAGACATTACAAAGACATTACTATCTTATCGCGTCATATTAAGTCCACCGATCGCTACCAACACCAATCGTTACATCTACATGTGGTCACCAGCAGTAAAAGACTCGTGGTATGGCGATGGTTTCATTGCTATGGACAAACTTGTCATGTTATATGGTATAATGTCTAAATTTGCCTTTGAAGATGTTATAAATGTATTACATAATCTGGAACTGAAATGTCTAATTGAACAATCGTGTTCTTGTACTATTTATTGTAATATAATTGTGAAATGGCGTGTGACTTGAGAGTGATGTGACACTTGGAAATGTAGACAACGCATGACCATGAAACTAATTAGGAGGTTATTAATATCATAGAATGTACCTATTCTTCAAACCCAATCTAATAATCAATATTTCTCTGTAAGCAGTGGCCATCGCAATACTTTTAACACCAAAGTAATAACAATTATTATTAATTAAGTAACTTAAACTCTAAGTATTTTTAAGACCGCAAACATCATACAAACTCTCTTACAATGTCATTTTTACCGTACAAGAAGTGTTATTCTAAATAGTCTTTTTCAAAATTTACCCTACACCTCGCTCAAAGATTTAACTATAAATCAGACTTTTATTAGCTAAAATAATACTTAAGTTTTAAGTCTAAAAGTTCATTCCTAATAACTGTATCAGCTGTTATCGATTAGTTTAGTGCAAACATTAATAAACCTTTACCAAGTACTTTTAAACTTTGTTTTCGTTTGTCAGTCATCATCGTCATCATATCAGCCAACAGACGACCACTGATTTGTATATCTCGCCTTAAGGATCTTCAAACCGAAGGGTCCTGTGCTGCCCACATCCACCAGCTTACTGCGATCTTTGCCGATCTTCAGTAAATCCTATGCGAGGCCCCAAAGACGAGAACTTAGCTGCCTTAACGGCCTAATAATGTGTACTGTCCACTGCCAATTCAGAGGGTACATTTCGATACTTGTTATCGAATCACTAAGTGAAAAATGTATTAAAAAATTACGCTCGATAGCTTACCAAGGCCGGTATGTCAAACACCATACATTTAATGATACGATTGCGATCATCAGAAAACATCTTGTTTAGGCCTTTAGGCTCACAATTCTTTCTGCTATCTCTCTTGGGCTCTTAGATAAACTATAATTTCTGATTGGATGACGCAGAAAATCTTCCCCCCCCCCCCCACCCCACTTCTCCTGTTTGACATCGTTCTTACTATTAATAACTAAAACTAAAATAGTTCTAATATGTTTCATCATCATTAACAAATCATATACATCCCCACAGAGGGACTCTACTCTAAGTAAGGGATCAGAAAGTCTGAAAGCGTCGAATAAACGTACGAATTCAAAATTACGTTACAAACAATAATAAATTACGTTACTGACATTTTTAATAAGTAAGCTATCACCAAATGCCGCATTATTATAAACAAAAAATGTTAGCGATATAAATGTGGACTGAATAAATGGTATGTAAATAATAATAACTTGGTTCGGACATACATAATAAATTTTAATTGTAAATTTAGCGTAATAACAAGATGACTATCAAAAACAGGTAACCTAGCAACTGTGGTCAAGCGCGAACAGAATAATAGAAAAAAGGTAGAGGTTAATCCTCAACACTATATAGGTATGTAGTTTGACATTGACAAAAAACCTAAATACACAGGTGTCAAAAAAAGTTTATTTTATAGTAAATCAATGTGAAATCTTGAGCAAAGTTCGTAACCCACCCTAAGCCGGGCAGGGCTTATCAGAGCCCCTTATAAACAAATAGGTTTATTTTTCTATGTGACATTAAATGGTGTTGGAGTCATGTTAAAGTTACAAATATTGCTTTTACAGAGTTAAGCGCTTTAAATTTTATTTCGAATACGCGAAAAATGTACAAGGAGTCGCTTCTAGTGAACATACTATGTACAATGAGTCGCTTCTAGCTGCGCATAGGCAATGGTTTTGCAAAAATAGCTTATTATGAATTTAAAATCTACCTTCATTTATTTTTTATATTGGTACTTTTGTTTATATAGTGTTTGAACGCCTTACAGAATTTAGTTTTTACGTAATTATAAATTGCACTTTCTATAAGTGAATGCTATGTAATATTATTCTTTGAGAAATAAAATATCTTTAACGCGACAATAAATAAAACTAGATGAAAGAAAATTATAAAACTTTCCCAAGTTCTCACTGCTTTTTTTTCAAAGTCAAAGTCAAAAAAGTCAAAAGTCAAAGTCAAAAAGTGTATAATTTTGTTTTCAACTGTTATATTTTAACTCAATTATTTATGTTTAAAGTAGGTGTAAAAGTCGAGTCGGCGTTTGTTTTCATTTAAATCGATAAGTACTTTTCTTAAATTAACTCTTGTAGCCGACTATGTAACCAAATTTACTCTGATCAAACTAACACTAGTTAGTTAGTTAGTTATTTAGTAACTTTTACGTTAGTTACGAGCATATGTTGATTTTTAATCAAAAATATACTTTTAATTTACTATATTATCATTCATGATAAATCTCTTTATTGATATTTATTAAATCGAATAAAAATAATTTTTGGGTTATCTATTCCTTTCCTAGTTTTTTTTAATGCATGTTAGAACTATCTACGCTGTAATTTTTTTATTAATACCAAGGACAATGAAATACAAAACGTAGAAAAAATTGTGATTGAATATTATTTTAATGCAAAAAACGTAGCTCTGATCCAAGTTAACAGTGGTCCGAGTTCTCTTTCTACTACAGTTGCTACAAAGAGATCGCAAAACAAAAATGAGAGATAAGTGAGAAAGTTTTTTCTCCGTCTTAAATAATTACAGCTCTTTCTTTGCCGACCGTAAATAGCGATCTCAAATATTATATTAATTCATATAACCAAATACTTAATTCTAAAGTACTCTGAGTATAATTTTGAGAAACGGTTATTTGACCTTTTTCAAGACATCTCAATATTTGGAATTTTGTAGCTTAATTAAATATCGATTAACATTTTATGTTGAAAAGGGTCAAAGGTATATTTTAGGAATTTCACAAAATATAAGTCGAGGTTTTGTTTTACTGAATAGATCACCTACAAATTGAATCAGCCGAGAGATACCTGCTTCTGGATATATAACTACCCTATGGATGTCCAAAAAGCTCTTCCGTATACAACGGCTTCTGAGACCTTCACCAAATGGTCAGTCCATGGTGGGGAGCCTACCAATGCTGCGAATATTTCCATCCTGACGTTTCTCCATACCGCAGTAAATTTCTATCAAAATATCTTATAGAACTTTTCCCCCGTAGAGTTCGTAACACAAACACAGTTCGTAAACATGTTTTTACTAGTCACTAGTATGTTTGTGACTTCATGAAAAAGTAACTATAAATAACGGTCGACGTTTAGAATTAATTTCTTTCGGAAACGCTCTTAGAAGTAATTTGTTGGCTCGCTAGAAAATGGCGTCTTTTCTGTCGCTATTCTCTATAACTAAAATGTGGATTTCTGTCCCTTTTCTTTTTTTTTCTCATATCCGAATTCCTTTTTTTTTTAAGTTTTTTATACAGTAATTAAATACGTTTTTAATTTGTAAGTATTTTAGTACTAATTTGATTGACGATGTAAGGAACAAGTTTTTGAAATGAGAGTTCTTTATAATAAATCGCTGCCCTTTCAAATGTGATCATAGTTTTGCCGTCTTGGCGGCTTCGATAGAATAGACCAAAACTGTGTCATCAGTATACAGGGTGATGTGAACATTAAATTGAATTCATCTATACTCTTTATTATAATTTGAAATAACCGCAAGCCCAGTATCGATCCCCAGGGAGGCAGGTTATTGGTAATGAAACAATGTGGTGGGATTCAAATTTGCAATGTCTGATGGAAACATATTTAATACTGTGAAGCTTCAGCACTGTAACTGAATTATTTTGAATTAGCAGTAAATTATGACGTCACATAGTGACAATAAGATCTTAGAAGTGCAGCAAGAAATCCACAGACCATTTTCAACTTTATAGTAATTAGGGACTGGAGCCAAAATTAAGCAATAATGTATTCTGCTAAAAATGGTTTGTATTTCTGAGATCTTATTGTCAGTATATGACGTCATAATTTACTGTAAATTCAAAAATAAATGAGTTACAGGTTCAGGTAATAATTTGAAAGATATCTCAGCATCTGCAGCTAAATGAATAAAAATAGGAGAAAACATCGATACGGGAAGCTATTATTGATACAAGGGACTATTTTGACGACCGTCTGAACGAGTATTCAGTAGTCAGTACTCCTGTCTACTAACCCAGGTTCGAATTCCGTTAGGGTTAGATGTCTGTATAATTAGTACGAATATTTTCTTACGTGTCTTGATTGCTATTATGTTCATTTAGTATATCTCTGCTATTTATATATTGCTATCTATATTTCTCCGTTATACATAACATACGCTCTGAAAGATACTTAATTTGGCTATTAAATTGAGTGAGAAATAATAATAATAATTAATTTTGGTGTGAGTGTGAGAAATACTATCGTTGTATTAATTTTAGTAAATATTCAATATATAAAAAACTCCTTAGATTTTTTCCTTTCATGTTATAAATTAAGAAAAACGTGAAAATTTAATCAATTTTAGTAAAACTCTTTCTAGGATGTTTAGGAAAGTTGTAGTGAAAGGGACATTTTTCAAAAGATATAATCATTTCATGTTTTTTTTGTTAGAGAATAAATTCTTAACGAAATGATTTATATAACTCGTTCTGGCTAAAACGTCCGTTACATTAATTGATATTTCTGGCATCAACATAACGACTTCAAGAACGTAAAAACGTCCTCATAAAATTATAATTAATTAAATAAGGTTTTAGTGTGAGTTGACAAAATGTTTGAAATAAGTACTTACTTTAGGTATTTATTGACGCTAACATCATACGGTGACATAATATGGTTACTATTATGGCTAAAGTTGAAAGTACAAAGTATAATATTGCCATTAATTACTCTGGCATAGAGAGATATTTAACTCGCAAGAGAGCTCTCTCTTGAGGATTGGCGTGAGGTTCAAACGCTCTTATTCCGATAATTAAAACTTAACCTATGTACTGTCTGGATGGATTGTGTGTGATGTAAAAATGAAAATAAAGACTTTATCTATCTATCAGGCCTAAAACGCATAGATCGTGTATTCAGCACGTGTGGGACCAATATGACTGATTGTCAAAGATTTCTGTCCCTGGCACAGCGATGTTGACTCGCCATGAAGGTACGAATCGGTGATTGAAGTATGAAAAGCGTGTTGCTTTCTTTGTTCAAAGTCTATCCGAGCAGGAGGAGGTAGCGAGGCGGTGGGTTTGCTTATGAATGTACCGCATGAAGTTTAACGTTTTTTTTAATAAATTAATGTTGTTAGCCACAAATGGCCTTTACAGTGTTAACGGGGTTTTAAGGAGGCGAGAACCTTCGAGAGTCCTCAAGCCTTAAGGAGCGATACGCGTCTAGATGATTTCTAACCGACTGGCATCACCGCCAGGATAAGTGTCCCGATGTCTCTTTGAGCCTTCAGGGTGTTAGAGCCATGCTGAGGGTTGACTCAGACAGGTGACTCGTGTTGTGGAGGATAGAGCAGGTACGTATCTGCACCTGGTATAGCGCGACTATTTTAGATCGAGTCTTCGCACCCTTGTATGACGAGTGCGGTGTATAACAAAAGTGTGTCTAGTGCGTGACGTGAGTGAATCGTGAACGGAAATATGTACCTATCACATACAAAATAGACGTATTGCAGTTAATGGGGTGTTGCGCGAGTTGATGCCACCTATCTCTGTCTAGTAAACGATCGACTATTCAATGATTTATTGACTGTAATTTTATAAGAGAATATGTACAATTTATTTAATATTTAATACTATTTAAAATAACGAAAAATATACTATCGTGTACATATTTATTTACTTGAATGACATTTTGAGATAAAATTATCGGAGTTACTCAGATACACAATAGAATACGTTCTTGCGTGCAGATAAACAACAATAAAAGAAATAAGAATAAATATGTATATAAATATAATAAAGGTTTTCAACACACTCACAGCTATTATTTAGAGCCAAACAAGAGCTTTGCTATGGATACTAGATAACAAAGTAACATAGATATTGATTAATATGTCTATAAATATCATAAATATGCTAAATATATATATACAAACATCCCTGACCCGCGAACAAATGTTACAAATATCTGTCCCTATCGAGATTTGAACCCTCGTACTCCAGCTAAGATACAGAACAGAACAGAAACGGAAAACAGAACGGTACAGAACACTCGACCAGATGGCCATTAAAGTTAGATGCGTGTTCATTGCTTCTAGGAGTTATTGTTTAACGAGTTCGGTGAAGTTCGTTTGATCATTTAACTTTGTTCTTGAGCGTTGAGTTTCGCCACAAGACCTAAACTCTCTTGGCTAGTTATCTAGAATATTTTCCTTTATACTGTGTAAATGACAACGCTTATCACTCACAGCAATAGTAATCAAAGACAAAGTCAATTTTTTTTACACAGAAAAAGATAGCTTAATTTCAATAGAGTCAATTACTGATTTCTTTTAGATCGCTTCGACGAATACTTTATCTTTGGAGAAAAGCAAGACACTCCTCAGATTTTAAATTAGTGATTCCACAACTGACATTATTATTATTATTTAAAAATCAATTTAACTCTTCCCAAACCTTCGACGGCTCGAGGGATGGGAGAATACCCCTCGACAGAGGAGGCCAGACGGCCGAGGGTCAGGCCGACAGAGAGAGGAATCGGCGGACAATTCTGGCGTTATTGAGTACACTGCCCGCTGGAGCATCTCAATCATTGGTCCATCACTCAGTCCCAATCTCTTCAGATGGTCGCGAAGAGAAGTTGGGACGAGACCATTGCTTGAGTCTACGACTGGTATGATCTCAGTGGATGTCACTCTATACATATCAGTAACCTCGTGTGCCAATTTCAGATACTTGATCTTTTTATCTGATTCAGCTTTCACTAGGTTTTCATTATTATTATTAATACGACTATTATTATGATGAACAGTTCAGTGAGCCACTTACTCCTTCGCTTCATATTTATTTTTATTCAACGTAATTCCTATTGCCGATTCAATGAGCACTTGCTCATTTCTTAAGTACGTTAAACAAGCATTCGGTTTTCATAAATTTCCTTAATCTTATACATACTATATCATTAACTATGCCACTGTACACTGTGACAATGTTGTCCAAGTTTCTCGGCAATATAACCATGACTAACTTAAACACCCTAACAAGACCGATAAGTTAGCGGTTTACTAACTTATATAAACCTTTGGTTAGTTTGCAATTGATTTTGGCGCTAAATCTAATTTATATAACTTTGCTATATAATTCGGGAATTTTACTCTTAAAAACTAAATTTGTATGTATGTATAATTATATGAGTAAAATCCTCATCTTTATGTAAATAACAAGTGCTTAAGTAAAGCGAATTTCCGTAATCTTTAACTAAACTTGTAAATATCTTACTACAAAATCCGTGCTTTAAAAGGTACCAAATCGCTTCTGAATCAATTTCTAAAGGCTCTCAGAAAAATCATCGTTAAAAAAGTTAATTTCTAACGATATTCAAAAGAGTTCATTCAAAAAGTTTGTTCAACAAACTCGGGCTTTCATTGTGGACGCGTTGACATTTCAAATGTTAAACCCACCACGCTTTTAAATTTAGAATTCTCGAATAGTACGCGTTCGAAAAATTCAAATTTGAATAGTTGTGAACCCGCTAAAAAGTGTCCCAACTGGGAATTGGCGACCAAACCGCATATCCGAATGCAGACCGATTTGAAATTCATATCCGCGCGTGACATACTGTTGCTTTGGGAATTTGGTGGCAAGGCCAGTACGTGACGTACGCGTAAGCACTATGTACTCAATGCTTGGTCACGTCCTAACTGATTGGTGTGTGATGTTTTTCTTGAAAGCAAATGGAATGCGATTATAAAGTAAAAAAAAAGTATCGTTTTTTTAACTCTCTATCTCGGACTACTAAATCTTTGCTTCTCAATTTATTATGAACACCCATGTATTCTCATGGGTCACTTTTCATCAGTTTTTTTCCAATCCGATTTTTATTATTTATTAATAAAGATTTTTCATCAAATACATCCATCAATAATTTGATTAAAATCTTTTGAAGCTCAATAATGTAGATGGGATATATTATTAACATTGCTGGACTAGAAAAAATATATAGAACTCGATAATAATAATCAATAAAATAAATAGAATACTTAATATTTACAATATGGCCTTACGAATATATAAGAACGTTTACTGTTTTTAAAACAAATGGATTATCTAGAATTTGTTTAAATAAACACATAGTTAATTGCACAGAAAGTTTTATAAATATATTTTATTTGTTTCTTAATTCTAGGAATCTGAGGAATTTATTTGTTTTGTTAACAACATGGGTTCCTTAAAAAGAGGCATTAAAGCACTTTTTGGGGCGGCAAGGTGAGGGTTTCTAGGGCAATATGTCGCATGCTTCACTAGCTATCTTCACATATGGACTCCTCTTCTGCTTATCATCAGGTGGTGTCGAGTCATTTGCTGAGCTTAATATATAAAAAAACACGCTATATATAAACCGAGAGGTATTTATTTATCCTAGTAAAAGTTTATATAAACTTAAATGGATAAGTCCCGCATATTTTTGAAACAAACATGTTTGGATTCCATTAAAAAAATGTATCAATATTATACATTATTTTTAAACTGCCCCGAGCAGTGTCCTGTCTCTAATTTTAGTAAAAACAATATGAAAATCATCCCACCAAGACTGGGGTAAGCTTCACGAATTCTTTCTGGTCTCCCTGTTCTACCGCCTTGAGCTAAAAGCTAAAGCTCACGTCTGCCTCACAATGTATAAATTTGATTATATTTGAACGTCGGACTGAGTATTTTTATAAATAATGACGATTCGTTTAAGTCGGCGGTACCTCGGTGGTCAGAGCAGGCACCTGACTGCAGTAGTTGGGAACCTGGGAACCTGCTTAGAGTCCATTTAGAGTCCAACTCCCGCGCACTACACCTAGTATAAATTTGAATTGAACCGTATCGTCTTGATGTTATTTATATAAGTTGTCAAATTGAAAGACACCTTCTACAAGAGACCGAAAGTTCAGTTTTCCTCTTCAGGATATGATTTTGCTTAGTTTGAATAGTTAAGTAGTATTTAGTATCATTTAACAATATCTAAATTGAATTCAATGAAATGATGTTTCAATAAAATTTTGTATACAGAGAATCCATTTTATTATCCATCCATCTTTTGAATCCATCTTTTGGCGCATATCGACCCATTTGGATTGTGATTATTTCCGATTGACAATAAAGCTAGGGGTACTTTACATATTTTCAATTTCCCCCTACAGGATTATCTGCAGGGCTGCCGGGTTCGAATTCCTAGCGAGGCAGATGTTTTTGTGATAAGCACGAATAATTGTTTTCGGATTATGGCTGTTTATGTATTAAGATGAATCATTTTGAATATATTTGGCCGTTATCTGATACCTATAACACATACTATAATGATGTTTATTTTAAACTAGATAATAGAATAGAATAGAATATTGTACATCAGCCAATTTAAAAAGAGAAAAATCAACTTTTAACTACCTTCAATTTCAAATCAATCGTGAATTCCTCAAGGCTACTCAAAGAAATCTACGGTAAACGTATAAAATTATTTAATTTTAAGACATCCATAAAGTTTGTGTTAGCCATTACACTGTTCACTGTCTATATTTAAACTGTTACTAAAAGCAATTTCTTTAAAATATTCAAACAAGATACGCCCGGGGCTCCCACAAAGAACTAGATTCTCAGCCCTGAGCAGTTTTACTTAACAATGAACTAGATATACAACTTAAAAGATGCTTACAGGCAGTTAGGGAAAGTATCTATCTACGAAGAACATTTTTTTATACGAAATGGAGAATGTTATAAGTAATACAAAATGGAGAATGTTATAAGTAATACGAAATTGAGAATGTTATAAGTAATACGAAATGGAGAATGTTATAAGTAATATGAAATGGAGAATGTTATAAGTAATACGAAATTGAGAATGTTATAAGTAATACGAAATTGAGAATGTTATAAGTAATACGAAATGGAGAATGTTATAAGTAATATGAAATTGAGAATGTTATTAGTAATACGAAATGGAGAATTTTATAAGTAATACGAAATGGAGAATGTTATAAGTAATACGAAATGGAGAATTTTATAAGTAATAGGAAATGGAGAATGTTATAAGTAATACGAAAAGGAGAATTTTATAAGTAATACGAAATGGAGAATTTTATAAGTAATACGAAATGGAGAATGTTATAAGTAATACGAAATGGAGAATTTTATAAGTAATAGGAAATGGAGAATGTTATAAGTAATACGAAAAGGAGAATTTTATAAGTAATACGAAATGGAGAATTTTATAAGTAATATGAAATGGAGAAAATTATATTCTTCGATTCTTCACGGCCAAAATGGAATAGGTGACGGTGCTACCCAGAAAGTCCCACCCATTGTATATTATGCCTGCTTGCTATACCTTAACATGATTTGGAAGACAGTTCACTACAAGAGTCTACACTTCTGTCTTTTTCAAATTGGATTCATCAGAAAGATTTCGAACAGGTAACCCAATGGTATCAACCCCATGAAACTTATTCCACTTTTCTTAACGACTGCTTTCTATAAAATCTTAGAAACGAACATGTATTAACGATAGCAAGTATAAGATCTCTGTCGCTTCCAACTCGTCATGAAATAAACTACTTAATGTTTTATGAGAGAAGTTTTATAATTCCTCGCAGTTTCCATGTACATATCAAGCAACACAACATAGTGATGTCCACAGTATGGAATGAATTTAAGGTTAATACTTATTACTTCGAATGAGCATTATAATGGAACTCTACTGCTGATATTCTGTACATATACTCATCAACACATAGTAACTTACCGAGAGAAATCGCCTTTATTAATTCGGCTTTAAATCAGATCGCCACGTTTCAGCGTGTGGGAGAAAGTAGCTGATGTATGTATCAACAGGGCATTCAAATTTCTCATTTCTTCAAATACAAATTGCCTGCTATTGCCTTGTAACGTAAAGTTTCATAAGAATTGATTTCACTGTTCACTACATTCATTATCTTAATCAACTCAACTCCTGTGCTGAAAAAACGCCACAGGTTACATCTGACCAGATCCTCTCTTTAGTCCTCCATCTGATGGAGACTAAACTCTATTGAATATAATAAACCAAAAAAATACATAAAAATCCCAACAAATTATTTTTTTGTATAATTTTTGGCTAGACTTATGCCGTTCTTTTTCCAACTTGCCTCGTTAATCATACTATATGTACCATTCTTATAACGAACAAAAACAAACCACTTAATAAAATGTTCACTGGCTCCCTATCTACTGTGACTTTAAGTTGGAGTACTACTGGAAAATTCCAGGCCGTGGATTATTCATACAGCACTATATCTTGGATGCAAATATCGAGAAGCCGTTGCAATACCGTCGAGACGTGTCTCACGAGAGCGTCTGAGGCGATTTTTAATTATTAATTTATTTTTCTACTGTAAACGTTGAGCGTATCGAAGCTTGTTGAAATTTTTGAAGTTTTCTTTATTTTGTGTTATTAAATATGTGAATTCTTAGAAATGTTGTCAGTGTAACGACAGGGATTGAATATATTTTGTCTGCAGAATGCGAAAATAGCATTATGTACTTCCTTTATATTATAGAGAAATGATTGAAAATTTCTATAAAATATAATAATATCACAAATTACATGTTTGTGTATAAATAATCTTAACATATGATATTTTAAATATTCCGTCCCTCTTGTATTGCTATGTAGGACAAAATATGACACTACCCAGCCTGGTGGCTCAAACCGTTAGTCCAAAAAAACCTTATTCATTCTAATTACTTTGCTGATAATGATGATGAAATATCATTGGATTATTCTAGAAAGCAAGAAAGTTTCCATTCGTTCATTTTGATCACGTTAAGGCTAGTGAAGTAGTTCGTTGGTTAACCAATTACAGTCACTAACTAACTGTATCGATCTGCTATCAATCCTACTAGCGTCATCATGTGGGTTGATGCCAAAATCTTTCCTTTCAATATGTCCCCACATTTTCTAAAGTAACTGTAAACACAAAACAAAACCTATGAACTGATATCTTGCATAAGTATCCAATTGTTTATTTATTAAAAAATACTAATTTAACTGAAATAAAAATAAAGTTATTACACAAAATCTTTCATTTCAACATATCCCCACATTTTCTAAAGTAACTGTAAACACAAAACAAAACCTATGAACTGATTTGTTGCTTAAGTATCCAATTGTTAAATTAATAAAAAATATTTAACTGAGTACTAATTTAACTGAAAGAAACTAAAGTTTACTGATATTTATTTGAAAACTGTTCTGTAAAGACAAGTAAGCATTTACAAGGCTCATCTGATGTTCGGCTTGCAATATTTGTAAATAAAATACATTTCAACCGATCTCAAAATAATAAAAATTTAACTATCAACAGCTTCAGCATTTAAATTAAACCAACCGCAAAAGTTTAAAATAAGAGCCAGTTATTTACACCTTACGCGCGGGCTCAAGATGTTTCTAGAATTTACGACCCGTTTTAATTTATCAGAAGGTATTTCGTTTAATATCACCGTTTATCTTATGATGTAACCATTGGCTACCTCCTGTGACTTATTGCGTTTTAGTAGAGCCATTGGTTAACGTTTGCCGACATCTAGGTATGTAATTAAATTTGTTTCAATCACTTTTATCACGCTGGTGGTAAAGTTGAAAATTTGTAATCGTCTAGTTTAGTTAGTTTAGTAAAGATTAATCCTATCATTTCACATTTGAAATTTAATTAAATAGATAAACAGTATGATCTCACAGACAAATCAGCCTTTTTTATAGGGGTCGTTTTTTATTTTCCATTCTTTGTTCTTGTTATTAAGAAGGGATATGCAAGCAATACGTTCCACTTTCAGGATACAGTTCTTAAAGCTCTTAAAATAAAAGTCTATTTTATACTCAGGTCTTTTTTGTGAAAATATGTAATGTTGTAGTCATGTAGTGAGAAATATCACCAGAACTTATTGAAGACGTCTCTTTGAAGAATTGGAATAAAGGAAATGATCTTAATACGTCAATTCTCATCCTTTTTTAGAAGAGTTAGAAGTTTCATTAGTGTTAAAACCTTTTATATTCAACATCTTCGTTTAAAGAGAACTCGACAGAAGTTTTCTGGATAGAAGCCTCTCTTTTACTTTACCAAACGCGCTTCCTTGCACCACCATCATCCAATTGTGGCCCAAGTGTCGTTTTCTATCGTCGACCTGTGATTTTGGTGTCGTCCCTCGTCCTCACTGTCACTCGTTCAGTTTAGTTGGTCCATCCTTTAACTACTTTTCAGCCCTTATGGGACAAAGGCTCAACTTAATTTTTTATGTAAGAATCTGACTTGTACATTTGTCGTTTTGGAGCCTCCATGTCAAAGATTGTCAATTCGTCGTTTCGCAGACAGCCTGGTTGTTTTTTGTTTTTCCAGCGGCTGAAAGCCAGAAAGGTTATGTTTTCTTTTTATTCAAATAAACTTCAACTTCCTTTATCTCGAGATATATGACATCTCAATATGGACATTGCTTTTTTGATTTTGTTTTATCAGACGGCCAGTACGTATCTTATCTTTTTATGTACTATGAAAAAAGTATGTTCAACATAATAGTGAAATTCCTGATTGCCAACATTAAACTGTCTTAATAATAAAAATCTGTTTCTACAAGCAAATAAACAGATGCATATTAACACTGTCACCGTAATGATGTGCAAACAACGGAATGTCACAGTAGAATAATTACAAATTCTCGTTCCTAGCGGTGGCATCAGTTTCAATTTACCGACGAACATTGAATTTAAACACCGCGTAATAAGGTCGAATAATGAATTTCGCATTTAGGAAATTGGAAGCAAATGGTATCGTTAGATATTATGCTTGGATAAATTGGGTAATGCCATATATTCAACGTGGAATTGTTTTCATTGGAATAATAAGGATGCAATACTGTTCTATGTATATTTCTTAGTTAAATTTGAAGAGATCGAGCTATTATCAAACGATTTATCAATGTTTGTCCTCTCTTGCGCAAGATTTGTCATTCTAAACAAACTGGTACTACTTGACTGTTAATTTAGTAGTAATAGAAATTGGATAATTGTTTACACACATAACACAATAGTGTGTGTGTGTGTATAAATAAATTATTACTTCATACACAAACACACGCACACAAATACGCACGCGCACGCGCACACACACACACACAAACACACACACACAACAATAATGTGTGTGTAAGTAATACATTATTTATATATTAAACCTTTATTGAATCGGTGTCATTTGCGCCAGACGCCTCCATTAAAATTATGGACGTCGCGTACACCATATCTTAACAACGAGAGTAGCCAGACACGTGACGGAGATAGTCTGTCTTAGTGCACCAATATGTTTCAGACAGAGATCTGAGACTAACTGAGACGCTTTAATTCAGCCAGATTATCTTCTCTTCTACCTAGGTTGAATATCTTCTATTGCGTAATCATAAAAGTTGTAATCACTTGAATATACAACAGACGGGAATTCGTGTCTGTGTGTCTGCGTGTTGATACGCCAGTGTGTCTCTCTGTGGTATAATAGCTCTTTAAAGAATGGCCCGGTTTATTTAGTTTTAACCTGTCAAGCTGTATAGTTGTGTCTGTAATATAAAATTGTATTTTAATAATCTCGAATTTCTCTTTATTATATCGCAACTCAATAAATAAGTTATTTGTGGGTATGGTGGTTAGATATTAGAATTGATTATTTCATTATGTGTTCTACCATTTCATGAGGGGGAAGAAAGTTAAATTACTAATGTTACTCGTAGAACGTGGACACCGTCCAAAACTAAATTCATTGCTTTTTTATCAGTAAGAGTTCATGATAAAAAAGCTCGTGTATGAATGATAAGATCAGTATTAGCTGGTTTCGGTCACGAAGAGCAATTCAAAGGTGCATGTGTATTATATTGATAATATTTCTCTCTCTCACATCTATTATTTAGCCCAAAGTAAGCATCATTAAAGGCTTATGTTATGGATATTAGATAACGGAGAAATATATACAGTAATATGTTTATACATATCAGAAATATACTAAATAAACATACTAACATCAATGACTCCTGAAAAAATATTTGTCCTCATAATACATACGGACCTCTGGCTAAGTAAACAGGGGACTGACCATTCGACGTTAGTTAAATACTCTAATACATATATATACATATACATATATGTCATAGTGACATATAACTGAGTAAACACTCTACGTCAAAATGTATTTATTTATTTAATTATTTAACAATTTATGTACACACAAAAACAATTAAAAGGACACAACAGAATATTAGAGAATTGTACAAAAGTACTGCATATTTCTATAAGAAATCTCTTCGAACAGCGCCATATATGGGAAAAATGTCATCGAAAGGTAGGGCGTGTACCAATACTAATATACATAAAAATTAATATATATCATTTAGTGGTCTATGGATCTTTAATCAGATAATACTTGTTATAATCAACAACAGAAAATGGCGTTTTAATCATGTTAATGTAATCAGTTATTGGGATCGTAAACACGTGTTGTCCTACCCTCCATCCAATCAACGGCCTAATTGAAATGCGAGTAATATCACTTACTCATGAAGAGTTAGTGATATTACTCGAGGCTAGGCACAGACCTTTTTACAAGGGAGAAATGAATGAGGTGTTTGACTAACCTACTCCAGGTTGCTAAGTGGAGCGGTTCCTGCCAAAGCATACAGCTCGAGATAACAAATTTTAATTGACACATCCAGGGACCATTTTTTAACAACCAGGAATCCATTTACGGACCTCCCCACCACTGGCTAAGCGAAGGGCCTGTGTGGGGCTCACTCAGCACCTCAATAGAACGGCACTGAGACTACGCTCTAAAACTCCCTGGTAACTCCATTGCCCTTCACTTCCAGACAGCGTTATAACTGGGTTTCGCGCTAATTCAGATTGCCCAGAGTTACTTGGGCAATCCCAGACGTGGTGGAATGTGCAATGCGTGCGCGGGAGCCACCCACACACGCAGCCACGGACCCATCTAAGGGACAACCATAGCAAAAGTTGCTTTGTTTTCGCTATCGAAATTACAGCATTGTACCCGCTACATAATCGAGCTCTTCAGAATTATAAAATAAGAACAGCATATAGCTGATGGTAAGTGGTAACCTTACTGAAAGACACCCGGCTGGTTCATATTGCTGGTGTGTTGACCTTCTTGAGACAGCAGAAGAAAATGACTCCCAGGCCTTTTTATTACACTAGCGATCTTCCTTTCCATTTAGTTCCAGGCTCCGATACACACATATCTTAAAAACTAGTCACGATTAAAGATTATGCTTTTATATTATTTTTGATAATAACATAAAGGCTTCTATAATTTGGATCGTCCGTTTTGTTGTCTTTTAGTGTATGTCGAGCGTCACTTGTTAAAATATTACTCTCAAAGCCTTGCATGTGTACGCGTATCACACCCACATACTAAAGATACACCAATGGTACAGCAGCCTCATTCATTCATCGTAACATCTGTACAACACTGCGGGAATGACTAAAATATGGCGAAAATATTAAATCATCCCTCTTTTACCGCTTTATGTGTAACTGTGTCGTGTCATTATGAAATAATTAATTAAATAATTTTGAACCATCTATGTTTGAAGAAAACTTAGGCCTCTACAACTACGAAATAACTTCTGGTCTGTCCGCATGTGATATCGCAAAAATTATTACCCATAACAAAAACTTTAACCAACATTTACATAAGCAGGGGTCTACAACCTGTTAATTACCGCGTTTCCTTCTTTATAATAATTGCTAACTTCAGTGGTTGTCAACATTTATCAATATAATTACATCACATTTGCCAGCAAGATGTGTTTCTGTCATCGGGTGTAAGAGATGTTCTTGGACAGTATCCAAATAATGCGCCTGTAAGTATTCCTGGAGAGTTATTTTACTTCCTTTATTTTTGAGGAAATGTCAGGTATTCTAAGATTAACGATGCAGTAAAGTTTGGTTACCACTGTTTTATGGATCTCTATAATGTATGGCTCTGAACATAAATTTAACGACACTAGATTTGATTTCTCCAGCATACTTATAGAGGGACTTGAGGGGAGGTAGAATTTTTCGATTTCTTTAAACAAAAACTTTATAATGAAGACCAGTGTATTATTTTAAAATATTCACTGTAATATTTTATTCGGCTGAATAATTATTATCCATTCTTCAGAAAAATGCACATAAGGTAAATTAAATTATACATCATTTTAGCGATCGCTTTTTAGAGATCGCTTTTAGCGATAAGGTCGCCCTTTGTACAAAATTAGTTAAGTTTTTTTTGTGTGTTTCTCTTTTTGAATTGGCTGATGTACAATAAAGATATATTTTATTCTATTCTATCATTTTATTTTTTTAAATCTCAACATGAAACACACGCTGCACTTAGCAGGTCTGTAAAATATGATATTGTATAACCTTAATGAATTTGCAAACCAATTTATTTATTAATTACGATTGGATAGTGCTTATGGGAAAGGATATTAAATTAATTTCACATATGGCACGAGTGTCTAAGAGATTCTTAGCGATAGGGGGACATTAAGTAGTGAAATTGCTGGTCACATATACCTTTTTTTTACGAGGAGGAATCCATTTACGGACCTACCCGCCACTGGCTAAGCGACGGGCGTGTGTGGGGCTCACACAGTACCTCAATAGAGCGGCACTGAGAATACCTACTAAAACTACCCGGTAACTCCATTGCCCTTCACGGGGGTAACCTAGGTTCTGCACGAGCAATTCACCAGGTCAAGGTCACATATACCTAGCTACTCCACGAGCAAATTACCTCTAGGGAATTGGATTGGTAGACATTTTCGCTGACGATACACCACCACACCAGCAAACAGTCTGCATATCATCAGCGATAGTAACCTGACGATATGTGTACTGTTGGTGTAACATGACCATTTGAAAAAATATATCTTCTAAAATAATGTTTACAATATCAGTGTCATGTCACTCACAAACTCCATACCACAAACAATCGTCGATTCGGCTGGTTAGGGTTGTTTAAGTAATTTCAAAAATTCCTACAGGAGATACATTCAGGTTTATATGATTGCTTCCTGAACATTCTTCACTTCTTCTATCTCCAAGTTTACATCCTCTTGCTTATTCCAAACGTAGAAACGGTCTCAGAACATTTATTAAATCTATTTTATTTATAGTCGTCTCATCGGCGTATCTTAAAAATGTGAAACGAAAAATTCAGGCTAACTTTTCGTAGAAATAAACAATTTCTTAATTCAAAATTTTGAATTAAGAAATTGTTATCGCATTATAACAGTGTTATCGCATTACATAATTCTTTAATTATATTATAACGAAAAGAGCTTGACCATTTCTTGTCGATCCCCAATCGACTCACGCGCAACTATGAGTGCGTGATTCTGTTAGCGCTTGTTTTTGGTAGCCAACCTTCGGTACAAATCTATTACGGCGTAATCTTTATGGGGTCGGCGTATGCGCAGTGCGCGGATATGTAAACACCAAACCGATTTCACAAGGAACATCAAAGCTACTTTTACGTTTATTTTAAAATTTAGTTACATCCAGTGTATTGATGACTAATCGAAGATTTCGATCGCGTTACTTTTTCAATATTCTTCTTTTTACTCACACAAATTTGATCCCAAGCTCCTTGTATATCTAAATCAGTTGGTTAAAATACTCGTCGAGGTGTTCGTTGCCGTAGTGGTTCTTGGTCATCCAAACTTCTGGATAAAACAAAATAACTTCGCATGGTTTGATACCTTATACAATCAATTCTTCCAAAGTACGAAAGAGCTCAAGATAACCTTGAGCTGCTTCGTGCTTTGGAAGCCTCGTTAAGACTTATGACGAGTACAAAAGGTCCAATATCAAAGCTATAAGCCACCAACCATATTCTTACAGCTAACACTGAAGTATTTTGAGTTTCACACTTAGAAAAGAACAAGGACAGAGAAAACTTAAATAAATAATTATTATATTAATTCACTGTGTTTGGAGAATGCTGCTGAATGTTTGTGTAGAAATGATTTCCCGGCTGATATGACGATGACGAAGATTTAAGTTTGTATAAGTTTGAGCGGGTGTGAATATTATATTTGTTTACGAAAACAACATCATATTTCTTTCCTGTAGTCCACGTGTCGACACGCAGGCAATTGCTAGTAAATGAATAAATATAAATAGTAATGTGTGTATAAATTTTATTAATATACTTAATAAATAAACAGATGTCCATTACTCACTTGTCAGATAAAAATCCGGGGTATAGTACTTATTATAAATAAGGACGGAGTAAACAAGATTTATTACACATCTGTGTTATTGTTTGAAACATGTACAAAATATAGTTCCGATCTATACATAGAAAAGTTAAAGTCAATAGACTACAAGAAGGTTGTAGACTAGGTACCCTCACGTCATACGATTACATAATAAATAATATTTTAAATTAATATAATAGTATATACACAATAATGAATGTATTTCATGTTCGGATTTTCAAATAATATAAATTGAAATATTTAATCATATTAAATTAAAAGTAAAAATATCTTTATTCAAATCGACTCATTTACAAAGTTCTTTTAAATCGTCATATCAGGGAATATGTATGAAAAAAGTAAATAAAAGTAATTAAGGGTATAGCACTAGTAATAGTGATAACTTTAAGTGGTGATTAACCGGGTATTTACAAATTATCCCAGTTTTAGAATTTAATTATGTATTAAATAAATTATTTCAAAATTAAAACTAACAAACACTAATATGCATATTCCCAATTAACCCTACCACCGCTTCGACGAATTAGTAGCTGCAGAGAAGAAACGGCGCAAGAAACTCTCAGCCTTTAGTACATATTTGTAATGACATTTACTAAATACCTTTGTCATTATGTATTAGTATTACATACATATTTTTTTGTTTTACAGTGCAATATTTTATACATCGGTACGTATCGACATTTCTGGTTAGATTAAGTTTCAAATCAGTTTCGTTACTGCTTACGTTTATTTAAATTGCATTTTTAAATAGTTACCATCTAAATATTTTTCAACTTTATAGTAGCCATTTTTAATTGAATATTGTTTGGTATAGTCTTTAAATTTGTGTTATTACCTTAAACCTACCGAGTAATCTATTTTCACCTTTTTTAAATTACCTTTCTCCTGTTTATCCTAAAATTTGTTGTGCCCGATCTACATATTATGTAAGTATGGAACGCAACATAAAAAATTAATTGCATGTTATTGACCAAAGAAAGCAGGTAGGTGAATTCATTAGGCGTCGCTTTTGCCCGCTTGCAACGATTGCTAAGATAAAAAATTTTACAATGAGATACATCGAATCTTGTAGTAAGAAATTGTAATACCTACAATAAAAAGAATGCTTACAGTAAAGTGCTGATAATATTTATCGTAAAAGAAGGTATTCAAAATTAAACTAAAAACAGACTTCAAGACGCTAAAAGAAATAAATATTTAAATGTAAGAAGTTATCCAATTTAAAATTACTTTTTGGAGTTTCCGGAGAGATATACTTTCTTTTTTCTGGAAACAAATTATCACCAACACTCAAAAATTAGATAACTTATTACATGTTTTTTGCCTTTTAAGTTGATTTTTAGTATTGTGTAAGACTTTTTTTACAATTTTAAGTGTTATGTACCTAAGGTCAAAATTAGATGGGTGACCGACAGATTGTCAATTGGCCTGTCTGTTGTTTGTTAAATATATCCCGTCGCCTTAGAGAGATTTAGACCCATTATTATAAACGGCAAGTTGGATAATATTTACTAACATTTTCAAAGAACACAAAATCCTCTTTTGAAGATGTTTCTAGTAAAAATAACCTCTAAATTAGCGTAATAGCATCTCATGCAATTATGAAGGAGGCCGCCCGTGGCGTGCTTAAATCGTGAGGCGACACTGAGGATCGCTTGGCGCAACTGCGCGTGAAACGCGGTCAGTCCAAGTTACTAGCGTTAGATATTTACGGTTGTATTTTTTAATCGAATTGTAAAGCTCTGAAACTCAGTTATTTCTAAGCTAAGTTAAACTAAATGGATGCTTTTAAACAGGTGTGGTATTTTTTATTTGTGGTATAAACTGTATTTGTATTGCGTATAGAATGGAATAGAGTAGAAAAAGTTTATTGTAATTTAAGAAAAATAATAAGATATATCTCCCTTACTCGCTGTCTCTTCCGTCTGTAAGTTTGTATGTGTATGTTAGTAAGATATTAACATAAAAACTCAACCTTTAGTTTCGGTGAATGATATGTAGGTTACATCTAAGTAACTGTTAGTTATTTTGACTTTAAGTGTTAAATACAACTAATTTAAATTGGTTGGAACCAGAACAGGACTGGCACCAAAGAGCGAGGTACACATATCTAATGCCAGAGTTGTTTGCTTAAGTGACATCAAAGGAATGTATTAAGAAATACGTAGGAGGATACAACTATTTATTTTGATACTATTTTTTAAGACTGAAATCTACATTTGAGTACACTGTGATCTGTATGTGACTATAAAAATAAAATAATGATAACATTTCAAAGTTTTAGTATTGATTTAAATACGTTTTAGGATGCTTTTTAAAATGCTCTTATTGATTGATGAAAATTTGAAATTCACACACTCCATATCCTTACACTTGGACCACAACTGCGATGGAAATATGAAATTCCCTGAAATAAAACCAGGCCAGGTGGAAGAGTAAAAGTCTTAAGTATATATACATCTGTTGATCTTCAACAAAGCAGCTGTAGATAATGAACTACGAGGCGAGTAAATGACCCTATTATCTTGATCTATTAGAAAAATGTTACCATCTCAATTTTATATACAAATAATTCTAAATACAAAATAAATGATAATAATCTTCCTTTCCATAAATGCCCTTGTAGATTTTTACAATTAATAAATTATTTAAGTTTGTTTATATTGGATTTATTATTAACACTAGATATACCAGCGATTTGAATATATGTCAACAACAAAAACTATATTGGTTACTAATGTATATAAAATAACATTAAGTTTATAAAACGTACTCTCTAATATGTGTAATATAGTAGAAATTTTGTATTGAAATTGAACGACCAGTCTAAATGACTGGTTTGGTAAATCTAGTGTTAAGACGAAGAAAACATGACTTTACTTTCTTTTGTTGCACACAAATAGTCTAAATTTCTTTTAAAATTCTTTATGTTGCTATAACTTTATATGTACTATGTAGGGTCTGTGGGGAGTACACCGAACAAATGGAACACATCCTATGTAACTGTGATGCTGTTGCTAGGAAAAGAATGAGTCTCTTTGGACTGGGCTATCCCAGTCCTGAAGATATAAGGCTGCTGTCTCCGGGTGTACTTAGTAAGTATATATTGGAGGTATTCCAGGACAGCGGACATTAGGTTTGGGGAAGCACAAAAGATCCCATTGGGTCGTCGTGCTCCGGTAGAAATCCTGGCCCTACATCAAGATAAGATAAGATAACTTCATAAGTCCCTAGGCAACTCTATATCATTCTGTTTTCATTACTAGTTCGCACCACGTTCACACGCACAGTTTTGACTACATAGTCCTCGCGCTATAAAAACTTGGGTTCTATATACAAGTGATATTTTTATAGTAGTACCAGTCGTAAATTCTATTTATGATAGGTGTTACGCTGAAGCCGGAGGATGGCGTAAGTCATGAATATGAGATTTATTGAAAAAAAGGGTAGAACTGAAATTTATAGATTTTATGGCTATTCGATTTACGAGGTGCCTACATTGTTTTCTGGGCCTTAGTGATCTATATATTTTTCTTGTAATCTCATTTGTTGTGCATAATTCCATTTATTAGTTCCAAATCCATTTTTTCACTGTCCACTTCACTAGAATATGATAAAATTTAGTGGTACTTCAAACCATATTAGATTCAGGCTCGAAGGACTAACAATGAATATAGCTCAGCTCCAATAATACGATATCAACTAAAGCCACACTAATACAATTACCGCTAACTATTTTCACTCAAAGTTACGAGATTTAACTAAAAAGCGCACCAATCGGAGATAAAAAAAGATTTATATAACGTAAAACCTGCCGCGCGCCATCTATGAAGAGAGATCCAAATTAATTTTCCACAGTGACAATTTTGGATAGCACGTCAATTAGACGATTTCCAATTTCGAATGATATTCAGATGTTGGTTCGTTTTAGCCTCTTAATCTTCGTTTAAAAGTGTCCTTGTACTTAAACGAACAAAACAAAAAACTATAGACAAAACTGGTGACGAAGTTTTTGAGTTTATGCGAGATAAACGTAAGTCCTATTTATAATACGTATATAAAAACAGGGAATTATCATTACCGTAACATTCGCAAGGTAAAACAAACCAAATTTATGAATGGATATTTTTAATATGAATTCAATATAATTAAATAAAGAACAGTTGAAAATTCTGAAATTCGAACGCGACGAGTGAGCGAGTTGAATTGAACGAATGAGCTGTTCCGGACTAATGAGTGTGAGACACATGAGCGTTTAACGGTTAATATTTGGACGGATAAACATTGGGATTTTAATAGCCCAATGTACACTATTTTGTTGATTTTGTTTTTATGTTTGTTTTGTATTTTTTGATTTTTTTTTGTTTTTGTAATGCTATAACGGTAAAACACAATGGATTCTTCCTCAACGAATGAGAACAAACGAGTCCGAAGCTGGTCTGAGTGATCTAAGTTCGATTACGAAACAAAACAACTTTCGCCTTGACCCCTTGGTCCCGAACAG
This sequence comes from Acentria ephemerella, assembly GCA_943193645.1. Lineage (NCBI taxonomy): Eukaryota > Metazoa > Arthropoda > Insecta > Lepidoptera > Crambidae > Acentria > Acentria ephemerella. The sequence goes on along the minus strand of OW971898.1, from coordinate 6,112,766 downwards.
GTCAATCAAATTTTTTCATCTAGACCTCCTTAGTGCTTTAGAAAACACAAAAACCCGTTGGATCCCGGTTGGTACGGTTGTTTTCTTTATTTTGATATAATTCTTTAGTACAAACTCTATAATCATCTTTCTCTAAATCTTATTGCCATTATGACAGCTGACAGTGACATTTGCGTTCAATTATTGACTTAATAAACGAACTTTGGTTCGTTCAATAAGGCAGGTTTCAGGTTAAGACATTACGCCGCTTGAACAAAAACATCGGTTGGTATCTTTTAAAAACGCAGTATTAAACAATTTTCTTAAATAAATTCCTCATCAAACTCTGTTACGTGATTCTCAAGTACTGAACGTGTACCATAGCTGTGGAGTCAAAACCGCCACCTTCACAACCAACTCAAAAATAGATTTACACTTTAGTGCTCTGTCATACCGAGTACTCAGCAGACTGTAGTAGTTGCAGGTATACTGTACGCAATTGTCAGTGTTAATACCACTGAGGCCAATCATCTATGTAAAAATCATTATTCTGTGCTCTTAATAATAAAAATAACAATAACCAACCATAATTCCAACATGCCAACCATTTTCATAGTTAGAAAAAAAATGGTTTGAAATTCACATGACGTCAAGCCTTTGTTAAGAGAAGGGAGTTGACAAGAGACTCATTGGTAACCCAGAGTCCGAATCCAATCTAGCAGTCCTGACTTCAAGTCTTGTTATTTCGTATCAACAACTTTTGTCCATTGAGAAACGTAGGGTAGACATAAAAATGGTAATTAAAGGATTTCATCGGAAATTTGATTCTTAAGAAACGATTCCTCGTCCGTTGCAAATTGAATTCTAAATACGAATATCTAATTAAAAATATATTGTTCTTGCATTATTAAGAAAATCGTAATACACGATATCTGTACTAACAATTTTTAAGTTCCTGTTAATTGATCCATATAACTTCTCTGCTAAGAATTTCCATTACTAATGGTATTAGCCTGTTTAATTGCAGTATTTACACTACGATCATAAAATATGTCCGTAGAGCTAGTTTTAATATTTCTTTATGATAATAAGTAGCTATAGATATATTAGTCTTTCGAATAAATAAATGAAAGTAGTATACAAATAAGAAAAAAAATTTACAATCTAAAGCAATTAGGCAGAGAAGTTGCGGTTAAATGTCCTAAGCTATATTTTTTATGGTCACCCTAGTCTAGTCCAGTTGTATCCAGCTCAGTGCGGCTCACGCGGTGTTAACTCGATTGAACTAGTTGCAACTAGTTAGTTCCGGCTGCGGTTTCCAATAGAGGAATGTTCCACTCGTTCTGTACAGACACCTGAGCCAAGTTATGATGGCTCTGTTTTGCTACAACGGATTATATGAGATGAGAACTTTTGAATTAAGTTGGAAAACTTGTACCAGTGCTTTTGAAACTCCAGGGACTGAAGTTTAGTGACATTGATTTCATTGTATTATAAATGTTACCTCACGTTTTAATGGTACAAATTCTAATTAGAGTGATTACTAAGTTCAATTGAGATTATATATTTGATTAAATTTGTAAGTAATGTATAGTAAATGATTTTAATAAAATACCAACTTAATTTACCTAAGTCAAAAGAGGTTTCGTCAAGATACAACCTAATTAGTATATTAACGCATAAACATAAGTAAGGACCTTCAGCTGATCATGTCATTTTAATCGCATATATTCCCATATCTACAAAACGCAAAAAGATATAAGTATGTGCAGTATGTGTCTACGACATTAAATGAACAATTTATATTCTTGCAACTTTAAACAACCTGCGTGAGCATTAATTCAATACTCCCAGAGATGCGTACAGGATCTATGCTACATAATGTGAAATAAAAATTTACGATCAACAATGGAAAAATGACTGACGCTGCACATCTTGGTTGAAAAACCTATAGGAAGATTACCAGGCACCTAATTAGAGCGGGGGTTAAGAGAGTATCACTGCTAAAATGATCGCCAGCCCCATGTAGGTAATTGATTTCATCGCAAGACGAAGAACTGTCGATTAAAATGTTTGTTTGATGAACATTCAGCTTTTTCAAAATGTTGGGTGATTCTAAGTAACTAGTTAGCAACCATTATTAATGTTAAAATGTATTATGTATATTTATCTCATTATTAACAGAAAAACCAAAAAAAAATAAAGTATAATTGCCACAAAATCGGTAAGATCATAAAATTGTGAAGAATTTGTGTTTAAGGGAGAATATTATCAATCCTAATTCTTAAGTACACATTAAGAAAGTTGTATTCAATTTTCAACACTTTCGAATGAATGAATTTTTATTCAAATATATTTGATTTTACAGTTCTTAATTTTTGCTTTTCGGAATAAGATATAATGAATTTATATTTGGAGTTTGCCTTCAGAATCAGACACAATATTTGATTTTTATTTACACTATAATGGAGGAATAATGGAATGCAAAAGTAATGATTATGAAATTTACCGCTAAAGTGATAGTTGTAAGCATATGTAAGTTTTATATTCTGTTTAGTTCAAACGAAACTTTTGCACCAACAGAAAATATAAACAAAGGCAAAGGGACCGGCCCGTATCCTGTCCAATCATATCAGTTCAGTTTAAACTTCGCCGCATTTCGACTCTGAAAGTTCTTATCAGGCCTGGACCCGGTGCCCGCAGATGGCTTGAACTACCGAGAGTAGGGTGACCATGCGACACAATTTTGGAAGATATTATTTCTGTTCTTGGAGACTGTATAGATAAACTCCCTATACAGTCCCATTGATGTTAAGTGTCGATGTTGTTGACGGTGCTACGTACTTACCTATTAAGATATTATTGTGTACGACTATTCTGAAAGCTGAAATAATCCCAGTTATTGCCCGGGAAAAACATCCAGAGGCAATGAGTTTTACTCTTTAGCTTTTACATAAAAACAAAACTAAAAAGATCATTTCAAATAACTCAAAAATCAATTTTCTAGTATTTTTGGTTCATGGTTACAGGGATCTCTTTGAAAAAGTAGCATATTCATAATTATGTTTTTCAAATACTGTATCATTTCCATAAATATTTGAAAAGTTTTTAAAAAATATTTTTAAAACAAAATATTAATTTCTTGCAACAGGAATTTTTCCTGTGACACTGCAATCCAGGTAGCTGTTCTGGCTACTGAGCCACGTAAGAACGTAGCCCCTATGATTTTTTTAAGCTTTTCTTATTAACATAAAATTATTGTCATAATGAGTAGCTTCGCTCATTGGCGTAGAAGTGCTCTAATTTAGATGACGAAAAACAAAGAAATTTTCGTTATGTCTGGCCCATAGGTGGGTCAATCAAAATTTGTCGTCTCGAACTCTTCCGTGCTCGGATAGCACGATGAACTGTTGGCTTCTGTGGTCACGGCAGCTGTTTTCACTGACTCATTTGAGCTTAAATTCCTCATGTGTTTCTTCCATAAAACAAGTCCTACGCCCAGCAGTGAGATGTGTATAATTTGTTAATAATTAACGAAATATATTGTCCATAATTGGTAATATTCATTAATCAATTGTACCCAAAAATATATCTAAAATCTTGTTACTATATAAATGAACCCCAGACGGGTGCGTGATCAGCAACATAGAGCAACATAAGATGCAAATTGGCCTACCATCCGGCTTTTGTCCTGTTATCTTCAGCAATTATAAACACCGTAACCGGATTGGAGCTGTAACCGGTCCATCCGGGCATTCTGCGCAATACCGAGTGTTATTGTGTACACGTCTGGTTGCTCTGATAAAGGTTTATTACTTACACTTTGTTAGATTGTCCTTTTCTCTAAAATAAAATAGGTACTGACAGACATGAGTGAAAAAAGGTACGCCGTTTCATACATACACTGGGTAGAGAGGCAAAGTGACAAAGAGAGACTTGTTACTAATGACTACTTACCATGAGGGCGTGTCGATGGCTCGTCCATTTAGAGTTGAAACATAATTGTTTATTTTATCGATATTTATTAATTTGCCTATTATTTTTGAAATTTGTGGAGTTACAAAATTTTCATTATTAATTATTGAAGGTGAAGTCCGTAGATAACTTCCAGTCATATTGTTGTTCTTTAACAAAGAGAACAAGTGCTTACTGCTTTATGTAGTTACTTTTCAAATACTTAAGTAGAGAAATTAATTTAAATCTTTGCTACGCTAAATGAGTTTATTTAGTTTTTATAAACTTCGTTGATTAACTCAATGAAAGCCTGTCAAACGTAAATGATAATTAAATGAGACGAAATGGAATTTTTTACTAAATAAGGATTTTCATCAACAGACTTCACATAGGTCCCCTTTGTGGAATCTCTCAAATGGATTGTATTATATTTTTACTAGCAATATATTTTTAGATGTCTGTTGAGGTAATCGAATATTTATAAACTGAAATATTTGTAATGTTTAAATTCTGTTGATAATACAATACCTAATCGTATATATTTCACACGGTCATACCCTACATCTAGCCCAAAGTAAGCATCGTTGAGAGCCTGTACTATATATACTATCATAGTTAACGAAAGAATATAGAGAAGTTATATAAATATCAGAAATATACTAGATAATCATTCAAACATCTATAACTCGTGAACAAATATTAGTACTCATAATATATGCCTTGGGATTGGATATATGTATATATCCAATCCCAAGTTTCTATCAACCATCTTAATTTGGATATCAAATGAAAGAATAGTAGAAGATTGATTTATATGGCCAACTCTCAAGATGTAGAGTCACGTTTTCTGGTAGGCAGTTAAGGTACAAAGATGGAAGCGAGCTACAACCTCATTCACAGACACAGAGAAACTGTCTGTTTTAATTAATGGATCGTTTTAAACGGGTTTTACACGAATATCATATTCCCTTATTGCTCAATGTTCCGGTCAGGTCGCTTCCGGGTTAGCTGGTCGCATGTTTTTCATCCACCCATAATTATTCACTATCTGAGGCTATAGTACAGTCAGTACGTCAAACTATACTAACACGATATGAGTTTAGTTTAAAAACAAAAATTGTGGTCAGTGAAAAACGGACTCTACCTCGACTAATGAAAAATTGTGAATTGATCAAGAATAAGCAACGAGTAACAAGCAATAATTGTAAATGATTAAGTGTAAAACTCTTTTAAAACGTTGAATCAATCAAAATATACAGCTACTCTGTAGTTGAAGACTTCTAGTTCAGCTGGCTTCCAACATCAGACTTATAAGCACTTACAATCAAGTCAGATAAAAAGTCTAGAGTTACTCTGCTAAGAATTTTATAAAAATGCCGATCATTTAGAGTTTCACATGGAAATATATTCATCTTCATGGTAACTGTGAAACTCGCCGGTCCCCAGTACCCTACTCAATCGATTTTCCTGAAAAAGCGATTTGGGAGAAATCATTATTTATTTATATACACACAAACGGCTTTAATGAAACTTACATAAAACAATTGAGCACAAATGCTGCTTATTTTTAACGAATTCTCTACCAGTAGACCTGTGATAGTAATATGTGAATTAAATAGTAGAGGCAGTGTCCATATGACTTACATCTACATAAATACACTATACTATAACATCAAAATAAAATAATTTACCAATTACTATAAATACAAAACGAACAGTTAAGATATATATATACATTACTATTATGTATACAAGACTATACTATATATAAGACTGACCTAGATGAATTACAGTTTCCTTTAATGATGACAGATTTAACGTAATAGAAGACATTCGTATGAGGTAACATTCTTTCACACTGAATTTAAAAGAGGAGAAAGTTTGAGAATCTCTTATGCAGTAAAGCCTTCCAACGTATAGCAACATGGATCGTGATATCAATATTTATTATAAATATATATACTTTTATAAATATTATATATTATTTGAGGATTTTACGAGTAGGCAAGCCTACATAGGTGACCAAATGTAATAATGTGATGTTTGCATAATGTATCTTGTACACATACTAGACTTCGTCTCAAAAACGTTATATCTACGCCGCAACATATGCTGAGGTGGACTTTGTTATTGTCAGAGCTGTTCAAAATACCTTTTATTTATTTTTACTTATACAACTTGTTTAGTGAACTAAACTCACACCTTACGTCTGCTCACGGCCTGACTCGGCAGTAAGCAGAGCACATTACCAGAAGTACTGATGGCCGTTAGGAAGGAAAGTCCTTGAGTGACAGCGCTCACCGGAAATACAGCGTTAGTTGGCCTCCAAGAATTGGAACGACAATCCAGCAGGAATCGAGGGAAGCCACTGGACACCAATAGGTTTACAGTTTCTTGGGCAAGGCCTATGCCCAGCAGTGGACGCAGTGGATCTCTATATGATTCTGTCTATATTGTTACAGTCTAGGAAATATATTATTTGTCTATTACAATTAACATAGCCTGTAAATAAAATGCTCTACATTTAGATATCTCAATTTTACATCCCGCTCTCGTCGCCAACTTGCACCACACCCAAAGAAAACAGATTCCAACTATATTAGGAGCGCTGTTTGAGTTGACAACTTGATTTGGTCAATCTACCCGTGTTTGTTTAACTGAGGACTGAGGATCGACCCTCGCTGCGGATATTCGCCATACAATAATGACTGTTGCCAAGTTTCACTTGAGGCTTAAATCGTATATACGTATACCTATTCAGTGATCTATGAGCTTATAAGTTAACTCCAACCTCTATCTGTCAAATTTGATAATAAGTGAAAATTCATCGCTAGACAAGTAAAGAGCGTGGCTAAGGGACACTTATTGAAAAATCAATGTATATCAAATTCAAAGGATTTGCTGTCCCTATCACACTTGGCAAATGAGGGAGATATTTTGTGTAGAATCGTAATGTAGCTTGCTTTCGTCTTCAGCATTATAATCACTTACTATCAGGTAACTTGGAGACCAAGAATTAACCAGTTAACAAACTGGTCAAATATCATGTTTTTCGTCGTGGCTCATTCTGGATATGTCCTTCAGAAATAATGTAATCGTATTTTCTTACCACACCGCATCAAAAATAGCTTTCTAGAAGAGTGTCTACTAATGTAGAGGTTATTTGTTCAAATCCTAAATAGATGTGTTTTTTTTTGTTTCTTAGATCTTGCTCTACTGTTTCAAAAATAGCGTGAATTTTATTGGTAACTAGGCGATCAGAGCAAGGTGCTTCTTTGACATAAAATTCACTCAGATTAAAAACACTTAAACCAACTTTGTGCTACTCTTACACTGCATTAGGTCCATAAACGTCATATCTTTTTTAACCTGTTGCGTTGCCTATTTCGTAATAAAATGTTAAAATGTATCTAATTTCTTCATTAGATTCGAAAGAAAAACAAATGAAAAATAGTGGGAAACAAAATTTTTCTAATTTGATTATTTTTGGGGTTGGGGATTTCGTAAGGAATTATTCGCATCTTCTTCATTGCAATTCAATAATAAGGGACCCTAATTAGAATGACAATTAGAAACGTCAAGTTAAATGACACTTTTCGACTATCCATACACTTTCGACTTATTTTACTCGGCATCTTACAAACGTCAAATGACGTCACCGGTCATCTGCATTTTTTTGGTTGTATTGTACAGAAAGAGTACTACACTGAACTTAAATTTTATTTAGTTCGTGCACAACGAAAACCATTGCGATTCTAATTTTTAAAACGGGCGTGCACGCACGCATTATAATGTTATAAATACCGCTATCCGCTTATGATCGGACCGATCTAGAGAGTAACAGATACCAAAGTACATGACTGTATTTGAGTTGACAACTCGATTTGTACAATCTACCGCTATTTGTCCGACGGCGGGGAGATCCCTCTGTAATGTCTTGTCATGCGAATATGTCAGTTTACCTTCTCAGACCGGCTAGTTCATAAATTAATTTACTAACAACTCTGAATAATGTGGCGAAACTTACTAAAGGCATGGTGTTGAGAATATGTAAAATGTGTAAAAAATATTAGAAATATACTAATTAAACATCCATGACTCATTAATAAATATTCATACTCATACAAATATATGCTCCTACCGGGATTTGAGCCTGGGACCTCTGGCTTAGTAGACAGAGGTACTGACCACTCGACCTGATGGCCGTTATTGAGCATTATAAAATATAATTAAAATAAGTTAAAAATGTATTGTCAAGTAGCTTCACTTTCCTAAAAGTCATTATTTATGACTTTCATAATAAAATAGAAAGATAGAGATGAAAATAGTTTAATTTTAATTATAGTGAATAATAGAAACCAACTAATGAGTTATTAAAATTATTACACGCGAAATGTTGCCTGCAAATATCAAATTAACGTTTAATATTCGTTGGCTGGTGGAAGAGATAGCAGTTAAATCTCTTTTGTAAGTGTCTGTCTAGTTTAATTTACTTTAGAGATTCATGTTTTTGGGATATTGGCATTCATATTTTATTTATAAATACGCACGGTAGAATTATTATTATTGAGTTTTCCTTCGTATGACATGCCCAGTGCAATGAACCCTGTCATAAAGTTAGCTAAATAATTCTAAATCCCATTAAACTTCTTTTATTCCTATAATAGGACCACCATCACGAAATATGTATTAATAAATAGAATAGAATAGAATATATCTTTATTGTACATCAGCCAATTCAAGAAGAGAAATACACAAAAAAACTTTTAACTAATTTAATTTTTTTTTTACTCTTTTTCTAATATCAGACTTTAAATATTCTTGAACAGGATTTGATTTTTTTTTAAATTAAAGGATATTACTATCTACCTGTATTAAACTCAAACCTGGTTAATATTTAAATCTTCAAAGTACTCGTAAGCCAGCAGGTTGTATAAATAAAATTTACCATTACCCTATTTACACTCGAATCTACATTTTATTACTATTATACTTCATTAGAATTGGCATATTAGCATTATTTCTTTTTTAATATTCTAAAAGTCATTTAATCAAAAAAGGTATACTTGTAAATAGAAATGTATAATCAAATTAAGACTATTTATTTTTTTCCACAAGGTTTAATTTCCAAAGCATCTCGGCAAACGCAAGAACAGTTTAATCATTACCAACTTAGAGAGACCTATAATGAAGAAATCGCTTAACTCCCACGCTCACCGCTACCACAGAATTGTACTTGTAACTTGGAACTTGAATTAAGGTCGCTTGTAACTTATAACTTGTATTCATAACTTTATCTTTAACTTGAAAACCTTTTAGTAATTAATTTAAATAATAACTCTTTGTATAACTTGAGTACACGACCAATGAGGCTTCACCTTAATGTCCGAATTAGGAGTCAATTTTATGCATAGATATAGCCAGCGCTGCTCATGTGACATACTGCTCTCCGCCTTGCGTCCCAAAAGGTGCCATTTTTAAAGGAATACGTTAAATGAAAGCGGGGTATATATTGATCATCAAAAACTATATACTTCATCGTCATTAATAACCTCTATTATCCAATATCTGGGCTCAGGCTTCTCCAAGAACGTCTAGCTAGCCACCACTATCTTACTTAAGTCTGTCGCCATAACAATAATGTTAGCGGCGTTATTGTGTTTCGGCAGTTGGAGGTTTGATAGCGAACTCCACTCTGTAGCTCACTTACCATTAGCTAAGGTGGAGGTTAAAAGCTACCCCGTTTAGGATTTAAAAAATCTTATACACGACCCACTGCTAAGCTACTAGGGAAACATATATAACAGATTTAGACCATAACTTTTGTTCGCTTTGTGGATAAAAGTGGTTGTCGTAACAACCGGGAAACGGCCTTCTGCAACTCGGTAGAGCTTGACACAGCTTTTTGATAGATCTAACCAGGTATACTTAATGAACTTTAAATATAAATTTCGCTATCTACCATTTTCGGTCGGAAATCTAACAGACAGATAAAAGTGAGAAGAGAACCGGCAAGAAATTAAATAAGCTTTGTGCCTTGGGTTACGAGTTTAATGTTTGTATGGTTAAGACAACCCTGCAATAGTATCGGGGTGGAAAGAACAGTTACAAAATATCATAACTCGACGATTTTCTTCCCTCCAGGAACAGCTAGAATCTCAAATCACCAGATTTGCAAATAAACAGATTTTGTATTATCAAATTTAAAATACGTAGAGATATAAATATTGTAATTTTAATAAACTTTATTCACATATTGACCCTTTAGCTGAGAACTCATTAGCGCCTCAATGTAATCGTATTAAAAACTATCACGAACAAACTAATATTTTACATCTCCCGAGATCTAGCTCTGGAATTATTATGTTAATCCCCTGTCGACCCCACTGACATTAGATTTGGGTTCCTAAATGAAAATACGCGGCTAAAGGTAAGGGTTGACGGTCAAAATGACAGCTATCAAACGGGTATTAAATATGGCGCGCGTGAATTGAACTTTAATAAAACTAAATTTCAATTCAAACAAAAAACACCGAACCAGAAAATGGAAGGGTCCTACAATCATTATTATCATCATCAACCTATAAACGTCGCAATACTGTGCACAGGCCTTCCAAGGTACGAAGATACGATGAGCTTGAGCTGTCACCATAACCCTGACCTATTGCAGCTTGGTGGGTGAAAGAATGATGAAACTGGATGCCGCAACAGCCGGGACCATCAGTCTTAACGTGCCTGGTATTTATACCAAATAAGTCTTAATTTATGTTTCTTGGTTCCAGAGCCCAAATCTATTTGTGCATATAATATTGAACGTGGTGAGAATTGGAAAAATTTAGCGTACTTCTTGACAGTGAGTTGCGTTTTGAATGCCACATCGAAGACCTGGTTGAGCAATGATTTTTCAGTTTAAGGGTTTTGTACAGGAAACGAGATCTGTTAAGTCGTGATGCACATATTAATGTTGTCGTGGCATTAATTTTTGAACTATGCAAATCATCTGTATAGACCGCGTCTTCAGCATAACTTTAATATACGATAGTGAAATATCCCCACTTCTAAATAATAATAAATATAATATATAAATTCAACAATACTCACTTGTACTGTCTGTAGCTCTGTTAGCAATTAATGCAGTTTTGAATATAAATTAATGAATAAAAAAAATCTGTCATAAAAAATGACCATATATTTTTAATAATTATCCAGCGTGTCCAGTCACGTATCATAAAAAGATATAAAATGTGTACAGTGTACAATTTTAAGCACTTTTTTATTTTATTACACGATTATGGTCCTACGTGGTCATTACATTGAACTCGTAAACCTTCTGCCCACTCTAGAGAATATAACTTACTGTATTATATCAACTATAAAGTTCATCATAATTCTAATTTCTAATCGAATTCATTAATCTATTTCCAAACAGAATTATTTAACGATATATCTATCAATAGCTCTTCAAATACAAGTGACGGTATTTGATAGAAATTAATGGTAAACGCAGACTAGTTGACCTAGTGATATTTGTTTCACCGTATACTACCTTTAATGCCATCTATAAAAAGAAACCCAAAGTAGCGATGGAAGAAACGTTTTAATGTTAAGCGTGTTAGATAAACGTTTTTCTATACTAATTAACCAATTTTCAGTTGTATTCTTTATTAACTTTCCTTTGAATTTTCTCGCTTATTTCTATTTTTTAACCGCCCCTGAATTAAACCGAAATAATCAATAGGTCAAGCCGTTTTTGAGTTTAAGTGAGAACCATTGATATGAATAATAAAGGCGATACCTAATTTCATGATAAAGGCCGGTATTTAAATGTTCACATATATGACGACATGGTGTTTGTTATTACGTACCTAACTACCTACGATTGTACTGAATTATAAATGTTAAAATTTCTGGTTATTATTACCAAGGAAAGTTGAAAGAATTATCTCTATCTTTCTGATATTTGATAAAATTTACTCCTAAGCTTACTTTCTCCTAAAATAACTCAATAACACAACGTATTGCGCCCATCGTCGACCATTCTTATAAAATCAAAGGCTTATAAGGATTAGGAAGCGAGCCAGCAAGGTTATAAGTGTGGACCCTTGCGAGGGTGTACCCTATGGCCTAAAGAAAAAGGCTCATATACGTGCGCCATAGTAACTCATTACATTACTTCATAGTTTTCTGGAGTTGTCTTGCAGATAACGAATACTTTTTTTATGATGAGATTCATTTATCCACGCGAAATATTTATCAAGGTATAAATTGTTTTATGGAACATCGATTGAGTGGCGGATTCTGATTAGCTCCAGAAAATTTGGCAAGTTTTTTGATTTTACCTTAATAAAGCTAATTATGTGAAAGGAATTTTTACGCAACCAACTGTATCTCTCCACAAATTGTTATTCGTTTAACGTTCTGTATATTCTAAATATATTAAAATAAACTGTTTGCCAACCGATAATCATATCCATCAGTAGATGTACTCAGGATTTTAAAGAAATTTACTGCGTTCTTCAACAGAGATATCACTGTGCTTAAGTCCGTTAAAATAACACATTAAATTCAACTACGGTAATCGCCATTATTACGAACGGTGTAAAGTCTTATTGTAACGCTAGTTTTGCTGTAAACTGCACATTCTTTTTTTAACTTTATTTAGAACATTTTTATAAATACGAACGAAAACAGTTATTTCAAATGGCTCGAACCCCTAATATACTAACCTTTATATATATTGATGACATTATTATAAGTAACAACACTCACGGGAAACGTAAGTTGGTAATTTGTAAGTCATTGCAAATATAATACATTTCGAATACTTTATGATCAATTTTTATAAGCCGAGTCTACTTTTGTTAATCGTACAGGCACCATCGATACATTTGATTGATTCCGTCAAATATGCATACTAGTGTTAATATGCATACTAGTGTTAACAATTTATTTAGTGCATATTTAAATTCTATAACTGGGAAAATTTGTAAATGCCCGGTTAATACCCACTTACAGTTATCACTACTACCTTTGATTGCATTTGTTTATTTGCTAATACATATTCCCTGTTATGACGATTTAAAAGAACTTAGTAAATGAGTCTATTTAAATAAAGATATTTTGACTTTGACTTTGACAACTCTACTTGTTGATATAAATATTTATTTTTATTATTAAATTTGTGAGATCATTTCCAATATTCAGTGAACTATTAAAAGAACAAAGTCTATTTTCTTTTGTCGACAGGCGAGTGGCGCGGCGAGAGAAGAATGTTGGATATCACACGGGACAAACCTGTTAAAGTGTGCGTGCGAGTCGTTGTGCCTGTTAGAGATCACCCTAAAGTAAGTTCTGCTATCTTCAAAATACTCAGAATGTTTTCACAAAAATATTTACTCACAGAATAACAAAGTTAGTTTACATTAAGATGAACAATTTGATATACGGCAGGATAAGATAAACTTTTGGCTTATTTAGTCGGAGGTAATGAAAATATGCGCAAACATTTCGTGCCTTACCAACCCGCCATCGGGGCCCCATACAAATATTACTATTTTATTGTTTTAGAATTTTGACCTTCAAGCAGCCGATTCCGTGGCTTCAGTTCACATACATGAAAAAAACAATAATTTTTCTCGCGAGTAATTTTCATTTACAAATCGAAATTTTCAAATTAGGAACTTCAAATGACTTCAGCTATTGCCTTTCTTGTCGCGTTATAATTAACGCTTCGGACTGAATTGCTACGAGTTTTTAGCGATGCAGATGTCTATCAAAAATATTATTCCAACTTCCCTAACTAGATGGAATAACACGCTATAGTTTTTCTGACGTTCGTCATTTGTAACAGCCACAATACCGTTACACAGCGTGATATTTCAGTGGCTGAAAAACACGCAACATCAATCTACCTCTTGTAAGGGCAGAACAAGAGCCAGCCCACACGTACAACTAATTTTTTTTTTAGACCAAGAGCTGAGAAGTGATTTTTTATGTATATGCCTTATTTATTTATTTATTTGGTTTACCAGTAATTGTTACACTGATACATAATACACACTACATTTAAAACTAAACTATATGCATACAAAACAATATATATCTTATAGCTAAGTATACAATTAAGAAACGGTAAACACTACATGCATATAGTAGATAAGTTGTAATTACAAATAAGGTATATTATTGAAATTTTGTTATAAAACATATAATTATAATAATAGCATATATAATAATACAATTTAGTAGAATCACTTTCACTTAACAAGTCAATAACAGTTATCCTAATTTTGGTTACTTAATTAAGTAGATTTTACACTAGTTTCGCAAAGAAAATCAATAATTGTTTAATCAAAATTTAACTTACATTACAATAAAATATTTAACCCAATACATATCAGCATATTTATATTGATACATATACATGGTTACAACAACTAATTCCAAGTTTATTTATACCAAATATACACACATATATAAATTAGGAGCTCATTGGGGTAGTGTTTCAAATGCTCTGGTTACGATAGCGAAAACAAACCAACTTTCGCCATTGTTGGTCTCTAAATGGGGTCAATAAAAGCTCTAGTTCCAACGTGCTTCGGAAGGCATGTGAAGGCGTTGGTCCCGGTTTACAATAAATAATAATTTAATAAATAAAAGAAAAATATTTCATCGAATATAGCAAGAAATAACACTCACTATCTCCTGGTCTACAAATATGTTATTTCTTGAAATATGTTCTGAATTTCGGCCGCGTCTTTTGTCCCCTCACAAACGGACGATCGCATCGTCCAATTTCTATCTTATTTCATTGCTGCCGTTAGCTCTAACAAATGACCTAATATCCACTTGCTTCTGGGCCAATAAATAAGCGTATTCATTTGAGCTTATGTGCCAACTAACTATTTACCGCTATGGCGTAATTATAGTGGGGTAATGGTGCGTTATTATGAGTTTTCAACTTGTTTGCTATATTCTTTTACCACTGTGTTTATTTTAGGTGAATGTGTTATAGACGATTCCTTGTTTTAGGTTTTCATTTTCATTTTCGACATATAGAGGCTGTTCTGACTTGTTAATTAAAAAAAACTTTGCGTTGTGTTGTTTGGGTTATTTTTTGTCAAGAAAATATACACCATCGAATGTTTATTAAAATTGTTTTAATTTTATAATCGTAAAATATCCATAAATATATAAACCACCGTTATCGCGTACGGAGACAATACTGTCATTGTAATAGCATGCCTGCTATTACAATGGCAAAGTTTTATAACATTAAGCACGCTTGTAACAAGGAGCAATTTCCAACAAGTAGAGAACAGTCGCTAGTGTATATATAATCTGTCTCGTTTTCTCAATATGATTGCAAAAAAGACAGTTTACAGGTGAAAGGTGTGTTCAATTATTGTCATTTACGATCGTATTAAAAATCCGGTTCTAGGAAGCATCTTGTTTCATATCATTAATAATTGTGTATGGTTCCCTTCAGGCCGAAGAGATGGCCTGACTAAGTCTCAGAACAGCTGTAGTTAACTGTCAACCCTACCCTCCTCAGAGCGATTGACCGGATTACTTGGAGGCCAGTATTGAGCACCTAAAGAGTCATCCTTAACAAATTGGGCTGATAACTTTTTCCCTCACGTGTAAAAAATCTTTAAATTTATATATATCTTTATTATTGTTTTTTACTAGAAAACAAAAGGACGAAGTCAGCATACACAACGACTTAATTGAAATATTTGAAATTTAATCAAAAATCAACACAATAACATTGGAACAAGGAACACTTGTTTACAATAAATTTGAGTTATTTTGTACAAAATCGAGCCGTCCAAGATTAGGAAATTCTAAAGCCAAACCAAATGAAATTGAGTTTCTAAAACAGGCAATGGCAGTTAGCACTACGAAATAGCAGTGTCTTACGAGGCTATTACTACGCCGTAGCACTTGCTTCGACCGTAGCTTGTGCTACGACGTATTTATCGCCTAGTTACGACTTGAGGTAATGTTAACCGCAAATCTCAAATACATTTTATATTGTGTATACGAACATAAACATACAGAATATAAATGTTTGAATTTACGCGTGACAAGCGTAAGTAGTTCTAAAGGAGTAATATATAATAAATATTAATAACTCAAAACATATAATGAATCAAACATAAATTTCACATATGAAAGGGAAAGATTATGGCCTATATATCGTTTGAATAATCGTTTGCCCTAAGCGCTTCATTAGAGTAATTATATTATATTTTATAATTAAATTAATTATTATTTAAAAATTAATTAATAATAATTATTATTTTTTAATTAATTAATTTTAATAATTATTTTTATTTTTTTTATTATTATTTAAATTAATTATTATTATTTTATTTATTTTATTTTTATTTTGAAGCGCTTAGGGCTCTAATAACTAGATTCCATATTGCTTGATATTTTGTTGTGAAAAAATAGTTTTGCATTAACCCTTTAGAAGTTGTGCTGATTTACTATCTCAGTTACTCTTCACTGATGCAACATGAACTTAAAATTTCAGTCTGTTTGAATTAGTTAAAACTTTTTGTATGTAATCAACCAAACCGCTAAAATATAACACTTATTTCATACTGAATTACATACATAGACGATATATTTGTAAGGAAAACCTTAAAATCAGCTTTTTCTAACGAACAGCAGAGTAAAAAGTAGTCAGTTAATGGTCACAATCCCTTTTATTAGTTAACATTAATTATTTAATTATTTTTTACCAATACCTTAAATAACTGCAATAACATGGTACAGTTGTACTGGTTATCTCAATCAGTCAACTAGAAATGTATGAACTGTCATTAGTTGCAATACGTTGATTAATAAGCTTATCTGCTTATAGGTTACTACACTATACCAATCTTACTTGACACGCGACCGATTATTGCAAGTCATGAGCGATTGTAACCTACAATTAGTGCCGTTTGCAATTTGAAACTGAAATTTAGATTTTTATTTCTTGCAGCTTTGATGATTTGTTTTTCTAACCGACACAGGCATTGCTACGTTTGAGGTATAAGTATAGATCATTAACCCCACCAGTTAGCAAGTAAGGTACTATCATAATCTTACACGCTTGAACATTTCTTACAAGTTCAATAACGAAGGTAGATTACAAAACAACAGCTGGCAGTGCGTGGGCACACCGTACTTGTTGTTCTAGAACGTTTAAATGAATCGTGAAAAACGTGAATAACGATTTCGGTCTTCAGGCTAATCGAGCTCCCGAGAAAGTGCTCGTAGTTTCTTATTAATTGCGCCATACACTGCCCTACCACCGGAGATTGTTTCCAGAGCTCTCCCGGCTCCACGCAGGCCTTTTTGACCGAATATCACGGTTGAACACAATAAGTTCTCACGCGATGATACACGCTAACGATGTATCAATACAGAACCGTTAGCTATGACATTATATCAGGATAATATTGTGTCTGGATAAAAAAGTTGAAAATCATTTGTGTTTTAAGCTCATCTGTGTTCACAGACTATTCTCCGTATTATTAAAGAGGTTTAGTTATCTCTGTACAATAAATAATTAGAATAATAGTTAATTAAACAATTTGAATTCATTTTGATTAGATTTAAGGTCATTGTAGCCCCAAATAAAAGTAAGTTGCTTTTTTACCCGCCTTCAAAAAAGATTGGGGGCATCCCCCCAATTCGTGTGTATATTTTATTATATTTTTAATGTTTGTTATCCCGTTATTAGATAAAAACCGATTTTTTAAATTCTTGCGGTTTTTAAAAGCATATATTTCCAGTTTGGTCCAATTATTATCAAAGATCAGTTCTGATGGTGGGAAATATGGGGAATCGAGGGAACTCCTCAATGTTTAAAGACATGTATTTAGTGATGTGAAAGCGAAGGGGATTCCAGGGAAATTGAGGGAAGTCTTAAAATTGTATAGGCACGTATTACGATACGTGTTTCATATTTTTTCTAAAGCAATTCGGGTACTTGTAACCAACGACAAACAGCCAGGCAAGTCGACAATTCTGACAATCACTAGAAACTTAACATTGAAAATGGTTTTAAGCCGTTAAAAAATTACATAATAAATAAAAATGTTAGCTTTGTTTTAAGTATAAGAAAGACTTTTTGGTAAACTCTACATACTTAGTTAAGACTCCTTTTTTCTCATATTTTTTCTTTTTCTTTTCTATTTTTTAAAATTTGCTCATGAATTACTACTAAATTGCTATAATATAACAATGTGGACTTCCAAGTTCTGAACAAGGTCTATTAATGTTTCACGCATCAGATCACAACTCCTACTGATGGGCATAAGTCTCTACCCTAATGCGCCAATCCTCACGGTACTATGCCAGCCTCATCTAGTGAGGTTGCGTCACCCATATGTCTTTAAGCCATTGGGACGGTGGTCAATTGAACTAGTAAAATTTCATTTAAAATTAGTAATAATTTCGTAAGTGCCCGTATTGTTTAATGTCAGTCTTTTTCAAACCATTTTTGTGTACATAATAAATAAAAAACATATTTTTCAAAGCATTTGTCACCTCCAGAAATTTTCTAGAATTATCATTTGTTTTAGTCGCACTAAGTTATCAATCAAATATAAACTTTTCGGGCAACGAAGAAGTCTTTATTCTGTTTCGGAACAGATGTTATAAATCAACTCAGTAAAAATTAGGAAATACTTTAATAACAACACCAGGTTTTGTTATTGTTCATTTCATTCATTTCATTATTTAAGACATAAATACATTTTGGAAAAATTATATACTGATATTTTC
This sequence comes from Acentria ephemerella, assembly GCA_943193645.1. Lineage (NCBI taxonomy): Eukaryota > Metazoa > Arthropoda > Insecta > Lepidoptera > Crambidae > Acentria > Acentria ephemerella. The sequence goes on along the minus strand of OW971898.1, from coordinate 6,094,046 downwards.
GAAATAAATATGAATATCTAGTATTATTGAATATATTCTCGTTGTAATTTAATCGCTTTTGATTAATTCATAGTATTGAACTGAAACCATTGTCCGAATACGCTTTTGTTTGAAATTTGAATGCCAAATCAAGAAGTCATTTACGACTATTATTTCTATCAAATTTCATTGAAACTCTACCCTAATAGTTACGTCATCGTAAGGAATTCAAGCGAACTCTCCCAATTACGTATTAAATAAACTAACTGTACATACACCTACATTCAATAATCAAACAATTTAAAGCTAACTCAATGTTTGTCCTTAGTTCAACTTCGTCGGGAAACTCCTGGGTCCCAAGGGGAATTCCCTGAAACGCCTACAGGAGGACACGATGTGCAAAATGGCGGTGCTCGGTCGAGGCTCAATGAAAGACCGGCAGAAGGTAAATTATTATTTTTGTAATTGATTGAAAAATCATTCTGTTAGGATCAAGGGGACTCCTTAACGTTAAGTGTCACTATGGGCTTACTATTAAACTTTACAAGGCTTTAATGATTCAAGTTTAGTGCAATGGGTTAGTGTTGAATAAATCACCGAAATAAGTCACTATATATTTATTTATTAAGAGGTAAAGGCAAAGAAGTGCTTCGATGTAATGTAATTTTAGAAAAAAATAAATCTTTTTGGGTCCTCTCATCTCAAATTTCCCAAATTAAATGACGTCGCGGCGCTGGTTAAGGTGTAGTCTAACGTCTTCAACGATGGCCAATAGAAGATTGAATAGCCATTATATTGTAACATTATAGAAAACCAGTTCCAGGATAGTACTACTACCACTAGTCCGTTCGCTTGTTCGCCACCCTGTAATATATTAATAAAACATCATTTAGGTACAAGCATTATTTAAAATATTTATCGTATTTTTAGGAAGAAGAACTTCGTGTGTCAGGAGACCCTAAATTCGCTCACCTGTCAGACGAGCTGCACGTTGAAATAAGTGCGTTCGCCACGCCCGCTGAAGCGCATGCGCGGATCGCGTACGCGCTAGCTGAATTGAGGAGGTTTTTAGTACCGGTGAGTTCGCGTTAACCGATGATCTGAAGAGGGTAGCAGGTGGTAGCTGGATGCCGAAAGCAGAAGTTCAGGTTTATGGCGAAGCCTTGGAGATGACTACAGAACGAAGGGATTTTACACAGCCTATTTAGATGCAACATATGTTCTCTAGTCAAGTATTTTGGTTGAACTTGTGTCCTAGGAAGTGTTCAACGCAATTTCAAATTTGTAAGAAAATGAGCTTTATTTTTTAAAAAGGAAAATTTAATCAAGTTTGAGTAAATAGTAAGCGAATAATTAGTATTAAAAAAGTGAAGTCAGACATAAGTAATCTTACTTAAAGATATACTTTACAATTAAAAATGTTTCTACACGACTGAATCCTCTTTTAGTTACATCAAACAATAAAAAAGGTAAACGTGTCGTTGCCGGGTCGTGCGCATAATATGTGCGATGTATCGGTGTATTGAGAAAGTTCGTAACTCAAGTGTACGTAAACCGTTCGAACCGAGAATGTTAGATGTTTTCAAATTGTTGACAATGTCGTACAGCAGCTACAAGTCTAACACCTCAAGACGAGATTTAAAAGATATAAATTATTTACCAAATTAAAAAGCGCTAGATAGACCGAGTTCCTATCGAACAATTGACATTTTCATCTTTTTCCAGGACTACAATGACGACATCAGGCAGGAACAGATGTTGGAGATGCAGATTCTATCATCACAGAACGAGCAGCGGAGGCCTACTCCGCCGGAGTCCTCCAGGAGTGGGAGTGAGGAAACACTGCCGTTAAGGGATTCGTCTAATAAGCATAGGGTAAGTTCTAATCTAAGAAAGATGTTACGATGGTAATTGTTTCCTTTTGTTTTGTCAATAGTATGTATAAAACACTTATTTCTATTAATTCTGCACCCAATATATGATTTCTGTCTATTAAATCTAATGTTTTATTTAGATTTTCCTAAAAGAGATTTATTTTAAGCAATAAGGCCGCCTAATTGTATTGTGTACTAATTTTATAATGTTTACTGTTTTTATTTTATAATATATAATTATAAAAAACCTCTTTGTGTTTTTTCTAAATAAGAACTGTCACAATTTGACTTTTTTTATTTTACAGTTTTGACCATTTTAAAGGTAACCTGTTTTAGGATTGTTGTATTGTTAGTAATCATTCTAATCGCTAAAGGAGTCAATCACAAACATTTTTTGAAAAAGCTTTCCAAATCAAAGTCGTCTCTACGCCCATATACATCTAAAGATCACCCATACCAGAAAATAATTAATTTTCTAAAAACGGACTTCTTTTTCTAAGACTATGTCAAATTCTCAAACTGTAAATAATCCCATAACTATAACACATGATTGAAATAAAACTGTTACGACACTTTCATAATTGTTCAAATATAAACATTAGTCTTTAATTATTTCTTTGTCATATCTTATTATTCTTGCATATAAATGAATAAATATTCTTTTCTTACATATTCCTAGTTGCATTTAGAATAGAATAGAATAGAATATATCTTTATTGTACATAAGCCCTTTCAAGAGGAGAAATACACAAAAAGATTTAACTAATGTTACATTAAACATTTTACTTATTTTCTTATAAAGGTGATAAAAATATCTTTGTTATACGTCTTGAATCCGGTCTTTTCTATTGTCTACAGCTACCAACAATACAGCCTGCAGCAGCACAGGTCCTTCCAGCCGCTCTGGCAGTGAACCACGGCGCGAATGCGAGGGATTTCTCCCCACCCACACCCAACCCCGCCCCAGATCATCTATCCGCCGCACACCATCAGGTCAGCATTTATATTGATAGCTTTACACATCCCACTTTTGGGCACAGGTCTTCCACCATCACCACGCTGTCCCGATCTAAGTTTTGGTTGAACGTGGTTGCCTTACCAAGCTCGCTGCGTGGCTCCCATCTTAGGAAGGAGCTGAAATTAAAACTTTATTCCTGTCTCTGACAATATGTATCTGCTTAAGTTTTCATTGCAATTTTCCAAACTCTCGCCAGCTTCTCAGCCACTTCATTGCCTTTATGTGATCTAACACGTTTTATAAGTTAAACCCGCGAAAGTGACAAACTTTTTAAGAAATGCCTTCTGTTATGCTCTTAGCTCAAAATATTCTGACATGTACACATACAAAAAACCAATAAGTAAAAAAGAAGCAGAAGTAGGTAAAACGTATCCAAGATTTAAATCGGAAGTTTCGCAGTATAACTACGGGATTTCCCCGAGAAAGTTCGGGGTTTATGTTTATTTCGCTCACTCACACGAGGCCTAAGAAGATATATCTAAAGAAAAATCTCACAAACAAACAAGGTGAAAGGTTTTCACGGACCATCGGAACCTTTTTTTACCTTGAGATTTATTTTAAAACAAAACTTAGTTTGTGATAAGGTACCGCTATCAAGGCGCAAAAGAGTATTTATTTCGTAAGAGTTTGTTTTATATTCTTTGTTTTAACTAACACTGATTACCTATCTCAGAAAAAGCACTTTAAAAAACAACAGATTGCTATTTCGGGTGTATTTTATATATGATTTAATAAATAATACATGATTAAAGTTACAATATCTATTCAAACTTTTGATTGAATGATTGAAGCAGTTCATTTAGATGCTTGATACCAGAAAACAAATTTAACATTAGTGATATTCGTAATATTATATTTTATAAGAAATATGAATTCGTAAACAACCATCACCCAAGAACAAGTTAATTACGCAAACATTTCCCGCGGATGGAACTGGAACCTGGGTCCATTGACCGAATAGCCTGGAGTACTGTCCACTTGACCAGCCAGTCTTCAATAAACTTATTAGGTAATTGTTCATACATAACACTTGAAACACGTTTTAAGTAATAGAAACGCCGAACATTTACACTTGTCAAGCTGTACAATCTAGACCGGGGATTCCCGAACTATACTACTCTTTTTCTAGAAACAACTAAAATCTAAGACCTATCTCTAGTTTTTTCTTATTGATACATAATACACACGATACTTACATATTTACTCATACACCCACGATGGCTTGACTAGAAGAGATCTTATTATAGATAAGTCCTCCCGAAGTCCCAAAATAGTTTTTTAATAAAATACTCACCGGTTTAAAAACATCATTTTTGTTTTTGTCGACCCCTGAAAAATCGATCTTAACATTATTCGTAAAATAAAAAGATTCCCGGGAGTATAGTGCGGCTAGATAAATTAACTGGCAAATCGATATCTATAGTATATATATAAAACAACTGAAATACTCACGAGCTTCATTTTGTCAATTATACGTTCAACATGATTCAACTCAGTTTTATTCGTAATGAGTTCATTAAACTTATTTTAGAACCGAACTCCAAAAAAAGGGGAAATTCTCAATTCAGTTGATAATTTTTTTTGTGTATTCACCTATTATACCTACATTTTGTTATAAGGCAGTAAGCCTCGCTCTTTGTTATACATGTATACAATATGTGTCTAATTTATGTGTTTAATTGTTTTTAAAAGTTTTTCTTTCCACAGCTCGCGGCAGGCCACACGGGCCACGGGGTGCTAGTCGGTGGTGGAGTGCTCCAACAGCAACCAACTCACCATCTCCTGACTCAAAACTCTATTTTAGGTAAGTTCTAAGACTAAGCTCGAAATCTAAGCTTGGTTTTGATACTAAGCTCTAATAAGACATAATATGTAGTTTTATGTGTTATATTTGAAGTAGATAGCTTTTATTTTATTTAACTTGATAAAAAAATCAGCATACAATCATTACTGAAGACAGATCTGTCACAATATCAAAAACTTTTTGTCTGCGACCTTGTTATAATAGTTGCCCAACCCTGTCACAAAATGTAGTTGAAATACAGTTCCGATCCATTTTCACTAATAGTAAAATCAATTTTTTACCCCAACATTCGGATTTTTAGTTAAATTTTTAGTAAATAAGAACTGGGGAATCAAATTTGGCAAAATCTCATATAACCAATAAAAAAAAGTAAAAAATTTTTTTAGTGAATTCACAACTCACGATCATCTGAAAATTTATTTTGGTGATAATTATTGGAATACGGCTTAAAATAAATAAGGCTGAAGTAAAAGGTATTTTTATTAATTTAACTTCATATTTTTATGTACAAAGTAAATGACATAAACCTACATCTTACGTCAAAGCAGTAAAACTTAACATACTTCATAGTCTTGCTAAGTACTAACTTACTAACCACTAAAACCAGGTGGTGGTGATATCCTCGGCCTTAGCAGTCCCGTGCTAGGCGGTGTGTTACACGCCCACCCAGCTCTGCGCGGCGTCAAGCCGGCTGCAGTCCACGCGCTCGCGACGCAAGGTCGGTACGTCGCACTTTATCTAGTACCGAACTAAACTAATTTTGTAACTAAACTAAGCTTTTAATTCATTTTGCGTAGTCAGCTAATTTTGCTAAATCTACTTATTATGATGTATAAATCAAATTTTGGAACTGATTTTGATTTAGTTGGAATATAAAAACTATTCAAAATAATGTTGACGAATGTGCAAGCCTCGCAGTTTTCCGTTTTTACTGACTGCAACACGAGTAACATTACTCACTTCGCGTTTGTCGCAACTAACTGTACAACCATTTATTTACTTTTAAATGTTTGCAAAACAATTCTTCGAAATTTAATTTACGCCAATGTTATTGCGAGATACCACATGAGATTACAGCTTTTAATTGAATGGAACTAGACAATTAATTAAAAGTATTTTACTCGTCACAGGATATGGTGGAAAATCAATTAAGTTGACTACTCTGGACGGAATATCTGTGTCTGATAATTTAATTGGAACCAAGCCAGAAGCTTTTATTAAGCAATTAATTTGGAATTCATTAAATTATACATCACAAAAGCAAAGTTTAACTCACATATTATTATAACGGTATTTTAAATTTGGTTTAAAAATAGCTTTTTTACAGAAATAATTACACATTTTTATTGAATATAAGCATTCCGCTCTTCTTTCAATAGAACTAAGGCCGTGAAAATATTAATTTTGTGTTTCATTCTGTGTTTTATTAGTTAGCTTATTTTGATGGATTTCACAAAATGGTTCAGTTTTGTTTAGTGAAATGTCTTTATAGACTAATTTCAAAGTAATACACGTATATTACTATTATTTTATTATTAAAAATTAAATTCTGAAAAAATATCTGATCATGTATTACTTTTCGCGTTGTCTTTTTGAATATTTCCAATATACAGGACCAACGCAGCATATATGTTTGAGAAGCTTTGAGCTGTGTGTATCCGAACGCCATTGTAAATCGGGTTTAAACTATAGCAATCATTATAAGCATAGTTTAACGCCTATTACGTTTGTTTATTAACCACGACGCCAGATAGATTAATTATAATTAAGTTATAATAATATTCCATATCCAAAAACCTTATCAAACCTACAAATAATACTACCCAATTCAATAATTAATAATAAATTCCTTAATTGCAAGAATCTGGATCCATAACTTGTTAGGAAAATTATTTCTTATGTAAAATTATTACTGTGTTAATAAGAGCTATTATTAATTAAAACTCAACAAAAGTAATCTGCAAAATAAACACTCCCTAAGTTACTAAAAAATACTAAGCCTAAAGTGCAACAAGATCTTTGAGCTTAGTATTAATCAGATGACAATCGGTTGGGCGGATTTTTAATTCTGAAACAATTCCAACGCGAGACGATTCAATCGAATTTAAATAGATGTCCTCTCTGCAGATATTTCAAGCGCAAACTCATTCTATTGGTTTTCAATTATCTTTGATGTTGAATGAGATACATTGTTTTTTAATCTTTGAAGGTATACGGTAAGATAATTTTCAAGACAAAAGATGAATTGTGATCTTAAAATTTTATTGGAAAAGTATTTCAGACGGAAATAAGCTAACAGCGCATTTTAAATTTTTTATGTTAAGTTCATAATGCATACTGCAGTTGGAAAATGACCCCAATCCGTTGTGTACAGACTAAATTAAATTTAAGTTTACTCTTTCATTTCAATTCAATAAAAAGAGATAGAATGACTTTAAGGAATGTCAAATCAGTTGACACTTAGACGATCTATACGTTTGACTTATTTTAATCGGCATGTTTTAAGATGCGCTTTAAAATATGACAAAAATGCTTAAGAGTCGCCATTTTGTAAACGTCAAATGACGTCACCGGTCATCTAAAATGTATTGTATGTGTAATAAATGTTGTAGAACCAATGGTAAAATAAATATATAGATGTGTTTTTTTAGGGTATCCTTGAGTCCTTTAGGGTATGTCTTAATTAGATAGACTTGTATTCAAAAAGTGTGTGGTGTGTTAGGTGCGGGTGGGGCGGGCCCTGCGAGCACGGCGCGCAAGCGGCCGCTGCTGGGCGGCGCGCGGGCCGCTATGTCGCCGACTAAGCGCGCCGTCATGACGCTGCTCGCGCGGGCCCGGGCCGCCACGCACAAGCACGCGCCCGCGTGGCCCGCGCCGCACGAGTGAGTTAGATGTACTTTCTCTTTTTTATTTCTTTTTATTTTTTATTAGTAGACTGTTAGCGATAGTCAGTTCCTCTCGATTAAGCTGTCGCAAATCTTTCGTTAATATTCTAGTATAGCTAGCTCCAAACTACGGCCCGCGGGCCGGATTTGGCCCGCAGGGAAAAGTTTGCAATTTAGTTTTTTAATCATTGAAATGCAAAAAAAGCGTAAGTTTGCTTAGGTCGCTCACTTTGCGGCTGTTCAAATCTAGAAATATACATAGTTAAGGGCAGAAAAATTAAGACTGGTTTGGCCCTTGGAACAAAATGAAAAATCATTATGGCCCGAAGGCTTCAAAGTTTGGAGACCTATGTTCTAGTACAAACACACAAGCACACAAACGCAAGCTTTTAATGATGCCAACTTGGATAAGTAAAAGATAATGAAAATGAAAATAAAACTCTGATAAATGGTTGCAATTTAAAAACATTGAAAACTATTTGAAATTAATTTTAATGTTAACTTTTTAATTTTTGGAATAAAGGTTTTAATCAATCTATTTTTAATTTTGTAAAAGAATTTTATTTAATACAGCCCATTTGAATTTTCCGAAAATAATTGTCATATCGCATAAAAATATTATATTACGGTTGGTCAAATATTTTTCTTGGTCTTGATAATTAAAATCTGCAACTGATTCTCGGTATAGGTAACTAGATAGTATTTTGATTTTATTTACAATACAATGAATTTTTAATTGCAAAAAGTGCCGTGGAAAAATATAGTATCACTCGATTCAGTGTTAATTTTCATAAACGATGAAGATTTATGTCTTCATACTTAAAAATATAGCCAAAATAAGCCGGTGCGTGATTTATCATTAAAAATGTCATTAAAAATGGCTATTATTTCACAATCATCTACTTATGTAGCTTTACATTAAACAATATAATAAAAATTATGATTTTTTTTATATTTTAGGGGTGTATTAAAATAATCTACAAGTTTGTTATTTGTTTCCAGACATCCAGCCCTGCTGCCGCTCATACGCGACGATTTTGTCACAGGCGTCGGCGTCAACATCAATCTAGCATAATGACACTATTGACGTAATTGGCATAGTCGTTAATTTGAAACTAGTCAACGAGAAACATGCAGAGTTTTAATTTATTATATAAATATAAACAGAACAAGTGACTTAAATGACTTTTCTATTACTCGGACCTTATTTTATACTTCCCGTGAAATCATCTACAATTACTGAGAAGCAAATAGCATACCAAAAAACTTTACCTACCTTTTTTTTTTACGAGGAGGAATCCATTTACGGACCTACCCGCCACTGGCTAAGCGACGGGCGTGTGTGGGGCTCACTCAGTACCTCAATAGAGCGGCACTGAGAATACCCACTAAAACTCCCCGGTAACTCCATTGCCCTTCACGGGGGTAACCTGGGTTCTGCACGAGCAATTCACCAGGTCATATCTATCATAAGTTGAACTGTCTTTCATAAGGCTTATGTTGTGGGTTATGAATCTGACTTTTATGAGAAAGAATAGTTTCATTCGTGTCTGCTTAAGTATTACTTTTTTAATTAAAATTCTGTAAGAAGCAGACAATGTATTTTGCATAAAAAGATGGAAATTTGTGGCGAATGCTTGTCTCATTTTTTTAAATATAAAATCATTACAGGTTGAATCCAAATAAAAAGTTAGCTGGTGCTAGTGCAACTATGCACTGAATTAGCGAACTTGATCTTGCCGACCTCCAAGATTCTTTTTCGCGCCTCATTTAAAAGACACAGCTTTGTAGGAAGGAGGGAAAACGTAAATTACGATTCATTGGCGTATTCGATGTCAATATCAATATCACATTGTCTGAAAATAGTTACTCGTCAGACATTTTGTCTGACAAACAAAAATTTATTAGACAAAGTAATATAAATCAATATAAATTGTATCAATATTGTGACTCGTCTATAAACAGTTAACCGTTACTTCGATTAATAAATTTATTAATTCTAAACGTTTCTTTAATGTTTCTTGTGTTTAATAATAATTTTGTCAATTCCATCGAACCCCAGTCTATAAATAATATAATTATATCGATATGCTAAACACTTATTAAAAGTATAATTATATTGATCAATATTTGTATAGATATAATTAAAGGACCATGGTGTATTTAAAATATAATCCTACGCCTTTTAGGAATTTGTATGTAAATAAAATACTTATATCAATATTATTTAGGTTAAGTCAAAGTAATAATAGGAAAACGAATCTTATTATATATAGTGACTTTATAGATAAATGTATATATGGTATAGTGCACTACAATATTTAGTAAGATACTTTCAAATGAAAAATAATTTATTACATCGTTTTTAATCATTTTTAATTTGAATTATAAATAATAAATATTAATAATCTAACAAAATATGTGAAAGTATTATTTTTATAATTTACCAATACTAATAATGTGATTACTTTATTTTTCGTTTACAATCAACAATTAATGCAAACGACAGTTGGTAACCTGATAAAGAGTCTCTTGTAAGAGATATATCCAAACATTACATTACATTTTATGCAAGTATATTAAGAAGTTATCTTACTAAATATATTGAAATATTTACCAAATAGTATTTAAATACATCACCATAATAAATAAATAACTATAATCACTTAATTACATCCACACGCAGCACCTATTACATGATTCAATTCAAACTTACTGTGAGAACTTAAGTTTTCAAACTCTTAACCAAGGCACGATTTTTCATACTATCAGTGTATTTTTACTGTGAATATATTCAAAAGGAAATATTTAAAAATTACTAAATCACTTTTATTCATGTGATATTTTTAAGATTCAATATTTAAATTCAAGAAAGACAAATATTGGAGTCAAAAATACATTGAAAGTGTAATTTTGTAGTTCAACTAGCTAATTAAGGTTCCCAGTAAAATAAAATAGGAAAAGTAGTGAACACTTAAACAAATTAAGCTAATTTTAATATTTAATCAAAATAAAGGACTAAAGAAAAATAAAGTAAATTAAAATATTTTGAATATTTTTTTTCTCTCAAGATTGTAAGTATTATATTCATGATTTTAAATTATTATTTAATGGTTTAAGTAAAATATTTTATAAAGTATCTTTTTTGGTAAGAAGTTACATAATATAGAGTGGCTGCTAGTTCATTTGTTTTATTTGTATTATTTATTATAAAGTAGACAATTTAATGTAAAATTAAACATTTAATAATAACTGTAGGTGATAAAAGGATCTTGTTAAATTAATAATTAAATAATCGCTTAAAAATCTCGTCTGGGTTATGTGATATATATGTATTTAGAGATCAAATGCGACATCCCTTTATCATATTTAATAATAAGATATGTTACATCTTGTTAGTTTATTAAAATAATGATTTTCTTGTTTAAATTAAACTATACGTAATTACTTGAAATGTATAAACATTTCGATTTATAATTTGTTCTACAGCTCACAGTTATTTTATTCAAAAATAATAAAAGAAATAGATAGTTAAATTGTATTGTTATTAACGTAAATATAAATTTTATCGATAATAATTTATTTTAACCCAAATATTGTACGTAATTGTTTTAAGTAAAATATAATTAATTAAAAGATAGTTTTAATTACGTCTTCCAACTGGCATGGGCATTGTGTGCTTTTTTCTCGTTTTCATATTAGTTGAGTGTTATTATAATGTTTTATCTTAAATTGGGAAAGTAGTTTTATTACTGTACCAAGTCAAAAAATTTGATTAAAATCAATTTAATTAAAACAAATTATTATAATTATTTTTTCTTATGTAATAATTTTGTGATATCTTGAGTACTAAAAGTTTTATCCTTTTAAAAAATCTACTGTTTTAAGAATAATCAAGTTAGGCTTATTGTTCAGGGATTCCCAAATTATTTTGAAGAAGACGCCCCTTTTTCTGAATTAACTTCAGACCCCCACAGCCAAATTACTTTAAAAATACTATCTTTAGTTTTTTTCCTATTGATAGTATGAGCTTCCGTTTATGTTGACCGTAAGAAATCGAATTTGGCCTTTTGTGTAATATCTTATGTAAAACTATTTCCACAGAGTACCACTTTGTTTGGCAAGTTTGCACTGAAAACGAGAGTAGAAAATAAATATGCATTCTAGAAACCGCGGCTTTTCATTTGTTTCTTCCTAACCTAACCTCAATTCCTGGATTGAATGTATTGAAAATTTTATGACCGACTTTTAGTCCAGCTCTTGTAAGCTTTGTGAATTACAGTTTTGTAATCCATAATTAAATTCAACTGTTACTATTAAGTAGTACTTTTACAATTAAGTTATACAACTTTTACTATAACGACTTTATTTCAAATTTATTCCTACTGCAAAATTGATATTAAAATGCAGTTGGAATATTCAGTCAATATGACAGGAATAGAGATGTTGACAACAAGTAATTGAATCAAGTTTTTCACGTTTATTTCTATAAAATGAGATATTCTTATCTAGTGGTCCCAGGTTCCAATCCTGGTAAGGGCAAAAAATGATATATAAAAATGAATATACATCAGCTCTATCAGTGCACTTAAATTAAAGGTAGTAAATTTTATTACACACACTGCATTTAAACGCTTAAATTATAATAATATCATTAATTTTTTCCCATGAGCCATATTGGTAGCAACTTCCTTGCGTATGACGTCACATGCAAGGATGATTTTCTATGGATCGATTTCGAGCGACTTGTAAGCTCAAACATACCTTGTGAAAATATCGATTGTTCATAAAGTATTGCTTCTGCAATATATCTTTATTTTTGGCATGCTATTTATTTATAAAATAAAAATTTCGTATACCTTATGAAACTGCCAACGGTGCAGTCAGGCATTCGGCGGTTCGTTGGCGTGCATAACCCAACGGCATCTGCATTGTAACTTGGCACATTATAGTGACGTACCATTTCGCTTACCAATGTTTACACACGCTTGATATCTTTGTAATTTATGCAATAATAATAATAATAATTCTGGGGTATTCTCCCATCCCTCGAGCCGTCGAGGGATTGGGAAGAGTTTCAGATGATTTTCAAAATAATAATTAATAACCAATAAACCTTTTTACACAGATATCGCTAATTTTGTAATAAAAAGTTAAATTATTGTAGAAGTGTTTATCGGCGTAGTGGTTAAAGTGCTGTAGTATCCCTTAAGACAGCTAGCAACTTGTAATTTAGTTATTTAATAATTGAAATGCAAAAAAACCGTAAATATGCTTAGGTCGCGCACTTTGCGACTATTCTAGTCTAGAAATATAGTTAAGGGCAGAAAATTTAAAATTGGTTTGTTCCTTGGAACAAACTGGAAAAGCATTATGGCCAATAATCAAAGTTTGGAGACCTATGCCTTAAGACAACCAAGCAATTTTCAACATGGTTAGTCCCTGGATGGGCCAATTAGAAATTGCTATCTCAAGCTCACACGTGCTTCGGCAGGCACGTTAAGCCTTTAGTTGAGGTTGTTACGGCAACCACTTTAACCTACCAAGATGCATCGGACAAGCGGTGTTATTTATTCAATTCATTGCATAATTGGCGGAGTTAATGCCTAAAACATTCTCAACCAGTCAACCAATAGAAAAGGCATGTATGACGATTAAAAGGTACTTTAAACAAATATACACAAATATAATAAAGGAAACACGATAAATATAATACATCAATATAATAAATATACAATTACTAAACTAGAAAGTAAAATTACTCAAGTACCTGTTACATTGTTAAACCAAACCTTTTTTAATATAACTTTACAACACCCTGGCTGCATTGTTTGTGACATACATTTTTTCTAATAATATTGTATTCTTTTATTATGTCACATCTTTTTGGCTTGTCGAAATATACACTGTGATCTCTACTTTAGGAATTTCATTCCTTATTTTTAGAATAATAATACATAACATATATATATATATATATATAAGATCGTTGTGGCCCAAACTCTCCGTTGTAGGAAGGTATGCGAAGATAAGCCCGGATTCCTAAACCACAGGCTATCTTACTTCCAACTGACGGAAAACAATAATGCTGTTAACATTACTCTTATGACGAGACTTAGGTAAGATGGAGTTAGCAAGCCAGGCAGACAGAAAAAGCTCTACCACCAACTAACCGAGCAGAAAATTTCTGCCCCCACTGGGAATTGAACCCCGGACCTCCAGATCTGAAGACGCTAGACCACAGAGGCGGTTATGACGGTTATATGGTGGCTGTTAATGACATGCTAATAAATTTAAACTACAAGAATTTTAATTTTATTGGACTATGAATACTATACCATTTACTTACACCTTTACTAATGTGTAAACTTCCGTCATTGTTAGCAGTCAGCTCTTCGGGAGAACCCCCACTTTACTCAAGGCACTAGCTGCAAATGGCCTTTTTAATAGCTCTTTGGAGGTATGTGTATGTCTTACAGAGTTGTAACATATGTGAAGGATAATTTAAGTGATGATGAACAAATAACATATCAACATATTGTTTGTATGATCTATAATCTAGATATCTAAATAATTCAAGGCAAAGGTGACTGACTGGCTAATCTATCAACACACAATTTAAACTTCTAGAAGGATCGAGCGAAAATTGGGTATACTAATAGTTATTATGACGTTGACATTCGCTAGGGATATGAAATTTATATTATCTGTCAGTTTTGAAATTGGAATCATGAATGACATTTATAATTATGACTCTTCTTACTTATACTTAATTATTTATAATTAGATGCCCAATAAAAAAATATTTTGAAAATTCAACCCTTAATTAGGCGAAAAGGGGATTTTGTCAGTTATTATGTTGTTATGTGTTAGGATTCTTTTAATTATATCTCAAATGTTTAGTAAAAAACATCATGTATTAGTAAAGTAATTACAGGAAAGTCAGACTTAATTGGTTTTCATTCCGTTGTCCAATGTTTAAAATCAAAGTCAGAATTTCCAAGAATGTGTTCACACGGAAACCGCGGCCCGGAGGATACAATATGTCAAATGCAAGTTTTAATTTTAGGTTATCTTCGGAAGCTTGTCTGTCCGGCTGTCCTCTGTCTCGCAAGTTTTACAGTCAAACGGTTAACCAGGACCAGTTTTCGAATTTGCACAGTATAAATTAGATTTATTTATTTCACTTTTACATTATTTATTAAACATTTCAAAATACGGACTGTAAAAATGATCTTCAACAAAATTTGTATAAAAATGTCAAAAAAAAAATATAAAGCATAATGGTGAAAAATATTTAATTAAAGGATCGACCTCTCCGCTTGGTTTACGGTCCCCGTAAACCCTTCATATGTCTAACAACCCTTCACCAACCCTGTTAGTGCGATAAATGACTCTAATAAAAAGCAGTCCATTATAAAAATATTATGATTTTTATGGAACAATAATATAATAAAAATGTGGATTAGCTTTGTGAGATTAAAAACTGTATTATACATTATTCATAAAGATGCATATTAATATAGTATGAAATATATACATATATATAATATATGCATATAGATATATGACACAAGATAACTTAAATACTCAATATTATTGAATACAGATGTGTATTATGTTCTCAACACCACGTCTCAACAGAGCCGAGGTCAAAGCCTTTAGTAGGCGCCCTCAACACAGTTGCTCTCATAGCTTGAACTAGTGAAACAACTCAGATTAGAAATCCTCCAGAGGTCAACCACCCCTTGAGACTTGAGAACTCACCATAATCAGAGATTAGTTAGCAGCTTTTCTGAGACTGTTTTTAATTAGTAAATATTAATCGATTAAAATCAAAATCTCCTTTTATGACCTATTTTTGATCTTATTAAAATAATACGACTGTAAAACGTTTTTTTATCAATATAAATTATTTTAAAAATAATCTGAAGGGGGCCGGCTATCCTTATCGCCTAGGGGTATAAAAATATCTTACGACCTATTTTCAAGCGTAACAAACATACACAAAAAAATCATCGAATCGAAGAAGTTCGCTTACAAGCATTGTCACACGGGATTTTTATACATTGATTGTTGTACAAATAAAAGTATAGAAGATAAAGGTAAAGAAAGATAAAAGGATTTTTACATGAATCAATTAATATAAGGTTTTAATATTGTCAATACAATTATTAATTGAAAACTGCCTTCAAAAAACCTCTCGCATAACACAGAAGAACCTTATTTGGAAGAGTTTAATGCGCTGTAGAACTAAACAGTAGAAAAATGATGACGGATAGATACTATCTCTCTGTTGAATCAATTCATAAAATCGTTAAGCACATATGTTTTTATTATAACGAAAAACCCTAACAGGTTCTCAAATTGCCTACTAAATTTCAGAGTAGCTAAATATTTTCTAAGCGCCGCATCATATACAACGTTATACTTAGATAAGCACAGGAAGCTCCACGGTACTGCATCCGTAATATCACGTATCGGAGCAGTTCGGTGCGTATCTACGCTGTTCCGGAAGGATCCAAGCTGCTCCGGAAGTATTGGAACTGCTCTGTAGGTATCAGTAGTGTTGGAAACTATTCAACTTTTTGAATCTTTTTCTGGTCTGCTTTTTAGAATTCACCGTACAGGTTCAGAAAATAAGACTCCATTTCGTTTTCTATTTATAAAAGTGACAATTAGCTTAAACTTATCTTAAATCTCAAACAATCAGCTAATTTTATGGAAGATATATAGAAAAAAACTAGGTGAAACAATTATTGCTATTATCAGATATAACATGAACGTTGCCAAATTTTATTATTAATAGCTAAAAGAGGTTATTCAAGATTCATTTCCCAAACATTTTCATATTTTTTATTGAGTATAACATTTGTTGACTTGCGATAAACTTCCGGGTACCTCGAGATAATTAAAATTTAATTATCATTTAATTTTTAATACGCCAAGCATTCATAATAAAGTACTTAATTATTTAATACAATACCTTTTATCTGCTATGTTTTTAGTTTGATCAAGATTCAGATAAACTTGACAAGTTCTTTGATAAACTTTAGTTTCAAGAATCCAATATTCGTGGACTCACGATTTATTTTCTCGGTCCTATGAGAAATAAAATTTTTAGTTCTGATTTCGAGGAGACTCGTGAGTTATTAAGGACTAAATTTTTCCCACCACTAGGTATCGTTTGCGGGTTCTGTACTAACCTAGTGCAAAACAGGCTACAAGGAATTTTTATGTAGGTAACGGAGAATGGGGATGTTTTAGGAGAAAATGTCTATATAGTCAAAGTCAACATATTTTATTCTACATATGTACACTTATTGAATGTTAATATAAGCCATCTGTACTTTATGTAAGTTTAGAGTTTATTATATAAAATATTGTATATAAAGCTTTTTCAAAATACACAATTAACTTTTAAATGTTTATCGTGGTATATTTCTCAACGTTACTAATTTATAATGATGTTGAGATTTATTTATATATTATGCAGTATACACTTCTTAACCACTACACTAATTTGAATATTGATATTACTGTTCTTTAGGTCCATTATTCTATTCACATCAATTTATCTAGTATCTTTTAGCTCCTGCCAAAGCTTACACACAGGAATGACTATTATCATCGTGAAGAGGGAAAATGTGGGATTTTCTGTACTTTCATTCTCTTCAGCAATATAGCTGCTAAGAAGTAAAGAAGAAGGAGAAGAAGTTAAGATTTACGTGGCGCAAAACCGCTATATTTAATCAATTAATTTTCGAAATCGATAAGCTTTTTGAGAATCGACGCTAAAGACACTGATGCACCGTGAGCGAAACTGAAGGAAATGACGAGACATCAATCAGTCTGTAAGAGATAATTGAATGGAACAATGATGGGACGATCCATAGACCAACATTCTACGATCGATTCAAAACTGTATAATTCACTTTGTGTTAATATTATCAGATATATTAATGTTTCTCTTGATTAATTTAACAAATATTTATTCCAATTCGAATGGGAGTTAAATAATCTAAGCACACATAACAGTAAAACATGTTTCGGTCCCCAATAAAGTTGTAAACATCAAACGTTTTGATTAAAATCTGATAACACTTGTGGTACCTGTCATTAGCTGTAGCGGGACTGAAATTTTTTAATTAAATAAGTTACAAGTTAATACTTTCTACTAACACTAAATATATAATGCTGCACAGGAAATGAGTCCTGCTTCTAACATAGCGCTTTTTAATAAGCTCTAGCGCCATTACCAACTTATCTGATGTACTCACAATGACACATCACTTTCAGCATTGAATAAAGTTGCCAGGGTGGTGAACGTTGCTCCAAACAAACAGATATAATTACTTTACCACTTATAGTATTTTTAAAACTACAACAATTAAGATTTCACAGATATATTTCGAAGAATGAAGTGTTTCACTTCAATACCCGTATTTTCCATAGATTCGTACATCTTATCACTTGTACCACAATCAATTTGTTCATTGGAGTTACAATATTAATTAATGCTTTCAGTCTGTTTCACAAATAATTATGTATGTAGCTTAACCTGTTTTTACATTCGTTTTGAACGAGGATTAAGAAGAGAGCATTGATTAAAACTACAAACTGGCGTGATAGGGTTATGTTTTATATATTTAGTTTGCAATGTCGACAAATGGTTGTCTAATTTTTAACAAAATCTGTTCAGAATGTTCCAATAAACGCTGTGTATGTTATATGGTTACATGTTCTACTTTTCCATTAATATTTCATAAATTTTCCTATCCGAGCTTTAAGGTTTCACAAATTAAGTAAAACTCCTTTTACGTAATTTGTGTTTAATTTGTTGTTTATTTTGTGTCTCTCTATTTTTGACATTCTTTCTATTTTTAACCATGTTTCTAGCCAATTTAAACATTGTTATATAAAATATAAGAACTAAAAGTTAAAAACATATTAATTCTAGCTATCTGTTCATAAATCTACCAATGGACGTTGACCTGAGAAGGCAAAGAATTGATTGAAAAATGTGAATGAACGTCCTAAAATAATAAGGCCTGTCTACCTAACCTGACGACAATGCAAACGGGTGTACACCTTAGTAAAGTGATCAAGTTTAATAAAATCAAACATATTGTTATAATGATATCATCTGGAGTGAAAATAGCTGTTTTGGTAAAAGGTAATAAAAACGTTAGGAACTTCGTTTGTCAATTAGTGAAGTACACAGAACTAAGATGATTGTTGGTTAATGGAATCGTAATGAACGATATCTTAATGGAAATGTTATGTTAGGAAGGTAGGATGGAGGTAAAGAGCTACGTTGAACACAGCAAATCAGATAAATTTTCATATCTTGTGATTCTTATTCCCTAGAGAATAAGGTTTAGAGCTGTCTTAAGTTATCACTGACTGGTGACTGTATTAGCAAAGGGTGGAGTAACACTGGGAGATTCATACTTAAATTGACAACTATTTAAAGTAATCAAAAGCCTATTTTCACTGGATATATTAATTTATTCACTTTCCATCATAAAGTATTTTTTACAAGCATAAATAAAATCGCAATTTCTTGCTTGCTATATTTTAAAGATGATATAATAAATCTTTAACTGATTGAGCTTATTTCTTGTTTAATTGACTATACATAGCTAGCTACGAAAGGCTATTCTAAGGCTTTTGTTTTGTTTGACAAGCCCAATTTCGTCATAAAGTGTACTAATAATATTCTTACACTCACACTTATTATCTACACCAAAGTTAGCATCATTAAGAAATTGCCTTGGACAGGTTCTACATAACAATATCATCAATATCTACATAAGTATAAAAAAACAGTAAAAAATCACGTGTCTGTTACAATATTACAATTTTTAGTAAAAAAAAAAAAGTAACTACTACTACTACTTACTTATGTAATGAAAAATGTGTAACTACTGGCTTACGAAGACAACTAATGTTCTATGAACTCTACATATTTTTGCAAAAGATCTTTAAGTATGTTGTGTAGCCACTTATCCTTGAGACATGCATTTTGGAGGTGTATACTTTGTGAAGTGTAGGTAACCATTAAGAAATATTTTTATAAGTAAGTGAAACTTTTTTCCTCCAGGTCGGTTTGCTCAAAATTCAACATAAACTTTAACTAAAATTGTGAGACACCAGTATCAATTACCCTCAAAAGAGTTAAATATAAAAAAGGCTGCGTAAATCTTACGCGGGCAAATCGCACGCCAAGCGTGAGTATTTATAATAGGAATTTGAATTGATAGGATTTTTCAGAGGTATAATTAATTTTTTTAATTTGTTTTTCAATATACTACACGTCACAGAATTTATAAGATGTGAAAAAGAATTTGATGAATAATAAAGACGTTCTCCCCGCTAAAACTATAGCTCTACCCTCATTAAACGCGGAATTCGAAGGGCGTACTGTTACAAGTGCCATGGTTATCTCAGGGTTGTTTCTAAAACATACATATGTAAAACCTTACGGTAACAGGTACACTAATTATACAATGAGTCCCCTGTTTAAAGTTTCTCTAAAAGTGCTTTGTTCCTGAGGAAGGTTATGCTTAAGTTTTGATATTGCTATATTTATGATCACATTTATGAAATTACTTTATACTGTGTATTACTCTGTGCGCAAGCTAGCAAATACCAGTTTAAAATTAGATATAGACGAACAAACGCGAAGCGCGAGTTTACTGTTAACACATTCGCCATTCGCCTCGAGCCTCACGCGAATATGTAATTAAGGCGTTTATTAAATAATAATAATATGTAACGATGGCTGCCTGTCATAGAATAGATCTACATAAGGTGTTATATAGATCTATTATGTTCTCTATACACACATTTTAATATTAATATTTAGTAAAACAGTTTTGAAAGTCAAATCTCTATAAATTATCTGTAATATTGTCGAGTAATGTCTAGACTAAGTTATTTCGTATTAGTTTGGAACTCGATTTGAACTTGGTAAGTAAATTATACTTCATGGAATAGACTGATTTATTCTGGGAAACATTTTTAATAATTATACCCCAGTACATATTATTATCAGCACTTTTTAAAAGACGAAGAGCTTCAAACTTATTTTATAACTACTACGACTTTAACACTAGATTTACCAGACCAGTCATTTAGACTGGTCGTGCAATTTCAATTCAAAATTCCTACTATATTACACATATTTTTTTTCAGAAATGATGTTATGACTTTCGTAGCTATAATTAGAGAGTACGTTTTATAAACTTAATGTTATTTTATATACATTAGTTACAAATATATTTTTTGTTGTTGACATATATTCAAATCGCTGGTATATCTAGTGTTAATACAGTTATTTTAGGCGGCTATGATTTCAACAGTCTGTTTTTAATTTAGAATACGATCTAAGCATATACTGAGAGCGCTACTTTTTCGCAGCTAAAAGATTCAACATTATTTCTAGCAGTTATTTTTTAAATCAAATAATAGATAAACCAGTTTCAAAATTAATTCATTACTTACCCACCTTTAGTCATGACAGCGCAATGAAAAAAATACTTCACAGCAATATTAATTCTATTACATTTGATAAACTTTACATATTAGCTTTCTTAAAAGTATTTACACCTCCGCCAACTTACAGTGTCAGTCTTAATTGTATGGTCGTCAATATATAAAAATCATGTTTTTAATTTGAAATAATCTCTTTTGATCAGATTGAAAATTACCTAGAGCATACCTGCGCATATAATTCAAACCAATGTTAAGTTAAAATTGTAATGTATTTAATATATTCTCATACAAAATATGTATATATACAAATAGATCATAAAACAACCTTATGAATCTGTCTAGAGAGAAAAAGAAGAGTTTAAGCTTAGTTATTACTCTAAAATCAAACGTTCTTCAGGCTGTTTCCCAGTTTACTTTCAATTCTGATTAAAAATTCTTTGATTGATTCCATTTCTGCTGACATCTTTTCTATTTTCAGATTCATTTCATCAATAGGTGCCTTCCCATCCTCATTAAAATTATGTATTTTATTTTTAATTCCTGCCATATCATCATCAAAATCGTCCAGGCGTTTCATTAATTCTTCATGTCTCTGCCTATTTCTCTGGCGTCTATTGTCTATACTTTTCACTGCTTCTGTTTCATCGCCTTCTTTCTCATTCTTTTTGACAACAGCTCTATGAATATCATTTAACATGTCGTTAAAAACTTGCACACCCAACTCATCGTCTTGTTGTTTTTTCTGACTTTGCGCTTTATTGAAAATTGCATCTCGTAACTTTGAAGGGAGCCGTTTGTAATGCCTTGGTCTTCCTGGCATTAAAGTAACAGTGCTGTTGACATTACGTTTGCTTTTAATTTTGTTATTGGCTCTTTTTGGTAAAATTTTGCTGAATAATCGGTTGTAAACCAAAGTATCGAGGGTACTCAAGAACCCAACCTGTTTATCCAATCTTCTTATATTACCCAATATTTCTAAGTCATTGATATCGTTTACCGCAACACCAACCATTAAGTTCATGAGGACAATAGCAGCCAGAATTAAAAAGGCCACGAAAATAAGACGTACAATTTGGAATGAAAAAGCTAGTTCCTTAGAATGATCTTCATCGAATAACGAGTCATATTCAAATTCTGATGTCATCATGACTACAGTCTTAATTAAAGCTGCCCAAGGCCCTTCGAAGGGTGTTTGAGATCTGAACTGAATCATGAAACTAAGCGAGAAACCGATCACGAGAAACGCAAACGTAAGAAGAATCTGTAAAAAACATATTTATTGTTAATTATAAACTATTTATTTGTTATTTCAGATGTTAATATTTAATTATACTAATACTATACCGTAAATATGAACCCAGTTAAAATTAACAGTTACCCAGTTTAAATATTAATCAACATGATCTCACTATAGTCATTACTTTATATAGTGAAGCTATTATAGATAAAGTTCGCCTGACAGGGAAAGGTTACGTTTTTATTACAACGGCTTTAAGGTGCATTTTTACAATTGGCTACGCATGTTCAGATATATAGACTTATCCATTACTAATTTCGCGGATTTGCGATATCGCCGACGAAATTTTATTTGACTTTATCAATAACTGACATAATAGAACATAATTTTAATATGTCGCCAAGGTGACAGTATATTAAAGTGATACAAATAATTGGGAATAGTACTCGTGTATCATATATAAATTATATGTGTGTA
The DNA here is from genome assembly GCA_943193645.1 of Acentria ephemerella. Classification (NCBI taxonomy): domain Eukaryota; kingdom Metazoa; phylum Arthropoda; class Insecta; order Lepidoptera; family Crambidae; genus Acentria; species Acentria ephemerella. Next base: position 6,071,272 of record OW971898.1, on the reverse strand, counting down.
TATATATAAACATAATAATTTGGAGAACTTTGTTGATCCCGACTCCAAGAAATATTGTCTGCGCAAGATTGTAATTTATACTATCATCTTTTTGACTGCCATTATCTACAATGTATTACACTACTATATTTATTCTTGATAGTAGTAGTCTCACCTTAATAACATTAGAGGCGACTTTTCCAAACATTAGGACGTAGTAACCCCAGTTCGGGAATCTCGACAGCAAGAACATCATTTGGATCCAAGACAATAACAAGGCGATAGTAGCTACGTGTCTTGGCCACTCAGCGTCTGAAGCGGAGGTAATCATGACTGAAGGAGGCAAGACGATAGCCAGGCCGATTGAACCAAATTTAACCCACGTTTCCAGTTGGAAGAAATATCTGCTACTTTTTACATTCATATAAAGAAGTTCCTGTCAAAAAAAAGTAATTAGAAACATGTATGTAGATATTGTATGAGCTCGGTATCATATTAAGCACATTTATTCAAAATCTTATTAAAGTTTTGTTCACGTATGCAATTTGTATATCTTGCAGTAATTTATTAGTGTAAAATACTAATAAATTCGATGTTATTTGTCACTCATACTGAATCGTTTAATTTATCATACATCATTGTTCTCCCGATTATTATCAATTATAATTTTTCTGTAAAGCATGAAGACCCTTGCCCTTATATTACATGTGCGAAATCACGAAGTGCATCATTAAGCTTATAGTAAAAGTTTAATCGATGGTCTTGACAAATTACTTACTTGTAGTAATAATAAAAATATAGTCGAATAAACAATATATCCCCAAATCGAAGAATCCAACCAAACGGGCTTTTCTTCCATAGTGTCCTTGTAAAAGAATACGGAAACAGCAAAAACTGTTAATGACATTACGAATATTGCATAAAATGCTATAATTGTGTAGAAAAATGGTAACAACGCTTTCCATTTAAAATATAAAAAGCTTTCAACCAACGGATGAACGAGCAGTTTCTTTTGGCCATATCTGTTTCCAGTTTTTAACAATGCTTCGATAACTTTCATCTGCTCCATTTCACAATCACTCGGCATTAATATTCTGTAATCAATAGTGACTTTACAACTTGGATCCTGAAGATTGAGTTCATTTATTGATATGTAAGAATCAAAAACATCCTCCATAAACTCTGTTGGTTTGGACAGATTGTTTATAATCATATCTATAGCTGATCTTCTAAATTTCTTGGGTCCGTCTGTGTATCCTGCTAGATTGGCACCTTCTCTTAATAGTAACACAATTACATCTCGACTACCGTGATGGGAAGCTGAATGCAAAGGAAACCATCCCATACCATTTACTTCGTGTATGATCGTCTTATCAAACTTAAGTAAAAGCTTAGCTATTTCAGAATGATTTTTTACTGCGGCTACATGCAAAGGAGTAGATGACTTATGCGGGCTGCTTGTTGTTCTTAATCTAATATCAGCATTTCTTGATAGCAAAAGTTCAACACATTTAATATGGTTCTCTGAAACTGCAAAGTGAATTGGTCCAAAACCCCGTCTATCCCCAGCAGTTAAACTATTTAGCATTACCTCTGTAACTAAATGATTATGGTCAAGAAGTATTTCAAGGACTTTGTCATGACCATACTCTGCAGCAACGTGAAAAATATTGACATCTCCACTTAATGTAATTTTGATAGAAGCTCCTTCATCTAAAATAGCTCTCACGCACTCTATATGACCGTTTTTAACTGCTTTAAAGAGAGCAGTCTCTCCTTCTTCATTTTGATAATCAATGGAATCTTTTTGCTTTGCGACACTGAGAATTTCATTGAGAACATCTAAATTGCCGAGTTTTGCTGCCGAGTGTATAGGCGTTTCACCGTCGTTTGCCTGAAAAAAGGAAAGCATTACTTAAAAATAAGTAAAAACTATATTGTATTGTAGTGAAGAAAAAAAATGCTTACTAAAATAATATTACCTTTAAATTTACATCAGCGCCAGCTTCTAATGCTACGCATACTCCTGGCACCCACGCAGCTTCGATAGCAGCTTGTAAAACTGTGTGTCCTTCTCTGTCTTTAACGTCTACCACCGCTGATAGAGGGTCACTGTCGTTTCTACCTTCATTAGCTAGTATCTAAAAGATATTCTGTATTTTTATTTAATCTGATTTAGACATTTTATACAGTTCATTTTTATAATTAATTTTAAAGAAAATTTTGCCTATTTTAAGATATGATAAATAATTTATTGAGAAATAATTATAACTACTTCGTTGTTTAACTTCATAATTTTCGTCTAAACTTTCAGGCTTTTATTAGAATACTCGTAAATTCTATACAATACCGAATAAAAACTTTGCTTAGAGTAGATTTTATTGCTTTAATATATGATATATTTTTAAGTTCTTTAATTTTACAAAGTCCAGTACAGACAGTATTCAGTGTCAAGTCAAGTTTCGTGCTGTTTAAGACCAGTATTGAGTAACATTAACTGATTATTTAGTAGTTAAATGAGATTGTCTAATTTAACTGCATTGGACTCCATAATAATATCTCATAATTATCATTGCCAGACTAGTATGCAAAATTAATTTGCAAAAGAAAATATTTCTTTTCTACACTGTAAAATTAGAATAACTGTTCTTTATTCCAGAAAGTTATCTGCCGTCTGACAGCAGAATAAAGGGAATTTCTTAACAGCACCTACATCAACAGAACATGCAACTAATGAAGGTAATAAAGGATAGACTACCAAGTACAAACAGCAGCGATTAGTGCACGAATGCTGAGAATTTTTTATTCAGTCTTCCAAGGAAATTTCCAACTGTTTGCTAATCATTATTTGTTCTAATTTGTAAAAACAGAAGCTGGAGCGTAGTCACGGAATAGAAGTTAATCAAATTATGTGCATAGTGAATTGATATTACGTCCTGTTTGGACGCAACCTACGGCATCTAGCGGCAATTGGGTGAAGCTAAGCGCGCAACTGACTTCATGCGATAGCTGCGGGCGATGCTATCTATATTATTGCTACCCTCCCTTCATTCTGACAATTTTATAAGATTTAATAAAATCTTATAAAATTCATCTTATAAAATGAAAATAAATGTTAAAATTTAAATATTGTAATTAAATTCGTCATTGATGAGCACCTTACGACCCTAACACGTCCACATTTTTATAATAAATAGTAAATGACTTCATTGGAGTGGCAATTTACCAAATTCCATTTACCTGATTGATTAGCAAACATCCAAACATATAAGCTTTTACGTACGACTTTTTCAACCCAAAATTTTAACTTGATCTTCAGTTTATGCAACTTTAATTACAAACAGGTTCTTTCTTCTACAAATTATATATATCTGTTTTGGGAGATTGCTAGTGATCTTTTTATCATCTGTAGATGCCTATGTTTGTCTCGCTGGGTACAAGCCTTCCTACATTGGAGGAACACATGAGGATCTTTGGTCATAACACCACCACACTTTCAAATGAGACTTAGTGGGTGGAAGAGATAATCATTACAACTGGCACCAACAGCTTAACATGCCTTCCCAAGCACGGAGCTCAAGATAATAAATTTGATTGAAACGTCCAGGGACCAACAATTGCGAAAGTTGCATTGTCTTCGTTATAGAAACCAAACCTTCTATAGACTCTATGCCAACGAGCTCCTCGTATGATCTTAGTATTTCTTCTTCAATTCGCGATTCATTTGATTGCTGATGATTGAGAAGAAACATTTATGCTTGTACTGTAACCCTTACTTACTTTCAACGGCTCTTCCATTTCTTTCTTCACGCAAACATGCAAAGGTGTCTCTCCAGCTGCATTCAAACAAGCAACAGAAGCCCCTATTTGCAGAAGCTCTCTGATGACGTCCACATTATCTAGCTCCACGGCAGTGTGAAGTGGCGTTATGATGTTATTAAAGCTTGGCGTCATAGTATTATGGCGACCACCAGCATTGAGAATGAGGCGGATTACTTCTGTGAAACTGAAATCAATTTCGTTTTACACCAGCTGTAATTCGTATAAGATTTTCGAATTTCGAAAGAAAGAATAAAGGTGAAAAATGATAAATTTATTTTGGTATCACACCAAAATAAATACTTCTAATAAATTTAAGGCTGTATACTATAACTTGCCAGCTATTCTTGCGTACGCATTTATATTATTCACTCACTTAGTAGCATCAACCTCTATATCATAGTAGTAAGCATAGCCAGCGACATCCAGCGCTGTTCTGCCCATCTCATCACAGATGTTAGGGTCCGCACCCGCAGCTAGGAGAAGTCTGGTGCAATGACGCCGTGCAATAGCCGTGGCCACGTGCAGCGGCGTCCATCCTGGCTGTAGGAGTGGGAACTGTTGGAGAATAGGAAAGATTTCATTATAAAAACAATATCAGAACCGAGAGTTTTGATGTCGTATAAATTGTTTTTGGTGAGCGACTTAAAACGTTCATGTTAAACTAGCATCTAAATTACAGTAAAACCAAAAAACCCTACCTCTTTAACTGCAAATTTAAAATTAAATTTTTATTTATGTAAATATAATATCAGTGAAATCTTCAGATGCTTTTAGAACTTACAGTTCCTTCAATATTTTTGCAGTCGTGGTCTATGTTGTCCTTCCAAGTGTTTGGCAGGATGGTCTTGACATCGCCAAGATCACAGCGCACGTTTACCATTGCTTTGGTCTTTTCGCACAACTTCTTGATATCTTCTTCAGCTTCTTCAGACATACTCTCGCTGACTACCCGATCGACCATATCTGAGGCAGATTACAATATGTACACTAATTGCCGTTGTCTGGTTTATAGAACTGAAATTTAATAATGTTTAGTAAATCTTGTTAAATGAAAGAATAAATAAAAACTCCATGAAACTTCCAGTAAAACTCCTTAGTCAATTTGAAAACCAATAGACGTATAACAAGAAGAATTGATATGTCATTTGACAATTTGGCTCTGTGTAATAACTATTAAAATTGCATTTTGAGCTTCGCAGATATAAAAGAACATAAATTTACTTAGTATACAATGGAGATTGCACAGAATTATATGGTTTGTAACATTTTTTATTCATACAAATCAGTCTCTTGTCTATACTTATACTGAGACAAATTGATCTCGTTTATCTTAGTAAAGCCAGGAGATGATTTCAATGATAAGCACCATTTGAAAGATTTTAACCTCGCATTCACAAACGAAGTATTCGTCTAGGGAGGCATATAATTGATCCAAATGAAAACTACTGTATATGGAAACTACTAAATACTGTAGGACTTTACATTTTTACATATCATATATCTTACTTGACTTTACATATATATCTCTATGTATTCATAGGGAATAATTTGCAAATTTTGTACAAACAAGGGAGATAAGACGCAATAATAAACTTGATGTGATCAAAATGTAACATGACTTTTTAGCACCTATGTATTCTTGTGACAAGCTATAACAAAACTGGGATAACAATCTACCATTATCCGTCGATGGTGAGTCACTAAAGACCTTTTAAGGTCGCCCTGAAGAAACTAACGACTAGAATAACTCAAGAACAAATATGACAACAGAAGAAAAACTGCACATTATTTTATATATTTCATTGCCGTTAATTATTTAATATCCTACATATTTTAGGGGCCTATAGCCACCAACACGATGAGCAGAATCAACGAGAACGGAAACGTGGTTGGAACTATCATTGTGAATTGTGAAGGTAAAGGTTGTTTTTGTCCAGATCAACCTTATTTTAATACCACTAAAGTAGTAATGATTTATCAAACGATCAAAACGGTAAGGTAGAAATTAAGTATACGGCCATTTTGTGGGTAAACAGTAACCTTGCTGATAACTTTGCCTTTAGACGTTTGCTAGTATCAACACTAGAGGTTTTACTTGAGGGTTACCTTCTCCTTAAAAACATTTTTAGGTTTCATTTTTTTCAAGAATGCTGTAAGCGTTTGAAATTTGAACTTCTGTAGGTAGTTTTCTCACAACTTTTTGTATACCTAAAGTGAAAGGATAAATTCAAAAAGTCTTTTGATGATGATAAAACAAATTCATAGTCGACGGATTTCACAGAAAATAAAAATTAGGATAATTTTCAGGTTTCCCAGAAACTACAACCCTGGATAGCTTGACAGCTGCCACCTACTCCACACACATGAGGAATCTATCACATTTTGCATCTAATGCTCTCAAAGAAGTTGTACGTTTTCATTTTATTGATATGGTTTAATATCCACATTGTTTTCCAAATAACTAAACAGTATTACAATTTAGGAACTATAACGTTCAAGCTATATTCCTAACTGAAATAGTTCTTTGTAACAAAAGTACTGGGAACATTATTTTCATTTATCCTTCAGTTGGCACTACGCTGTGGCTCTAACAGACTTTAAAATATATAGAGTTTCGTTTCAGGATGTGACCGATGAACTTGTGGTTCTTCGATTGGTATCACGAAAGACAGAAGCTGTGGTCGCACCAGACAACGAGTTTCATCTGATAGTTGTCATGAGACGATCCTGAATTTGCATTCCTGGAATTGGTTTTGTTCATCACTTTTTGTGGCTTCTGCTAAAGCTTTTTTAAATGTACATTACTGCTAGATATGTTTATTGTATGATTATTGTATAATTTTAATTATACTTCAAGACTTTAAAAATTTGTTTTAGTAGTAACTAGTTATTTGTTTTGTACACATCATAATAGCTTACAACAAAGATGAGGTTCTCAATTCGACTGTGTTTGTTTTTGTATGTTTGCTACACGATTTCCTTATCGATTGTGAACCTATTTTCCAAATTACTTAATTATTCGATAGAACTATTAGATACACTAAGTTAGGATCTGATCATGGATTCCTCGGTTATTCCATGGTAATTCAATTTTTATAGCATATTTGATATTTTTTTCTAAAGCTATTAGACAAACAGATAAATCGACAATGCTGAAGGTCGAAAGATTAGAAATTTTACACTCAATATTGTATAAAAAATAAAAAGAGTTTTAAATAAAACCCTATTTTAAATCACTAAATAGACAAAATAATTCAACGTAAGAATTCATCCAAAATTGTTTCCAGAAACGATAGACAGTGAAGCTGTGTATTCCAAAAAATAATTTTAATTTAGATAACTTAATTAAGAAGACTTTTTAGTATTTTGAAGTTTGTTTTAAGTTTGGTTTTTTATATTGATAAAATTAGAAAAATTAATCAGTGTTTGAAATTTTATAGTTTTGGTATTTATTGGATAACGAATTTGTAATAGGAATTAATTTTACTAAAAAAGCGGTAGTTAATTTATATTATAATTATAATTGCAACACCAAAAGTACCCTATAACAGTCAAAAGGAAGCATTATGTGGACAGCACTGGAGTCCTATTCGCAGGAAATTATGAGCCTCAAACCCCTTACCTTCAGGGAAGTTCAGTAAAATAGCTAGCTGTCTGGCATTTCCTGCCCAAGCTGCCAAGTGAAGGGGTGTTCTACCAAGCCTGTCCTGCCGGTTCTGCTCTGCTCCAAACTTGACCAGGAGAGACAGAGCGTCGCCACCACATAAAGCCGCGATGTGGCATGCCGAGACACAGTCTTGTCTGCAGGTTGCATTTGGGTTGGCACCGGCTTTAAGGAGTCTGCAAAGAAGTTCATAAAAAATTATCGGATTTTTCGTTTTGTTCATTCAAAAAGGCATGTACATAATGCACATGTGGACGGCAACGAGATGGACAGTAGGTCTGCATGCTGGACTATTTATATGAACTCCTACTACTACTTACCATCTAGGAATGTCGTGTCATTTGCTGTGCTTTTAAAGCCAGAATTGGTATATTTAGTGATTCTGTCGTCATTAAGATAATCAGTTTAAATTGGAACACTTCAAGTTGTCACGGTTCGACCTAGAAGTGACACGTGCATTGCTAAGTGTATAAAAACATTTCACGACTCCTTAATGACCCTATGAACCTGGGAGTCAGCAAAACTTGGAGTTTCGCGGGATTTTTTCCAGTTTAATGGCAGTGTGCCTGATTTTGAAAGATCTAAATCTAAACTTTAGTATATTTCTTTCTCTCATTATGTAAAGGATAGCAAAAAATTATAAATGTCATAATGGCTTTGTATCCAAGATCCTGGAAATTGAATGAATTGGCTCGCAGAGTTTTTGATAAGCGTCGCTATTTTGTCATGATGACGAAAGACATGAAATAGTAATGCATTATGTATTCCATATATTGAAGAATGAAACTACACCCTTTTCATATCTTGTTGGCACTCAATGCCTAAAATAACAAAAGCTCTACCAGATTTTGGTAGACTTAAAAAATCAAAAACGAAATATATTTATAAATAGGTAAATATTTCGTAAAACCTGCATTTTTATAAGTTTATTGTAGTCGAAAATTGACCTCATCAATCTAAATGTCACATTTCATTACAATAACATTGAAAAAATTAATTACACTGAGTCCAATAATAAGAGTGGCTGACGTGGCCCATAGCATTGCGAGCCTGGAGTGGCAGTTGGCAGGGCATATTGCAAGGATTGACGGCCATTAGAGCAGAATGGTTCTGAGTTGCGCAACTCAGAACCATTCTGCTTAAACGCAGTTGGTAGACCTCCATCAAGGCGGACTGACGAGCTAATTAAGGTCTCGAGAAGGAGCTGGCTGCGGAATGCGCAGGACCGATCGGAGGATCCTTGGAGGAGGCCTTTCCTCTAGTAGATGCTCTCAGCTTATTAGCCGAGAGCATCCACTACTTATATTTACTTATAAATTACACTGAATTTGGATTTGAAGCGTGTTCTTCAAAATCAGGTCCAGATGGTATCTTTGTTGAAATAAATAACTTATAACTTTCAAAAATTGTTTGATTAATATTTGTCCTGATTTTATTATTTAAATACCTTGATGGCACTCACCTTTCTACCTCCTCGACTTCATTCTCTTCGACAGCAGTAAGTAGCTCCGTGTTTAACCTGCGTAGGCGTCGATCGCTTCTCCTCCACTTCCTTGGCAGGGCAGCTGCTGTCTCCGACATTGGTGTGTTATTCACCGTGGATGGAGCGGTGGACGGTGTCATTGCCATGTCCAAGTTGGACAATTGTAAAAAGCGCGGATGTTGCCTGTTAATAAAAGTTTAAGTATATCTTTTCTCAAATAAGATGTTATAAAATTTAGTATTTGATAATATTTTTTATGAAGACATAGTATGTCAATTATAAATAAATATTGCAGTACCAGTAGTATATCTGCAATCAATATTTTCTTAGACTACATATAGCTTTTAAACAACTGTTTTATATAAATTAAACGCAGTTAAACTACTAGACGGGAGTATTGGAAGAAAATATGGTATAGTATGGTCGAAAAATATTACATAATTTAATGACTTATTTTACTCATATGTGGAACAATTAAAACATTTAAGAACATAGTAGTGAAGTCCATTTAAATAGAGCTTTTATATTTGAAAAAAAAAATTGATCGTGACGTAAATAATTATTAACTCGTATTTTAGTTTTAGACAAACTTGGGCATATACACCGACAATTATTTTTTTTATTTGATTAAACACATAATTATGTGTTATGTAGAATAAATACGATTGTTTACTCCTGATAATTTGGTCCCAGATTGAACTAATTCTATTCGGAATAGAATTGATACCTGCTTCTAAAGATTTCGCGAAGACTATATATCGACCGTTAAAGGCTTTTCTAACTTAGGAACTTGTCACGGAGTAAGCAGTAACAGTTGTATCACAGCTTTCCAAACTTAACTTATCAACCGACCGTAACACCCCCTTCTTACTAAACTTTGATGAGACAAAATCTCTCCTCTGATGCTCAATTTGATAATATATTTGTATTGACTATGAACAAAGACACTTTCCGTGGTTGAACTATCATATTTTTTTATGTAGAGCTACTCTGTGCTTCGGAAGCTATGTAGAGCTGTTGGTGCCATTGGGCCAGCGTAGTGGTGTTATGGTCCAAATACCTTTGTATTTTCTCATCTAGGAACGCCTGTGCTGGGAGCATTGGGACATAATATAGACTTATGTTGGGTGGTTAAAATGAGGTGGTGGAAAATCTAAAGAATAGCATATAAAACTATTAATCATTATAAATTGGTAATTTCCAATAGTCCAGGAAATCGTCTAAACTAAATTATTAGACGTACTGTACAATATTCTTATTTCATCAATTTATTACGTATTTAATAAATAATAAGGCAGGTAGTAGGTAAAACGAAGTGTACATCTTTTAATAGATAATTGTTTCATTAGACAGATTTCACCTTTAGTAGATTCCGATTTAGAAAAGTTCTACTTTAAAACTCACCGTAAGTCTGTGAGGCTTATATCGGTGGGTCTGACGGGGAGTGTAGCCTGACCATCCCCCAGCAGAGGCTCCAAGTGGTCTTCATCCTCTGTAACACCCAGCTCCACATCTAGAAGAGGAAAGATATATTTTTAACTATTGATTTTTCTTTTGGTATTCTTAACGAGGTAGCTCGAGGTAGCGATCCTTTATCTCCTCTAATGGTAAGTGGAGATAAGACCGAAGTACGTACGTGAATAACACGCGGTTTCCTCAACCATGGAGGAATCTTACCTCCAACTGCTTGGACACAACAATACTATTTACATTATTATTATATCGGTATACTTAGATAAGGTAGTGGTAGCTAGCTAGGACAACTACGAAAAAGTCCTACCACCGATAATATCGAGCAGAAAATATCTACCCCCACTGGGAATGGAACCATAGGCGGTAAGGTGCAGTATTAGGTGTCGAAACTCTGAATAGTGTAGTTATTATTTGTTACCAAATAAAGTACCTATTTACTTTACGTGACCCATTTACTTCTGAGCTATATTGTGTTGAAGTAGGACACACAATACTGGACCTTGAAACCTTACGATGTAGTTGTTTAAATAGCCGAGGCAGTTTTAGGAAAGTATTGAGAGAGCCGACTCTTTATATTTTTGCCGTGAACGACGCTATCGATGGTATCAACTTTGTGGATAGTTCAGTAAGACTAATATCAAGCAAACTTTTAAACCTGTGTAAGATAATCGTTGTCCTTGCGTCCTTAATTTTGTCAAAAACATCGTCCCTCACAAAACACCTTGAATATCTTTCAAACTTTTTAAACACTCATAAAAAACTAGACTTTTAATATTTAACAAAAACATTATTCGACACATCTTAAGATAAATTACAAAGTTACACAAATTAAGATAAATTACACTCAATAAATTTATCAAAACTATTTAGTTCTCGAATATTAACATTTTTATCAATCTATTAGTAATAAGTAATTAGTTTTTTGAACTAATATATAGCAACAAAAAACATTTTTCTATAAAACATTTACGTTACGTACAATAACACTAAAATTGAACGTTGTATGAACGTTTCGCGTTATAACCAGCGTGCCTCTCTGTCTGTTTTCATTTAGTTACCTAAAATGACTAAGTAAATTTGGTAAATTACTTCAAAGCTATTTAAACACATTAAGATTGGCTGTTTTTTTTAGAATCTTAATGGAAGTCGATAAGATTGTCTTAATTGTACTGGTTGTTATTAACAGAATATTTTTCTATTTATATCTCGACCTGTTCTATAAGCATATCAGTTAGCTCAATCATTTACGTCAGGTAATGTCAAGAAAAGATGATGATGATTTTTTTTGTGGTTGGATTGCCTGCTAGTTCACTCCCACCTACTCCCCAATCAATGGGGAGGGGTTTCTGCGGTAGTTCTAAGTGGTTAGTTGCGGGGAAGAAAGTCCCTCTACCTGGTTCCATCAGGTTGAGCTTTAAAAAAAGATCGTCCACCTGGTAGTAGAACCATCACCTACAGACGCTTGATAAGTACTACTGGTGTGTTGAAAATACACTTGATGACGACTGATGCGTAAAAATCCTAGAGACAAGAAATGATAATGTCTCTCATACCCTTTTTTTTACGAGGAGGAATCCATTTATGGTTCTACCCGCCACTGGCTAAGCGACGGGCGTGTTTGGGGCTCACTCAGTACCGCAATAGAGCGGCACTGAGAATACCCACTAAAACTCCCCGGTAACTCCATTGCCCTTGCCTGGGTTCTGCACGAGAAATTCACTAGGTCAATGTCTCTCATACCCTGTAATAACACTGGATATCTTTATCTCCACAGTGATGAAAGCAAACTGCTCGCTTTACTGTTTTTACCATTTAGCTGTAGAATTCACTAACTGTTTGAGTGCTACTACCTCACTAAGAATACTGAACCTCCCCGGTAACTGCGGTATCCTTCACAGGGATGACCTCTTTTTCCGTTCGTAAAATAAAGTAATTGCGCACGCGCGGGTAGTGTAGGGCCCACCCGGGCAGTGTGGAACTCGTGGCACTGAAGCCCAATACCCATTCCAAACCAACGTTGACCTTCGTTGTCAGGACTTTGACACAGCGCAGGGTACTTTACGCAAACTACTGCACAAAAGTGTAAAAGCCCCGTTAATTGCCGCTACTGGGCCCAGGAAGGTGAAAACATGCCCATATTTGGTATTATAAAACTCTCAAGGATAAGCTACGCTCTTGTAATTCACCAGACATTACCCAAGCGTTCGACTCAGGTGATCCTACTGGCGGGTCAGATATTCATTCATCAAATTTATTACTAAAGTTCGAAGCAAATACACCAAAATTCCTTACAAAACTGGTTATCCTACTTGTTACATCACGAACACAGAAATGCTGTTAACATTTCTATTATAGCGGCAGACTTAGATAAGATGGTGGTAGGTAGAGTTAAATCTACTACCAAAGCATGCAAAAAATAAACCCCCCCCCCCCCCCGACCTTTAGATCTGAGGTGGTGGTGTCTTCAATGAACCACAGAGGTAGTTGTATAAAACTGATGTGAAGTTAAAATACACTGGTTGAAACAATGCAAACACATGTGTCCATAGAAGACAATGTTTAATCACAAAAAATGCAATCAATTATCAAATAGGCACATTATAAATTGTAGACCTTAATCAGTTACAGCATGAGTCATTATTCAACCGAATTATTACGGTATAATGTACAGTCATCTGTACATTTAATCGAATCTATCAGTTGTCAACAATGATAAAATGATTTGGTTAGGTATTATCTACCTATTAGGATAATAAGAAAATATTTTCAAATTTTATACACCAACTATATATGTATTGATATATTAAACAATACAAATCACATACACGCTATATCTTTACTGATGTTATGAAGCCGATGAGTAGGTTGGAATTTAAAAATTATTTTTGTGTTGGATAGTCCATTTATCAAAGAAGGTTTAGGTTATATAACATTTGACCTGGTGAATTGCTCGTGCAGAACCCAGGTTACCCCCGTGAAGGGCAATGGAGTTACCGGGGAGTTTTAGTGGGTATTCTCAGTGCCGCTCTATTGAGGTACTGAGTGAGCCCCACACACGCCCGTCGCTTAGTCAGTGGTGGGTAGGTCCGTAAATGGATTCCTCCTCGTAAAAAAAATATAAAAAAAAGGTTACATAACATTTGTGTCAGAACGAACTCAATGCGGACGCAGCCGCGGGCGTAAGCTAGTTTCTAATATATTCACATGTTACAGGTATACACAACATGACTAAAGAGTAGAAGTTATAGAATCACATAATACTGGTGTTATAATTAAGTTAAGGTAATGTTAATATTAATATTTTGGTATCCACAGACTACTAACATCGAAGCAGTCTGTGCCTCGGCATAAGCTGAGCGGGACCTATTTGGTTTACAAAATAATTATTGTGTATTATTTTATATCCTTTTGTTGTATTGAAGCAAATGAAGTTTTATTTGTCCATTGATTCATTCTAGTGTAATTAGTTAGAGTGAGTTAGATTTTAATCGATTTTGGCTACATGCTTGACAGCTTTATTGAAATTCAACTGTCCTTCAAAAGGTTATTTTCTTTGCCTACTTACGAACTTTTTTCGAAGCAACCCTCTTTAGTACAGATAAACTCTCATGGTACGTAATTACGTGACCACAAATATTCATTGCTTCCAGTCCAATCCAACGGTTGACTGAACGGGCAACCAGATCGGGAAGCTTTACGAGACGCGAAATGTTATTAAGGAAACTAAGTAGGTATATCGAAACTCGGTCGATATTGCAATCTTATTTTGCCACAATAATAGGTATTCAAACACAACATTACATTATGTATAGTGATAAAGAAATATTATTCTTTAAACATTGAAAAAATACAAATAGGTTAATAATTTCTAATATATAAAAGTATAAATTTTTAAATATTGAATCGGTCGAATGTTTTGTCAAATTTATTGGAATAAAATTTGAACTTCGAATAAAAAAAAATATATGTACAAAAATATCGACCGAACTAATGATCAAGCTAATGATAAATAGCAAGTGTCGGTCGGTTGGTTAGTCAATATGCTCTGCAATTACGTAGCGACATAGCATCGCTTAGTGCATATTATCGGTTGTACTATGAAGAGTGATTTTAAGAGAGCAGAGAGAAGAGCTTTGTAACCTCATCGCCGATCTACAGTATTAATCATTCAGGGTTTCCACGTCTACTTCACGCACAAAGAGATATCGTGACTCGTTTCTTCGTCGCACAGGTATAGCATGGAATCCTTGCTGACACACATATTGCTTCATAGAATATAAAATATCCTTATTGTACATCAACTAATTCAAAAATAGAAATACATAGGGAACAGTTTACCAATTTTGTGTAAAGGTCGTCCCTTCATACGCTGTATGAAGGTCGTCACTTCATACAACGTACCTACAAAGAGCCATGAAGGTACCATGCTTTTGGAGCTAGAAAGGTACAGGCCAGGGCAGTATGTCGCATGCTGCAGTAGCCTAGCTAACTAGACTATGTGAATTCTCCTACTGATTACCGTCAGGCGGTGTCAAGTCAGTTCTTTCCATTAAAAAGTAATTGTCTCCCTTTCCATTTTCACTGCTTATTTTATCAATTTCACCAATCACTGCTTCAGGGCCAAAATAAGGAAGCGGTGTTACTTAGCCAATCATTTTCATTTCATTCTTTCAAGATTCTAAAAAAGAATATAACTACTTTCTTCTTAAATACGACTTACCTTTATTTTGTGACATTATCCCAAATTTTTATAACCAACGCAACTCCCATGCACAATTTTTATTTATATAACTCATTAAAAAACATTTAACATGTCCACGCAAATGTATATTCTTCGAATTACTAATATTTTTTAGTTTTATTATAGAGCTAAGAATGAACAGAGCGGGTAATGAAAAATAATAAACAGCGTACTTGACCAATGATAACTTAGAAAAAAATCATAATTCCTCCCATACAATTCATTACTTTTTATATTGTTAAGTATATTCTTAATCTGTTAATTTTAGTATCTACCAACCAAATAGGTGCATATAAATATTAGAAAAATAGATAACATTGTGTTAAATGGTAATGTACATTTATGAATACTTTTCTCGCTCTTACAGTTCATTGACAAGCGATTAACTGTCAAAATATGTTTTGTACCTTTTTGCTTTACATAACTGTAACAATATATTCTTAGGTATTTCTACTCGTTTTTATGTTTGAACAAATCTAAAAGACTCTTAGCTCTACCTTTTCAAGATACGCGTTATCGACAGATAAGATAAACGGAAACTCTATCGGTTACCTTGAAGATTTAATTTTAAGAAAAGACTTTGTGTTCACCGGTCGTCGTGTCGAGTCGACTTTTCTGTGCATACATCATATATCATCACTTAAAAGGAACTGTTGAATGTTAGAAATGGCGTAATTCCTTACCAGCACACGTATTCCCTCCTTCCTTTAAAAGAGACGTGAAGAAGCACTTTTTGAGCCGGCAAGGTGAGGGTGGCTAGGGCAGTATGTCGCATACTTCACTAGCTATCTACACATATGGATTCCTCTACTGCTTATCATTATCATCAGTCATTTGCCGAGCTTTATTTAAAAAAAACTCACAAACTTATTTGTATCAATTAAGTTTGGATTTTTTTTTATATTTTTAAAATAGCTGTGAATAATTTTGTATTTTGTAATACACAGAAATTTTTAAGAATATAAAGATAAGAATAAATAAAGATAGATAGATATTAATAATATATATATATATATATAAAAGTTCTATTTATCTACTCAAAAAACCGTTATGATATGTAGAGAAAAAAGGCACTAAAATTAAATTATTTATAAAGGAAATAAAATTATTTTTAGGATAGTTCTCACTGGCTCGAGGTGGGTGTGAATGATATAACACCGAAATATTTGGTATAAAATAAGAGCGACTGGACGGAAAGTCGTCACCGCAGCCTCTGAACGATTGCAGCACCAGAGTTGTCTTCACTTTGAAGGAACTTGTAGTCTGTTGGGGAAACCTCTGCGGTGACTTCATTCCACAATCTCAGCGTTCTTAGCAGGCTGTTTCTCTGAAAACGCACACTGTGAGACCATTTAGAATTGTTCCATGATAGAAAACAATGATGATGAAGAGTCAGTATTTATTATTGAACCTTTGTCAATCTCATAAAAAAAGAATAAATTAGGATTTTAAAAACGAACAAATACTTAATGATCAGTAAAGAGTAACAAACATAACTCTTAGCCGATCTTATCTAGTTACAATAAGATATATTTTTGATTGCTATTTTTACCCTTTCGTTTTTACAATACTACCTTCTTTTGATAAGTAGTCAAGAGTTCAATTAAGGTTATTAATTACCTAATACTATAGTTCCTCGTATTGACTTATTGAATTACGTTACCTTTCTAGTTATGATCAAACGGTTGGTATACAGTAATGGTTAAATATTAGAATTGAATTTTGTTCAACTGTAAAGGATGTTTTGTCAGCAAACTGTAGCGAAGTTTCTAAAGGTCGAATATTAATATATGTACACATAAAATTAAAGTTTGATTCTAACCCCTTATATAGCTATTTAGCCCGTCCCTTCAAACTTTCCGAAATAAAACTCTCTGGTAATTCCACTACCCTTCGCTGTGAAGACCTGGGCTCAATTGACAAAGCTATAAGCCAAACAAAATGTACCTTAGAATAAATAAAAAATCTTAGTTGTTACCTCTTCTAGTAATGTGATTAGACCACGCAGTCTAAACTTACTGACTTGGCTAAGCGTAGTGGTAATTCCGTTACAAATCTGTGATTGGCTAACATACATTGACAATGTCTTAACCGCCAATCAGAAGCGAGAAGCGTTGGAAGACTACAGAACACAATTTCAATTAGTGTTCGAGCTCCCCCGGCCCGTTTAAACAGCTCATATCAGCGAGTAAATACAATAAGTGTTCGGGACAAGTTAGATTAAACCAGACTTAAGACTCGGCCTAAACTTTGTGCCACCCCTATCATTGCGGTTTGTTACTAAGGGTGCTGAACTCATAAAAAATACGCCCAAAAATCTTTTTCTAGTTCCTTGATTCCGTGCACTCTGGAAAATTGTCGTAGGTTTGTCAAGAATCTAAGTCAAATTTAAGAGGCATTACTGGTCGTCGCTTTGAGCCCTTAGGCTCATACCCATATGGCTCAATAAAGCACCCTCAGGAAGTTATTGGATATTAATTTTAATTTTCTTATTTAAATGTAAAGGTTATCTGTAACAAACGACATTGAATTGAATTTATAACTAAAAAACATAAAAAAATATTTTGTCATTCCGACACATGGTACAATGATAGTAAATATGACGATTTGGCGTCAAATTATAAAAAAAACTAAATGAGATATTTAGAAATAAAATATTATGTACGAATATATTATACGAATATTACTTTATCGTTAAATCCCTTTGAAGTTTAATGATATTGTTTCGGAAGTGAAACACTCAATTTGCAAATGTTTATTAGAACTGTCAATGTTTGAAGATAACCAAGTTATGTTAATGTAATTACTGACTTATGCATAAAGAAAATAAGTTATTATTATTCATAAATGGGTGGGGTTGCCTACTTCAAAAGCTAATAGTTAAATAAGCATTAATTTATTTTTAGGGTGTCAATATTAACACATCTTTTGTGGGAAACTAGATAACTCGTCATACACCTTTTTATAGTAACGTGCGGGAGACGTGTAAACTCGTTTCGTCGTAAAAAACACCCGCTCTACGCCACCGTCTGTCGGGAAAATGCCCGCATACAATGTGTTAAGATTGAAGAATAAGAAAATATTTTTCGTACTCG
Organism: Acentria ephemerella; assembly: GCA_943193645.1. Taxonomy (NCBI): domain Eukaryota; kingdom Metazoa; phylum Arthropoda; class Insecta; order Lepidoptera; family Crambidae; genus Acentria; species Acentria ephemerella. The sequence goes on along the minus strand of OW971898.1, from coordinate 6,053,015 downwards.
GTAAGATTACAATCGTGAACCAACGATAGGGGTTTTCGCTTCAAAACAAAGTTCACGCCGAAAGGCCGATGTTTATCTTGTGAACAAATAAACGAGCCCCAAGCAACGCGGCCTCTATCGCAAACACACCTTTGTTCATTTAAAGCTGATACTTTAAATCTTATAATTAAGGACAAGTTGTGTGTGATGAAAAATATGCCACCTAAAATTCTATTCTATATATAACGTACGTAGCTACGTAGATTCAATAGTCAACTAATTCAACTGTCAAAAGAGCGAATGCTGACCTGGACCTCTAGTACCCCTAGTGTACATTTCAGTCGAATTAAACCGTCTCAATCGTGTTTGTCGTCATCTGTCAAATAGTATGTAAACGGCGGCAGCGCCTCTGTTGTGCAGACGTATTGTTATTATAAATGGTACTTCGATGTAGTCAAAATCGAAATTTTTCTGATTCCGCTAGCTGAATTACGACAAGTTTTACGCACTTCCTCTGAAGGAAATACGTTTAGTAAATCTTGATAAAGAACCATTGTTTTGTAGGATAAAGTACTACTTTGTTGTCTATATCTTCGAATCTAGGAAATCATATAATGTGGTTAGCATTTCACTTTGTTAGTTCGTTTGATCATAAGCTGTTACCTAGATACGAAATTTTATCAAGGATTTGACATTCTAGAGACCGGTGATGTTAACGGCTCACTGTAATTATACTGAACACCTGACTATCTGCCTACTGGCTACCAACCAACTTGCTACTGACCTACTGGCTACGTTTCACACCGGAATAGCGATCTGCTTCACGTCCCATTCTATTTATTTCTTATGTGGAGTTGAAAGAGATTTTTACATTTTGCTATTTGGAAATACAGAGCGACATTCGCCACTTTCGTCATAATCCGCCTTTCCTCATCTGTTCCTTCCTCACATCATTCCATCTCCCTCCATCCTTCCCGTTTCGACACCGTTCATACAAACAGATAATTTCACTCATACTCATTTACTTATATACTTTCAAGTTTGACCGCCAGTTTGTAGTTCCATTGCAGTCGTACTTACAACGTTATTTGCAGTTGGATTGCAGCTAAGATGCAGTAGATACGTCTGGAGCCATACATCAATATATTTAATTATTGTCATTTCATGTCTAATTAGCGTCATTTGAGTGATTAAGCAAGAGCAGCTACTGATCCTGGTGTTAAAAGAATGCTTGGAAGATGGAACTGGATCTTGGAAGATGGACAGCTGTGATCCCATCATTCGAGGCACAGGAAACATGTTGTCGTGTAGTTAAATGACATTATGTTCCCCATAACACTATATTATACTCATTAAAAAAATAGTTTTAATGCCATAATATTTCATCAAAAAAACTGCTCGAAGAAAAGCGAATCTGCGGCATGCAACCTAAGTATTTTAATAAAAAAAAACATCATAGCCATAGACTATAAAAGCGTAATAGAGCAGTCTCTCGAGCGCGATCCAAGTCGTTATATTTTTAGTGTGTCTCAGACAAATTGCATTGTCTGCCGCCAGGTGTCGTCACAACATTGTTTGCACATTACACTTTTCAAGATTATTTATATAAAGCACAGACGCGACACAACGAAAGGCAAATAAGTCCAATTTAAAGTCAAATATTATAAATAATATTACCAAATCCGGTTGCCGTTATTATATTTGATCATTTACATATGTACACTTGTTAAACATTAATTATATGTCATCCTTTGTAAATCGAGAGGATTGTTTTGATTTCAGAAGAACGGGCAAGAAACTCAGCACTGTCCCTCTATAACGTGAAGGTCACATGTAACTGGGGTAGTGTCCACTAGTCACGAACACAAGGCAATTATTTACAAACGCAAGGCAGTGGCCAGTCAACACTAGAGCTTATCCAGTCATCTAAAGGTGCTATTACCCCAAGAAAATTCCGGCTGTCTTCAAAACTCCATCTGCAGCTTGCAGGCTCAATATCGATAATTATAGCACATTAGTAAATGATGTAAGTCACTAAAGTAATTTTCGATCATAAGTTAAGTTATTAAATAAACATTAAAATTCTGCTTAGACAATTACTTATTAGTTATCTTAATAATCTATTAGAAGTATTTTTATGCATATAGCTCGATAAAGGAACAAAAAATATTAGGTCGGGGAAAAGTCTTTTCCATATACTATGTATAAACTTGTAATAAAATATCTTTGGCTATACTATTTGCATCTGGCTAGTTTTCATGACATTAAAAAGGTGACATTTCAAAAAAGAATCAAATCAGGAAAATTTAGTTTCCCACTATTTTTCATTTGTTTTTCTTTCTGTCAAAATGAGCGAATCGGATCAAGAAATTATATAGAAATTATAAGATGGCGGAAAGTCTACGAACATGGCACATATATATGTACTGTAATTAATTTTAAATTAACTTTGAAAAAAAAATCTTGAATTTTTACATAAAATGGGAAGAAACTTTTTCCCCAACCTATTACGTCATATTCTGACAAAAACGCAACAATTTGAAAAATGAAGTATGGTATATAATGCAAGGTTTTATTCAAGACATATTTTAGTCAAAAATACAAAGCGTATACTGAAATTTCACTTCTATTAAAAGTGTACAGGATCGAGTATTCTTCTTTTAAACCCATAAGTATTTACGACACTTCAATTGACGGCAATACATGCCCGCACTTATAATCTTTGACATACATAGGGTATTTCTTCCGCAGTTCCCCAATTTTACTGCTGGCCGTTAAGAAACGCCGTAAGAGAGATTGGGCTATACATTTTATGGTTGTATTAGTATCTGAGTTATACTGCATCAAGTTTTATATGTAAATTCCAATTTTAACGGTTTATTAATCGCTTTCTAGTAACATTAAGGTGTTATCGTAAAACCACCCTTATACACTAACTTTTAATGAGTTTAAATATTAACATAAGCTTGTCTGGTTGCTTGTGTGCTCTGAAGAGCTCTTGAACCTTATCCCTCTCTCTTTCCTTTCCTACTAAGGAGTACGCGTGCTGGTCTATGGAGTCACTCCTTCACTGTTGCCACGTCTACTTTGCGCACTAAGAGATTTTGTGACTCCTTTCTCTGTCTTACGGCTAGAGCGTGGAATTCCTTACCAGCACACGTATGCCCTCCTTCTTGGTTCTTTTAAAACATGGGTTCTTTTAAAAGAGGCGTGAAAAAGCACTTTTTCGGCCAGCAAGGTGAGGGTGGCTAGGGCAGTATGTTGCATGCTTCACTAGCTATCTTCATATACGGACTCTTCTTCTGCTTATCATCAGGTGGTCTCGAGTCTCGATTTTTTTTCATCTTTTTTGTATATTAAGCTCAGCAATAGCTTAATATAAAAAAAAGATGAAAAAAAAATATATTTCCTGTTTTTCTGTATGTCGCCTATGAAAATGAGAGAGATAAAGAATTCACATTTATCAAACGTTATAAAAACAAGAGAAGTCAATCCAGTAACAGCTATACTATTTATTTTTGGTTAGACTTGGGATACTGTCTGTGGGCTATAGATATAGAATAAAAGTAAAAAGAGATATAGTAAAGAGAAGAGGAAATTATTAAAGAAAATAGAAAACGGAAAGCAGATCAAGATAAAATAAAAATGCCTTATTTCTAGCAGTAACTGATGATAATAATTTTCAAATATATCATGAAATTCATATGCAAAGCATTAATTTAATGACGTCATCTAAAATTTTGGTAAAGAAAACACACTATAGTTCAATATGAAACTATTTATCCCATTGTCCTCTGTACCGAACATCCCCTGTCCGTCATACCCTAGTTCTAGTGTTCGAAATATTCAAAATCCCTTCTGCCCTACACATATTATTTACTAAGGTTAAATAGTTTTGACGGCATCAGTGTGTTATTCTAGGGCAGACTTTTACGGACAACTAATAAATATGTCATGCTTTTTAGGGGGACTACACACATGTACAAGTGTGTAGATAGAAAAAAATCTTTTTTAAAGATCAAATGTTGGATTTAATTTTCGTCAAATTCGGACAGAAGACTCCTTTCAATAATTTTGCTATTCCTCAGCTATTTCAGAGTTACACAACGCGTAAAAGATATCAAGTTATAATATTGTATGCATTAGTAATAGAATTGTTTCGGAGCTATTTATCTAGTAATTTATATAGTCATGAACTAGTTCAGTCAATGTTCTAATATTAAATTGTACTGTCACCTTCACGCTTTATGAAATCATAAAAATCATTTAAAATGACTACACAACCTGATGATTAGCAGTAGAAGTAATATGCGACCAGATTCCACTAGCCTGCCTTTACAGAAGGAAGTCCATGTAATACGAAGGAGGATTTACGAGTGCCGGTAAGCAATTCTTCTCTCTGATTGTGCGGCTTAATATATTTTGCGTAATAGAAGTTTTGAGATTGAGACTGAATGGATAACTCCGTAGACCGTGCGCATGTACGGAAACGAGAATAAACGATAAGAACCAAAAGTTAATAAGAATACTTTCCATGACAGTTGTTAGATGGCACTTAGCGATGCAATTGCATAGGCTCAAGGGTGGTCGTGACCATCGCCAATTATACGCACAGCACGACGTGGTCGTAAAGTGATTTCATTATTCTTTATTTAACAAATATCTACCAACCTACCTACCTACTTCAACACAATTTTACAATTTTGTCAAATAAAATAGTAAACATATGATTACCAGAATATTTGCTAACTTCTTGAAGCTATTCCTGTCCTAAAATAACATTCATTGTGTAATCTCCCTAACTTAAACCAATGAAACATGTAGGAGGCCGTCGGTGTCGCTTGTTTCACAAATTTTGATCCCAAATTTATGTACATACCTATCTATCGACCAAAGAGAACTTTATAGCAGAGAGAAACTTAGGGGTTTGTCGTATAATACATATATTTTTAAATCATTGTATGGAAAGTTAATCAAATATTCCACTTGATGATAAGTGATGCGTACTTTGGGCTAGAGTCAAAGTCAAAGTCAAAATATCTTATTCATCTTTGGTACATATATATTCACTCATTGAAGAGCTGATAAAGCTTAGCAGGACCGACATGGATGCTGGTAAGAATTTTGACAGGACACTTCAAACTAAACAGACACAATCAATATGAAATTAAGCAATTCTAAGGTTTGCAAGTACTGTGAACAGGAATGTGAAAACTGTAAATAATAATTAAATACACTTATTGAACGTCAAAGAAAATAGGTGTGAGTGTAAAAATATAATTATTAGTTTAGTAATTCTAGAAACAAAATATTTGATTCAATCTCTGTAATTATATGACTGCATTTCCTTCACACGGGATAAGGGGATAATTTCCCTTTCTTTTTACTGAACTCTTTTGAAAATCTTCAATTTTGGCCTGATGCTGGAGTACACACTATAAAACTTAATTTAAGAGCATTGCATCTCTTTTTATCAGTGTGATTACAAAAAGGACAAGCTGACATATCACGTGGCATTAAGAAATGGGTATTCAATTATCGTCTAGAAAAACTTCCTAATGAGCACGTTTTCAGCGACACCCTACCTGCCTTTTGAAATTTTTAATAGTTTCTTCAAAACTTTTAAGTCTTAATTAAGTTTATTTGACAGTTTTAATTCTTGCTATCCGTTTCTTATGACATAAGAAGAGAATAGAACTGAGTTTAAATTTAATTTTAGAGTATGCCGTCACAATTAGGCCCGTTGTCTTAATTAAAAAATACTGCCTACCCTTCCATTGCCCTGCGTAATCATATTGAAACAACGCCATCTATTTATTGAAAATAAAACTTCTACATACTAAAAGTTTATACTAGTATGAGTAACATCTATATAATTATAATTTATGAATACTTTGTTGAGATTGTTTTAGCTTTTCACAATTATTCGGAATAGTAGTGCCTTAAACTACTGACTTCGTCTCTGTCCTCGTCTGAATTTTATACGGGCTGTACTCGGTCGCTTTGTACTGTTGCATTTTAAAACAGGAGGTCCAATTACGTATACTTGCAGCTCTAATTATAGCTTGTGTAATAAAATTAGAGATCGTGCGACCTAATTAACTTGTTTTATACATATGTTAATGCTACTGTAAAGTAAAAGAAAACTGAGCTCTTGATGCTTACTCGTTAAGACTTGACTTTGATGGTTACTCGTTAAGTCATTTTGACAAATTGAAGTGACAGCCACCGAGAAAATTGTTAATGCATAGCAGTGCTACATGCATCATAATGTCGAAAATAAAAATAAGTATTTATAAGATAGATATAAAAAGTTAGATATTTAATGCGGATTTGTTGTTGGCCGCCGAGTTCAGTGATTATCACTTTAGCTGTCAAAATGAAATTTTGACTTAGCCCGTCCATTGTGAGTGTAGTATGTTATTTTTATTTTTAATTACGTCACTAATGACGTACTTAAAGTACATCTATAATTATAATAACCGATGTGTGCTATGAAGTGCGTGACAAAATTCAATTTGCTTATATGCACTTACTAATGATAATATTACGTGTTAAATCCAATTAGTTTTTTAATTGTCCGTATTTAATTAATTATTTCATATCACGGAAAAAACCAAAAGAGAAAGCGAAGCAAGTTTAAATTGTGTGCGTGATTTGAGGTATGAAAAGGCGAAACGGAACCCGATGCATAATTTACAAAAATAATAAGCTAAATAATTATCCAATTAACTACTTCCATTTGAACAAAAATAATATGGTTAGCAGGTATTTTACTTAATAACCTGTTTGTCGATCACTCAAACGATAGCTTGACGAATTTTATAGGTTTCGCAAGCCGTAATTTGGTGAAGCAATTTGACAGAAACATGGAGAAAATTCTAGCGGATCCTCTGGCCGTCTTACCAAACAAGGCTAAAAAAGGAACAATCCATCCGTTACCGTTATTTATGCGGAATCGGTTATCCGTTATCTATGAGGAATCTGTTATCCGTTATCTATGAGTGCACAATTTTTATTGACCACCAATATGCCAATAATTTGACCACTAATAAAATATCACCTCAAATATCTGGACTAACCGTTTATGTGACTACGTTATTTGTTTTCCGTTTACCTACTAGCATTCCGTCCGCAGACCTTACCAGATTTGCCTGAATCAAGAAATTGCATGCAATTATTGTCTGGTTCTTTTCCCTTGTAGCTGCATTTTAGACATTTTATTTAGCAGCTATGTGTATACTTCTCGCTCAGACATAATATTTTAGTTATATTAAAAGTCTATTTCAAAATACTAAAGTCCTATTCAATATAAAAGTGCTATCTTTTATAATATATTTGCTATCTTTTATGATATATTGAAATCGGTTTATATTTTTTAGTTGTAACTTAAATTTTATTTATTTTACTACCTAATTGTAAATAGATATGTTATCTATAGATTTCCAAGAAAATCACTTAACGACGGTTCGTGACGTAAATTTCTTGAGAAGGCTTCGGCCCCTGCCTGCATTTAACGAATTCCTAATGAAATAAGTGCTTACAGACATACAGACAACAGCTTATAAACCGCTGCAAATTTTTCAACAGTTTTTTTTTCTCATTTATCTGTGAATGGAGAGTTATTTCTAAACTAACTTGTTTATAGCAATAAAGTTTTAAGCCAATCCTATGTTCTGTATCCAGTAATTTCGTAGCAAAACTTTATTCGAAAGTCAAATATAACACGAGGTCCGCGCAACATGAAGTTACCAAAGTGGATATTCCTCCCTGGCCCCAAATGGCCACCAGAGCCACGTGCGATGTTTTTCGGTTGTATAGCCGATATCCCCGCCATTATGACTGTAACGGGGTGGGGCAGTTTATTTCATAGCAGTTTAGTTCACGTATGGAGCGTTTGGGAGATTATCTGAAATTCCTCAGACAGGGTCTCTCTTTAGAGTAATCTCTCTTACAATTTGTATCTGGATAGGTATAGTAACGAACTTTAATAATTTTTTCGATACATATCATATATTATACCTTCCATTTAATGTAATCTATAGTAATGTATTTTTTATACTATACCTACTATTAAATATATTTTTTTTAATTTTCAACTGTTTTTATTAGGTTTAATATTACCATAGTAAAAAAATTTGCTAGGGCAAACACCAAATCCCTTATATGTGATAGCAGCTCATAAAATTTTAAAAAATGACTATTTAGTTTGTATATTCTTTCTTTACCAATCGTTGTTATTATTTATTTATTGATATTTGGGAATCAAACAGTTATAATATATATATAAAAATACATAAAAAACAGTAACTTTATTGTGATATTTACTTATTACAGTCCTTCTCAAAATTATCCAACTTAACCATTAAAGATTCCAAGCAATTAGGTCGAAAGTTGCACAACAGATTAGTACATAAAAAATTTATGCCCTGCCAGTGTTACGCTAAATAACTGAGTGAGCGGTTGGCAAGTTGATAACCATGTCGATTCTATTATTAATAGATTCTTTAGCAGCTGTTTTAGGGCTTCCATTTATTGGGCTTTGGGTCGCTGTCAATAGACGTATGACCCGTAAAGCAGGTCCAGGGGAATCCTTAAAAACGTGTCCACAGTATACGAATTGAATATCTCGGAGGATTGTGGTATTGAATAGTTTTACCATAAATCTGGATATTTTAATTTCGTCATTTGTCTGTTAGGCGTTCACCAATTATAAATCAACTCCTCTCGAAGAAGTCTTCAAAACATACCAAAGCTAGAATAAAATAAAAATAAGGAATAACAAACTCAATACTAAAAATACTAAAACGTAAATAAAGTATAAAAAGTTTTTATAGACAAAAGAGTTTTTTAAGTCGTTCGCCGTTCAAATAATATGTATATATATATATATATATATATATATATATATATATATATATATATGTATATGTATATATTAGCAAAACATCCGCACAATATGTATTTTCTAATAATATTTAACACCATGTTTCATGTTAATAAATGAATATCTTATCTCAAAATACTAAAAAGGCTATAATGAAACAAGTATGTTTCCAATTTCAAAGAATTTTTTTGAGTCGCTGCTGATATTATTAATTACTACTTTACTACTTTGAAATTTATTTCATTTCTGTATACCAGAATGAAATACATTTCATTTTCATTCAATACGACACTTCAGAGTTTTATCTTTCTATTGTTTATGGCAAATCTAAAGTAAAATTGTACATTATGATACAAGTGCGCTTGGTCATTACACACGAGGCATTAAGCGGGAGCCGCAAGCGAGCACTGTAAGGAAATACACTAATAAAAAAATTTAATACAATCTCAAAACAAATAACGATTCATAATATACTTAAATGCCCTCGATAGGTATTAAGTACAAAAGAAAGAACAAACATTAAGCGGAAATTTTTAAAAGAGCAAAGTTATTGTTGCGTCGAAATGAAAACATTTTAGAGCAAATAAGGGAACTTTGTTAATAAACTCGACCGCAGAGAAAAATCCTGGTGGCAGAGGAATATTTGGGCCGCCAGAGGAATAAATTGCAAACGTTAAAGGGGTGTTAAGAAGTTTGTTAGCTATGCCAAAAATTATTTCTGTGTATTTCTTACACATACAGAGATAAGTTGTTATTCAAACGTTTTCTACGTGTGCAGCTGTTTCTTCAAAAAGGTTGGCACTATTAGTCAATACCGAAATAGGTAACGGTTCTAAAATTAAAAAAGTAAACTTTTTGATTTAAATTTATTTTAATACAGCTATAGAGAAAGCCCAGCTTGAATGATAGTGACTTTGAGGGATCTTGATTTGTATTCTGAATGGATAGTATCTGTTATTGTGAAGAAAAAAGGAAAGCTAAAATGTCAGAAGTGGGTAACAGCAGCTTATCAAAACTTTTTTTTAATATTAAATGGTGCCAGTATTCTGATTTAAAATAACTTGTTATATGAAAGGAGTATGTTCGCAATAGGTTCGCTATTCAATAATCTTTTATATAGCGGGGATTTAACTTATGATTTTAAGATCCCTTTTGGTAACTTGAAAATAGCTATATTAAAAGACCTCTCAGTAGACTAAAAGTATTAAAAAGTATTGTTAAATTGATATAAATTAATCTCAGGATTTGGTCACCGATTAAGGATTTTGTTCTAGCACATATAATATTTTATAAAATTTAATTAAGTTTCCGTTATCTAGATATCCATTACATAAAGCTTTTCCCATTTCCACGGGAGAGTTAATAGTGCCTTAAACTACTGAATTTATATCTGTGCTCGTCTAAAATTTATATAGGCCGTACTCCTTACGTGGGCTTTTGACGTTGCAGTTTTAATGGAATCATAGACATAAGAAAACCCAATTATGTCTATGATTTTATTAAAACTCTAAATTAATCTATAAAATAATGAAAGAACGAGATATACTGAACTTAAATTTCATTTAAGTATTTCCATCAGAACCAAGCACAGTATAGGAAAACTTTTCTATGAATATTTTTAGATGCTATCCATATATATTATCTACATTTCGTAATAACCAACTTAACTGCCATGGCTTCATAATTTCTCGTATTTTGTTTTGAACCTAGATGTATTAAATACTGATCACTCGGCAGCGCTGTACTAGGTCAAACAGCATTGTTCCCCAGCCGAATTCGCTAAACAAGTAAAGGTGACAGCGGATCTTTTTTTTATTTATTTTTTATTTGAGATGACTACATCTTATTTTACTAGATTTAACTACGTAATTTTACTTCGGCTTTAATGTATTCATTAACTACTGTTATGTAAACATTGAAAGGTCAAGTTCATTCGGGATTTTCGGTTCATTGACCGAAGTGTCTCACAACAAAAGTCAACAGTGTTGCCAGTAATGACGGATGACAACTTTTGTTTTACAGACGCTGATTATCAAACAAAAAGGGTCTCTAATTTTTTTTTAACTTATATATCAAAAGTAAACCTTATAGATTCCGCCAGTCTCTAGTTTTGCAACGACGTATTTTACTGTTTCTCTGCGCAACTGTGAGTCCTGAATATACTGAAATATTAACTAAGCTAGCGGTCATAGCTCACCAACTCATAAAAATTGCAAGCCGCAACCGTACTCTGCACTTTTAAAATACCTGTTTAGCCACGGAACCGGTATTAAAGAGTCAGGGAGCTGTTTCTTAGTAGCATCACGTCTCAGAATTCAGGATTAGTCTAGAATTAAAAATTGGAAAACTACCACCTTAAAAATCGCTAGATCTAAAAGGGTAATGTTAAGAAAATAAAGTTTAGAGTTAAGGTGAGATGATACCCCGGTCCAACACCTTGTGACAGGGGAATTATCTCCTCCTCACTATGAAGAAGTGTTAGGTGAACGTAATAGACTTTAGCCAACTTCACTAGCTCATATTGAGTGTAAGCCCTGTCGTCGCTATTTAAGTCACTCGTGGAAAACAGCATAGGTATTATAACTTTCACACATCTAAATTAGTATTATTTCAGTGAAGATATTGCAGACTTCCCAATGCTGGGAAGTAAACAGGCTATTGATGATGCAATAGATTGTAAGTGCTAATGAAGAAGCGTAGTTTCCTGAGTTGAAAGACTTGTTTCTTTGTATCCAGACTCTTTCAATTTTTACAGTATGGACAGTATACCTTACTTAGGTACTGTCAGTACCCTTGTGTGAATTTCAATCGTAGTTTGCATTAAGCTGATAATCGTATATATATATATATAGAATGGTTTCCGATACTTCACAACAGAGCCGCTGCTGTTGTTTGCATACCATTTGACAGCTAACGACAAATACGATCGAGAAGATGCAATTATATTGAACTCACTCACAATAGGGGAGAGTGGTTAGTATGGTTGTATGTCATCGTTGCATAAAAAGTAACTTTCAAACTCGTCAACATTGTAATTCTTTTCAATGCAGGAGTCACGCCAAGAAGAATTCTGTTTTCCTTGGTTGATAAGGTGAATTGCTTCGCCAGAACCGAGGTCATCCCCGCGAAGGGCAATGGAGCTATCGGGGAGTTTTAGTGAGTATTTCCAGTGCCCACCTACGCCCGTTTTTAGCCAGTGGTATAAACGGATTTCTTCTCGAAAAAAAACGTTGAAATCTGTTAAATCATTTCTGTCAGCAAATTATAATATATAGATCAAACGACATGTAGTCTAGTTATTATCTGCCTAATAACTAGACGTCCAGGGTACAATTCCCATGCGTAGATTTTGGCTCAGTTTTATTTTAATTTCTTTTTCTAAATGCTATTTCTAAATAGCTTAGTTAGCTGCCACCATGTTACCTAAGTCTGATGCCAGAACAATAATTTTAGCAGCAGTGTTCCAGTATATGAAGGCAAAATAGCAGTTCATCTGTGGTTGAAGGAGCCTTATCATCACTTGATATAAGATAAAAGTTAAAAGCTAAACCGAATTTTAAGTAAAATCTTTTGCATTATGACTTCCGATTGCATTGATAGATTACCGTAATCAAAATACACTGCCATATAGATTTACAATTAGTCATTTTATTGTGTGTGTATAATTTTATATCTTCTCTTTATTAATTGTTAAACAATATTTTTTATAGGTTTTAATTGATTTAGCTTATACCAAAGTTCTTTATTCTATTTTAAATGGCACAAGCAAGTATAAGATTAACGCCTGGAAAGGACAATTCTGATGTAAGTTATTGTACATTACTTCAACTAATCAGGAATCAATTGCTCTTGAACAATAAGAGTTAGCGGAAAAAGAATTTTCCTCGTTTCTTTGTTAGAATAAGATATAAAAAAACCCGTTGATAATATTTTCAATAAACCTAAAGAAAGAAAATATAATATGGAAATGTTATGAAACATCAAAAGGTTGGTAATAGCATTTTTTATAGAATCTTTATATCACTGAAGGCTTTTTGTAGAGTTCTGGGTAAGGAGTTGATGATTTACTGTTCACCGTGCTTAATTGCACTTGTTATATAAAGTTCCTTTGAAAGATCTGATTTGATTTCGCTATTGAGTGAAACAAAATGTCTACTTTCTTGTAATAATAGAGTAATCTCGGTAGGTATTGCATTGTATTGTATCATATATAATAATAACGTTTAATATTTAAAATCAGATTCTTTCGGAAGACACAATCAATATAATAACACGGATAGAAAAGCATCGCAGCGTCATTGGAACACTTCTTATTATAAATAGTAAGTAAAAATGTCCATGTTTTGTAATTAATTATTAACGTGCCTGATTTTATGACTTCTCTTGTAGGGTGTGTGTAATATAAAATATTGCACTCTACATTTTATTTTTCAAGGTAAAAAATAGGTCACCGCTTGTCGGTCATGTGCAAGTACACCTATGCTTATATAAATTTATAATTATGAGATTACATACTATTATGCGTATCCACTCGTGGTTTTTTCGTTTAAACCAACGAAGTTTGTCATATGGTTACGGTCACCGTTACCGTTCTTACCATAAGGTGGGTTATATGCTTACCTTAAGGTGAACCATACACTTATTGGCATTCTTTGACATAAAAAATCCAGCGACGAATGATTCTTAACCTTTTTAACCAGGCTTTACCAGTTCCTTTGTATAAAAACACCAGCCGACCTTTCATTGTCTGTTCCCAGAGATTATACGAGTATGCTCTTTGCCAGAGGCTACAGCGCAGACGCTGTGTTCCCGCTTGTCTACCTTCACCCCTCATGTAAACCAAGCTTTGGGTGAAATTGTTAGAACTTTTGACAATTTTATATATATAAGTCACCTAATTTACGTACTAAGAAACCAAACTATATTACAGATAGAAAAAACATTCGACCACTCACATAAAATTGTTTGCGTACTAGAACACATAATAAAAAAAACTATACAGAATAGAAACAAAGCAATAGCAGCCTTATAGCTAAGCAGCGAACACTTATAAAGAAATTTCCTATAAGCAAAGGTATAATAGTCATGAAAGTCAAAATCCAAAACCTCTTTACTTAAATAAACTCAAATACTTACTTCTTTTTAATTGTCATAATTTAGTCCTACCACCGCTTTGAAAAATGTTAGCTTTGGAGAAGAAGAGGCCCAAGTATCAAATTGTTGATATATTTATTTAATATATTTCTGACAGTTACCTAGTATCCATAATTATGCTAACGTTGGGCTAAATAATAGGTATCACTGTGAGAAATATTACAATTATTGTTATTAATGTTAAGATGAAAGCCCCTGTGGGGCTTTTGGGATAAGAGACAAAAGGTTATTAATGGACTTGTGGTAAATTTTCTTCGGTAAAATTTCTTATATTTTTTCGTCCGGTAAGCTTACAATATAAGTCAAGTTTAAATAAAGCTCAGGAACACACGCGCATCCCTTTTCGTATACGTGTAAAAAAATCCATTTTAAAACCCCTTGCATGACCAACAGGATTTATTTGATGGACTAATCGCGTATAGAATCGTCACAAAAACAACTGAGATATTGGTCACGGCTGGCAAGGACTACATTGCTTGTGTAGTACACAAGATTACGAAACATAAACAGACAAGAGGAAGTTCTTAAGGTATTTAATTAAAAGTCTCATAAAATAAATCTGCTGGTGACAGCACTAGCCGGCCGGGATCGAAGAGAACGCGTTTATTGTACATACTTACCAACATACAAAAAAAAAGAAAATAGAAGAAAAAAAAGAAGAAATTTCATAGATAATAAAACATAAATTACTAATTTCAGAGGCTACACTTAAACTGCTTTACGTAAAGTGTAATTGTTACAGATCAATGAAGACATTAAGCATTCTTTGGAAAGACTCGCGCGACAAATGGCTCGTAAAGACAGTGAGTTGATTCTAAAAGTGTTAGTCGGTTTATATTCCGCAAAATTTAGAATAAAATAATTTATTCTGAATTATGCGGAATATAAACGGACTAGCTATTACTACCATTGGTCTATCCACATACTGAGGAACTGATGAGGCTTAGCAAGATTAATATAAAATTAATGATTATAGTTTTCATAGATCACTGCTAAGAGCACATGGCGTATTAGCTCGAACGCTCTGGTTTCGATAGCGAAAACCAAGCATGTTTCGTCGTGGTTGGTCCCTGGATAAGTTAATTAAATTTATTATTTCCAGCTCCTCCGTGCACGTTAAGCACGTTGGTACCGGTTGTCAAGGCAACCGCTTTCAACCACCAAGCCGCATTGCGCCAGCGAAGTGGTATTATTGGCCTAAGATCCTCAGGTGTTTCCCAAGTAGCAAGGCCTGTGCCCATCAGTAGGACGTAAATATGCTGTTGATGATGATGGCTGCAAACTAATATCAACATGCCTTTCGATAATCGCTAGCTTATTAAAAAATGTGTAGGTAGGTATGACATAAGCTTAATAAATAATTGTTATGGTCTAGTGAATATTTCTTTGTTATTATCTTAAGTTTTTATTTTTTACTCTCCCGAGGATAGAGGCGCTGTATGCTGAAATACAGGCTTCAGCCTAGTTCAGCAACAGATAATCTTAGTCCTAAGTAAGATGTTTAAAATAAAAAGCCTCCGCTTAGCTGTCGAGTGTAATTATCAAATTCCATACAATTTTCATTTAGCCATTCGATTACGATTATTGAAAGGTGTATTGTCTATTAATCCGATGTTTGTAGGTGCTGTGGTCAGGAGTAGGGATTTGGGAAGACAATTTAACCGTCCCAAATGAAATTTAATCTAGTTTAGATACCCTATTGGTGGCGGATCGAATAGTATAGTCTTCAACAATACTAATATTATAGTCTATAAAATAATCAACAGATAGCCAAAGTTCACGTTCCTTGAAAGAACACTCGCGACTCATTTAAATACACGAGACATGTTCTTCTTTCTAGTTTAAAATTTTCCAGAAATTCTTATAGAAGAAATAATTATTATAGGAGCCTTTAAATAAAACGACATAAAATAAAGTATTTATATCTAAGGGTTAGAATATGTATAAGAGATAATCTAATTTATACATCATTAATTTTGATTGATTTTACAGACAGCAGTAATAAATAAATATAATCCAATGATAGACAGAATAGTGGGTGATGATTCTGTTAAAGGTGTTATCATGACTAATAAAGAAGGTAATAAAATTATCTATTAATTTAAAAGAGGTAAGTACTTTTATAATTCTCCGTAGTGAAAATGTTATATAGTAAATAATTCACCGGATATAGGTTAAATCATCATCAGCATTTAAATATTGCGTCCTACTGCTGAGCACGGGTCTTCATATACGGGAGAAAATATGAGACGGGTAAAAGTGGCTACCATAACAACCCGGACCATCTCGAAATAACTTTTATTGGCCTATTCTGGCTCAAATACTGCAGTTGCTTTGTTTTGTAAAACAAAAAACTCGAAGTATTTTGGGAAGGTTACCCCATTAAACTACATTTGAAAAATTTGAAACCTTATTCGTTTAATTCCAGGCATACCAATTTTAACAAACATCAGCTCTACTATAGCAACAACTTATGGTGTATCTTTACACTCCATAGGTCTTAAGGCGCAGATATCAATCAAGGAATTGGTAAGATTGAGTTAATCATAATGTTTTGAATATTAAAAGTTAACCCTAAATAATCACTAGGGTATGAAATACTCTAAATTTAAATTATTTATTAGTTTTAAATAAACATCTTTACCATACATTTTGATATTATCTTTTAAAAAAATCTATATTTTACAGGACATGTTTGATGAAGTACTCGTAACTCGAATAAAAACCAAAAACGTTGAAATAATTTTAGCGCCGCACCCTGAATTCAATATAATCGTAATGCAATACCTCAGAACAAAGAATAAAAAATAACGCAATAAATAATTTTATTATAAGTACCTAAGTTTTAACTAATAAATTACTTGTTTTACTGTACCCACATAAATACTTGTTTATTAATTAATCTGTAGTTTTTGAAAATTTTGTTTTCTTTGGAATTTTTGGCGCGTAATGGCGGGGGGAGGTTTGGAGCTGTGTGCACAGATTAGAGAGTATGTCTAAAGAGTTTTATTTCATATATTGTGTTGTAGTGTTGTTTTTGTCATAAAATTGGTGTAGTTTTATGGCAAAAAGGATCGTTAACTCATGCAATATATGGAATACATCATTCAGCGTTGATTAGTGACTTACGTGAGATTTTTCAGTGTTTCATTTCCATTCATTCATTTGTAGGGTAAGTTCATTTATTTAAAAACATATGATTTCATTCTCATTTACTTATCATTTCGTCGTAATCATTATCATAACATTCCATTTTCGTATCGCTTACATTGCATTCCATTTTCAAAAATTTTCTCGTAAGTCATTAACAAAATAGCGGGGCCTACCATTAGTCGCCAAAAACTCCATGGGGCAAAGGGCTACATTACACCAGTATCCTGGAGCCATAAATAAAGATAAACTACATTAATAAAGATATGGCTTAAAGGTCTTAGTTACCAGGCCACATAATTAAAAAAATTGTTTTCTTTGAAATTTGACAGCGTATGTTCTAATTTTTTGTCCTTTTGGAGTCTTCGATTGAATCAGACTAGTCATTAAAATATTATTGTTTACAATTCATGTTATAATATTCGTCATATTAACTATTATATAAATATAGTAATCATATAACTGACGAATTATCTTAATATTTATTGGAGTTTAATATCGTAAATTAATTAAAATATTTTTTTCTCCTTTCAAGATGAAAAAACGAGTTTGTAGTTGGATGTAGTAGAGTCAATAATTGTGTATCGAGTTGATGCAATGTGTAATTTTTGATGTGAAAATGGTGCAGCTTCTAAACTAAACAGATATGGATCGTATCATGTAGAATATGATGACTAGTGGTGATATTTCACAGTGTCAATTTTCATTCATTCATTTGTAGGATAAATATTTTATCTTTATAGCATCTTTTCATCCTTATTACCGTATTATTACATCATAATAATTAAACTTACACTTAAGACTTATTTCATTTTCCCATCGTCGACTTTAGGGCTGCGCTTACTATTTACTGTCAACAAATTCACAAGGCCCCTTGCCTTGATACGTCACCCCGGTATCTATCGGTAGCCATAACTTTAAAAACAAAAATGTGGCTGTATTAGCTTTATTTCCTTTGCCAAGGCAAAGGAAATAAGCGCTCCCCCTATCAAGCTCCCCCTATCAAGTTCTCCCTATGCAAGGCTTGCCTTCTCAAGAACTCAAAATCTAATTTGTATATGACAAGCTATAAAAATCGCAAACAACACTATTACGGAAGTGGATGTGTCTATGAACTTGTCTAAACTGACACCCGCACCCGCCTTCCACTACCAGCTTGCCACCGCAACGCCATTGCATTTTTCGGCGTCGCTTCATTGTAGATGTCAAATGCGGTACTATTTCTAAGCAATTTTCAATTGAATTAAACTAATAAATTAGTAACGTTAGTTTAAAATAAGTTTTTGATTGATTAATCTGAAAGGAATGTCGGAGCAATACGACAATAACGGCTTTAATAGTGGTGATTTTAAGCGTAATTCTAACATGAACACCGGCCAGGGTAAATTAGAGATGGATCAAGATGGCGAGGAAGGAGCTAATCTAAATGAAAAAGCCGGCGAATATATGAGGGAACTGTTGAGCGAGAAGATCAAGCTTAATAATCAAAAGTTTCCAATCTCTTCGAAGCTTATTGACCAAGGTATCATACGACCATCTATTAGTTTTTGTTGTGATAGTTGGTCAAAAATTATTGCGTACAATTTAAGAACTATATTGACAAAAAAGTACAAGTTTTTATTTGGGGGTTGAACCTTTTTACAATATTGTTAATTTATTGACTTGTGACCAACTATGATTCATAAATTGTCAATGGTCATGCTTATTTATCAATAAGCAAATTTCTTTTCCAGAATAACCTTTAAATCTGAAACGTTAATATTTACTAACCTTAATATTAATATTAACCGAATTTTTTAGAGGTACAAAAAGTTCAGACCACAGGCAGGGTTCCAGCAAGGGATAATAAATATTTGGATGTGTTCCGTGAAAAACCAGTAAAAGTCACTGTTAAAGTTTTAGTACCTGTCAAAGAACACCCTAAGGTAACAGAACTCAGCATTGTGTTTTACTAAGTTAGATTAATAATTGATATGCCATTATTAAATTTAATAGTAAATAATCTACATGCACTACTAATTAACATGTCAACTGTTAAATTTATTCAGTTTACGAACACAGTACATGCCACATCTGACCTCAACTTTTTATTGTGGTTCTGCAATAGGTTGCTGTACTTCTTAGGACTTCTAGGCAGTCCATAAATTAAAAAATTTAATGACAATATTTTGAAAAATAAATGATAGTAATTTTAATTAAGTAAATACATAAAAAGTATCACTTACAAAAATTCTGGGATGTATCTGCTAATATTTTTGTGTGCATACAAATAATGGTAAAAGAATAATATATGTTAATTTTTGCAGTTTAATTTTGTGGGTAAACTACTAGGGCCCAAAGGTAACACAATGAAACAAATGCAAGAGGATACAATGTGCAAAATGGCTGTCCTGGGACGAGGATCTATGAGGGACAGGTAAAAATATATTATATATTTTCTACCAGGACCATAGGTAGTCAGATATTAATGTTTTGAATTCTTAAGTTTTATTTCATCAAAATTCAAATGTCCAAAAGAAATATAGCTGAAATGTCAAGAAATAAATGTAAAGATAATATGATAGTTGCATTAGACCCATTTAAAATGTTTAATGAATCATAATGTAATGTGAAAGTTTAAAGTCTGACTATATTACCTATTGTACAATAATTTGAGAAGTTATAGCTACACACATGACATGCAGTACAATTTCCCTAAAAATAACAACATCTACAAGTTACTCTGAAACTTTATTAATATCTTTTTCATTCTGAATAAATGAGTTTAATATATTTTATTGTTAAGAAATAACATGTAGCCTTGTATACTTTGATAATGCATTTGTATGTTATATCAATATTCAAGGAGGATATAAAATTAATATCTCTTTATACTTTTCTTAATATTTGCACAGTTGATGAAAAGTGATTATTGCCTATTTGTAATGCTTGTCTAAAATTACATTAATCTCCATAAATGTCATTATTAGCCTTGAAATGAATAAGAATTTAGTTTTAGAAATTATAAAATTTTATATATTTTAGACCAATAATTACTTCATCTGAATTTGAAGACATTTTAAATCAATGACTTAGTATTTCTAACTGAACTGTTAATAAATGATACAGATATTTTATGAATTTGATAGCAAAATAAAATATCCCTATTCCTTAGGCAAAAAGAAGAGGAATTACGTAACTCACTGGACCCTAAGTATGCTCATTTGGCTGATGAATTACATGTAGAAATATCAGCTTTAGCCCCACCAGCAGAAGCACACGCCAGGATTGCATATGCTCTGGCTGAGGTCAAGAAATTCTTAATACCAGACAATAATGACATGATCAGGCAGAACCAAATGAGAGATATTATTGATAGAGGTTTGTAATATTCTATTACCTATTCATTTTGGTTTGCAATATAATCAAGGCTATGATCAGATAATTGAATATGTAACATAATTTTATAGTAACATCAAATTGTTTCCAAACATGCCTTAATACACTAATACATCTGCAAAATTTTGTTCATTAAATAGGTTTTAACGACTTAATACCCCAATATTTTTACAAGTTTAGAATCTATATTTTCCAGCATTATATCAAGCAAATTCTGTTTTTAAATAAATCTTCTTCATTTATTGTATAGCCATATTTTTATTAATATTTCAAACAGTTATCAACAGCATTTTGTTGTCTTACTGTGATAAAACTATAAAAAACTTAGTATATTACATTTTGCCACTGAGAATAAAGTGTCTTGTGTAGATATCACCCAACATAGAATTCTATTCATAACTTCAAACCATAGTTTATACTTCATTGTTTTTGTTACAATTCTAATGATTAATGGTGTTATTTTCTTTTGAGTTAGTCATATTTAATCATTATACTAGCTTATCACAATGTATACACTTCAGATTTTATGTTGAAACCTGATAAAATTAAAAATATCAAGAGAATAGAAATCAATATACATAAAGCCATACATAAAGCTTGCGCCAAACTTATAGTTCACCCTGAAATAGTTTCCACTTTGTTCACGCAGGTATATATATTATATTATAGTATTTATAGTTGTGGGTGTGCCTTGCCATACACGCTTTCGATCTATTACACATACATAAACTAAAAGTTTGGCGCGAGGTGTTACTAATATTCTGGTCACTTCTACTTCATAACCAATTAGTGTTTATATTTTCTGGAGTTTTTATAGTACTGTATTCCTATGATTTGATCTTTCTCTACCTAGAAAGGGCTGATTCCCTTTCTCTTACTGACTATGACAATCATATTATAGTTTTTCCAGCCCAGTTAGATCCAGTTTAACTTTAGTATGTCCAAATTTCCGGCTGGCGCGGCTTAATTGTGTGGCTTCTCCGCCAGATTGGAGCGGACCACCAGGACACCACCCGTCCAACAGGGTCCTTTACAGTGCTTGCACAGTCACCAAACGTTCCCTCTCCTACCAAGACCCCGTCATTGACAAAGGTCATACACCACATTCACTACATGACTGTTTAATTACTTGCTAGTATTTATTTTACATTTTTTTCCTGTAAATCTTTGAGCAAGCACTTGGTTTTGTTTAGGCAGAGTAAGAGTAATGGTTCATATAAAATTACTGTAATTTTTAACACTATTATAAAGAAACACTATTTTTATTGTCACTCATTATGCATGGCCCTTTACATATACCGGTTGTATGTTATCAGTTGAAAAAAAATACTACTTGCCATAAAATGTAGTATACCATACTATATATTTTATTAGTGCATTAATTACACTAACAAAATATATATCCGGTATTATTACTCTTTGAACCATGAATATATTTGTTAATATAATAATCTCACTGCAAGCAGAAATGTTGTTTTACAAATTACATGAATTTAAAAAAATATATCACAAATAGTTCTGTTTATAATGTTAAGCCACATTAATAATTTGGGGGTGTATTATAAACTCTTATTTTTATACAGTTTACATACATGAATTTAATATAAAATGAACTTTATTAGCAAGGAAATAGAGCTTATGAGTAGCAAAAAACAATCAGTCCTTGATGTTCATAATACACCACCGGGTTGTTGTGTTACAAGAAGTTACATCACAGCTCGTAGTTATGTTACATGTTAACTTATACGAAATTGAAAGTTAACAATTGTCGTATCTCCCCCAGCTGGACCGCCCCGTCCGCCACCAGGCCGTGCGCCCCCTCGCATGCCTCCTCCACAAGCACCGATGCCACGTGGTATGCCTGGCAAGAACAAAGTGATCAGTATCTTAGACCGCGCCCGTAGCGCTATGGAGTCCTCGTACGGGTACGATGACCCTTACGGAGCTATGCCTGAGCCACCGGTAAGTATAAAACTTTTTTTAGATTATTCTCCAATATAATTAAAATTACTATCACAATATAATTTTAAAAATCAATTTTAACCGCATCCACTTCATTATTTAAATCCGACTTTAATGCTTTAGCGATTTTTTGTGGTTTGTCAGAAACATTTTACTTATTTGACGTCGATGAATTATTTAAATGGGGGCTCAATTAATACCTGATTTAAAACTTAGTAATACCTAATTGACAGTACTTATTAATGCTATCATTATAATGGTGACTCCTTAGGGAGCGCTAATACCAATGGGTGTTCATATTGTCGATATTGGAGCGATTACATTTTTAAATCTATAAAATTGTATTTCTTTTGTTTTTCTTGTTAGTAGTCTTGAAATGAGTTTAAATGTAACTCATTCTGTACGTAGGTCCGCGGCCCGCCTCGCGCGCCTGAACCGGACTTCTACTACGAACGTAGCCACGATCGCTACTATGAAGATGAGGGCTACTATAAGGAAGAGCCGCCAACACGCGAGTTCAAGACATCCGTACGGGACGTGGGCACTCGGCGGCAAGCGCCAGCGCAGCAGCAGCCGCGGCATTACGCGCGGCACTCGCCCTACCAGCGCCCGCCCAAGTAGATAACTGTCCGTACGTTGTTGCACAAGCGCTGTGTACTTATACATTGATTACTGTTCTCAAATATAGAAAATTGCAAAAATTGGTAGGTTTGAGTTAAGATTCTCTATAGAGTATTTTGGCTATGGACACCTCGAAACGTAGATTTAAAAATAGTAATTGTTCTATTAATCATTTTGTCTTAACATAATTAACAAAATTCATATTACTAAACCAAAAATGTATGAAAGTTAGTATGACTGGACTTATATATCTATCTTATATTTGTCTTTGTGTTACATGCCAATTTTCTTTTAAAAAAAGAAACAATTTTGACATAAATGGTTGATTAACTGATTCATTGTAACAAATTCCCTAATTTTTTCTCATATGTATTATATGTAACAAAAATACTAAAAGCGCGCCTGTGCATTATATTTTCATTTTGCTTTTTATGGTCTTATTGAAAATGGCCTCCATATTTAATATTTTTTGCATTTTTCTACTTTATTTTACATCATTCTGTTCCTACTTTAAGCACTTTATAAAATATTTATGAATGTTTACTCTATTTCACAGGGCTACTACAAAGAAACGTACTCAGTAGGTGAGTAGTCATTTTGACACATTTAACAAGAATTCCCAAAAAAATAACAAGAAAATTAAATAAGAAGATAAATCGATAAAGCAAAGGGCAAGTACATTTAAAAATATTAATAAAAGAAAGGACAAACTAACATTATCTATTTATCTAGACCAAAACTAATCAATTTCTGTTATGCAGTTGCTAAACATTTACCAAAATTAGGTGCTGCAATCAAAATGAAAATAAACTGTTATTACTTGTGTTTCAAAAAGTATAAAAAATTTAAATACTTATACAACATATTTTAATGATAGTTTATACTTGTTGCATGCTTGCAAAAACAGATCTAAATCAAAATGTATTGGAAAAAATATTACAAATAAGCATCACTTCTTTCTATATTGAACAAAAATGCAAAATTATCATGTATTTACATAATTAAGACGTTTCAAATTAGTTTTAGATTCCTAAAAGTTAAAAATTCAACATGTTTTGATGTAGCGCTAAAACAAAAAATTTACATGTTAGTTCCATTACTAAAGAGATTTTGAAGCCTAAAGTATATTCTAAAAATGTTTAATAAATAATATTTAAAAATAGCTTCATTTCTCATTTAAAACTAAATGTTAAAACATGTTGAACGCACGACTATAAAATGTAATAATTACTCTTTGTGTGACTATAGAATAAATAAAATTAAAACAAAAAAAACAACTGATTTTTAATTTTCAAAAAAATATATTTGGTTATTCAAATCAGAAATATAATAAAACTTCAAAATACCGATTTTTAAAGTATTATTGGTGTAAAAATTTATATACACATATCTGTGCTCCAATTACAAGACAAGAGTGTGTATTACCTGTTTTGAACTTACTTAATATCAGTTTTAACTATTTTAATAAGTATAAAATAACTCCTTTAATACATTAAGTAAACGAGAAAGAATTTATACAAGCGCAAAAGAATATTTGACCTCAAGTCATAACGCTAAAAAATGGATACTAGACATCAATGCATTGCAACAACATTATAAAATAATTTTTGGGTGCTAGACCCAAAAAACATAACCCAAATAGTCCTTTCTAAAAACAGAAAGAGTTAATACTTTAAAATTATACAAACCTTTCACTGCAAGATTTTCAAACATAAAGCTTAACTGCTAAAATTGATTTGTTAAAATAAGAAACTACACACTACTACAGCACAACTGGAAATGGTAAGTTTTTATGCATTAAGTCTATCTCTGAATATGTAGCAATATATAGTCCAAGAAAACGAAGACTGAAACTGAATAAATGAAAATAAATTCCACTCTGCGAAATGTATGGTAAGCGGGTTGCCTCCATGTGCTGGTATTACGACCCAAGGATAGCCTCTACATTAAAAGGATCTTCACCTAGCGGTAAGATGTGTGTAATTCGTAGACTTGAATTAAATTATTAAATCACCTGTAAACCTTAATAGAACCTCCTCCCTGGTATAGAATATGTCATATTTTGAAAAATTATAATCATAGTTATATTACGTAATTAGAAGTACTGTAGGTACTTGTTGAATAAATAAATTATGATGATGACACGAATCTTCTGCAAAGTGGATTATCTGATAAGACTTACCAAATTTGTTTTATTTATTGGTATTGAGCATTTAGATTGTTCTTCGAATAATCTTGTCACATGGCCACTTGTGACATATTAAATGTAACGTTACATACAATCCAAAAACTAGATAGAGTTCTCCCCATATCTACAATGTCCCAGAGTAATTTATATGTCAAATTCTGCTCTAGTACCAAGAAATTAATTTAATCCAATCATTTTTATTTTCATGTGGTTTACAACGATCTTAAAATATGCCTTTCATACTACTAGTCTGATTTGGTTTCGATAATATGATGTAAATACGCAATTTGACTGAAATCTGGGCTATAAACCCAATTTTGAACAGAAGAGTGCTAAAGAATAAGTCTAAATCACTTCTGTTCTAAATTGGGTTAGGTGTGACACATTCAATGTACAGTTTTTCAATGCAATAAATTGAATTTATATAAAATTACATTCGTTTTATTTATTAATAAAAACACAGTGTCAGTTTATTATTTCTTTATTAGTGTAGTTATAAAATAAAAAATGATCCACAGAATTCAATAAATAAAATAACATTTTATTTAATAACCATTTCCTCGGACATTCCGTAGTTTATTATAGTAGTAGAAAATAATCATATTATTATTGAGTTTATTTCACATTTTACTTACTATATAAATATACTTATCACTAAAACTTACTACGGTGAAATTGTTACGGTGTGTACTGTGGAGAACTTTAGACATGCATGTCACACAATGGTCTAAGTAAATGGAACAAAATTTATATTAAGTTTAAACAAATGAATTACCAATTTACAACCTAAATGCTTAAAGCAGTAATTAAGTTGGGGTTGGAGTGGTTTGTCCATCCCTACCTGTAGTTAGGCGGAAAATATAATAGAAAATATTAATTAACGGCAAAAATTATGACAACAGTGCATCCACATTTATAAGGTAATTTTCAAGCAGGGCCTATAACTTGCAAGTGCAACTTATAATAATTTACATGGATCACTTTTAAGAAAAAAGTCTTCTAAGGTGGTTCCGAAGGCTTTTTTACGCGAATAAGTTGCACATATTCGTGAATCAATTTCAACATTTATTGCATATAGGTGCATAAATGATGTTAAACAAGACAGCAATCTTATTAGTATTGATGTTTACTAAAAAATATGTTATCTGATCATTGGAGTGTATAAAGGGTGAAGGGAAATCAAGACCACTATGTGGGGTACTTCAGACATAAAGTTGAATGTGAAAAACAAATCGATTAATAATTACTATAATAATAATATTTATTTATATATTATCAATTTTTCCATTTTTAAAATAGGGTTACACTATTATAAAAAAAGCAATTTAATAAATTATATTAACAAAAACAATCAATTTTTAGCGTTATCGTGTATAACACGTATTATTTCGGCCATAGGCATCATCAAGACAGTTACACCACCAGTTAGTTATCAGGTCTGGGAAAATCCTTTTATTGTTAATTATTTCTTCTCTGAATAGAAACGATCTATTGTTTTATATGGATGTCACATCCCAAACTCAAGAGCGTAATTATTTCTCCTCGACGCAGGTAGAGCATAACATTAAGATACGCAAGTACGCTGATGTAGGCATGGTCATCGGAGACAAATTTTTAAACTGATAAGTGATGTCTTTGTATTTGCTATAATTTGTAAGCTAACCCTTCACCCTCGCCAATAGACCTCAACTCTCAGAATATTTTTAAGTTGCTTAACCATTTACTTCTAAATGCTAGAACATCAAAGTGAGATTATATGTTAGTTTTAAATATAGGTAACAAATTGTTTATTATAGAATATTTGAGATGAAAAAGTTACCTTTTTAAAACTACAATGTTACAAATTTGTTATTGTATTTTAAAAGCCCTAGTTTAAGTAATTTAGAAAGAGAGAAGCTTACATAAGTTTTGTTGCCTAACACTGAAATGATTGAGCTTGTAAAAAAAGCTGTTGAATATTGGATGTTATATAATTGGGCTAGATTTCAGAGTATAATTTTCTAAATGTGTCAAAAGGATATTTCTAATTAATAATGATTCTACATTCTGCTTTGAACTTAAACAGCAAAGAAACATTTTACAAAAAACTCGACTTAGAGAAATGAATAGCATTGCCATTCATTCTGATACTTGATTATATGTTTACAAATTAATAATAAGTTTTGACTTAATCTAGATCTGTTAGTCAGAAGTGTTCTGTATGACTATAAGAATAAATTCACGATCTGGGGCTATCAAAATCTCATGCCTTCTGCTCCTCACACGGAGGAATGTCAGCTCATTTGTGGAATCCTATAACCAGAATGAAAGAAAATAAGTGTTAAGTTTTTTTACAGTTTCCCAAGTATAAAATATGCTATGATAAAGTCTGATGTTAATCTTATTAGCTTTGTACAGTTATATAGCTCTTAATTTAAAATGTCATGTCACAGTACACTATGTAAAACTATACAAGACTAATAACATAGTTATTAGTAAGGGGCATACAAAATTACATGAGGGAGGAATCTATTTATTCAATGGACTGAAATATAATAAGCTTAGAAATGCAATAGACACTTTATCACCATTATTGAACAAATTTGAATTCTCATCATTCCCAGGAGAATAACTCAATAAATTAAAAATGTATTTTTGTACAGATAAAAAATGTCAATCTACTTCTTACTTACTACAAACACTATGGAACTAAATCAGCAAATAATGTTTAAAAACAAAAAATTGTCTTAAAATACATAAATGAAAATTACCATTTCTCGGACAACATTCCTTGCTTTCTCGGTCAATTGACCAATGAGACCAGCATACAAAACAGAAGTTGCATTATCCAAGGAACTTTTGATTGGAATACCTGAAATTAGAAAGTATACTTCCTTTCAAATAAAGTTTGTAAGTAAAGTGTGAATTATGTATAAACATTAGTCAATACAATATCCCCTTGGTAATACAAAAAATTGATCAAACCTTCATGATTCACTATCACTACACCCATGACACCTTTGTGAGCTTGAATCCTTTTAATAGTTTCTTCTACTTCAGTCGCCTGGAAATGAAAGTAATCTTCTTTTAGAAAAATCGTATTAAATAATTGTTTTTAAACCAGTTTATAAAGTAACTAACCATTACAAAATACTGGAAAAAAATATATTGTAATATGTACAATCAAACACTTCGTATTATACGCCGAAGACAGATGGATTAGATGACGTAAAATTTGACAACGGTTAGAAGTGTTGCCAACTTAACGGTAAGTGTAAGAATAAACATGTCATCTGACTGTAGCAATTGATAGTTCAATTAAAAATGTTCAATTTGTGATTGTGGACATCACTAAACTGTCAAACTAGTTTTCAGGGTTGATGATTATCGAACGAAACAAAACTCAAATAAATCGTCTTAATATGAAGTTCAGATCATTTCATATTATTTTAAGAAAATAGTGGTTCTAAAACAACGATAAATGAATGTAAATCTGGTTAAAATGCATTTGAATCAATAGAACAATGAATGATAGCGGTGCTGAAAGTACGGAAGCTTTGGATCCTAGAGTTCAGGTGAGATAATCAATAGAATAAAATATATTCTGATGGTTCAGCAGTACATAGTCAGAGGTCATTGGCACCGTCAAACAAAAAGGGTATAAAACATTGTTTGCATTGGTTTTGTTGTTTAATTAACACAACATTTCTATTTGTTGTTTCTTTTATGTTATATATTCAATACTCCATAAAAGTTTTTAAAACTTTGCTATTCTTTAGTAACTAGTTAATTATACTTATAATAAAATATTTTATTTTGCTATTTTAGAATAAGGTTTAGGTAATAATATGTGGGAACAACTTTATCATAGGTAATAAAATTAATTAATTTTTATCACCTTAAAGTAAATTATGTATTAAAAGTATCTCAAAATGCGAATGGCACTTCATGATTCAAAAGAAACTAAATACCTTTTTGAGAACAGGGCTGAACCTATTGTATATATGATGTTATTTCATAGTTTGTTGTTTTTATCTTGCAATAATATGTAGATACATACCTATGAATGATATTGAATAAAGCAAGAATGAATTTCTTATTATGATTAACTGCAAAAAATTTGCTAAAAGAATTAAAAATATAAAATTATTTTTCTGTAAATTATTATGAAGTAATAAAATTATTAAGTTATAAAAAAACAGTATTTTATGAATTTTAACTACTTTGAATTAATAATTAATTTATTGTGCTACAAAATTCCAGGACAAGAGGATTGGGCCTTCGAGACATATATAAATGAATTGTGTTTGATCTTACTGCTTGTAAGGTTAAGTGTGTAGTTTTATTTACACATTTCAAGATTACAGATTCACACATTTGTCACCAGATTGAATTGGAACGGTTGAATACAGCAACAGATGAAATCAACAGACTTGAAGTGGAACTAGATGAAGCTCGGCTCTCTTTCAGAAGACTGTTAGCTGAAGGACACCTGCGTATACAGCAGCTGACTAAGAAACTAGGCACCAGTGTACACAAAGCCAGACCCTATTATGAAGCAAGATTTAGAGTCAGCATTGTAAGTTAACAAAAAATAAGTAAGGACTAAAAAAAGAAAACACCAATGAACTTAATTTTTTCTTTATAAACATAATTCAAATCTATCACCAAAAGTTATTTTTTATTTAAATGTATAATATGTCAAAACTCAATGGCTTTCAATAACCAAATTAATTTATTTTAATAAATATATTTACAATTATCAATGTTTGTTAGTTTTCACATTTGTCTTCTTTAGACTCCTAAACCATTAGTCCAATTGTAATAAAACTGTACTAAGTTGTTGTCTTACAAGAGGTTTCCTCTCCATTTGTTAATGTATATTAAATAATTTTGGAGCTTTGCAAATACGCATTGAACTGGGCACAGTTAGTCAATAATTAATAAAGCTATCTAGAACCCTTTGTCTGCAATTAAATAAGTTTAAAATCATATTTTTTTATAATTTTTTTATTATACCTTACTTGTTATTTAGACATCTCAAGAACTTCAAACGGCGAACCTCGCCTATGACAAGGCAAACAGTGCTCATGCAGCTGCCAGAGAAATGGTATATCTCGCGGAACAGGGACTGGCGAGGCTTGCTGAAGGCTCTGAGGGTGGCCTCACCCTGGATCCAGCTTGGCAAGAGATGCTTAACCATGCCACACATAGGGTCAATCAGGTGAGACATTACATTAAATCTAACCTGGCAAGTATTTCATTTATTTCATTCATTGCAAGCCACATTACATTAGGTCAGGTTATTACTTTGAGAAGGTATACATGTGAAGCCCTGCAAGGACATAGCAATCTTAGACTAACAAAATTAATAATTATATATAATTACCATATACAGTCATAATTATTCATTAGTGACAACTCAATTTATTTTAGGCAATAAATAAAGTTTAAACTAATTTAAGTAATAAAATTGTTAAATTATTTAATAAATATGAAATATAAAATAGAAAAAAAATCATCATTTATCATTTAAAAAATCATTTATATTATAATAACATTTATTAACTATATAATACAAATACTTTTAATTGACAGACAAATTGGATTATTGAATCAAATTTTTTATATAATGTGGAATATGGTTGTAGATTTTAATTAACATGGTGTGACAATTATTAGATGGTTAAAAGTTATCAAATTCTATTTCGAGAAAAATACCTTCAGCTTATTTAAACTCCTTTTGTGCCACAATAAATACCAAAGCTTCACAATCGATACAGAATGCCAATTCTATCCCCAGGAAGATTCCGAACGGTCGTTTGAACTACAGTGTTACTTAGTGGTTCCAAGTTTCTCTGTAGTTATGTAGCAGCAAAGCACTAAATAATGTACGAATATATAGGCGTGAAACTTATTTGTTTTTAATGTTGACCCAAAGCTTTTTTTCCATTGGAAAGGCTTATTGGAGTGTGCCAATATTTTTCACCGGCTTCTGGAAGAGGCTTATTACTTGGATTGAGCCAGTATTGATGGAAAAAAAACTGAAATACTTTGGTCCTTCGAGTCACCTAATTTATTTTAAATGATTTCAATCAATCAAAAACTTCTTATTAGGCAAAAGAAATCTTACAAAAAACATATTTCTCAATGTTCACCTAACATTTTGTCCTTTTGTTTTAACCTCCAACTAAAAATATAAATAAAATATTTGTAGTAGTTAGTGACGCTAACGTTAATATATTTAAAAAAAAAGAAACATAATGCTACCCACCAATCCCACGGTAGGCGGAAGCAGATAGAGCCAACACGACGGTGACACAGCGCACCAAGGCCGCCGCGCATCGCGCCGCCTCCGCTCTCGTGCAACAGCTGCAGAGCGGACTGAAGAGGCATATCGCCAAATCCAGGTGAATGATAATATTCTCATGCTCACGCGTATTACCTAGCCCAAAGTAAACATTATTTAAAGCAAGCTCTTCGCCCCGGTGCTTCGTCCAACTCCACATCAAGAAGAGGGTAGAGATATTTTTATTAGGATAAGTATGAATAAGACAGCTATCTCGTTTTCAAATCGAAGTGATGTGTATCAATTATGGTTGGCAATAGTAAGCATCATTAAGAACTTTTGTCATAGATACTACTTACTTCTACCTAAGCAAGTCCATGTCCAGCAGTGGGGCATAGTACGGTCAATATTATAATAATACCCCACAATTGACTAAAGATAACAAAAAGTACCCTCAGGGTCTTGTCTATACGTTTCTGCCATCTGGAAGGTCATTTATGCCTTGGATATGGAACTCGGGGGACACAAACTGTGTGAAGGCATTTTATACTGCTTCCTGGGAAGAAAACGTTTTTCCATGAAATTTGTAAATTGTGCAAATTGCGAAAACGATCGATTGATGAGTTGGGCTATTCCGCTGCGAATTTGGTCATCATAGGTCGATGTTCAACACAATAGATATTAGCTGTTATTGCTGACCGGATCTGAAGACGTTGTAGTTAATTACACTATTGACTAACCACCAATCAGATCCCATCACTTTTTTGTAGATAAGGGCATTGTTGTGGCGTTTGAACTGGAGTTAGCCATTACGTAATTCATTTGCCATTATTGTATAGAATCCATTTTTGTCACAAGTCTCAATCCAATTCAAAATTCCCTCATTTCTATACCAGTTCGACAAGGTAAGGCAAATTACAATGGGCGCTTCTCTTTGTGGTTCTGTCAAAACGTGAGGCACCCACTTCGAAAGGTTTATTTTTACCGATTTTCTGCAAATGAGTCAATATTGTAACGTCAAACAATGGTGGTAATTCTTGACTCCGTCGCTTATTAATACTATTTAAGTTTGAGCTTGTAATCACGTTTTGAATTAGATTTGTAGATTATTAAACATAATAGTATAACATAATAACTAAAACAATATAAAAGTTCTTTACCTATGACTTGTTATAATTTTTTAAAAATTAACGATTATTAAATTAAAATTTCAAAGTACTTGTATATTGTCTTGTAGATAGCATAGATAATAATTAGATTTAATTTTCTTACGCTAGTATTTAACAATATTTATTTTTATTTCTACTTCATAGAAATGCAAAAGTTTTTTGTATATATTAATCTTAATTCTTTAATCTTACTAGTCAAATTTAAAAAAAGTTGTTGACTTCTTAAACCAAACTTTTGCATTGACCTCTTCAGCTAAGTTCGCACTTACAATTTATTTTGCTTGATTAGTTGCACAGTACTGTCTCTTCCGCAGGACGCACGAAGCCGTCGGTGACCACTATCTCACGTTTGGTACATGATTTTGATTTATCTATGCATGTTCTATACTCTATGTGTCTTTACCCGTAGTATACTCTTTAGAATTTGAGGCATGAACCACCTAACCGTTAACAATTGATTTTGTGTTAATATATTTTAAATACTGCACATAAATATTAAATTATCCGTAATGGCGTTTTCTTAAATGTAATAAAATCCGTAAAAAAGAATTTATTACTTTATTGCACTGGCAACATTAACCCGCATGCAGCATGTATTGTGTTGTTTCGTTTACTTATATTGTTTAATACATAATACTAAAGTGTATGTATGTCTTATTTATCATTATTGGGAACATTCAGATGAAAACGTATTTTTTTAAAGCTTTCATAAACTTATAAATGGTCCTTCGAGCCCAATATTTCATTTCAGGCCGTATTTTGAAGAGAAAGCGCGTATTAATGCCGCACTCGAGGCCCAGAAAGCTCGCATCCAGACCTTGGAAGAGCAAGTGATAGAAGCAAAGCAGCAGTATTCGTCTGCGCTCAGGAATCTGGAGAGGATCTCCGATGAGATACACAGGCATCGCTCCAGGAGACAGTCAACTAGGAACGGTGAGAATCATGTTTTAGGAGTAAATCATTTATTATGTGAATAAATGCATTATAATTTATACACCTTTTATCCCAAAAATTATGTTTTACTTATTTTTGTGTTGTTGTTTTTAATATACTGTGTTGTCGTACTATTTATATTGGTGCTCGTAAGTAAGCTATCATATTGAAAAAATGATATGAATTGAAGTTCAAATTTAGTCTTAGTCAAATCTAGAGTTTTGTCTCAGAATCAGGCCCCTTGACTTAAAACTACCTTCACTTTAAAGAGATTCAACTGATTCACTAATTGAAAATATAGGTAGATTCGCTTTCAAGGCAGCTTCAGTAGTTGCTACCGCTTTTCCTGTATCGGCCATGAAACATTTCGCTGTTTCGGTAGCCAGTGTCATGCCTTTAACATATTTCTCTAGATTGTCAAACGAGAAGTAATGTAAAGTTTTATGATACATTTTTAATACTTAATGTCATACATTTTAACTTAGGTCGTGTTTTTAATATTATGTATTCCAATAAAAATATTTCAATATCTCCTTCATAATCCTAGTGTATAGGTTAGATGAGAGAGAATTTATTGTTGCTTAGCAATGAGCCGTGCTTTGGAAGACCCCTTGAACTACAGACCCTTGCATTGGGCAGCGTGGTGATTTTATAGCACAAACTCTTCCTGTGTTTCTTCCATTCAGGATGTCCTGTGCCCAGCAATAGGACGTACGTAGGCTAAATAATGGACCATTAAAATTATTTAATTAGTTGTGTTTTTCCTAATACAGACATAGACAGGTCAACAATAACAGATACAACGAGCGATACAATCACATCTACCAGCGACAAACTAGAGGAGTTGTGTGACCATAGCGCGGATGCTAGCGTCCGCGAGTGGCTACGCCGGACTGCGGATGCTCGGCCTCGATGCCTGCAAGACTCCGACACTTGGACCGAAATTGACTTGGACTATTCCAGTCCTGAGGAGGTAAGTAAGGGGTCCAAAGGTATATCGATAATTTTTTAAGCTCTGCATTGTATGTGCGACAAAGGTCCTCAAGTAGCGATAGTGTACAGGGAGACGCGACGTTGGTAGACCTCCCACGAGATAGACCGAAGATTCGGTGAAGGTCGCACGCAGTGCAGGACTTATCGGCTTGGAGATCCTTCGGGGAGACCAATGAGCAGCTGTGAGCGCCTCTCGGCTGATATGATGTTAATATCATGGTATTGTGGTAGTCAAACAAGCAAGTGAACCAATCTAGTTTACAAAGCAAGAAGATGAAAATATATCCAAAATTTTCTCTTTAAAGAAACGTCATAATACTGTATCAAATAAGCCTTTTGCATATGACGCATTTTAACGGAAAAACATTTAGCTCGCACCATGGGCATGCGTGCGCCGGCCTAATAACAGAGATAACCCTAATGGAAACATCCATTAAATGGAAAAGGCATTCTTTGATTGAATATTTTTTATGCTTTTATGGGAGAGAAGAAAAACTGATGAAAACAATATAAAAAGCAAAAAATACTCAATCGAATCCGAGACATCTATTTCATTCTGTATGTTACTGTTTAATATCTTTCTTATAAGCTCATAACTTCTTAGGTTAGCTTCGAAAAGTGTTCGTTGCGAGGCCGACCCAGCCCAGACAAGTCGCCCGAGGTCATAGAGTCCAAGGTGTCTGCGTCGTCTCCGAGGCGTATCATCGTGGGCGAGCGCGGCGCCCGTCTGAGGGCAGAGCTCGAGCAAGGTCGGCGGCAGAGCCTCGATGCTCTGCTACATGACACCGGCGAGAAGGTCAAAGAGATGTTCCAAGGTTAGTTGGCACTAATATCTCAATAAAATTATGGATGTGATGATACTTTTTTATTACGTTCTTTCTATTCAAGGAAAGGCAAGGGGAACTGAAGCCTAAACAGTCATATCTTATTTTTGGGATACCAGTGAATCTTTCACTTTCATCTCCTTAAGCTTTTGACAAGAAACTACGCCTCTATTTGAAAAAATTAAATGAAAATTAAATGTTATGTTAATGATATGAAATCATACGAAAATTGAAAAGAAAATTAAAATGTTATTATAAAATAAAAATAATATAACTATTTACTAAATATCCATAGGAAAATTCGTTGTTAGAAAACATTTACAAGCAGTACAAAATACTTAGAATGGAAAATTATAAATTATATATTAGAACTAGAAAGTAAACATAAATATAAAATTATATAGATATAATTATGAATAGATTGAAACATTCTGTTGTATTCATTCAAACTTCGAAGACTGTGTAGCAAACAAAACTAGATTGTAACATAGGCAATAGAAGTTTTTATTGCCTTTGTTACAATCTAGTTTTGTTTCTATTAATAAACTTATAAAATAGTATGTAAGCAAACTGAAAATCATAAAAAATCAATAACAAAGACTCCAAAAATACATTGGATGAGACCAGGAAAAAAAGCTAAGTGACATGTTACTACAGAGATCTATGTCTAGTTGTATGCTAGCGATGATACTTTTTTTTTAATTACCGTGGTTGATAAATGGAAACGGACAGATAATAACGGGATAAAATGTCCTGGTGTGTTTCAAAGGACATTTTGTCTGTTATATAATGAACCATGTTAGTATTTCCAGGGTTGTCCCTGTTTGGTGAGCGTCGTGGTTCTGTGTCAGCGCCCCGCACGCCTCGCCGCGCGGCCTCGCCTCGAGGCAGGGCGCGCGCCAGCGACGCGTCGTCCGCTTCCGACGAGCGGTACTCTGACAGTGACAGCCTCGCCAGGTAACATTAAACCATACTTGGGAGCGCTTAGTTGCACTAAACCATTCTTCTATGATTTTTTAAATGATATCGGAATATTTGATGAACAATTTAAAAATAGTTTTCTGTTTGGTATTCCTTCGTCTTGAATTCTTTTTTTGAGAAACGTCTTTCGTAATAATTTCATACAAAATATAACAAAAGTAAATACAACTAGAATGAATGATTCCATTGATGACTGGCGTAAAGCGTGTGTGTTGGGTTGATGCTATGCAACATGTTAAACATAATGGTCGTGCTTAACTAATACCATATAAATTTGTTAGACTTTATAGCAAAAAGTTGTATATTGTTTAATAATGTAATCATGATACATAATGATTTTCTAATGTTATATATCTATGAATTTGCGTTTGGGTTTTTATTTGAAGTGTGTATTCGTAAATAAATATTGTTTTCAGCATGGAAATGCTATCGGACGACCAGATCGCATCTTTAATGTTAGACGCACAACTAGAAGCAGTCTGCGAAAAACTCGCTGGAGTCGCCGTAAGACAACCAAGGTCACCGCAATCGCCTGAGGCTAGATATTGACCCTAACCCCTTAGAGCTTAAGGTTAGAATTTCATTGTTATAAAAACCATGTCTCGCAAGCGTTTTTATTACACGGCGAGGTAAGAATTATTCCTATATCATTAGATATAAAGAAGAATACTTTGTTGTGTAAACAATAGGGTACAAATTTGTATGTACAATGAAAGAATGAAGTGAACATGCTTGTATACAGTGTGTAAAAATAATTAGCATTAACATTTAAGAGGTATATTTGACCCCAATCTAGACTTTGTAAGAGTAATCTCTTTTTTGAGTTGAGCCAGTATAATATCCCACTTCAAACGAGGCGAGGTGTACCTACTAAAACTTCGGCAATACGTGTGAAGGTCTAGTTCAAATATGACTTCAATGTTGATGTGACGAATAATGCGACTAAATGAAGTGTACTGCCTCGCTCGATACGACGCTCTCTCTCACTCTATAAGTCCCTTAGGGAGAGTGCGTAACGCGGCTATTGCGACATGAAATGTGTAGTATTACATTTTATAATTTTGAGCCGCTCTTACATTTTGCCGTCATGTACGGGACAAATGTACTCTTGTATGCCCTACTCGACGCTGCCTCAAACAGCTATCCCTAACATTTGGGTCATGTTAATATTTATGTTTAGTGTGGAACTGCAAATTTTTCGCGATTTTCATGTTGGCCCCACTGAGGACGGTTCAAATGGTCTAATTCTTAATACTTAAGGGGGGTTTATTATTAATGTTTATTCCATTCTGTATATCAAGCTATAGAAGGAACAGTGTGTTTTGAAACATCTATGCTAAGGAGACGCCTGTATAACAAAAGGAGGTTTGACGACGACCGTTTCAACCAACACGGTGTCTGAACATGGTAACTTGATGTCTGATCTCGTATAAATCTTTTAAATAAATTAAAACACATAGGTACCTTGAGTCATGACTTAAGTTAGATATTACTATTCATAGGCGTAAATTTAGTTCCTTTAAAGTAAATGCAAATAAATAAAACTAATAAACAAACTTCAATAAAAAGCCCAAAATAATATTTACAAATAGGGTAGTTGATTCTCGTCTCATTCATATTAATGCACAAAAAAATCAGATGCCATATTTTTTATCAAATCACAATGCTTTTTATAGCAAATATAAATTTCAATGTGAATGAAATCGTGACAAGAACCTTTTATATTAAGGACATACAGTTGTATGTATATTCATGTATTTTTATTACATTATTTTATGTACAAATACAGTTTCTTATATATCTAGACTACAATGACGTGTTATATCAATATTGACTTCCACGACTCTTTCAAATTTCGCAACCAAAATGTTCACTTATAGCATTCGATTTAATTATCACGAATTGTTTGAATGTATTGGAATATTTTTGGAAATAATTGTTGCTTTAATAATATTTTTGATTTGTCATCCGTCTCTCGTTGAAATCTCACACGAATTATTATGTCCGCAATTTATTAACTTGGCTGTATGACCCGTACTGATGAGTTTCCTTTGCCTTAGCTTAAGAGATACTCAAAAAAATTGTAAATTTAATTATGATAAAATTGTAGTATACTTAATAGGACATATCATAATCTTAACCTCGCACATGAATTGCGAAAATGAATTACAGATTTCATTGAACACATACAATTTAAGATTGATAATATATTCTTTATATTTTAGAAATTTTCGAGCAATAAAGTCTGGCAAAAGGTTGAGGTCGAGGTTGACATAATTGGTAACTAACAAATCTGCCAGTTGTTATGTTTTTTCGCTATATATACTTTAAAATAGTAATAACCATTAAGCATACGACCGTTAAATTTAAGCGCGAATCCGATACTTCGATTAGTAGAAAATTTCATGCATACGTCACCGAGTATTGTGGAGTCCGTTAGTTTATGATCTAACTCGCGAGATTATGAACTGCTGAAATAATGTGACCATCAACAATAAGTTTACGTCAATATCGTCGAGTTGAATATGTTATGTGCCGTCGACAGACATATCAGGGATTGTTTAGAATATTACGGGTGATAAAATTGAACAGATCATGAACTCTATCAGGTCCGGTTACAATTTGACGGTTTCGTTTGTTCGCAAGTCCGTTAGAACTGTCGGAAATAATGCGTTAAAGTGTAAACGGTTTCAAGTTCTTCACAGTATTTGTATAATTTTATAATCTCCCAGGTTAGATTGTAAACTAAGGTGTTTACGATATTACGATGATTTATACATTTCAATTTACATAGACAATGAGTTTTAATTCACCCTTATTGTAAAAACATACACTAAGAGAAATCAGAAAGGATTAGAAAACTGTTTTCGTCAAGCAAAAACCTCCTTGTATATCTTTTTTATTGTCTATATGTTAGCTCCTAGTTTATTTTTGTCACCTCGTATCTACGTTTTCTGACGGCCACTGTTTCTCTGTTTTTATACTTTTACCTTGTATCCCCGACATCTTGGTTCTTTATTGGTGATGTAAATCACCAATAAAGTAATAAGAGCAAACTTAGAAGCGAACAGATAGTTAATAGGACAGATATAAATAAGGAAGTCCGTCCTTGACAGTAACAAAGCAATTATTATTTTGCGATCAGATTTCTTGGCCCGGTACATCAGAACTGGAAGTCCGAGGTTCAATCAAATCAAAACCCCTTTAAGAATGAAAAAGACAAATTGCTTCCTTAATAGTTCTTGGAAACAACCAATGTTCATATCGCCATAGAGTAAATGACAAACTCATCAAGCAATCGTCATCAATGTACAGTGAAACAGTATTCAATTTCAAATTACTTTTCAAAAATATGTAAAAATAATAATTAATATAAGATATCAGTCGAATTAACTCTGAAAAATTCATGATATCTGTGATAATTGCACCGGCAGTATAGATCTTAAATCCATTAAGCTTTGTAATCTAAAAAAAAATTTGGCAACTATTTTTAATACTTCAACTAAAATAGATTAAAATTAAACAAAATTGTTTCTCCTTCATATCTTTAGAATAGTATGTAGGGCATATATATTGAAAGCATATAATTGTCGTTTGATAGAATGCTTAAAAGAGGTGGCATAAACGCGTTGATCAGCTGTAGAATTTATATAATGTCAGGATGTGAAAACAAAAATATATTAAAGAATGCATTTAACATGAAACTTAGAGTTAGCAGTAAAAGGCGACTGTCTACAATCACGAACACATTTCCTAGAAAATTCCCAACACTCAAATTGCAATACTCATAAGTGTGGAGAAATTTACTAACAAGTTAGGCTGGATCTCATTATTTTTAGTGTATATCAATATTAATTATCGCCGTGTAGAATTATTTGAAATCTACCCACTAATAACTGATAAGACTCCGGCCCAACTCATAAGCGGCAGTATTTAGCAGTAGCTTGCTTTGGTCGTCACAGCCGGTTTGTTATCGACTAATGGTAGAAATCCTTACTCAATATTATGAAAGAAATGTTAAAACTGACGGTTATCGCCTGTTTGTGTTGATGAACACTAGTTTGATTGAATTGGAATCTCATACTTTTCTTTGTATTTACGTGATTCACATATTTGGCCTCATTTGCTTATTTAACAAATAGGACCAATAGTTTCTTGACATATCAAAGGTGTCATTAGGTAAAAATTATATTAACCGTTATTAGGCTGCCATGTTTGCCTGTATGTCATTTAATTTACCGAATAAAATACCCAATAGTGATTATAAATATCCATTTGAAGTGACGTGTGGTAAAAAAAATATAAATTAGGGAACTTGTTTATTTCATCATACCTGCTCCTTGTTATGTGTAACGTATAACGTTTGGAATAAAATAACTAAAATGGTATCAGCGTGCTCTCCAAAATTGCACCTTAGAAGGGATCCAATTAAGTCGATAATCGTTCTGTGTCATGTCATTAATAGCTATGACAAAATAGTTTTATAAAAATAGTTGCACAGAAATAGTAGCTATCGTTTACTTTTAATGCCGCCTGTACAAGGAAGTTTATCGCAATAAATTGATAATAATTTTACACATATTTATAGGTAGCTCAGTGTTTTAATATTAAATTAAAATGCCTAGTGTCTTGCCTAATATTTAAATTTACTAATTAATTTAAAAAAATATGTGTGTATGAATAAATATTGTGAAAATGTACTAGATCGTCTAGGAAAAACCCAAATACTTAAACATTATTCAATTTATATTTTAAAAAATCGCTTTGCTATTTGATAGTTTATTGTTTACTTTTATATTTAGGTATTAACTCAGTATTATATGACACAATTATTTTTAATAACTTTATTCAATATTCTTTGTTATAAAACCTCGCTAATAGTATTTTAATTATGACAAGATTTGGTTAATATTTTATCGGACTATTTATTCGTCTGATTTATATATATGCGTTTTATTATATGATATACTTTGATTTTTTTAAAAATACTCACTAATATACGTACATTTAGCTTTTAAGTAAAATTGTAATACCTACTTTATAAACCGTTAATTAATTGTATATCTATGATATTTTTATTATAATACCAATTCTAATTACCGTTTTAAGATATAATAATTATGTACAAATATGTATACCTACTTTGAAGAATAATTTTATTTAAAAAAATTAATGTGTTATCCTGTGTCACAAATATTCTATATATAATTCTCTTCAAATATATACTCACTTATATTATTTTTAATTTAAGTATTTAAAACTGTATAATATACTTATTTGGTTTTGATATTAGGTGAAATGTTAAATATAATTTACGTAAGAGATTGAAATTGTATGTATGATAGGACATTATTATAATGTATTAGTTAATATTACATAATGTTTTGTAGCAAATAATGACGCTTATTACGTTCGAGCACAAATAGAAATCAAACTTAATACTATAGACTTAAGGATATTATTCGAGTTTCCCTATAATTATGTATTTATTAAAAAATATTATA
Source organism: Acentria ephemerella (assembly GCA_943193645.1). Taxonomy (NCBI): domain Eukaryota; kingdom Metazoa; phylum Arthropoda; class Insecta; order Lepidoptera; family Crambidae; genus Acentria; species Acentria ephemerella. The sequence continues at coordinate 6,011,024 of OW971898.1, read as the reverse complement.
GCCTTACCATGAGTTCCGATACGTCATTCTTTCTTCGTAGTTAATTACTATCTACTTAAGGTCTGTTTTCCCATGAACATCATTTTACAGCTCAGAACAGAGTACGTATGGAGACGCGTTCTAATTTTATTTTTATATTGTATTGTGTATGTACAAGTGTGTATCTATCTACAGAATTTTGGCGGGAACTAAAAAATCCTCCAAAAATCTATAAAAAAATATATAACAGTTCTAGAGTATCTATTTTGTTCAAATGTCGATTATGTGAGTGCGGGCCTTATTAATTTGTCTCAAATATATATATATATATATATATATATATATATATATATATCGAAAGTATGATATTCCGCTAGAAACATTCTTAATTCTATATTAATTTTTACAATTTTGAACACTCACCGAGACAGTGTATAATGTAACACAGTTGCTAGCGAACTAAGTCAAAATAAGACCTCACTTTGAAAGTGAAGCATTCTACGTCAGGCCGTTTTCGATAGCCTGACATCATCTTGTGTATTGTTGATTGAAAACTAGTTTTAAATTCAACTTGATACGAACGGTGTTCACTGTACGAAGGTATGTGATATGATCTCTTTATTGTTGTTAATATTGTAACTATGACAACAATATTTCCATTGCTTATAGTTGTGGTGTAAAAAAACCTAATGTACGGGAGCACCTAGTTCTGTCGTACAGTTTATACTATGACAATGGTAGCTGTTAGCCTATCACTATAATAGACCTACTAGCACTGATTATGTGAACTTTAGTTTTTTGAGCTATTAAATTATTTACTGGTCCCACTAAAAGTTATTGAGAATTGTTTGAAAAAAGATAAAAATCCACAATCAATAATAAAAGTATGCATATAAGAACAGATGATATGTTTGTCGTGTATATTTATTTGATTTAAAGTGTTTCAACATTTTCACACTAACATTGTATGCAAACTTCTTGAAGCCTTTAAAAAGAATATCTATTAAGTAAAATAATTTTCTAATACATATTAGTCATTATATATATATTCATATCTCATACTTTTGTCATAATATTTGAACCGTTAATTTCAGTATAACTTGTAATAATACTCCTTGGTAGACGGAGCAGCGGCATACGTTACGTAATTTTGCAGTCAAAGTGTAATCAAGTTATATTGTATCAACAGAACGGGCGATAATTTGAATTCTTGTTATTTGACATCTAAAACTCTTCATTCCCTTTTTTCTGTAAGCCTTTGGAGTGAGTTAAAGTTAGAGACTAAATATTCCATTAAAAATCCGTTCGTTTATCAACTAGAAAGTCTTTACGTTAAAAATGTGACAAATATTGTCAATTAAGAACCCGAGGCTGCAAAGTTACGTACAGTTTGGTATGAAGTATTTATGTATTAGATTGTTTTAGTTTTAAGGTATAATACAAATAAAACGTTATTAGCATAATTATTTAGAATAATCTGCTCTTGTCGTCGAGTCGTGATGTACAATTAACTTGTGTTGCTTGTAAGCTTTCATTGTTTTTTAGCCAGAAATTAGGTGACGCTTATTTTACCGATTGCTTGTACAATTTATAACCAGACCAACCCTTATGGTCTAACTCTGAATCTATCACTATAATTTTCATTTTGACTTGTTTTCATTGCCGTTTAACTGTTTATCATTGTGACTTTTCACTTTAGTCGCAGTAATTATTATGAAGACAAAAGCTATATCGATAGATGTAAAGTTACGCAATAAGATCCCAGGACAATGTCCTAGGGGATTCCCCTATTAAATTAACTTCTTAACTTGTATAATATTATAGCCAATAACATTGCCGTGTATTTTTTTATGCATTCAGTTACGCTTTGTTGTCTTTATGCAATGGTAATAAAGGCGATTTTGCATTACATCTGTCACAATTTATGATCTTGACTTTGAAGCTTTTATTACTTGTTTTGTACAATTAAGATGTATTTGAGAGTATCAGTTCTGTAACACAAAACAAAAGCTTATATTATTAAATGGTTTTAAACTCGACGACATAAGAGCTAAAATGGCAGTGATAGTCTACGAAGACAGCTTTAAGACGATATTAATTTCGCTGTTGTGATATTGTTCTGTACAAACATTAGCCATAAAAGACATTCGATAGTGTAAGCGGTTACGAGATGTAACGTACGTCTTAAGTTATAACTTGCCTTCAAATCAATAATAAATATTAATAAGTAGTTATTTGATGGTTTTATTTTTGTTTTTATCATTCAATATTTATTAATATATTCAATGGATAATGAAGTGGTTCTGAAAATTGCGTTGGCCATACTTTACTGTTTAAATGGTCGTGTCACGTGTGTTTATCGCCTTCCTCTTGACTCGGCTTGACCGATTATTATCGCTTATTAGCTATTTTAGTAACCTTTGATTATACGGGGGGCCTCCAAATTTTTCATTAAATTTTATATTTATTTTGCCAAGTAAAAATAATAATGAATGTTTTCCATACTCAGTATTTCCACAATACTCAATAGTTAACACATTGTGATCGGGCAGTTTTCGGCCGCGTACTAGTGCTGGTAACGGGTGATTTTTCGCGTAATTTCGCGCTAACGTAGACCTCTAGAAAAATTGCGATAACTTCAAAAATATTTCTTTGATTTCAATAATTCTTTTTGCAAATTATTTATTTTATTTTCTTATATTTAAAAGGGCTACAACCCTACAGACGCTATATAGTGAAAACTTAAGTATATTGGAACCCGTATTTTAACGTGACCCGCGCTCCACTAACAATATATCAAAAACGTATTAATACGTGATCCGATCACAATGTGTTAATGTAATATGATATACTTACACTCACTCCTATTATATTGCACAGATACAGCATCTATAAGAGCTAATGTACTGGATTATTTAAAAAGAAAACTAATTTTATACGAATATAAGAAAAATAAATGAATAAACTATCATGACATGCACACCTGTCCCGGTCGGGACCCAAACCTTAGAATCCCAAACACAGCCTGTACCTTGGGGTACAGACTTGAGACTACTCAGCTAGCTGGTCGTCAATTAGGATTATGAATAGACCAAATAAAACATATAGGTATATAAGTTGCATATTTTTTATTACATAAAAGCCAATGATTACAACATACTAAACGGCGCACTAACAGGGACGGAAAACATTATTTAATAGAACAAAAACAATCTCGCGGCCACAGACCACTCGACCTTAAAGTATACCGAACATTATAATGAATAATCAATCTGACATCGAAGTATTTTGTCATTTTAGTTTATTTATATTTTCATTTAAGTATAGGTACATCATTATAATGTAAAGTATACTTTAGGCTATAGAAATAACTATAACAATTTATAAAAATACGTCTTTTTGGTTACAATTTGGCAATAATTAATTTTAACATATATTTATCAAGTGAAATATATAATTTTAAGAATAAACCAAAAATTGCGTCACACATGGCGGTGTTCTTGTCTGCTATCCTTTTTACAATATTTCTAAGAGGAGATGTATCTAACTTGAATAAGTGGTCAAATTCTTTTAATTGAGATTTAAGTATTCCTATGTGAAGTCGCGTAAAAACCATTATTACAGCAATGAGCGCGCTTTTACTTTACAATTTCAAAGTAATAAAATTAACACAGGCGTGCCTCTTTAACTTCCATTAAAAAGAAAGTATTTCTTGATTTATAAAATGGTTTTTGGTATGAATACGTTTTTATTATGCTAACTTAAATGTAATTAAATAATACTATTATTATTAAGACATGATTAACTTACGCAATAGAAATGTTTTTGGAATAAATAAATCGAATATTACAGATGAGTTATACATAAAATTGTGTCGCATTTGTATGTAACAACACAATCGATTGGCTTTAAAACCTTTGATCCATTCGATATTCAAAAGCTTATATCTCTTTCTATAAAAGAATATGAATTGTCTTTATTTATTCAATCAAAATGAAAGAGACACAAATTTTACTTTGAATAAAGTATGTCATAGAACACAAGACTTGTAGAAACTTTTCTTAGTAATGTTGAGATGTCTAAAATGTTTTCGACAATGAAGGCAGACCGAATATACTTAAAAATTTAATATGACAACTCGGATCTATAGAGATATAAAGATTATCAAATTAAAACAAAACTCAGAACAATAGTTTTTGGTAAGTAAAAACAGTAATTAGTGTTCATCTAAAGATCCGTGCTGCCCATTCTGTCGTACTACAAGCTCTAAAATACTATTTGCGAAAAATATAAATAATGTATATTCATTTTACTTCCCATGACTATTCCTTAGCATAGTTAAAACCACTGCTAGAACTCTGTGAAATTAAACTATAAATTATCAAACAACAATCATTTTAATATAAACCAATATGGAGTTTTATCTTCTATAATGTCATTGAAATAGTATTGCTATATAAAAAAAATATTTTGATAACCAGAAAATAGGAATATAATAAACATTACCTTACAATGAATAATGGAATGTATCGAAAATCACATACTCTACGGGACTATCACATTAAATTCACTAAATTGAGCACGAAATCTATTTATTTAATAAATACTATACCTTAAAATAGACATAGATAATAAAAAAATAAATTATTAAGTACAAAAATTATTATTTCATTCAAATAGTGTCTCCTTTGAGGCCCTACTGACATTCTTAAGATGATAATATTTCAAAGACTAGTTTATGGAAAATAACCTTAATTGTTACCTGATTTCAATAGACCAAAATGTAAAAAATGCTCTTCAGAAGCTAGTTATTCTATATTATCATTGTAATGGTAAACGAAGGCATTTAACTTGTAAATATTCCATAACAAAATCGCTGTCAGAGTCGAATCAAATTTAAAATTTTGGACAACATTCCTATTCTGAATTTTGTCTATACATATAATTAAACTGTGGAATGTGGAATGAGATACTTGATTTGACTGATCCGTGCATTTTGTGAAGGTGGATGCGCGGGCGCAGCTTCTTAAGAAAAAATATAATACCATTTTTTTGACAATGGAAACATGAATAATCGCCTCTGGTTGCTCTGTTTTTACAAGAAAATTACAATAAATCTATTTCAATATTTTATTAAGATTCAATAGATGAAGATAGAAGTTTAAGTATTTTTCTTGCAAAATCAGTAGTAGGGATATCAAAACTGTCCTTGAAATAAAAACGAAATAACAATATTATTCACAAAAACAACATAACTCGCTACTCCGCTAACATTCAATAATTTAAAATACTGAATTACTTGGACTTAGTTAAATTATACGATTATCCTGCATATTTACAATATTAAGGTAAAAAATATTACTAGCAAAACAATACTTAAATTAATTTGCAGGATATATGTCGTATTAATTTATTAAAATTAATACAATATATATCCTTGTCAAAATAAAATTACTATTGTATGGTGTACGTATTAATTATAACAAGTGTAACATAACCTAACTTTGTTGGTTTATTTACATTAATGTAACTGTATTGGATACCTATGTCCCTATCAATAACATACGAGTCCTTCAAATCCCTCCAAACTATTAGATATTTATCGATGCTTTTAAATTATGTTTTGTGTATTCAAATCATCGTTTAAAAGGTTATGTGATTGTCAGTCTTTAATTATAATATTGCAACCAAATAACTGACAAAATACTTTCTCAAAAAGATAAGAACTTGTATGTAAAGATTACGACGCATCTAATAAAGTCACAATAACATAAATACCAACGACTGATACCAGTTTTGAATATCAAAAGATGGCGCTTACAGCTCAATTACTATTGGTCAGTTTAAATTAAACGTAAAATGTCGACCAATTGCGTTGCATTACAATTTTCTTAGTGTTGTTACCTAATAATAATTGTATAATTTTGTTACACTTCACTTAATAAATGACACATAGTATATTTTATTGTAATATCTTAGAAGCGTTGTCATAACATAGACAACGTTCGTCATACGCTTGACATAGACAATAGCGGCGGACCCTGTTTTATATATAAATCACGTTCTTTATTATGTTTAGGACAATACATAATACCTATTAAATAACATCTATATCAAAAGCAAATCAAACAATGCAGGAACATTGTGGAATGAATGAAGAGGCGCTTCTTACATAACAATATTACCGGAATAGTGTGAATATTACCGCAAAATATTAGATAGGTGATATTCACAGTTATTATTTACTACCAATGAGTCAACTGAGAAGTTGAGTTGGTTGAAATATATCTTATTTGTGCGTTGATGCACAAATACAGAGCTTTTGTACTAGATACGCAGAACGCACTAAGAGATATTTTTGTACAAAAAGAAGCAAGAGTTACATTTAATTATTATAATACTATTACTAGAGCAGCGACTCTACTTCATCAAAAATAAAAGAATAACCACAGCATTTGGTATTTTTAACATGTTGTATCAACACTACCCTGTTGAACCCACTGACAATTTATGTACACACAAGGAAAAGTGATACAAGAAAATTACAAAAAAAATGTACAACGGTTTTGGTTTATTCTATTAGAAATCTCTTGCAGCAGCCACATATACCGGAAAAAATATTCTCATAAAATTCATATCATCGTCACTTGAGAATATTTTTACATAATTATATCAAGGCAAAGCATTCGCTAAAGCAGGACAACATTATTGGTGTCTGCAGAAAAATACTGTTAAAATTTAAAAAATGGAAACAACAAACCTTTAATGTTCATATCAAAATATTTAATTGACTGCCACTTTTTGATTCATTACTTTGATCTGTTTGTAACGATTACAGGTATTATAATACAATTTCACTTAGTTGTTAAATACACGTACGGGGCAACTACACTACTTTACCAGAAAAATACCTGTAAAAGTAAAAATATCTCTTAGCGGATTCTGTATTACTAGTTTTGACAATGAAGAGTTAATTAAGTACGCGCCTATCTCGATTCAATAAAATTGCAAATTAAGTTATATCGCAGTTATGTGATGTTTTCATTAAATTCTACTCACTAAGGCAACACTTGCCCTCCGACTATCTTAACGGCAAGGAGGCAATGTCCACATTATCCTGTCCTCGCTTTCTTTCCACTACTAAAATTATTTCTACACTTGAAAATCAAAAACCTCTCTTATCTGCTAATTACTTAAATCTATTCTCCATTACATTTTACGTGTACATATTTAAATAATTATTTTTTCGTATAAGTCTGTTGTTTAAATAATCAAATATATTAATATAATATCTTTTAAAATAGCCTTAAATGTTGCTTAAAAATTTGGCACAATCACAATACTAATAATTAAATATAAATAGCAATCTGAATCTTACTGTATTTAATGAATTTCCTCTGTACAAAATTAGTGATCCCTTAAAGGATTTATTTCAAACATTCATTATTGGTTAAACAGTAAGCAAAGCTATTTTCGAATATATTTCTTTAATATTTTGTACACCGTAATGATCATCTAAGCAGATGATATTTTTGATAGTTATTTTGCAATATCAAAAGATGTTAAATAATACACTTCTGATCTCACCACTAATGAATTAGATCTATTTGAATGAATGGCTAATTGGATTAGTAATTAAGCTTCACTATTAACAGTCACATCGTAAATATTTGTACATTCGTTTATTTTTAATCTTTGGATGTCTTTTGATGTCTTTTTCAATTCCTAGCGGTGGGTCTTACCGGTTTCAACTATTTAATCTTATATGAAGTTAATATCCAATAGTCTAATTATTCACTTCTCAATAGTTCGTCGTGTATTAAACAAAATCCAACCACTTACGTCCAAATGCGTCTTTCCTTATTCTTTTAAAATTCATTAACTTTTAACGCAGCGTCGTGTACGCTCAGCTTTCTTATATTGATATCCTGCAAGGGAAAAATTAATAAATTTGAGTAGTCAAATCGGAAAATACAATTAAACGGATGGCAGATTTGTTGCGAAACACGTCAGACGATTCTTCATGTTAAATTACCAATTTCCAATTTTATAAAATAATCAACATTTAAAAGAGGCTTGAAAAGGCACTTTTTAGGCCGGTAAGGCGGAGGTTGGTAGTACAGTATGTCACATGTGGCGCTAGCTTTCCTTGCAAATGAACTCCTGGTAATGCTTACCATCAGACGATGTCAATTCATACGCTGAGCTATTAGAATTTAAAATAAAATTGCTTTTCATAAAAATTTCCCCCATGATTTGATCAGCTGTGTCAGTAGGTCAGGGTACCTGTCCCTGACCTGGTGAATTACTCGTGCAGAACCCAGGTTACCCCCGTGAAGGGCAATGGAGTTACCGGGGAGTTTTAGTGGGTATTCTCAGTGCTGCTCTATTGAGGTACTGATTGAGCCCCACACACGCCCGTCGCTTAGCCAGTGGCGGGTAGGTCCGTAAATGGATTCCTCCTCGTAAAAAAAAAGGGTACCTGTCCCGCGGCCGCTAGTGCGAGAGCGTGGGCAGCGGTCAGGCGGAGAGCGCGGGCTGTCGGCAGGCGGCGCAGTGCAGCATGCGGCCCGTCGCCCGCTCCAGCTGGAACGTGGCCGCCGCCGCGCCGAACTATGTCAGTAGGTCAGGGTACCTGTCCCGCGGCCGCTAGTGCGAGAGCGTGGGCAGCGGTCAGGCGGAGAGCGCGGGCTGTCGGCAGGCGGCGCAGTGCAGCATGCGGCCCGTCGCCCGCTCCAGCTGGAACGTGGCCGCCGCCGCGCCGAACTATGTCAGTAGGTCAGGGTACCTGTCCCGCGGCCGCTAGTGCGAGAGCGTGGGCAGCGGTCAGGCGGAGAGCGCGGGCTGTCGGCAGGCGGCGCAGTGCAGCATGCGGCCCGTCGCCCGCTCCAGCTGGAACGTGGCCGCCGCCGCGCCGAACTCGCGCGCCAGCCGCTGGCACGCGCCCAGCACTGCCTCCGGCTCGCACACCTCCTCTGTGCCCGCACGCCCATACGACTCGGTTACTTATTTACAACACAGACGGCGATACCTCATCAAATATTTTAACTAGGTTTCATACATTCATGTTCGTCGGTCAAGTCAAAAATAACTTTATTTAAATAGACTTATTTACTAAGCTCTTTTAAATCGTCACAACAGGGAATATGTATGAGAAAACAAATAAATATAATTATAAAGGCAATAGTCATAATTTTACTGGGTATCAACCGGGCATTTACTGATTGTCCCAGTTATAGTATTTAAATATGTACTAAATAAATTGTTAGTTTATTGTTTTATAAATTGTTGTTAGGTTGTAGGTATACCTACCAATATTATACATTTTTAAAGAGTGAATGAAATGCAATAAATGTTAATAGTAACGAACTCAGACAACCCTCAATATATACTGATCGTGCGCGGTACTACATGTACTGACCGATCGCCACGTGCGCCGTGAGCACGACGTGATGCGTGGAGAGCGCCCACACGTGCAGCGAGTGCACGTGTCGCACGCCGCTCAGGTTGCTCAAGGCGCGCACCAGCTCTCGGTACCTACGGACAAACATACTCAAATTAATAACTGTCTGTACTTATCACCACAGTGACTTAACCAGTTACACATTTGTATTTTACCCCACGACATATTTTACCACTAATTTAAACACACAAAAGTTTATAATGTTTATTATTGATTAACAGAAATTACAAACTTTTATGTGGTATTAAGTAACGGATCCGGATAAGATTTAGCACATATTAGTTCACAGCGTGTTTTAAAGAATAGAAACTTTGTATCAAGCTGAAATTCTCCCTATTATAGAGAAGGCAAAGGGAACTAAAGCTCATGCAGCCTTGTATTATGTCTTATTTCTCTATTTATGGCTCCGGAATACCGGTATATCATATGCAATAAACATTGAATTATTGACGACTAATGGCAAGCACAGCCATTTTCCAAAGTTCAATGCAATTTTACAATTGAAATGAAATGTAATGACGGTAATCAATTGATAATCAAAACGTCTCAGCTGGCTGTCAGCGGTCACGGTGACGGTCTCTCACCGGAAGTCCTTAGGCACGGCTTGCATGAGCATTGCGAGCGCGTCCCGCACGACGCGCGCTGACGTCAGCAGCACCAGCACGCTGAACACGAACGTGCAGATCGGGTCGACAATCTTGGCTGCCGGCTGGAAACATAATCATTATATTAACAGATCACTATCGTATGTGGTTTCATTCGCCTCATTACCTCTACTCTATAGTGGTTTTCTTGTTCAATGTGATTACTAAAAAATAACTATGTTATTTACGCATCTATTTGAAATCTCAACACAAAGGAGTAGAGTTCAAATTATAATTGAATAAGTGCGAAAAAAGTTTTTTAAATAAAAGTTTCATACAATGTGACAAGTTATTTTTTTATCAAACCTCAAAGTTTATCTAAGTTTTTTGTAATATATTCCATGTATTTGGCACATGATTTCTCCAAAATCCTAATGTCTATTGTTACTCTTCGTTTATTATATATTAGATTTAATTTTACTACCGTGTAGATTAATTTACCTTACATTTTTCTGTAATAAAATATATTAGACTCACATAGAACTTGATGAGCACAGAGGCGAGCAATACCCCACAGCTTTGTATTAGATCTCCGATCACGTGTATGAGGGCAGCGCGTAGATTTATATTCCTGTAATAATCAGACAGACATTTAAAAAAAAATTGTCCCCTTAATGTAACCATCCTTTCCCGAAGTATTCGTCAATTTACTTAGTCTGTGGCGCCACGACGCTCGCCTCAGTGTTAGACAAGTCCTTCATGGTGTAGTCCCCGTTGACCAAAGTCCCGTTGATCTGTTTCTGTTCCCTGGACCTTCTGAATATCCTGAACAAGGATTTAGGCTCCGAATGCGCGTGAGCATGCGAGTGGTGGCACGCGGCACCACCGTGGGAATGGTGATGGGCTAGTTAAAGAAAACATGGAAAAAATTAAATTGAATAAAACCGTTTGAAAGACAAAGATCGATCACGATACAGCTATCATTTTTGACGTGAAACTGTGTCGATTTACATATGAATAAATACGCTTCCAACATAATATACGACATTAAGATGTCAAATTTGTTTATACCTAACTCTATTTGCATTCATATTAAGAACTTAAAACTATCGTTTTAATCTAGAATTCTGACCAGTATAATTCAGGCAGTATCAGTTATCATCAAATTAAAAGAACACAGATTATTAATCCTCAATTCCTTACCGATCCCTGACGCGCATCCATGCAGCACGAGCGCCAATACAACATTGAAGGCGACCCCGCACCCTGAAACGATCATCATGATGTCCGGCTCGATGTTGTACTCGCCGGAGTGCAGCCTCACGGCCGCCACATACACGAACACTCCGGTTAGAATCCAGATCAGTAGGACTGATACCATTGCACCTAGCACCTCTGCAACAAGAACAATACGGTTAGCAAAATACAAGGCCATCGCTTATAACTAGCCAACGTATCTAGAGAGCCGCCTCTTAACCTAGATAAACCTGAAACTATTTATATTTGAGAATTTTTAATATTTAATTAAATAGGAATTAAAATACATGTATTTATACAGTATTTTTATATACTGAAAAAAATCTGGACAGAAAGGCTTTCGTGGAAAACACCGATCTGAATATAGGACAGTAGGATAACAGGTAGTAAAAATATAAATGAACATGAACTCACTTATTTTTATTTTAGTTTACCTATATAAAGCACAGCAGGATAATCTGGGTTAATCTACATACGTTCACGAACAAGGCTACGTGTTCACCGCCATCCGCAAGCACAATTGAAGTTGAATGGCGCACATACGCATCTCTAACCAGGTACATTCATTACCAATAGACTTTTTCCAGAATGAGCCCGAGTTGTAAGCTACATCACGTTAGTCATTTACTTTAAAGTTACTTCTATATACAAACTCACCAGCTCTCTTGTACCCATACGACATATGCACGTCAGGTTGCCTTTTCGCGCAGTGGAAGGCCAGTAGCGCCAGCGCGAAGCCCCCACAATCGCTGAGCATGTGCGCTGCGTCTGACATCACCGAGAGACTCCCAGCCAGATAGCCGCCAATCAGCTCACATATCTTGGAAAATGAGTATTGTTTTAAACGTGTTGAGAGAATAGATAATAGTGTCAATGCCATCGAATCCTGTATTAGAGTTGTTGGCTATAATGAAATTGAATGATCCTGGGTGAAACCTTCACATTATCTGTGCTCCATCACGTAGGTTACGGTAGATCTAAATTTCAAACCATATACGGTCCGACGGAACCAGCGTATTTAAGAGAAACAACTACTCGCCCGAAAATGTACGTATTACGTCCAAATTCAACGCATGACTGTCGCACAAGGAATGCAGTACTCACAATGCAAATATATCATGAATATCATAAATATCTGCATAACACTCTTTTCTATAAAACGTAAATTCTTAGTACTTATTTACCGATTATAAGATTCCCTGCGAAAATCATAATTGGACGGAGAAGAAAATAATACGTGATTACCTATTGAACTACGCTTATATTGTATATTAACTTAAGAGAGGAGGAGGAAGGGAGAAGTTATGATTTATTTCCAAATAACGGAAAGAGGCTAATCCTTAGCACATTGAACGCTGTATTTAAATTAAAATTTCAAACTCAATCCTCTGTGCATCCATTTGAAAACACTCAGCATTCTTCACTGGGGCCGATACATTCGTAACTCGAAAGTTACAACCGTGCAATCCAACCGTTACTCATTACCCTTAATGAAGTGCATGAAGACCTGTCTTTTCAGAGATTGAACTCAGAGTGGTTGAGGATTCTAGATAAATAATTGGTTTTTAATAAGTCAGCTATTCGAAATATAGGATAAATATAGAATTGATCGAAAGATAAAGATATTTTACCATAAAAAAACCACATAATATTAGAGCAGTGAGAAGTTGTGGTATCGCACTGGGTGGCTCGGATTGTGGCTTCCAGTGGCAGTGATCCTCTGCGTCGGCTGGCGGCGTCACTGGCACATCTGTGTATGTCTCCTGGAATAAGCGTACATCATCATCAACAACCTATGACACCACAGGCAGTCTTACACGTGAGAAACACTATAGTAGATTAAGTTTGAGAGGAGCACTTATTTTGGAATATTTAAGGAACACTTAATTTACTTGCATTTTATATTTTCAAACCCAGATCAAGCCGAAGAAGTCCTAACAATTATTTTATTAGTACAAGTGTTTATGACACGTATGTCATAAACACCTGTACTAACTCATTAGTTGAGTCGTAACTCAATCCCACTGATGATTGACATAGAAACTACAGTACATCGGCGACAAATAACACATACCTAAATAGATTCGCACCGATAGTAAAACCAAAATACTAAAACTATCACGTAAAATCAATCATTTTCAACTATAAACTATAAACGGGGTATATGAGGGTGCGAAGTTTCTAGTTGCGATTGAAGATAACACCATGAGATATAGAACCAAAGAGAAGAGAACTTTACTTAATCAACAATAAAAACTTTTTCTTTAGAACGAGAAATCTGTTACATCCTTAAGACTGTATTACCTAGAAAGGAGCCTTTTTTGTGAGATATCCGTCGCAATTTTACATCGCAAATTGCCCTTATTCGAAAAGGCTTTTACATGAAACCTTGAGATAAAACCAAAAAAGGAAAATATGAATTCAATAATTAATAACGACATTAACCTACCTAGTGACTTTATTTAAGCTTTTAATACATTGGTTAAGGTATATTATTATAATTTAAAACTAACATTAAAAAAAAGATGTCAAAGTCAAAATATCTTTATTTAAATAGACTCATTTACTAAGTTAACAGGGAATATGTATGAGAAAAATAATTCAATGTAATTAAAGGTATAGCACTAGTAATAGTGATAACACCTTATTTACCGGGTATTTGCAAATTGTCCCAGTTTTTCAATATAATTATGTATTAAATTAATTATTTTAAAATTAAAACTAACACTAATATGCATATACCCAATTAATAATTATTCCCTGTTTCTATATTAAATATAAAACAAAACTAATTTATAAAGTAATACCATCTATTTATTCACAAATCAAAATAAACCTAATCACTGATGTTTCTCAAATTGCGTTCAAACAACTAATAAAATCTGCTAGTGTTGTCCTTGAACGAATTCGCATTAATACCATGGTAAAACCACATACCGAGCACCGACCGACATAATGAATATTAAACCTTATCACTAACAGATATATTTGGAATAGATATAACGAGTACAGTGAAAACTAATTTGTTTTAAATTAGATTTAAAACCAATTTGATATTTTATTATTATCTATGCCAATATTGGTTAACCAAGACCGCGTCTCTAATAAACATATCAAGTGTGTAAATAAAGTTTATTAAAATATTTTTTTTAGTCAAACACTTATATAACTTTAGCTTAATTTCGCACATTCGCAATCGTATTCGCATTCGCAAAGATCGATCGAATGATCGATCGATTTTCACTCTAATCTCCAAAATTTACCTGTTTTTGTTTACGAGCAGATAAATGAAATAAAAAAAACAATTGACCTTTTATCAATATCTATTGATTGATCGAGATGCAAACGGACCACGCCTCGAGAGGCGCTAAGACATAGATAATTGGCACCAAATTTAAAAAAAAACTGAATAATCGCATTCGCATCCATTTTCGCGTGGCAATCTTCAAAAAATCTCTACATTACATCTCTACTACCTATCCCTAACCTTAATTGCAATTGAATTTAACCATCTCGCTCGTAGAATTAACCAGCAAAACATGACGATGACCATAGACGAGCAATGTAATAAATTCATTCATCATTGCTGTTCTTCATAATGATTTTATTTCTTGAATCTATTGTTGCGAAGCAATGTATAACTAATTTGTCAATATTCTAGTCTACGGTCAGTTAGCCAAACGTTGGCCAGAGTATTCGCGTTCAGCTGACAAGTGCATATGTATAAAAAGTACCTAGTTTTTTTCGTTCCTTTTGGCTTGTACGGCTTGTACATTAGCCACGACTGGAAAGTACCAAGTTTCAAATACATTTTCACAGGATTTGACAGCGGATGACAAACTCAATAGAAAGTTCAGTTGAAATCACGAGAGAGGTAGTGTAGTGATGAAATACCAAGACACGTTTTTTAACGAACTATTTATGTTCTTGTCATTAGAAATAATTGATAATAATCAATGGAAAATTTTTAAACAGCCTTGTATTTATTTCGGATTTTATGAGTAACAACAAACTCGTTTTCAGTGCCCTATTTTGTTCACTCTAATAAAATAAAGAAAGCCCATTACTTTTAGCTACATGTACGCATGACTTTTATAGCATACAATGCAGATTTATAGAATCAAGGAATTTATTATTCTCGTAAAAAATCTAGAGGTTCGACAGTATTACAGTTTGACAATCAATAAGTCAATGGTTACACAAAACACATATAACATATTTATTAACTACAAAACGTTTACTAGAGTAGAAAATGGCGCAAAATAACTTATTTCAATCATATTAATTAACATACTTTTTTTCTACAAAAAATAATTTCAATACAATACATACTTAATTTTATATTTCAATGTAATAAATAAACATTTGTCGTGGTTTTAGTTGAAGTTAGCCCTAAATGTTACGTAATTTCCTAAGACATAATAATAACTAGATTTAATATAATAAACACTCACAGTCTTCATATTGGCGGCACACCAAATTATTAAAAATAACGAATTCACAAATTTATTCTCAACAATCTACTGCTTGGGCTCAGTTCGAATTAATGATACCACAGGCGATATGATAATTTCGTTGTGAAGGTAGCGGAACGATTTAACGAGGTGTTGTTTGTATGCCACTGGCGGTAATACACAACACGTAATTGCTAACTACATTAATTATTAAATGCGAATACACAATTCGACATAATTAATATTGGGACTGGTAAATGTTTTGTTCGCGCTAATCAAAAGTCTCTTTAATTCTTTGTAACGAAATCTTGAGTAATTTCATAAGAAAGTAAAAGGCGATTGATTAAAAAAAAAATCTATTTTGGTTACGTAATTGATAGACAGGTTGATAACGTTATTTCTCCAATATATGAATTATTGTTTTATATTCCGGAAGTCCATATGCGAAGATAGCTAGGGTCTATGGTCTAGCTAATACTGTTTCGTTGACTTTCTGGAGACGAGAGATGTTTCCTGTAATGTACTGGCTACCTTCTTTACACCAAAACAGAAAACTCTTTAATGTCGAAAAAGAAAAAACAATAAGACGACGATGACCAAATATAAGTATTATTAAACCATCGCAGTTCACTGCTGGACACATTATTTCAATTTCAAACAATACGAGAATATGAGGATATTCTCGTATTACCTACCTCTAGATATTGCAAAATTATATTCATCCTTCAATGAATGATCAGAATTGGATCAGTATTGAACCTGATCTTGTTCTGATCCAGCCAGACCAGGCTTTGAACAAGAGTGGGACGAATACAAAAAAGTTTTTCCAATTAAACAAATTTTGTCGTACAATTCATGCTGTAAGAACTGCACAGTAAACCGTTCGATACTTGTATGGCAATCTTAATATTGAGCTATCTATAACAAGTGTCGGTAGTAAGTTTAAAAGGAATACTTGTTCAGTTTCAAGTACGATACCAGGTTTCACAAAAACAATAGTAATATCACAAGACGAATACTAAGTAATTCTTATTTAATATTTATTCTTTTCGTACAGTTTAGTAAATCATACCGTCCTATGATTACGCTGAACAATATAACACAATATGACATATCATGTCAGTATGAAATAAACTACTGAAGCTTCCGAATGAAAATTACGTATAAATACATAGATACTATAATAAGTGCAAAAGGCGGAAAGCTGCTGAGGACGGAGTACCACCGAATCTACGCTTTCATTCTTTCGCTCCAGGAATTTTCCACCCGCATACCTTCTTCACTTCACTTCACTTCTCAAGAACAAATTCGGCTTACGACTTCCTGGGAAGTGTATTTTAATTTATCGTGTGGAAATTAACTCTCGTGTAATAACCTATAGTACATATAAGTTTAAATCAAATTATATGTACTAATTACTCGGAATTTAATTACAATTCTGCAAAATTTTGTCAACAAGTTTTGCGGGCCAAAGAGGATAGGACGCAATGGAAGTGATTTTCTTAGGCAATAGTAACGTCACAACACCGTATATTGTGAAGGTTACACTTCGCAATTTAATTTTGGCACTTGGAAAGTTATTGACACTGTATCTAAACATGGTCGAAATAGACAAAATCAAACATGACGTATTTTCTGCAACCAGCGATCTCCCTATGGTTTTGGAGATCCTTTGGGGTGGCCTACGTCCAACTGTATTGCTTTTCTTTTTCGAAATAACACATTCCCAACAGTATAAGTAGACTTAGTTCATAATAACTTCGTCGTTTTCTAAAATCTTTCGGATAACAGAATCAATTCGAAAACACGTCTCGTCTTGCTTTGCTGCACTGAAAAAAGTGATAGATAGAATATTCTGTCATTCAAATGTTTACCAACAGTATCAACTGTAAGAGAGAGAAGCAAGAGTAGCCATGAGTACTCATGGGTACTCTTGCTTCTTGCTTGCTTGCTTAAATGAATACGAGACTCAGACACATCCGTCATTCTTGTAGAATATGGTCCAACTTTAGTAATTTTTTCACTATATTTTGCTGCCACCATGGTAAGAGCTGCAACCTTGGGAGTAAAGCAGAATTTAATTTCTGAAGCGATTAATATATGACCCTTGAGTTTTTAGATGCAACACCTACAGACTTGATATTCTATAGATACTGCACATGGTTAATATCACCAGCTTTATGGTCTAGCGATATTTCATGACAGTCATTAAACTTAAAGTGTCTAAAAAGGATAATAAAAATAGAGACAGAGTCAGGATACTTCACTTTTAAGTTCATTATGATTTCTTGACATTCAGCCAGAAAGATAAGGAATTCTCACTGAGGATCACTCTCAATAACATACTTGTTAATAGAACAGGGATGTTTTGCAGTTTATGGACAGAAGGCTTCAAAGTTAGGAGACCTATGTCCTAGATGAATGTACTTGAACTGCATAAATATGAGTATACTATTATTATAATAATATCCCAATTTTTATTGTAATTAACATCAGCAGGTACTTGTAAGTGTATGTTGAAATAAAATTTGAGAGTATACTAATTATGAACAAAACAACCGATACACTGTCCCACACAACCTAGCAGAGCAAACTTACTAAGCACAGAAAATACATATTGCAAGTATAAGAAAATGCAAGCAAGTATCGCTATAGTTGGGCCCTTTTTGTGTCAAGGTACAAACCGTGGCAAAAGTTCCTATCTAAACCAATGTTCAAAATTCTCTGAATCTAAAACTACATAAAAGTATATTAATAAAACTTAATTGATTTGTCAATGGAGGGAACCATTTTTGGCTCGGAGCTTCATTTGAATGTTATATAATATACAAGGTAACAATTAATATTCAGAGAAGATTTAGATAAATTACTAAATTACTACTATTTAAATTGGATTAGTATTATTTCCAATTAAAAACTAAAAATAAAACAGACAATAAATTGTAAGATTTGTTATTGAATTTTATTAAATGTGTACAAACAAGCTGATTATCATAATAATATAATCACTGTGATACTCAATCATTAATACAAGCATTACTAGAACATATTTAGTACCATAAAGTAGGTACTTAATTATGTATTACATTCTAAATGTTTATTAAATATTTACAACCATGGCTTTATTATTTTAATATTGTTTGATTTATCTTATCAAATTTTATCAGTGAAACTTATTTGTATTACATTACAGGGTCAAATAGTTGGATGTCATTTGACTAGGCAAGTCTTCTTTTCTAACATAAGTTGACTGATATTTATTGGCCATTATAGATATTATGTTTAAATATTACTTACTTTTATATTAAAAGTAAATAAGTAATTAAATAAAAGAATAGTAACTTGATTCAGCTTATTAATATTAGACCATCACTATTATTTTAAGCTGTCTGTAGCCTGCCCATTGGACAATACTACTAAATAGCTTAAATGAAATGAAACTGTTACAATATATTGACTTCCTGTGATAATAAAAATTTGTGTCACTAAATAATGGAAGATAAATAAATAAGATTTTATCACTAATTGTAAAGCAATTTTGTGACATAAAGTAACATTAACTATACTGGTTACTTTACATTACTATTAACTATTTTTGTAAAGTAAAGGATTAAATCTATAAAAAAAATAATCATTTATAACTCACCTCAGACAACAAAGGCGCCCTATCCAAATGTTCTGATGAAGCAAATGCAGACTCGAAGTATGCCCCGCGACTCCTGGACTCATACTGAGAAGCCCCATCATCCCACATCCTGGCTTCAAGCTCATCAGACATTCTGGCGCCGAGAACTAGCAATTATTACGGCAAAATTTATCAACACATTTCTTCAAGTATATCACTGAAAATACTAAATTAATTCTTAACAATTCATACTAATATATAAAGATAGTATAAATAAGTCAAAGAACAATTGGTTTTTATTCACGACACGACGATAAGCTATGATAATCGAACGGTAAATAATATCGCAAAATACTCTCGCGTTTTCCTCGACGGACGGATAATACGTTTAAAACCTATGCTTTCGCTTGTTAATTTTGAAACCTGATAAAGGATACTTAGTTATAACTTGTGTTTTAGTAATTAAACTAAATTATTATATTATATCCAAACTTATTCTATATGTTATAACGATAAAAATTCTTTAATGTTGATGTTGTCCAAATAACTACTCAAAATTATTCGGTATTTTTGGCTGAGTTATAAACGTGCCTTAAATGACAGACACTAAACTGACACTGATCGATATAAATGCGTTCTACATGCGTTCACTATTTTCCAACGATTAAATAATCAGCTGACTATTTAATTGGTATTTTATATAATTATATTACCCAACCTAACATTTACTTGATTTCGAATAAATAAATGAAGAAAATTTAATATTGAGTGCAATTCTGCCTATAGACAACAATTTATCAATAAATGGGAATGTTAGTTACTTTAACTGCTTGTAATAAGAGCTATTTTAATCTGAAGTGTTACACTTCAATTCAATTTTTAAAATATATAATAATGTTGCATATCTATTCCACTTTACTGTTAGGGTAGTTTTGGGAAGTAAACATATTAACTCCACACGTCTCTTATGTACAGAACAAAAACTTAAGAAAACTCTAATAATCGTAAATCGTAAGACAAGAAAGCTTGGAGCCAGCTTTCACTCCATAGCTTTCATCATACGGCAAGAGTTTGCCGGTCTCTTTCCATGCGCTTGAAAGTCGTGTGACCAACAACTGAAACGTTCTTTTGTTTAATTATATTTCTTTACATAGGACCCCGAATGGTTGTCTGGCCCGGTCTATACGAAAATATTGACAACGTTTATACGACCAGTGTGTGATAGTTTGAGATCTGTATTATAAGCGGTAAATACCGTGCCTGACATGATATGCTACGAGGACTGGCCTGTGGTGTGCAGACCGAACAAATGGAATACATTCTATGTAACTGTGATGCTCTCACTAGGAAAAGAATGGGTCACTTGATCTGGGCTACCCCACTCCTGAAGGCATAAGGCTGCTGACTCCAAGCATACTTAGTAAGTACATCGTGGAAGTATTCCAGAACTACAGACACTAGGATAAGGGAAGCACAAAAGATCGAACGAAGATAAGATAGGATCGGCATACACAATCAGTCGTCTATGTCTGACTCAAAATTTATTGACGAATTCACCCACCCAGTATCACAATAAAACCTATATTGAAAATAGCAATGCCAATTTACCTGATATATAGAATGTAGTAATGCTAGTTATGTTATTTCTTATATTGTTGACTAGTAGAAAATAAGGCATTAACTCCGCCAATTATGCTTTGAACAATGATAACAAATTTATAGATAATAAATGTTGAGACACGTCAGTAATATTTTGTCTGAAGCCAGTAAGTTGTATAAGTTCTTTTTTGTGAGATAAAATTATTAGACCATAACGTTATTCTAAAATTTTATGATAATTGAGTTTTAGATTAAATAATTTTGGAAATACTATATACATTGCTGAAAAATACATGTCACAAAGAGCCAAGAGAGTAACTGAGAACGAAATATAAGGTTTTGTTCCGAAGATGTGATGCGTCAGCCTCTGTTCTTCATACGGACATTTAATTTACAATAAAGTCTGCCGGCCAGTTGATATTCGACTACTGCCGAATACTTCGGTGGTTGTAACTTGTTCAAAACATATAACTACAACGCGTTTGAAGAATATAATGTGATCAAGTTTCAGGAAATAATAAATAAAACAATAAGTAACTTCGATTTAATGTTTAATTAAGTTTACAAATATAAATCGTAATATTTTTAAATTAAATTACGCAATCACAATAAACACGATTTATAACAACATTATTATTAATAATAATAAATTAGAGAAATAACACTGGAATGTCACAATAGATACACAATGTTGATGTCCTGATAGTCAAACATGCTTCTTAATGTCTGTAATTATCAGAAATATGTACGTCAAAATAAATATGATACATACTTTTGATATACCTTATTTGTCTTACAAATCAACAAGATATTGTACTTAACACAAACCTGTTCCCCTGAATTAAAGTTTACTTTTACACATTTGTGATCTAACTGTGTTGCCATACATTCCCAGTGTTATTTCTTGATTGAATTAAAACAACAACCGCCGAAGTCGTCCCCCGCTAATTTGATTAAAATCACACTATTATTATAACATTATTTTATTATTAAGTTTCAAAATTTAATAGCCAAAATTTTCTGCGTCAGAAGTCAGTTGAAATCTGCCAATTTTGACATTTTATGCATAGGATATGCATGAAATGTCAAATTTGATAAAACAGGCTTATTTAAAGAATTTTCAAAGACCTTTTACCATAGCAACAACAGATGTTTAAATTAAATGCTAATAAATTTAATTCGTACTAAGTTTTTAATGAATACGTGACTCATTTAACTGTCAAATGAAGACAATGAGTTCACTAAGTAATAAGCTTACAAAAATTTAACGTCTTGTTCAGAGTAAAACTGTCCTTATAACGGGAAACAACTAGACCAGATTTCCAATAAATGTAATTTTGAAAAATCTGATTTTAACCTTAATGTGTCCAAATAGTTCAATTACAAATGGACACAAAAAAATAATTTATTTTAATGTTGTGAGTAACATTTGCATGAATACTATAATAATAGTGTGATATCAAATATTAAAACCCCTCCTGTATATTAATTATGACATAATATTTCCCATCAAACTAATTGTCAAAATATGAAGTCTATCTAAAATGGCCGGGTTATCGGCCTAATGGAATGCTATGAATAAACCGAATCTGAGAATCAATAGACAATTTGTTGTGTCGGGTAATACCCAGTTACTGTGTTTAAAAGTGGATATCCAACAAACCGTATATATATATATATATATATATATATATATATAAATATACGCTCACGAAGCTAACAGAGTTTCATTCTCAATTAGGGTGTCTAAGTTGACTGATTTTTTATTGATTTATATCATCATACTTTTATATATCATCATGAAAGACATATGAACACACACACACATGCATATATATATAAACATGTGCATATATTTTGGGTTATTGTGGATAAAACTCGCCAATTCCAAATTGCTCACATAAAACCACTCACATACATTGCGTATTTGTAATTTATGGTGTATACTAAACCAAATTCAATCTATCTATTATATTTGCTTATACAAATGTTTCCGAAAAAGTTTCAACATACGATAATGTATAAAAATACATTTCAAGTAATATACCTAAATTTTGATAAACTCGATTCCTTTTTTCAATGTCTGATGTTGCTAGTGTTTTATTATACCACAATAATTCGATTGTCAGGATTTTCCCCCATATTTTTCAAACAGCTAAAACATACACAAAGGAGAATAGAATCAGATTAAATATTTGAAATTGCAATTTCCTAAATGTTCAAAATATAATTGAGATTATATAAAAAGTCTAGCCAGATATTAAATTATCTAAAAAATGCATTAACTCTTACAACTTTCATTACCATTATCTATGGAAGATTCAATATTTTCACTAAAGAAGCTGTTCTATACCTTCTTTATTTAAAATGTTTTTCTAGAGAACATTGGCTTCGAAAATATTCAACAATTTCTCATCTATAAAAATTTATACTTTATGAAGCAAGAAAATTTAAATTATGTCATAAAAATACATTTAACATCAGTATAGCATCAGTGATATTTGGAACTTTTTAGTAGCTTAATCGTGCTAAGAAACGATAAGACTTCTTTTTTAACGTTTGAACTAAGCGATTAAAGAAAATTTTCTTAAATTTCAGTTACGGAGGCTAGAGTGAATACTTGTTTTTTTTATGAAAATAAATTCAGTTTAAAATAGTGTGAATATATGGTAGATTAGTTTAAGTGAATATATTTGTCTGCTTTATATTACACTTGCAAAGTAAATTAATTTTCAATCAAAATTACTGTTTGTCCTGACACTAAAGTGAAGTGAGCAACCCCTAGTAAAATATAAAATAACATTGAAAACACCCTTTTTTTAAATATTTCAGTTCAAACACTTTCAATTAAACACGATTTATCGTAGAAATTTAATTTACTTGACAAGTGTTTTCCAATATTTCATGTTAATCATTCAAGAAAAATACAGATATACGTCGCTGTACAACCTTTGACCCTTTGTTTAGTTTGGTTTAGACTAGTACACAAGAAGTGAAGTGTCAAACTTGGGTATCTATGGATTCAATATAAAAGTATTGCAAATTTATTCAATGCAGAATAGGCATTGTACAATGAAAATATGACTCAAAGGTCTTAGATACCAATGCAAAAATATTAAAAAAAATAGTAATGGCTTCCATTTTTATATATTGACACACTGACGCTTATTTTATGTACGGTTGTACGTAAAATCGCAGAAAGAAAGTTACGGAATTTTGGTCGCGTATCTACAGTATAGTGTGCTTGGACACAAATCTAAATCTGGGTTTGAATAATCTGTCTATGAAAGATTTTGCTCATGAGGTGTAATTTTAACACACTTGACATGTAGAATCATGTCAAAATTCAACACCTAGTAAAGAGACTAACTAACCACCAGCGGATAGACTTTTAAAACCGTCAAAAAAATGCTACATCTATGGCACTATGGCGTTTGAAACTTAAAAATGAAATTTAAATAATTTTTTTAATATTATACTAAATTCGATGTCTAACGTTACCTAACTATTTCAATCTACGTCTGGTAAGCAAAACTATTCGTAGACAGGTTATTGATACTTAGAATCAGTGTTAGGTTCAATAAGGTTGCACAACGACGTGTATGTCCGTGTCTGTATCAGCTGTGGGTGTGTGTGTGGGTGTGTGTGTGGGTGTGTGTGCGGGCGTGGTGTGTGAGCGAGCGAGCGGCAGGAGGGGCTCAGACGACGACTACGAGCGGCAGGTCTGCGATCATAACGACGGCGGCGGCAGCGCGCGGCTCGCCGCGAGCCCCCCCGCGTCCAGCCGCGGCCACTCCACGAACTCTTTGCCGTGCCTACACAAGCAAACAATAAAATGTTACTCATAAGACATAATCCAGTTAAACGGATTCAATTCGTGTTTAATTAGAGATGTCTACATGACTTTGCATTATTATTTTTCATATCACCAAGATCATCCAAGAACAGTTCCAAGATGGTTTTCACGATTTTATCATTATACTTTTGGTTGATTTTTAAAATGACAAGTAACTTGCTATTAAAGCACGAATATGTACTCTTCTTATTTTTATTTTCTATTCAGAGATGATTGGAGTAGAATTAACTTTAATAATCATTTACGAACATTGGCTGAGAATACAAAACACATAGATATTGCCAAAAAATAGTTTTATCATAGCCTGAGAGGAAGTACCTGAATATGAACGTGAGTGTGGCGCCCACGGCGGCGCCCCAAAACATGAGGTAGAGCAGGACCTCACTGCTGTACCGCGACGGCAGCACGGCGCTGGCGCAGAACATGGACACCGCCACCAGCAGCACCGACGGGAACTACACCACACACGAGCCGACATCAGAACGGGAGGTACACCAATGTAAGAACTGTTACGCTGCCATGAAAGCTACCCCCGATATATGCTATCGTCATCGATATAGATATATATGCATTTGTATACGGCTTACAATAATAACAATAATATTTTATTATTTACATTAACAATTTATTTAGTACATATTTAAATTCTATAACTGGGACAATTTGTAAATACCCGGTTAATACCCACTTATCACTATTACCATTAATTACATTAGTTTATTTTTTTCATACATATTCCCTGTTATGATTTAAAAGAACTTAGTAAATGAGTCTATTTAAATAAAGATATTTTGACTTTGAACGGAGAAATTGTGGAACATACATACAAAAAAATTACATACAGTGGGATATAAAAC
Organism: Acentria ephemerella; assembly: GCA_943193645.1. Lineage (NCBI taxonomy): Eukaryota > Metazoa > Arthropoda > Insecta > Lepidoptera > Crambidae > Acentria > Acentria ephemerella. The sequence goes on along the minus strand of OW971898.1, from coordinate 5,985,350 downwards.
ATCCTTCTTTTTTCAATACATTCAAAAATACATGTAGATGTTATGTTAGAGACGGTAAAAGAAATTGTTCGCATTTTTATGAACACTATGTATAAATTTTGTAAATACATTTCTTATCAAATTGTAATAAATTAAAAAAAGATTTTAAAATAAAGGATGTCTCATTTTTGCACAAGCAAACAAATGTAATAAAATACTTCAATATAGAATAAAAAATATTTTATCAAAACCTTTCTTGTATATAAGTGTTAGTCTATTTCTTGTATATAAGTGTTAGTCTATTTCTTGTATATAAGTGTTCTAAGTTTAACATAAAGCATTTTATCAATATCGAGTCTTTAATTTTCGACATTAATACACGTCATGAAAGACGTCGAAGAAGTAGTCGTCTTTAGGAAGTAACTCTCTTCATGATTTCGAAGATTCTACTACAGATTCTTTAAAGCTTTGCAGTAGATTTGCAAATCAATATTAAGTTATCATTACATAGATCTGATTTAAGTTTGTTTACTAATTTTTATGATAACAGTGTCTAAATTGTTGTGTAAATTAACTCTAAATCTCTTTCGGTTCTCAATAAAATCGTAGACAAAGTAAATCCATAATTTCCTAGAATAATATACTGATCCCTCTTTTATGTTGACATCAAGATATCTCAAATTTTAAGAACTTACTGTGATATATTTCCAGTCACGATCTCTCCGTAGCGGACAGGTAATCGTGTTGCCCTCTCCGTCCGCTACCACGTATTTACCCAAGAACAAATCTATGGAATCCTGTTAACAAATGCTGCAATTAATTTCAGTCTATAGAAAATCAAATCGTTATCGATCGAAACTTCCTTTTATGGCAATTCTATGCACAAGGCAGTTTGAAGGTTACAAAATGGTGGATAAAAAGCGTATTTGGCCAGTCCCTGAAAGGTACAAAAAATCGTCGTGTTGACATGAACATAGAAAATCTATCAACCAGCCATCCTGATGTCGAATTAAGCTTGCTTCTCTTAATATTATTATAACATAACTTCAAATACCATTCTAAAATGTTCCATTTGGTGAGCTACGCTAAAAACCAGACTCGATGGCGTTAAAATTATTTATTCATGTTACCTGTCGGAATCCATCGCTGAAGTTGTTCTTGTAGTATCTTGTTAGCGAGTTGACGCCATCTTTGATCAGACCGAGGTGTGTTCTCTTGCCGGTGCGCGTGAAGTCAGTCTTGAGGGCACCCGTGCCGGAGTACTGGACGGAGATCATGTCTGCGTGGTCGGCCCATACCTAGTGTTATATAATTATTTAAAAGGACTGCGGGCTGGTCAAGGGGTAAGCACCCTTGTGGACTAAGCCATCATGTATTGGAATACCGAAGCAGATATTTGTATTGTGAACACAAACATTTGTGCATAAATCATGAATATAATATATACTCGTAATTGTATTTTGTAATATTTATATAAGAGAAAGGATGAGCCGGTGAATATTTTATCGCTTTAAATTTATCCATTATTAAAATATAATCTTCCTAAAAAAGTATTCATTAGTATTCAAGATTTATGACTTGAAATGACAAAATTTTCGCCAATAAGTTTGAAATCTTATTTTCACTGACCGTGTTGAAGATTTCGCTCAAGTGGGACGGTGGCTCCCGAGCTACAGCTAAAAGCGTAAGGGCGCCTGTGAGCTGCAGTCGTGCCAACAAGCTCTGTACCACGTTGGTGCGGTCGAGACAGTCCACGCAGTTGGTGCGGAAAACGCCGCTTTGACGCTGCAGTACTGTGCCACCGCGGACGAAGAAGTATCCGAACTCCGTCTGGACAATGAAATGGAAAACTCATCTCGAACAAATGTCTGGTATATAAATTTTTGCCATAAAATCAATGTTCAAAAGATCGGATTTTATCAATGCCAAATTTATTCATTGATAAATATGACAAAATGATAAAACTTAACAAAACCGGATAATGATTTCGTGTATGCTCGTATTTATCTTAAATTAAAATAAAGTTATTTGCTTCTCTTCGAATATAAAAGGGTTAATGAAATTTTAAGAACATTTAGTTAGTTGTCCTTCTCCATACCCTTTTGATTAATTTTTATCGACATGTTTTTACATGTGCGTATTTTCCTGGTTGGTCTGTAAGAAAAATATGCACTTGCATCCAGGCCAGTAAAGCTTTAAAAAAAAAATATGCACAACAAAATCGGGTCGTTCTGAAACCTACCTACCTCATTTTACAGCAATATTAATAATACTTAATATATAGTTGTGAAATATTACAAAGAGAAACTATTTTTTGACATTGTGCTGAGAAGTCAGTAAAAAGCAATTAATAATATTATTTCTTAAATTTAATAAATTAGTAATAAAGTACATAGTACATTTTTAAACGCTAGACAAATACTCTCACTACAGTGGTGGCGCTACCTACAGTTTTATTTGTAATACAATTTTATATTTTTAAAGCTTTACTGGTTTGTAACAAAATATATTTCGTATTAACAGTAGTGACTTACCTGCTCATGTGTGATTCTGTCAATAAGCACGTTGAGCCTGTGGTAGCGCATGCCGCGACATTCTGTGTGGAAATCAAACGGCTCGTACCGGACGCCGGGGAGAGCCGCCGCGGCTACAGCTGCACGATAACCACGCTCTAAGGCCTCTTCTTTACCATGTTGGTCGATCTAACGAATAAAATCGATAGTTATACTATTTAGATAAATAATGGACGTCTTATCTATCTATATTTCTTTCTTTTTCTTACATACCAAATTAACTAACACCTGGTTCCCGTATCTCTGGAATTGGTCTCTCAAGTGTTTGGTGTAAGCCGCCACGTGGTCTTCATGCGCGAGCTCAACCGGCGGCTTGTATTTGAGACTCGGGTATTGACTCCAGTACAGCGGTATGGATCCCCGGGTTTGTACGAACGAGGATTTCTCTCCTCCACGCTCGATTATTTGCTCTGTTTCTACGTAGTTCGCTACGTTACCCTAAAACAAGGAAGTTTAAAATTAGCTGTGCAAAAGAGTCCCTTTAAGTTATCAGTTTTGTATATTCTGTATCTATAAGCAAAGTTTGGTAATATGAGTAGCTGTGATACTGATTTATAAAATATATTTGCGTATAAATTTATATTTAACCACAAAAATACCGGCGTTTCCCTCAAATGAAACCATCGTTTCTATCAAATGAAAGATAAAAAAAACTTTTTTATAGTGCGAAACAACTATAATAAATGAATTTTAACTCTAACTCCTTTCTCTGTCGCACAGTTAGAGCGTGGAATTCCTTACCGGCACACGTATCCCCTCCTTCATACAACATGGGTTCCTTGAAAAAGCACTTTTTAGGCCGGCAAGGTGAGGGTGGCTAGGGCAGTATGTCGCATTATGCACTAGCTATCTTCACATATGGATTCCTCCACTGCTTATCATCAGGTGATGTCGAGTCATTTGCAGAGCTTTTTTAAAAAACATTACAATAGTACAAGGTTAATACTCACTTGCGCGTCTACGCCCCTCATGAAGAACCTGGTGCCTGCGCGTTGGACGCTTCTTCTTGATACTAACGACCACGTAATCTGGTGCCCGCTTACATTTACGTGATTTATTGATACAACTATAAATGTTGTTAAGGATTTTATTGTTTAATAATATTGATTAAATTTAATTAAAGAATTTGTTTCCTCTTGTTATCTTATGCTAGTTGAATCTTATTCCAAAGATATATTTTGAATATTCTATTTATTTTTTATTTAGTTTTTTACTGATGTTTTCATCTTCTTAATTGCCTGTCAAGATTTGAGCAACCGCTATTTATGAAGCCGCGTCTCCTGCACGTGTTTTTGCGAAATAATTCACAAAATTTCATAAATCATCAGTAATCATCGACCATCAGTAAGTCGAGTTCCGACGACGAAGACGTGCTCTCCGTTTTAGCGATTGTGTATGTAATATCAAGGAGAAAATACAGATATTAAGTTAGACCATATTTTTGTGATCGTGCATTTTAATGACCCCGAAAATCGGTGTTTGTGCGAGTGCATCACAGATAATAAGACATCAATTAAACGTAGTACGCGGTTCGAATTTCTCGGAAGTCGTTTAAAATGAAACAAACCCTTCCCCTCCCTACCCTAACGGGAATGAAAATGCACTGAAAAATACATGGTGTATGTAACACAAATATGTATGGCAACGCCCCTTTGTTTCGATGTGTGTAATGTTTCAATAAGCGTGCGCAGGAGACGCGGCTTTAAGTAAAGGTACACTATTTTTTTTTAATTCACACACATATATTTTTGCTTAGTCTGTTGAACGAAAAATAATTTTACTTTCGTGTTTATTTTTCAGTTATAATAAAGGATACATCCTTGTATAATAGGTAGTGTGAACCTCGCGAACTGCTGATGTGAAAATTCCTTTAACAAGTGACCGTTCCATAAAAATCTTGAGTCAGCTCGTGTTGCCAGTGACATCTAGAACATTCAAGATTATTTTATAAAGAAATATGCTGAGATTCGTATTCAAAACGCGAGCGCTCAAACCATTATACGCCAGCGATGTCTCCATGGAAAATGTTAACCCTAAAATATGACGAAAATTATGGGAAGGGAGAATTTTAGAAAGAAATACTAATGGAGTTGGCTATTGCCAATCTTACCTTGTGAAAGTCCGTAGCGACAGAGTGCAGCCGCTGCAGCGTGTGCGTGATGTCATACCCGTACGAGAAATATATGCCCGGCGTGTCCAGGGCCGCTCGTATCATTCTTTCATACGTATTGTTATCTTCAATCTATTCGACAAGCGTTTATTCAAATAATGTAATAAAATTCTAATAAATATGTATATTAAATGGCAAGCTTCACTAACTCTCTTAAGAACTGTAAAAATTTAATCTGAAATTTGTGAAAATAAATACAGGAACATTTACTACAATTGTTTTTTATAATAACCATTTGATTAATCTATTAGATCTATTTTTCATCATATAGCTCGATAAAGTTGAAGGTAAGTAATTTTTTCACAAAAAGTACTGTATGTATCATAAAAATCCAATAACTTGTGTTTTTGTTTTAGACAAATTTTATTCGAATAAAAAGAACCGTATACTTAAATTTGACATGTACAGTGTGTGAGGGATTGATTACATCTATGTTATACCAAATCGTATTAAGAGAACCGCCTTTTGCCACTACAGCATTAGTATTGTAGCGTAAGAGAAAAAGCTAAGACAAGTGGGAACGTTTTCGCTCCACGAATATTACGTCTACTATTTTTTAAAGACAGCTAGAATATACCACTTTCCTCGTGGTATAATGAAAAAATGAAACTGTTGTTCATTATTTAAAAAATAACATCAATGACATCACCTAACCTGTTTGTTAGTGAGGTGTGTGGTGGATCTGGCATATGGTATGATGTCAGACCCCGCCAACTGATATATATCATGACCATTTAGTCTCCCAATCTGCAAATGAAACAGGACTTTATAAATTTTAAGGGTTTTCAGTAGTATTTTCACTATATTTTTCTGAAACAGTTGTACTAGTCTAAAGTGTCCAATCAAGATATTTCCTGTTTATCGTTATTTAAATTATTACAATTGTCTACATTTTGTCGGATACACATAATAATCCAAATCTAGTAACACGAATTTACACTATACTACTTTATAAACTCACATGCTGTGAGATTTATTCATTGCAAATATTATTTTCCACATCATAGTTGTTTACTTACCAATATTCTAAATTTTGCCACAACAAGATACAAGCCAGATATCAATTTGATGGTTCCAAGAAAACCACATATTGGTCTGTATGCATTAACTGGGATGGGTATCTTAACTGTACCATGTTCTGAAAAACAATATTTTTATAACATAATTATAGTTATCTCTCATTTTGTATTTAGAACAGTACACAGAATAGATAAGAAACATTCAATAGAGAACAGATTCTACCCATTATATTTAAAACATTCATTGACAAAACAGAATTTGTATATTTGTATCTTACATTTTTAAATCTTATCTTACTTAACAGCCATGATTAACTCGCAGAGTACTTCAACTGAAGTGTACCTTATGTGTGTTTTTAAACAGTTTATAATTTTTTAGTAGTCAATATAGTGATTATTACTAAATAAAGTCATGTTTCACAAAACAACCACAAAAAAACCTCTGCAAGTACAAATTAAATGATGGTGCATATTGGTACAATATACTTCTTAATCATTTCCATTATGATACAAACCTTTTATTGTAGCTTCTCCTGTTATCCTATCTATAACCAAAACTTCTGTAGGGTTGATGTGTGGCTCCAAATAAAACTTATCTGAAGTTATGTATCTGGAACATTTACATATAGTTATCTATCACATTTTAGTTTTGCATGTTCATTTATTAAATAGACACACCAATTTTAATGATTGTTTATTATCATAGCAACAGTAATTAACATCAATAACCTACATATGTCCTCTTGCACAATACAAATGTTCTTAACTCAACCATTAAGACCATCATTCTGGCCCTATACAGCTTGATAGGTGAAAGCAGTTGCAGTAAATAAAGAATAAAAATATGATGTAATATCAGAATGTTATTCTCATATATCGGCTGGGAAAAAAAACATAGTAATAGAACCCTTATATTGTTTTTGGCTAATTATAGTAAAAGGAAACAATTCTTTATATTTTAATATTTTTGATAAATCACCTGCTTGAGCCAGGAATTGAACTAGTAAAATGTGAAAAGAAATCATTTTGCATATTATGGTACCGACCAATCTTAAATTAACAAAAGACCAAGAAAAAAAAAACATTATTTTTTTTGTAAAGCTTACTAGAAAATAGGTCACTTAATACATTAGAGGAATTTGATTCTTGCTTGACTTATGTTGCATCTGTTTTTAATTAAACAGATTAACACTGGTCAATTATTCCTTGTTTTTTTCCACTATTATATATATAATTGTGGTTGAGACTGTAGAATGCTTTTCAATTATATTATGTTGTGTATATATTAAATAGAGCTCTTGAAATGTTTTTAAAATTACAAAAAAATTATAATTGGAATTTTGGGATTTTACAATAATCTCAGATCCTTAAATAAAAGTTTTAGAAATAGTCATTAATAAGTGGCTGGAAAAAGCCGACTTTATAATGATGAAGTAGAACCCTGGTAAAATAAGTATATTAAATAAACTCCATATTATATGATAACATTTAACATCTAGCTTATGTCCCACCTGCTAATTGGCTAGTAATTAATATGATATCTTATGTGCATTGAATACCGTATTTACTTTTAGTATAAAAACGAGTTAATACCAAGATTATTACGGTTGAATAGTCACTTATACTTTATATAGATCACTTCCTTAGATAATTTGGATTAGCGATAATACGGTCTTATTTTATGAAAAAAAATTATTTAAACTATATATTCAATCAATGCGCAAAAAATAAAACCTAATTACTAACAGTAAATCATAAGGTTTCACAAAAAATATGTATGAAAACATCGACAGATATAAGAAGCATCTGTTAATGGAATTCTTAATTTTTTTAAACTCTTTATTAATTAAACATTAGTTTAGTAATACTTACAATTTAATATCATCATGAATTAAAAGCCGATCTGCCATTTTCAAGCAATATACGCGGAATCACCGGCGTTCGTCTTACTAAATGAGATTTGGTATGTTATGGCACACATGCATAAAACTATATCACTGTAGTTGTTGATAATATATACCAGAGCAAAAAATAATTGCTTTCAAATTTAACATTTTTTAATACTGACAACACGGGCAAATGGCCTCCATTGTTGTTATTTGTGTTGATCGAGTTTTAATGCGTAATAAGTTGTTATCAATAAAGGTGGCTATTTTAAGTGTGATTAGTTGCATACTTTAATTGTGTAGCTTAATATAATAGTTTTCACACGGCAAAACGCGTATCCATTTAGTTGTCATATTCTATAAGTTATATTTGGACTATTAAGGTTAAGTAGCGATTGTATTAAGTTTGGGAAAAAATGTCTGTTAACGATCTCAGAAAATGCAGTAAGTGTCGTAGAATACAAGCTCAAGATCCAATGGTTACCTTCCATAGGTTTCCCAACCATGGAAAGAATAATATAAAAAAGTAAGTGCAAATAAAACCATATATTCTATAAATATAAAGCTTGTCAAATTTGTTTTTTATGGAGCTGGATCATTTTGAAACAATACCATTATGTATTGTTTATTTATGATTATTGTTTATAGCACTTTTTTGTCTACATAAATATTTTTTAAATTTCAAATTCAATTAATGTAATTGTGTTATATTTTAATTTACTCCTTTAATTGCAGAGGTTATCAAGTCAAGTCCAACGAGAACAACCAAGTATGAGAGAGAATATGCTGTAGAGAAAACCAGTAATGCAAATTAATAATTTTACAGTTGAACCATCAACTAGTAGTTTGCAGTGTACAAATAAAATTAACATAGATACTGAGAGAAAATCTTTCAAAAAATGAAAAGGTAATATTTTGGCTTTCTAATTTCTATGATTTTATGAGATAGATGACTAGTGCTTTTCTCTCATGATACACAATAATAAATAGGTAGATAGTGATATTTTATATTGGCAAGATGAATTAATTTAGTCATAAAGGGTATATACAGGTTAGTGTGCTTGGTTTTGATTGGCCAATCAAATGTGGTTTTGTCTTGCTTACAATTTCAGTTTCTTTCTGAATTAAAATCCAAGAGATAATCTGTTGTAATGAATGTTAAGGGGTTATAAAATATACGTAGTTGTTATGATCTTGTTTTATTTTTATAATTAACTTAATATTTCTTTTGATCAATTTTAGCAAGTGTCTGCTCAAAATAGTCCAGCAACATGTGCAATTGCAACTGGTGTGCAGAAAAAATTGAAGAAACCTTTTACCATCTTAAAAGCAATTAATACATTGAAATTAAAAGAACTAACGGAAAGAGAGATCAAATTATATTATATTTGCAGAAATGAACCTGATAATTTTTCATTTGTATTAAAAGGTATAATATACTTAAAAACCATGAATTGGAGGAAGAAGAACAACTAAAATCTTTTTAACGAAAATTGAATAAATAAAATATTTAAATCTGCTGTTTTCTTCAAAGTACAATTACATATGGAAGAAAATGAGTCTGTAACAATAACCTCAATATATTGGAGCTAGATTTAAGTTTCTTTAATAAATAAATAAAAGTAATTATTATTTAGAAACTCCAATATTGTAGGTTTTTGTTTCTAACTCGTTTTCTTTGTAACCTTAAAAGTTTTTCAAAATGTTTAAAATCTATTTCAAAATTCCCGCCCGTAATTTAAATTTGTTGCTATTACGCAATGGCGCTAGTATCACGTATATGTGTATGTGTATGGTTGCTAAAAATATCTATGGAGTTACCATTCTTCTCCTCGTAGAGGAGTATTATATTCTTTGCGCGGAATATAAATTAAATTTTGCATCCACTTACTAATCTTACCATACGATTCACGAGTCATGAAATTGACGTTTATGACACAACACGACAGGCGATGGAAATGTTCCATAAATCCAATTTGTTATATCGATATATTAAATACTGTATAGACTTATCGATATATGTAACTATATTGTACCTGTGGTTTAACTTTCAATTTAACAAAACGTAGCCTTCCGTTTGATAAGAAAATGACGTTATTTTCTGGACATACTGAACAAAACGTAATAACATGTGAATTTGAAGGCTAACCTAAGATTTTGTGGTAATTTTAAAATAAACTTATGTTGTATTATAAATGTACTTTCATTATTACGATTTAAAATAATCATGGAAGTAGAAGGGCATCCCGGGCTTATTAAAACCATTGAAGATGGGGAGGAAGTAGAAAATTACTCTGAAGAATCAGATGAAGAAATAGAGGTAAAGTCTTTATTTTTATGTATTATTAGTTTAAAATATATAATTATACTAACGAAAACAATGCGAAAGCAATGGGTCAGACATTCTACGTCTTCATTAACTAAAATACTATTTAGAATGCCACAGTTGAGTGAAATAGTTTTAAGAACAAAGAATACATTTGGGTATATTTCAGTATCAACCATCAAAACAAAAAATAAAAAGTAAAGCAGACATCAATCCGGAATTTAAATTCGTGGCATCTGTAGAAGAATATAACAAGGTGAGACTTGAGTTGTTCAATTCATATATTATTTATTTACTGGGCAGTTTTCTATAAATAGATTTTCCAGCTTTTGTATTTATTTTTTTATTGACAAAATATTAACTAAATATAATTACAAAATTGTATGTTGCGATAATTATAATCTTCATTTTAGAACCCCTGGGATGATTTATATAAATATGTAAGGAGGAATGTAAAGCGGACAATAGATGAAAAAATAGAGAAGAGGAGAGCCCAGGTCAAGGTGAATGGTCTGGACACTGACTCTGATGTTGATGATAAAGGTATACCAAATATAGGCAAAGTACTATATGTTTTGACCTCATAAAAAAGATGGATTTACTTTTTTCCATATTATTGTTACTGTTTTATAATTTCTTCACAAATAATGCCTTAACTTTATGATTGAAATAAGAAAAGGAGGAGTTGTCGCAATATTAAATCTTGGGTTTAGTTTTAGAAGTATTATAGCAAAAAATCATAAATACTAAATAAAAAGAAATCTAATATTTGTTTATGTAATAACTTATTGTAAAATCAAGATTGTATGATTTTAAAGTTTTTTACATAGTGAAGTTAGCATCCTTTTCCTATTTTTGACACATTTACACTATTTGAGATTTAACAAACATTATAAAAGTTATATAACAGTGATTTTACATAGCCAATTGGTCAATTCGTCAGTAACCCTGTCTTTTTTCCCCTGTTGTATTTTATTATATTATTATGATTTTACATAGAAATGAAGAGGACAAATATATAATATATATTTTTATTAAGGCTTTTGGTTTGGTATCTAAGTATTACATTTATTACATTTAGTACTGTACTAAATGTAATATATAACCACTACCACCATGGTAGCAGAATTAATACATAGCATTCTATAATTACTTAATTTTGGACTTTAAGATTTGTTGTTTCTATTTAAAAGTAGCTACAAGTATATAAGTCTGTTTCAGATGGAGAAGTGGATGAGATGTTGATATCTGATGATGAGCTTAAAAAGGATGAAATTAAAACCAAGGACAAGAAACTCACTAAGAAGCAAAAACTAAAACAGGTTTTTAACGAAATTTGTAACTTATCATTTGAATTAATTTGTTTCTTAATATTTTTCATTTGTTCTCATATATTCAGAGGGGGATTTAAGTTTGCTGCAAGTAAAATATTGAATGATCTGCCTCCCCTGCTACAGGAACATCAGGTGTCATTGTATAACTACAAAGTACTTGTTTATTGTCACCTCTTAGACAAACAAATAGCTTCAATAAATGCCTTTTACATCCCACTCTGAAATAACATACAAATACAGACATTCCTATTTTTCCTGTCTTGTACCTTACCATATCATAATTGTTGCTTTTTTTTATCACATCCACTTTATTCCACCAGCACAACTGTCGTATACTAAAGCGTACCTTACATATTGATCCCATTTACAGGAATTAGAGGATCAAGATGATGATAAAGGTGCTAAAATACAGTATGACTCAGATTTCTTTGAGGAGCCCCCAAATTATGATGAGAATGCAACATTTTACATGATGAACTTGTCACGACCGTTACTGAAAGCTATTGGTGCACTCAACTATGTCCATCCAACTCCAATCCAGGCTGCTACAATACCTGTAGCTTTGTTAGGTAACAACCATGGTTACTAAATTATTTTAATTATCACAATTCAAAGAGGTAACATTAACACTTATGTTTATGCCTCATTGAGAATTGAAAACACTAGAAATTGAATAATTTACACTACCTCACATACAACGTACATATCTAGACTAAAAAGGAATAAACGTGTACTTTCCTCGTTTACAATTGTCTGTAGGCTCCAGGGAGTATTATGCAGGTCCAATGATTAATTAAATTTATAACTTAAATAAATAGTTACATTGATACAATCACATAATCTTGTAGTGGTCTTGCAACCGAGTTTGATCAAGCTCTCGTCACTAAGCTAACCAGAACTTTGGATTATTATGTTCTTAATATATTTTAACTATTAATGTTATGTTTTAATCAGGCAAGGATATTTGCGCGTGCGCAGCAACAGGCACGGGTAAGACGGCTGCATACATGCTGCCTATTTTAGAGAGGTTGTTGTTCAAGTCGGCTGGTGGTGACAGGGTGACAAGGGTGCTGGTGCTGGTTCCAACCAGAGAGCTGGGTGCACAGGTAAGAGATTTTCAATAATTTATAATTTTTGAATTTAGAATTATGAACAGAATATTTAGTATGTAATTTGGTGCTTGTTATGGTTTGTTTTATAATTCTTTTGTTGTTTTAATATCCGGAACTGTTATTTATTTATTTGGATAACAAAACAAATGACATCCATTGTAACAACATAATTAACTATTATAGTTCTATTCTAGATTGCAATGCTATTATTATGTTAAAACATCAATATTGGTCGTAAATTTAGGAAAACAGAGACAATATTTAATAACCTAAAATTTCAACAATATGGATAACAAAGTGTTAGAGAGAAACTTGGTAGAAATATGGAATCAGAACAAATTTTACGAAAGTAAAACTATTAACATTCAACAATTTTTTAAACAATTTATTTTTAATGGCACCATAATTTGTGTTAATAAATCAATGTCGGAGTCGGAGGCAGATATTTCATTGCAAAGCCAACACATTCGCGAAAGAGGGTTGTAGAGTGATATATCATTTATATGTTAGGTAATCTAGTTTTGAAAGTGTCTTTGAATTTCTTAATTTTCTCTATGTTTTTGGAACATTGTTTATTTTCTTGTATATTGGATTTTGATTATGAATATTTTGGTATGGTTAAACCTCGATAGTCGGTTACAAACTTTTAATCAAATTGGTTTACAACTTTAAAAAAGTTTTCTCAAAAACAGGTGTTGTCTCTGGTGCATATAATTAAGTGCACCTATAATTAAGTTTGTACTTAGCATATTACAAAACTTACATTTTGATTAGTGTTAAATTGTTAGTGTTCTTAGAAATAAAATGAAAATTATAAATTATGTTGTCCTAGTTTTGTGTCAACGAGATGACGTGATTTCATTGATTGATTTGATTTTATTGTTGTAGAATGATCCATCGAATTTAAATTCCGGTCTAAAATCTTAATTCTTTACAGGTACACGCAGTAACAAGGCAACTATCACAGTTTACCTCAGTATCTGTTGGTCTGTCTGTCGGTGGTCTGGATGTCAAATACCAGGTAAATATAATCTCCTATGATTTACACCTATGCTATAATTCCGGTACCTGACCTATTCGCTTACTTATTATGACAACTATTGACCCCAAATCCGTTATTGTTAGCGATAGAAATGTGGACTGTATAAATGGTATTTAAATAATAATAACTTGGTTCGGACAGATATAATAAATTTTTAATTGTGAATTTAGCATAATAACAAGATTAATATCCAAAACAGGTAACCTAGCAACCTTGGTCAAGAACGAACAGTATAATAGAAAAAAGGTAGAGGTTAATCCTCAACAGTTATGAACAGACTTAATTAAATTTAAGTTTTCGCATTTATTGCAAATAACAAGGGATAGAATGACTTTTAGGAACGTCAAGTTACGTGAAACTTAGACAATCCATAGTCTTTTGACTCATTTTAATCGGCATGTTTTATGATACGCCTTATAAGGCGAAAATGCTCAATGGTCGCCATTTTAGAAACGTCAAATGACCTCACCTGTCATTTGTATTCTTTGATGTGTATGTACTGATAGAGTAGTATTGATCTTATATTTAATTTAGATCATGTACAACGGAATCGGGGCTATTGTAGAAGCTACCGTGTTGTTTACAGATCTATTGCTACTTTATTATAATGGCATGGGAATACTTGCATTGAGACTAGTAATGGATAAGCAATTTTTATTTTAATTGTCACAATAAGTTAGCGAGTAGGTCAGCTGTAAAATTTTTAATTGGTGACTGATAGAAAATTAAATAACAAAAAATCACTTGATATTACTAATATTAATAGTAGGTATTCGGAAGACAAGAGATGTTAATGCTGTGAATATACTGCCTAATTTTCCGTAATCATCATCTACAGTTTACATGGGAGAAAGTTATGAAGAGTTTTGACCATAATACCACAAACAATAACATGCTGGTCAACGGTTAACGTGCCTTCCTAAGCACGGAGGAACTCCAGATAACAAATTTTGAATTGACCCATCCAGGGACCAAGCATTGCGAATGCTTCTTTGTTTTAGCTATTGGAACCAGAATACCCTAACCAATTAACTAGCTCCGCAATTTTCTTAATATATAGTGAATAATTATACAATCCACTTTGTTAGGAAAGTGTGCTGCGAAGGAATCCGGATGTAGTGATAGCGACGCCGGGTCGTCTCATCGACCATATTCGGAACACGCCATCTTTTAGCTTGCATTCCATAGAGGTTCTGGTCTTGGATGAAGCAGACAGGTAAAGATAATCTAATATAGACAAATAGTTTCGAAATAATTCGTGTTTGGAGCACCACCATGCAAGGCGTTCGTTCTAGTATAAAAAATTGACATATTCGATTTCTAAACCACTCCTTAAGCTTTGTAACTCAAGAAAAAATATTTTACTTAAAAAATCTTATTATCGTTGTTACTTTACTTACTCATCTCTGTCACGACTCTTGTTCTGTGTTTGTTAATTTAACTGAAACTTCTACTTTCCTGCATGAGTAGCACAACGAAATCGAGATGAATTTGTCTACAACAAAACGTCAATTCTGAGATCATTGTATGGGAGTTGAAGTCTTAACCCGAAAAAAAGGACCTGACGGTGTACACCAATCGTTTTTCGAGTTCCTTGTGCTACACGTGCTGAGGCTTTAGGCAGTAAATTATCAAAGCACCGGTTTTAAATGAGTATATATTATGTCTGCTGTTATTAATATATAATTTATCATACAAATAAATGTATAACATGAATTAGACAAATCAATTACGAATAAAGTAAAGTATTTTATTTTTTAAATCTAATTAAGGTTCATAATAAAAAGGTGATACACGGTATGTTTATTTATTTTATTTGCCTGTGCCAACTCTAGCAAAACGTATAAAAATATTCACACTCTTAGAAGCTTTGCTTCACTATCTTTTTATAATTCATCTGGTGGGAAAGAGGGTAATAATACAATTGTAGGTCCAGCCAACTGAATAGACACAATTGTAATATCTTATTATAATATCTTCATAATTTTTGCATTATCTAGGATGTTAGACGAATACTTCGCTGAGCAGATGAAGGAGATCATCCGGCAGTGTTCCCACAAGCGGCAGACCATGCTGTTCTCGGCAACGATGAGCGAAGAGGTAAAGGATCTCGCGGCCGTGTCGCTCAAGAAGCCAGTCAAACTATTCGTCGACTCCAACAAGGATGTGGCGTTTAACTTAAGACAAGAGTTTGTTAGGTGAGTAAATAGGAACTCGTCTTTGCGTAGCAGTTTTTGGTAGCATTTAAATTTACAAAATTCCATCATTATTAACTACCTATATAAGTCCCCGAGCTTGGCACAGACCTTCCTTGGAGAAACACATTAGCAATTTGGGCCTGATCCTGATTATTTAGAGAGCAATATCTATACTAGTTTTAAAATGGTTAACTGGTCGATAACGGGTCAAGTTTGATACAATAAGAAAATCTATTATATCTCAGTCCAGTGCCTGCGGGGCTACACTGAACAAATGGAACACGTTTTGTTTAACTGTAATGCTCTTGCTAGGAAAAGAATGGATCTCTTTGATCTGGGCTAGCCCACTCCTGAAGACATACGGTTGCTGACTCCGAGAGTACTTAGTAAGTCTTGGAGGTATAAATCCTAGCCCTTAACTGAGATAAGATTGTTCCAGTTCTCGGCTCTTGTTGTATTATTTACGTCTTTGAATGCTTATTTGCAACACTGTTAGTAATTTAAGATTAGGTAAAAAGTTATATCGTTATCTGTTGTTTTACAATAAAGAAAAAAATTGTATGGAAAATTGTCTATTTGGTAAGCCATGTGAGTGTTATCCATTAGATTATTTAAAAATAAATGTTTAGAATCGTTTTAGTATTTACAAGGTACAACAAAAATAATCTCTTTTTAATGTAGTACTGTTTTAATTTAGGATACGTAAAGAGCGCGAGTGCGACCGAGAGGCGTTACTAGCCGCGCTCGTATGTCGCACCTTCAGGGATCGAGCCGTCATTTTCGTGCAGACCAAGAAGCAAGCTCATAGGCTACACGTGTCATTAGGATTATTAGGCATTAAGGTAAGTGATTAAAAATTAATACCACTTACCAGGGTCTTTAAAAGTTTACGTATTTGACAGCGATTCTGCTCCTTTCTTCAGATTAAGGCAATACAACCCCCTTATTATCTAACTCTGAATCTATCGCTATAGCTTTCATTTTGACATACATTGCCGCTTAATCATTGTGACGTACGGTAGACAAAAGCTATCGCGATTAATATGAAGTTCCACAATAAGTTTGCAGGTAGTCCTTCTAACCTAACTGATTTGTCTATATCTTCGAATACGTGTTTAGCGAATAGCCATTTGAGTATGTATTCGTATAGACCTTTTTTTGAACAGAATCTTCCGCTAAGATGAATTTACTTAAGGAGTGTGTCTAGGCATAAATAATCAAAGTTTATAGTTAATTTCAGGTAGCAGAACTTCACGGTGCGCTTACGCAGCCCCAGCGCTTGGACTCGCTCAAGCGGTTCAAAGAGGAAATGGTGGATGTCTTGGTGGCGACTGACGTTGCCGCCAGAGGTCTGGACATTCCAGGAGTGAAGACTGTAATCAACTTTACATTGCCCGCAACCTTGGAACATTATATTCATAGGGTGAGTTTAAAATTGCTAAAAAATATCGTAACGGGATGATCGTCTCGATCTGACCTTTTGTCGATATCAGCCCTCCTGTGCTCTTACTAAAACTCTGTTTTAGTCGTATATAACTATAATAGGGTTGAACATGCAAAACTTATAGAATACCAATGAACGGAGTTACTTTTTATGATTTTTGTAACTATATGATTATGCGACTTGCTCTTTTTGTTTAATTTTATTTTACATCAAAAACCTTTATATAACTTTCCGTAGTTAGTTCCGGTGATCTAAAAGAAGCGTTAAAGCGATCTTTACGGACCGTCCAATTTCCACCAACATTTTCAGGGTACGTAACGAATCTGTTTCTGCGAGGGAGATTTTGTTGCTTTCTTTTAATATCAATTGTAGAAGAATACATTAAGTAATAGTTATATATTAAATTAATTTTTCTGAGCTCAACTTTTTGGTTGACTGGCAGAGAATGGCTAATGGCATTAAGTCATATTTTTAATTCATAAAGTTAATTCAAAAAATTAAAAATGAATAGGATTTGACAATTACCCTCGATAGCTAAGCGAGCCTATGTCATATACCAAAGATTTTTACATTTACCGATTCGATTGCGATAATCGAAATGCATATTATCCTAAAGGCAGTTTTAATTTTAATTTAAAATAAATGAAAAAAAGAAATTAAAATTAATACTTTTCTTTTCTTTTCTTTGTACAAAATTAGTTAAAAGTTTGAGTATTTCTCTTCTTGAATTGGCTGATGTTCAATAAAGATATATTCTATTCTATTCGTTTCAATTTTAAACGATTTTGCTCAAATGTGAGCAAAATGAGATGATTTTTTTTTAACTGGTCAGCATGATACAGGTAGGTAGAACAGCTCGAGCTGGTCGCGCGGGAGTCTCGGTGTCTCTAGCAGGCGAGGGCGAACGTATCCTTGTGAAGGCCATCGTGAAGAGAGCCCGTCGACCCGTCAAGTCGCGCCAAGTGCCGCCAGACATCGTTGCTAAGTACAGGGAAAAGCTGACCAAGTTGGAACCGGAGATAGGTACGTATTAATTAACACGTAGAGTCTTTATGATGATAGACGATAGACTTTATGATGATAGATGATAGACGATAGATATCTTTATGACGTAGTCTTTTTGAGATGGTAAGTAGTACCGCGGTTGATTTTGATTGCATATTTTTATTTGTGTAACACATGTTCAAATATGTCACATATTTATAGCTTATTGTGTACATCTTACCTCTATCAATATCTGTCAAATTTGACAATAGGAGTTAATCCATCACTGGTTTGGTAAATACCGTTACTATACTGAAACTCATTGCAATGAAAATTTAAAGCAATTCCTTTTGATTTTCGATATTGTTAGGAAATAAGGGGACATATTCCTAGATCATATGAGAATATCTGTTTTTGATAGTGTGAAAATATTTTACGTAGAAAAGGAAACGATGTGAAGTTGATCACAAAACACTTCTTAATATCCTCCCCTCCATGGCGCTAAACTTCTAATAAAATTAAATATTGAAAAATAGATATGTTCATATAAGACAAAAACGTGTTACTAATATAATTAGACTGTATGTACTTACACTCCGCGAGAATATACAAACAAATTAACATTTAAAACTAAAACATCAGTATATATATATCATCTATCTATCTGGCACTTCGGTGAGCCGACCAAAATGATGTACAGGAGTTTGACTTGCTTACTTCGATAGCAACTTCGAGGCTACTCTACTTGTTTCTTATAAAGTAAGTTAAACTTCGGCTTGCTTAACGCACGTCCTTGTAAGCTACTTCTCTATTCATACCATTCGCTTTCAAAATCTTATAACTAATAAGTTATCAACAATATCAGTTACGTATTTATGTATCATCATAAGAGTTGTAATTTCAATTAGTTACCGACCGCGGCTGCTCCCGCATATAGTTCGGTCTGCCACAAACGTTATATTATAGATTAGAAAATTTTTTGTAATAAATAACCAGTAGTTCCAGAATAATATCAGTTTAACCAAACAAACTCATCAGCTTCATAATATTCATATAGATTCAAATGAAATATTGGAGACACAAGTATAGTTTTAAAAAAAATCTACTTCTCTCTGGTTTTTTATATTAATTTACTTATTGATTTGAACAGCCGCAATCCTCGATGAAGAATACGCAGAGAAACAACTCAAAAAGATGGAGAAACAGACTAATAAACTCGAAGGAAAGCTGAAGGTGGAACCGGAGGGGCCTAAATATGACGTGAAAAGACAGCACGAGTGGTTCCAGACGCCAAAAGAGAAGCGAGAGGAGAAGGAGAGGTTAGCGCTCACCAGGCATCCAGGGAAAGGTACGTATAAAACTTATAGGGAGAATATTGTCATAGGCGAATAGCGATTGCAGTGCTGGGGATCCTTACGCTTGGCGTAAATACAACCCTAAAACAGCCCTTTACTATTATTAAGGACTATGGCTCTAGACCCGTACACCTAAGTTCCGAACTCGGAAAACCGCACTTTTCAATACACCGATTCATTACACTAATTATGCCCAAAACTCTGTAAAGACTTTAATCTACACAACTGTATCTTAAATAATATAAATATTATAGTATATCTTTATATTTAGGAATTCATTTTTAAAATTAATTACGAATTGTTTGCTCACTGTATCTCTCTCTGACCCTCTGACCCTTAAGAGATTGCTAGGGAACTCTGTTATTGGCTTAGATTTAAGAAATATATAACTAGTTAAGATATTACTGTTAAAAAGCTGTTGAGTTTCTAAATAAATAAAACAAATAAAAAAATGTTAGCATTGGTACACCATTAATTTGATTTTTTTTTATTTTGAAGAACCAAAAGGCAAAGGGATGAAACGGAAACATGATGACTCCGATGATGACGATGACGGCAGCAAGAAGAAGAAGAAGATCACCAAACACAAGCCGAAAGACACCGCAGAGGAGAGAGTTCAGCGAGAAATGGAAAAGGTAAGATCATATATTAGAACGCGATATGTGCTCACGCAGAAAATTTTGGCTGGTTATTAATTTATAAGCTAGTCAAGTTAGCTTCGTGACGTCATCGCTAGAGTAAACATCCACGTATGCTTTAATACGTTAACATTACAATGCCTATGTTTTGTGTACCATTGTTTAATGTACCATAGAGTCAGTGGTGTTGTGCTAATTTTTTTTATCGGAATGCGTATATATAATTATATAGACAGGGCCGCTCTGTGCGGTCTCATGTCCCAAATTTAACGACGGGGTGTGATTTTCCATGATAATCCTGGCAGCGACGTTTTTTTTTAGGTCTCATGTCCCAAATTTCCCCCAATTTTCGCCCGTCGCCAGGATCGACCTGTATATAGCATAAAAAGGAAAGGAAAAGAAAACTTCGGAATAACAAGCCGGTTCGTTCCAGTTCGGTTCAAACCCTTGTTTATAATAATACATTTAAAAATTCGTCAAAAATTAGAAAAAAAATCAGCAATTCTTTTTATTTTTTTTTCAATACGTCAGCCAATTCTCGTTATCAGAAATCATCTTTAGTTCCGGAACGCGTTCCTGTCCAAAAAGGAAGTACCGGAACGACGTTCCGGAGCGTTCTGGCCCGACAACACCACTGCATAGTGTATTATAGACAGGCAGTATATGGGCTATTCAAAGTGAATGGGATATACTGAAATGAAATTCAGATTTAGAGTTTTTAGGTAGATTCTGGCTGATTTTGAATAAGCATTCTTTTTAAAAACTTTATAGCAACTCATTTATTTTCAGGTTGCTCTCCTCCAATCAAGAATGGCGAAACGTAAAAAGAAGTTGCGTCGCATCCACGCCATGGATGATGACGATGACAAACCTACCCAGCAATATAAAAAGCCTAAACATAAGAAAAACAAAAGTAATTTCGCCACTGACCTTACAGACACTTCCAAATCGGCGACAAAGCGACTTCGCTACGATGCTAACCTCGTACAAAAAGGCAAAAGACCCCAATTCAAGGGCAAAGCTCCTCCCGGCAAAGGGCCTGCGGCGAAAGGAAATGGACGTCAAGGCAAAGCAAAGGGTCAAGCAGGCAAAGGAAATGCCAAAAAAGCATTTGGAAAACCACAAGCTCCTAAACAACGCAGGAAAAATTAAAAACATAAAGCTATTTTCTATACTTTTGGTTGAGTATTATTTTAGACCTAATTTAATTTAAATCTGCCATACTATATGTATTAAACTGCATTATCAATAGCCTTTTTTTTAAAGCTTTACTGGCCTGGATGAAAATCCTTTAGGCCGTTATCAACAGCCTGAAGAAGTAAGTTCTCTGCTCAATTTCTTCCTTTATGGCTTTTTTTGTATAAATTGTCACTATCAAATTTTGTTTAGGAACACCTCTGGGGAAATGCAGCTTTAGGCATTAATCATAAGTAAACATATCATTGGGCTCAAGACAAACATAATACAAAATTTTATATATAAGTCTATTTGTCTTATAAAAGTCAACTAGGCGTATATGAATAGAAATAAATGTCTCACGTTCTTTACGTGGGAGTAGGATAACAATAATGGGAAACACCAATTTTTAAAACAGTTTTTTGCCCTCTTAGAAAACTTGCCTTACAATAATCGCAATCGAATCGCCTAATGATGAATGGAGCGTATTTGATATAAGCCCTCGCTTAACTTTCAAGCTTAATTGTCAAATCCCATACATTTTTCAGTAGTAGTAGTAGAAAATTCGTCCAATAGAGACAGGTAATAGCATTAAATAATTTAACCTACAAAAATCTCACCGTAAATAATCAAACAGAAGTTGAATTATGAATTAAAAATTTACGTATTCAATTAAAACGTATATTGTTCATTCGATCAATTTCAATTTTATAGAATCAATAAAAATATCAAATGATCTTTTTTTTCAATTATTTGGCCTGGTAACTAAGACCTTTAAGCCATATCTTCATTAATGTAGTTTTTATCTTTATTTACGGCTCCACGATACTGGTGCAATGTAGCCCTTTGCCCTATGGAGTTTTCGGCGACTAATGGTAGGCCCCGCTATTTTGTTAATGACTTACGAGAAAAATTTTGAAAATGGAAAGCAATGTAAGCGATTTGCTAAAATGATACGAAAATGGAATGTTATGATAATGATTACGACGAAATGATAAGTAAATGAGAATGTAATCATATAATGTTTTTAAATAAATGAAATTACCCTACAAATGAATGAATGGAAATGAAACACTGAAAAATCTCACGTAAGTCACTAATCAACGTTGAATGATGTATACCACATATTGCATGACTTAACGATCCTTTTTGCCATAAAACTACACCAATACAAAAACAACACTACAACACAATATATGAAATAAAACACACAGCACCAAACCGCCGCCGCCATTACGCGCCAAAAACACCTATCAAATGATCGTATACTATCACAGGTAGATAAGTACTAGATTCTCAGTTCAGTAACGTAGTGTATGCAAAGATTCCAATATAATAATGATTATTTACAGAATTGAATATAATGAAATCTACCATATTATAACGTAGAAAAATATATGAAAATTTTTGTATGGAATAAAAAAACTAATCTTTTTAGATTTATAAAATTATTTTATTCAATTCTAATAAAAAAGTTAAATATTATTAAAAAATAATACTTAATTTCTCAACCGAATATCCATAGATATGGTGTACCTTACCAGAAACAAAAGAGTGTGGCGTCGTGCGATAGCGGATGTTGTTTATGATCGTCATTTTCCAATGGAAATTATTTTTGTTGAGGAGAATTTTATGCATATATTTTCACTCTTACTCTGTGGATTTTCTCTTTTTTACGGAGAAATAAGTGTTGTTATGTGATATGCGTACACAAACAGACCTCCAAAGTTTTTCTGGTTGACATAGCGGGAAATCTGCGTAGTGACGCGAACATAACACTGATAAATTCATCGACAAAGCTGCAACAGTATCATAACCGCCTTGTTATGTGGCTTATTACCCTTTGACAGTGGTTATATATATTTTTGAAACAATTCACAATGTCGGAAGAAATGGCGATGACTGATAATGCTTCGGGTGATGATGCCAAGTTGAACAGTGAAGAAACGGCGACTGAAGGTGTCGTTGAGACTGAAGTCGCGCCTGCTGAGCCTCAAGTCGAGTCTGTAGAAACATCAGCAAAAGAAGAATCAGATTCCATTCCATCTGATGGTAATATAACTTTCACATAACCTCTTAGCTCAATTGATGACATACTTAGATGTCAGCTCATTAATTTCTTTTACATTACAAATTGTACAATTCTTACTTTGCTTTGAACTAATTTGACCTAGTATAAAATTTTATATCATCACAGTTAAAATTGGTTATATTACTTGTCTGCCATACTATGAATCTAGCATACCAATGAAATATGTTTGATGGGCTTTCTTTTAGTATTTCATCATTGAATATATACCATTTATTTGAAATACATTTTATCAAAACAGCTCTTTAGTATGATTTATAGCTTCGGAACATAGTGTGGTGAAAAATGTTTCATTAACGGCCATAAAATTTATGTGAAATTAGCTTCCGGAGTGATCATTAAAATGAAGAGTATCATTACGAAGGCAAGAAATATGTAATTGCTATTGAATTATTATTAAGTAAAGATATAGAATATTTGTTTTTTATAAATCTTTATTTACTATTAAATATTTATTTACCTCTAAAAATAAATCAAAAGTAAACGTAAATCAATGTGTGATAAGTGTTAATGTCCATACACCTAACACAAACAATTTTATTGTTTAAGAAATGTGCAGATATGGAAGAATAACTAAACAATTTTCTAAATTTCATGTAGCATTTATGAAATGTACATTTGACTGGGTCTATTGACAGATATTATTTATATTGCAGATATTATTATCAGTAATAACAGTTTACATATTTTCTATAGGGGTGATTTATAAACAATAGAATATTATTCAAATAGCGAATAGTTCAAGGTTTTGATTATTTTCTACAAATGTCATTATGCCAAATAATTTTTTGGGTAAAATAAAAAAAACAGCTGAAAATTAAAAAATCAGACTGAACCCTGTCAAATTTTGATAAAAGTCAAGCCCACGGAGTACTATAGTCGGCCTATACAAAAAAAACATGCTTCAGTTTCAGATGAAATTAATTTATTTAAGCAACCATAGATTCATAAATAGTTATCTATAATTTTGTATGCATATGTGGTAAGATCGTACTTTACCTGTGTAAAATAAATAAGATTTTGATTTAAATCATTAGGTATTTAAAATTCATTTCACTTTCACTACTTTTATTGTGTGGCGATCAGGTGTTTCAGTCAATAGCATGTTTATAAAAATGCATTAAATTTAAAATTATTCATTCATATTTTTAATTAATATTGTGGCAATGTTAATAGGATATTATGATACAAGTGTGCTAAGTAGGTCATTTCAGACGAGGCATAATTGTGAGTGGTAAGGAAGCCGATGTAATGATCAATTCACACAAGTTGAATATGACATTTTTCAACACAATAGCAACACACACACATATAAAAATAGTTAAGCATAGTGACAAATACAATAAACACAAAATATGAAAATTATGGGAAGTGGCGCATTAGTTTTTTTTCATGCCCCCAATGAAGGTGCATTGGGGGCTTTGAGAAAATACGGCCTTCTTCAAATTTATAATTTTAACTGATAAAATCCAAATATTTTAATATATAATAACAAATTATTATGAATAAGGAATAATTTGATAAAATTAAAAGTTTCTTTGACTGAATTTGTTTTTTGAAGGATGTAATATGAATTTTCAGCTGCATAAAATCTCTTTTTTGTTACCTGTTAAAAAATAACTGTATTTTAAAATTGAGAATGCTCTGTTTATTGACATATAACTTACATTATGGTACTCATTTAATTAAGTTGTGATAATTCTATTACACACTAGTATATAATGTTATTTGGAATGTGTGTGTTTTAGGTCAGTTTATGACCCTAATAGTGATGTAATAAAACTCCCTTTACGAGCAAGTGTGTTGATAAAGAAATTTGCACTGTTTGAGAAATCTCTCTGCAAATATCATAGTTCTAAATTGTTAACTGGTTATGGACAGTGTGTGAATCACAGTCTTTATAAACTACTGGTGCATCATCATAAGCAGTTGTACTCATCATTCACTTATTGCCAGTTATAATAATATTCTATACAAAAGGAAAATAGTTATAAACTGTCAAAAGTAATTAATAAAATAGGGTCGGGAATCAAACAATTAAATCCTGCTGTTTTAATAGTTTGATTCTCTTCTATTGTATTCCATTCTACACATTCTGACACACAGCAAACCATTTATGCAATTCCCACAAACTTAATAAATTACTTAAATTGCTGTTGACTGTGTGAGAGTGCTAGATCTTAAACAGAAATTTCTTAACAACCATTTATTTCGAAGATTGTTTTGCCATTGTGGCATATTTATTATATTATGATCGAAAGTCAAAACTCAATAGAGTTTCATATAAACTTTAATTAATGTATATACCCATAAATGTATATATAATAAACTATATCTACGCCTTATTGAATCACATATCCATAGAAAACTTTTTGTTTGTACTGTGTTTGTCTATAGCTCCATTAGCATTGATTTAAGTTTATGCATTAGTGATTATTAGTAATTGGGTCCATTTAGATAAAGATCCTTTTGGTTTGGCTATTTTTAATTCTCACAAATTGCAGCAGTGTAACACACAATACTTCTACTTTGTCATTTTAACGCCACTTTATTATCAATGCTGCAGTTGAGTAATGAGGGTTCATTGCTTCACTGCAGCAGATATAATGACATAGGCCGAATTATATTGTAAAGATCCCACATATTAAACACTACACATCTTATGGACTGGTAAGATTGAATAGTTCAACCTCAGCCTTAGAATATTTTAAATTTTAATAATAAATTGAAGAATGAGAAGTGTGTTTACACCATGTAGGAAGGTGTGCTCAACAGTGGGACAGTATAGTCTGTACATGATAAAGAATGCTAACCTAATTATGTATTACACCTAATGATTATGAAACTACACAGATGTCCTCATGACACTGCAGTCTGATGATCAAATTGAGGCCAAAGAAGAAGAACAGGAAGAAGTTGTGCCAGAACAGGAGCCAGCTCTCATTGAGCAAATGGACAGTGCCACAGAAGAGGCTGTACACAAAGAACCAATTGATTCAGATCCAGTGGATGAAAAACGGGGCATAAAGCGCAGGGCTTCCACTGCATTTAGTGAAAACGCAGATCAAGATTTCAAGGGCTTTGATTCTAGCCATGCTGGTGATTTGTCTGAATACAACCGGGTCTTGGGTAAGTTTGGTCTAATAAACTCTGATATATTTAAAATTAAACAAAAATAAGTTTATTTTGGAAATATCTGAGGCAAATTACATCACCTTCTAATATGATAGCAGAACGATTTTTATATTCAGACAAGCCCTATTAGAAATGATTTTGCCTTCTAAAAATAAAATACATAACTAAAACAACTTCAATCTGATTTCAGAGACAATTCAAATATGGATTTTTTACCTTTGGTTTTGTGATGTAATATTTAAACAAAAAATAGTTTTATTTTGGTATAGTATTTATCAAAATAATAAAAGAAAAAATAAAAATTTTCAACAATTAGCTTTATCTATTAATGGTTTTAATATGATTAATTTTTCGCTGTTGTACAGAGCGATTGGAAGCAGAAGTGTCCGCAGCCAGTAAAGACTTCACTCCTGTGAGGAATGTGATGGCTACACCTGCTACAGTTCGAGCTTCCAAGAGAGCCAGACAAGACACTGGTAAATATTGTTATTTAAACTTTTCAGTTATTTGTTTATTAAATATTATTATTACTTTGAACCTACAAAATAATAATAGAAAGTGGTAATTAAAATGTCAATTATCTTTTGCAGATGGTTCTAGGCCTTCATCAGGTTTGTCATCAAGATCTGATGACCTATTAACAGAGGTGAGTAAAAATCGTAATAAACATCAAAGCCATTAAAAACCATGCACAAGTGGCAAGGTGCGCGTGTCACATGTTCGATCACATGTAATGTTACTTAACCCTTTCGGGGCCGGGTTTTTTTAAATATAGAAAATGACTTCAAAAAACGTTTTTATATAAGATAATATATTATTTATTAATAAAAAAATATTGTACGTTGGTGACGTTTGTTTATATGAAATGTTTATGTTTTTTTCAAAACTATACCAGAAATAGTAAAGGGATGAAAAATAACAAAAATATAATAATATAAACAAAAAATGCAAATTTTGGATATTTTGAAAAAAAATTAGGGGGGAAGGAATTTTAGGGAGGGGGTGTAATATATATCAAATAATTTTTTTTTTAAGATCTATCCAACGATATCAACTTTATTGAAATCAGTTGGATATTTCTCAACTTCTTAATAAAAAGACCAACAATGGGCGTCCGGCCCTGAAAGGGTTAAGTGCTTATGCCTCAGAATGTGATTATACTGTTTACTTACATGATACTATTGCTTTCTCATTTTTGTCTATTCGGCGTGGTATGGTAGTGGTAAGTGTTACTATATACTTGATCCGTACGTTCGAATACTCAGGAACAAGTATTTCCTAGTATAAAAAAAAATTTAAACGCTACTAAAAACCCGACTTAAAACACTAATTAACCAAAAATTTAAAAAATTATTTGGATTTGGTGCTCAGTTGTTTCCAAAAACAATAGAAAGTGACATCAAAAAATATTTTTAATAGCATAGTAAGAGAGTATACGATCCTCCAGATAAGCGTGTCGCCGGCGTCAGCGCGCGGGCGGCGCGCGACCACGGAGATGTCGTCGCCGCAGCTGCGCGTGCCGCTGGAGCGCGGCTGGAAGCGCGAGCTGGTGTACCGCGCCGCGCTCGACGCGCACTCGCGCCGCAACGCCGACATCTACTACTACACGCCGCAAAACAAGAAGCTGCGCTCCACCAGGGAGGTCAGTGCCTCTATACCGTACACGTGCACCCTCCTATATCATCTAACTTACAGTACGAAAAGAAGTACCCAGTCAAAGCTCTCTTGAAGTTATAAGTAAAGGCAGATCAAAAAAGTTCCTCGCTGATCAAAAACAAATACGTATTAATTATTGTTTTAGGTGGCTGAACACCTACATGGTACGGGACTCACGTTGGACAACTTCTCATTCTTCAAAGAACCACTTGGTGTTGATGATCCTGAAAAAGAAATCATACGGTATGTATTAATTGTTATAAGTCGTACTACAGTACAACATGACAGATACAATATGAATACAAATTAATATTATTGCGAGGGTACATGTTATTTTATTAATAATTAATAGAAATAATTAAGTGTAAGTACTACCCGTATATATATTAAAATCTAATTTGACACCTTCATAAGCTACCTAGCTGAATATCCAGGTCAAACAGCAGAAAACAACACTCTATGACAGATGTTAAACATAGTGTAATTTGAAAAACTCACATAACCAAATGAAACGGTTCAATGACACAAATGTAACATTAAATTAAATTTTGTTTCAACATCTTTAGAAAACCATATGCAAAGTTCCTCAAGTGATTTTGTTTCATTTTAGTTTCTATGATATCATATTTTCCTGACAACACCATCTTCTTAGAATGAAATCATTGTGTGTAACTATTATTTTAACAAACAACCAAAAGATACAAATTGTATATTTACACTGTTGCTGTTGTGCCCAGTGACGCCAAGTTAATGCGGCGCGTGGAGTCCCCCGTGTCGACCCCGGCGCCGCCGCCCACGGAAGGCAAGCGAACCCCGAAGCCTAAACCCCCCAAGGGAGCCAGCCCTGAACCTGCTACGCCCAAGTCTCCACCTGCTAAGATTAAGGTAACTACTCACCTGCCTAAGAAAAATATGCAACACATATTTTTCTCTCAACAGTCGTGCCTTCCAACGCCACGGGATCCGAGTGTTAGGCTAAGAAATGGATTCCGAGCTCGTTACCAGGCATCGCACAAAAAGGTCCTCAGATTACAGGTCCGGATATCTCCAGTAGGAAAGAGACTAAACTAACTAACTAAAGGGACAAGGTAACTTAAGGGACTTCTTAATTCGAAGCCGTTGTAACAATTTGATAGCTGCGTATGCGTCGTTAGTAGGATTTAAACTAACATTTACTCACAGTATAACCCAACCAATTGATTATGGAATTTTCCAGAACGATGTACAATAAAAAAATCGCCTCAATCATACATAAAAATAATACATCATTAGTGTTGTCATATGAAAAAATTATATAGCTGTTCCTTAGTCAGCGAGACTAAATCAAAAAGGCTTGACCAATTTGATTATATGTTATATTTTATTGCTTTGATTCAAAGGTGGTTTTAAAAAAATAAGGAAAAGTAAGTTTGCACTTAAGAAAAGCAAAAACAATATATCACTACTTAGAGTTTCTTTTAACAGTACATAATTTTCTTAGATCGAAAAGAATAGAAAATATACTTTATCACGTAAACAATAAATTTCATACACAGATAAATTCTTTGTTTAAGGTGAAGTCAGTGGGGTCTCGCCTTAGCAGCAACGGCCCCCCCACCCCGGGGACCACCCCCGCCAAGACGGCGAAGAAACCGGCGCCGGCAGCCGACAACAACAACACAGCTGCCTGGAAGAAGCCCAGGTATCTTCTGAAGCCTTATTGTTCAAAATCATTCCAAAACTGTCACCTTTTATCACGAAGCTTTAAAATAAGATGATACGTTAGTTTCATTTGGAATGTTTGAGAATATGTGACTATTGATTATTTGGGACATTTAAACCTTGTTTAACGTTACATAGGCTAGGTTGGGAAGAAAAATATCATGTTTCTAATTATAAGGTAATAATTACCTGAGCATATTGTTTGTTATTATTTATATTTCCTGTAAAATTAAATTGCTCACCACGAAATTTTCTACATTATTACGAAAATATCGTTTTGCTAGTATACCAATATTGATGTTTAAAGTTAAATCCTAACCTAACCTATACTTTTATTTTAAGTAGTATTTATTTAAGTTAATTGAAATTTTCTGCACTTTTTTGAATTAGTTCTAAGCAATAGGTGTTTATAAAATTTAATATTTTCGCCTCCACAACTGAAGACCTTAATTAATACGTTACGTTAAAAATTTATAAAAGTAATTGTAAATCAATGAAATTTGATTTATGAATGTAATGACACGATCGCGTAAAGACGGTTGATTGACAAGCGCAATTGACCGTCTATCGCGGGTACTGAGCGCGCGCGAGTGTAGTTGCGTTGCGGCCAGGCCGCCGACTGCGCCTGCGCCGGTCGCGTCGACCGCTGCGACCACGGTCGCCTCGACCGCTGTGACTACGGTCGCCTCGACCGCTTCGACCACGGTCGCGGGAGCGCCACTGCCACCGCCGCTGCAGAGTCGTCCGCCGGTGGTTACGTCGCCTGATGGACAGGTGAGTTCACATTAATCTTTTTTTACTTGATTATTACTGATTATTACTTCTTGGGTGCGAAGGTTACCATAGCTTATATACAGGCTCATTTCACTATCAGCAACTAATAGATATATGGATAATTTAAATGTCTTATATATTTATTTTGAATAACAACAGAGAAGACAAACAACAATAAATAACAATAACAGTAGGATAAGACAGAAGAAGTTTTAATAATAAATATCCAGGAAACAAAATAGTTTAAAAAAATAAACCATCAATAAATTTATTAGGTAGCTCTAAATTGTGCCTTCAGGTTGCACTGAAAGAGTAAACCAGGTCAATATAAACTCTGACGCTGGTTTTCTACTGTCTCCTACTGACGTTAGGATATGAAACAAGTTATAAATACGAATTTAAATATAATATTTTTTTAATAGTAAATATAATTATTATATTTTATTGTTGGGTGTAATACACATAAATCTATAAATAAATAAAATAATATTTTTACTGTTTATAAACTGGATCTTTTCGTTGTTTATAATTTTGTAATCAGTTGATTGATATGTCCATATCCATTGCCGATAAGAAGAAGAAAAAAAATACTTCTTTTTGAAAAAAGGTGTATTCGCCGTTGTAATAATAATACAAACAAATTATATTTTTGTAAAATAAAAATACACTTATTAACTGACTAAAAATCAAAATAATGAAATACATTAAATAATTAATTATTTAAACTATATATCTTTATCAGCTTCGCAAAGTGTTATTATGATATTTAATGTCGGTTATTCGTTATTTAAATATATTAAGTGTACTTTTACAGCACATTTGTCTAATTCATCGAATTTACCAATCGTTGAATGGCGGGCTCTCATTATCACTAGCGATTTTAATGAATTAGTTTGTTCTTGTTCTCTAAAAATATAATAAACTGTTCTCTCGGATACGCAGCATGCAGTTGATGTCCGTTCAAAGTACTTAATTAAAAAAAAAATACTTATCTTTCTCTGCTGCGAATTAGCGAACCACTTTTATATTTACGACTAGGTGAGGTATTAATTTATTAATTGAATTCAGATACACACAAAGTACAGGGCACAACCCTTGCGTTCGAAAGTATGCGTTCAACTGGTCACTGAACTTACTTACTTATTAGGAACGATTTGGTTGATTAGGGGGCGTGGCTAGAGGCCGGTAGACAAGTGCGACTCACTGCATTCTAAACGCGAACATACTAGAGTGGTCGCGTGTAGTGGCTGGTGCACGATGAGGTCTGGTTGTGTAGCAGGAGCGCTGCATGTCGTCGCGGCAGGTGGTGCAGCCGTGCTCGCTGACGTGCGGCCGCGGCGTGCCCTCGCTGGCGTGTGCCGCCTGCCTCTGTCTGTACCATCCCGTGTGCGCCGGACACAGCGACGGCTCGCAGCCCTTCTACTGCAAAGTACGTCTTCTTCACTTTGGGGTTTACGCATGGTATATTTACTACTAATTACTGTTTGAAGAAGCAGAAATTTATTTATCATTTGTAGCGTCATCACACAATCTTACTAAAGTAAAATTTTATACTATTTAGTATGTTTATTGGTGAAAAATTAATATGAATAATGATGAATTAATATAAAAGTTTGCGAAGATACTTGTACTCACTGTAAGAAATAAGATGCTTCGTAATTTGTCCCCACATTGGTTGTTATAAATTATGGTGAAAGAATATTTATTTTTCATTATACTGACATAATTCATTTATGAGATATTTCAATTGATTCTTATATTGCTATTCAATGCTTCCTAACCAAAACCAAGGTAGATTATTTAAACCCAACACTATTGAAATATTAAAAATAGTAATTGTACACGAACATCAGTGATCTGAATGGGCTTTAAATAAATTTATTTTTGAACTATTTCAATTTGCTATTTTACCAATAGATAAAGCTGTCTAGAATGGGTCTACAAAAGCAAAAAAAATATTAAAAGCACCCATTCCTAAAAAAACACTTTTATGTTATTTAAAATGTTTACTAAAAATCATATTCTTTGGATGTATGATGATATCAACGCCACAATGGAATAAATTATGAAAACATTTTGTACTCTGTGAATGAAATTAACAGACAAATTACATGAGAACCAAATGTTGCCAGAAGTACTAATATGTATTCCTGTTTAATTTTTAAAGTAATTATTATTATATAACAGAGCTATTAAAAATAAATGATAATTATGAAAAGGCTCCTTAGTTTTAATCATTTTACAAAAATATAACATTTCGTTTAAAAAGTTGTTATTAAGCATTTCCTATTTTTAAAATTGTTATATATTTTTTCTAAATATCGTATTTCTCTATTTAACGGATCCCGCTTCACAGAATTGCCGCAAATCAACTTCGCCGCCTTCTGATCCGCCCCCCTTGATGCACAAGTCTGGCATCACAACGTCGAGCACACCCCGACGGATACCGGTGCCGGTGCCCGTGCCAGTGCCGATACCGATATCGAAGGGAACGCGGCCTGAGAAACGCGTGATGTTACGAATGAAGGTACGATTATGTTGCATATGTGACTTTATATTATATTAGGCTTTTATAGGGTTATTAATTTTTTAGACTGTTGTGATTCCTTTTGCTCTGTAAACCAATCATAAATGTATATTCGTACGATATTATTTTAATTAAGTGAAATCTAATTACTTATTTTTAATCTAATTACTTATTTTTAATCTAATTGCCTTTTTAGCGTACTTAGTTGCATCTTAGTGGCATCCCATTGAACCAACTAAGGAAATATTTTAAGCTATAAAATGTTCACAGATGACATGATATTTATTAAAAAGAGTGTTAAGTTGAACTTATCTATATATACGTTTAAAGATCTTTGTAAGAAATGTAACACAAATACATTATCTTTATATTTAAACTAATCAAACTGATTCATAACTATATAACCTAATTAGACTTAACTTACTAGAAAAAATAATATTTCAATTCCAACTAAAGGTATTCGCAGACCGTACAACCTGTTCGCTATCCAATAACTAATGCAATAACTAATTATATATCAAATACCTTTTTTGTCATTGTTCATCTGCACATTATAAATAATTCTTAATGTGATAGAAGATTTAATATTGAACTTTTAGTAAATGTATGTTGTTCGTAAACCAAGATAAACTCTTTGATAACTATATATGTATAATTAGTTGTTGTAGTACGGATAGCGAAGTCAAGTGTCGGGTCCCTCCAACATGACTTGTTATGTTTAAGGTACGGAAGGTCGAATTGTATACGTTTTTTTATTTTAAATACTTTGATACTTGAGAGGCGCCAAAAAAATTAACACAGAAAAGTTTAGCCCTGCAGCCTATAGTTTCTTTCATCTTCGTTATTTGAACAATTGTTGTTGTCGTTTGTCTATACGTATAGAGAGCATGAGATTCAATGAATGAATTATTATTTAGAATGTACTTTTATTATGGCTCATTTGACTACAATTTTCTGTAAGATGGGGTTGGAAGCTTCGAATTCAAATGGATAATCCACTATCCTATATCTCTGTTGTAAAATTGGTGACGTGGTTCAGGCGGCTAGCGGCGGGGCGGAGGGCGAGCGTGTGTGGGCGGTGGCTCCGCAGCAGGCCACCAGGACCGTGGCCGGCGGTGCGCTGCTGCCACAGACGCTGGTGCGGCTCAACGGACGCCGCTTCATCCTAGTGCCGCGCGCCCTCGTCCAGCCACATCACTCAGTGAGTCACTAGACACTACGCCGTTACACTGTTAAGGTGGCACTACTGTGTTGTCAAAGTAAGATTAGGCATGATAATATTTTTTTTTATTTCCGTGAAAACTCGCCTAGATATTACAATGTGAATAGCAGATTTTTTATTCGCCCAAAAAACTTAATAAACGTATTTTGTTTGCATCCGGGAGCAAATCTGTTCGACAGCTATATTAAATTTAACGTGGGTGTTTCATAATAAAAGTATGCACTGATTACAAATTTTCCTTCCAGATCACAATCGATGAATGATATTACATTGAGAAATTTGGAATCCAAACGCCTTGCAGAAATCACAATTTAAAAAAAAATTTAAATGTCACAGTTTATCTATTTAGTATTCTTTGTTTATGATCGAATTGGGTACCTTATCTAAAATAAAATTTATTAAGTCTATTATGAGTATATTATCAATGGATTGAAGTAATTAGGGGGCAGGTGTTGATGCCTAGGTGCCTATTCGATCTGATGCTATGCCAAACTCAATCTAAGTCATTTGTACTGATTCTATAAATTATTGACTTAAACTTCAGCCATTTTAACCTGTTATTATAGAAGTAGTGTCTGCAGTGGCTGAACGAAGTTGCCAAATATTAAAGTAAGGTCTATGAACGTTTTTTTTAGTTTAATTTACCATAATTTTCTTAAATTCACTTTATAAATATACACGCTTAAGAGGTGTACATACGGTGCAATTTCATGTCGAGGTTGAGAGAGATTACAAGCTCGCGTCGCTTTAAACGTCATTGTAGTTTTCTTGTAAATAATATGCGTGCTTACGTCTCGTACGTTTACTCATGACTGAGTCAAATTATCCGCGTCTTCTTTTCATCGGACAGGAAAATTTATTATTTAATAAAGTACACTATTTTCGTAGCTCGATTGAGTTGCTTAAAAAAACTCCAGGGTATCTGAATAGTCTTCCACAAAATTTTGCAAATTTACATTATATATGGCGGCATGGGTACTTATTTGGCTGTGAAATAACTATTATAATTATAATATAAATTTGGATATCAAACATGTTCAGATAGATTTTGGTATTATTGATTAATATTTGAAGAATAATTATGAAAGGTCAATAAGATTACCTCAATGGCGTTAAATAATTCATCCTGATATAAGCTTGTGTGCGATACACACAAAATGCATCATTCGTATTTGTAAATACAAATAAAAACTTTAGTACGAGTACTTAAATTTTCCCTGAGTGAGCCGAGACTCATTGGATCAGCGTGTCTTTGATCGCTCAGCCAATCTAGACTAGTGTCGATGTCTAGGAGCGAAATTCGTGCCCTGGAGCGAAGTGAATACTGTGTATCGTTGCACGGCAAGTAAGTTTAGCTCATATTACGCGCCTCCATCCGCCTAATGTTTATAACTTTAGACACATTTCATTGAAGTCGAATTTGCACATTGCGGTTTCCTATAGTTACATAATTTTTGTTTTCTTACGCATAGGCTACCGTAACTCATCATGTTATTCGCCGACAAAGAATCATTGGCGGTGATTCTGCTGACATTCACTTACTAAACTAAAAATTATTAAAAAAACTTAACTAAAACTAATAATTTGCCTATTTTCAATTCCAATTGAATATGTAAAGAATAGAATGAACTTTTAAAAATATGAACTTACTTAACAGTTAGATGATCCATACATTTTTGACTTATTTTAATTGGCTTGTTTTTTGAGGCACGTCAAATTAAGGATTGATTAGAGATGTTATTAGAAAGTAGACACTTTTGTGGGAGTTATGTAGCTAGTGTACGGACTTGGGAATGGGGACATTATCATTTCTGTCTATTTGCTCGATATATCAAGAATTGGTCGGTAATCACTTTATGTGCCGTTTTGATACAAAAATATTGGAGACTTATATGTCGTTATAATTTTTATATGATATTTAACAAATCTCAGATTGAGTTTTGCATTAGCAAGCATATTATCGTTATCGTTTAACAATATATGTGTTTATATGCAAGTTATCATTTTCCTTTTGCATTATATAATTTAATATAATAGTTAATGCAGATACGAACATATTTAATGAAAGTAAAGGACTTGATCCTGGCTTATTAAATCTACTCACTTGCCTTTTTTTCGCTGAATATAAATAGAAAAAGTTGATTAATTGACATAACATTTCAGCGTGAGACTTTGTTGACAAAAAATAATCTAATAGACCGTATATAACCAGGTTTAATATATTCTATACATTTCCTTGATATCGCCGAAAGCTCTTCATATGTTTCTACCGTGTATTAAGGCTGAGCCCATCAGTGGGGCGAATATAGACTTGATTGATTAATTATTTTCCTACTCTTATTTGTTTTTAGATTTCATAAGTATAACCAGATAAGTGTACGGAGTTATAATACAAAACTAATTGTGGTTAGTTATTAATTTTTTGTAAGTATGCATATAGACAGTAAGAAATACTTAAATTACCATACGTCAGTACATTACATTACATTAAGTTTTAAAATTTTGTGATATTCGTGTATACAACATATTCATATGTTAATGGCTGTTAGCAATATTCAATACTCAATCTATACATAGAGATAGGCCTTACATAGTTTAGCTACCAAGCAACCAAATTAAAGTAAGTATATTTCTGTCTGTAGATTGATTATTGAAAGTGGCCACTTGCTGTCACTTTTGGTATGTATGTGAAGGCCATTAAATTATTGCTCTTAGTAACAAAAACTATCTAAAAAACAAAGAATTGGAATCTACTACTAAAGTTAGATAAAACTTTTATAACTAAGTTAGAAATAACCTTTAAAAGTTAATGGACAAGAGAGCATGAATAAGTTTGTTATTTTATACACTCGGGGTTACAAAAATTGCACATGCTTATGTTTTGTCATACAATCGATGTCAATAAGTTTGTATTTTGATTATAATAGTTTTTTTATTAGTTTACTTAATTAAAAAAAAGGGTTTTAAAGCAATTGTAACTTTTGTATGAGAAACCACTGGATGTACAATTTCAATGACGCCGATTGTAGTATGCATAGGATTTGTATTGTATAATTTGTTTTAACAAGAGATCTAAGTTAAAAACGTTAAGAATTTTAGCGATATTACAAATTGTGTCGTGATGGATATTCTGTAAAAAAATGTGTAATTATTTGAACGAGCATTTCGACGTTGTCAAAAACTGAAAATTTATAGCCAATTTCGCAGGAGAATTTGTAGCCAAATATGATATATCTTCCTTTAAAGAATGGAAGAATTTATATTTATTTATTAGGACATTTATTGACAGTCCTATCGGACTCACCTAATACATACTCACACAAAAATATAAACATTGAATTTACAGGTTTAAATCGCAGGAGGCGGCCGCAATCTACCCAGAAGGTCATAAAGGCCAGTTGCTCCTTGTGTGACTGGTTCGGCCAATAAACTTGACCTACCATAATCTTGTCTGTTTACATTCAGTCTGGTGAACAGCGTCTGCCTTTCTGACTGACACACTCCACCAACAAGTGTTGGATATTTTTGGGTTTTGAAATGTGACACCGGAATTCATATTTATATACTTGACGTGGCTGTATGGGGTATAGTTTTAGTGGTATTCCATAAATCAATAAGACTGATATTGTGAGAACTATTGGTGACGTCATCAACTTAACTTTGTGTGAGTAGTATAAGCAACAAACGGAACTTCTTTTAGTGCGCTCACAGCATTGTGAGTGCCAATTAGCTTGATTTGGAATTTACCCTATATGTGACAGGTTTTCAAGTGTGTGGGACACTTTTTTTTTAATGTAAACCACCTTAGTGTTTGTAACTTAAGATGACCTAAAACCTGTTATGTTATAGTTTGTATACACTATTTGTTTTGTTGATTTTTTCAGCAGATTGCTATAATATAGAAAGAAGATATTCTAGAGACTTCGATGTTATTATGGTTTTGATGAATCCTTCGTTTACTGTAATTTATAATAAAAATAAACAATAGTTTGCGATTGAGACTGCCAGTACTACGTTGTGAATGTGATTGTTATATTTTTATCTTATATATAATTATGTGTTATATAAAGAAAATGTATCAAAATGAAAGTGTTATATCATACCTATTTTTATTGCTGTCGTGTGATCCTGTCTCTTTTCATTACAATGAGGATAAAAAGGTAAGTGGATACTACATGGTGTTCAGGTTTTGTCAAATAAAAATATTGAAAGGGGGCAAGTTTCTAACGTGGAGATTAATTATTTATTTGGTAAGTTTAGTCTTCAGTTGTGGAGTTTTAATATAGAATTAAAAACAGATAATTAATATGTAATAATATTATTTAAAATATATATATATAAATTCGCTGCGAATGTTACCTTGATGAAGTTATTATGTTATGAACCGTAAAAGTGGTATAGATACCCAACGTTTTGTTTTCTTTATTGATAATAAAGCGGGAAGATATAATCCAATTCAATAAATTTTAATCTGTAATGGGTATAGTTTTTATGTGAACAGGATTATGAACTTAGTGCCGCGGTAAAAAAGGTGTTTTAAGAATAATTGTCATGTACGTCTTGATAACCAATTGTATTGTAAATAAACAATTGATTTGTGTATAACATTAGCGAAGACAAGCGCCGCGGCCGGATAGCTAATGGTGCAGCGTCGCCGCCGGCGACTGTGTCTCTAAGGAAACGAGGGAGGCCGAAGGTGGACGACACCGATCACTTCACCGCATTCTACAACAGGGCGCAGGAGAACAATTATAATGTTGTTGTACAGGTTAGTGCCTTAAATTGTTCTAAAAATATTGCTGAGCATGATGCTGTTGTGTTTTCTTGTTTTCTCATTATTTATGATAAATTAGAGCAGTTGTATTTGTTTTATTGTTGAGGAATAATAACAGCCTATCATAAGCATAACTAAGATTACACTTAAGCTTCCTCGGTGAAAATGGTTATTTCATTTATAATAATTTAGGTTTAAGCAAGATCTGCCTTTTACAATTATCTATGGTTCCTTTAATGTATTATACTTCAATCTCAAACTAAGTGGCTGATTTTCAAAGGCATATAAAGTAGTTAGAAATATCTATTTATACATTAAAAAAGATCCTCATTCATCTCTCTAATATCTTTTATATTTATTTTTATACCACTAAGGTGGCCATCTAGCATATGGCTTACCTGTTAGAAAGAGGTTACCGTAGGGGTATAACTAGTTTAACTAAAACGCGGCCAAAAACAATAAAAGAGCAATAATATTTTTGTTGTCTACAGATTTTCCAATACCTAGGCATGCGGGACTTGGCGCATTGCGCACGTGTCTGTAAACTATGGAAGGAGATGGCATCTACACCTGCGTTATGGAGACATGTGAGAATGAAAAATTCACATGTAAGTTCTTAAAACTTCTATGTTAACTAATCCAAATTGTGTGATTGATTTTATGTAACGTAAAACATGTAAAAATGTTAAATAATTCATTATTTACTACGAATCATTAGTATCGAAAAAAAGTGGAAGTCTTTAATATGAATTCTTAACTAAATTGTCGTATAACACCTCTCTATTTTACAAAATGGGTTGGCAAAAGATAGATATTGGCGTTAAAAACATATGTATATTTTTTAAATTTGTTTAATAGATGTATGTATTAAAATGTCCATAACACCGTATTAAAATGTCAAAAAGATTTAATAGTTTTAGTTTGATAGTTTTAATATTTTATTTTGATATTTTATAAATTTTTTCTAATCATATTGAGAGAGTTGATTTGTTATTTGATTAAAATAAGAGTTTATATATATTATTAGGTTAGTGATTGGGGTGGGTTATGCTCGGCACTCAAACGACACGGCACCAAATGGTTGGATCTGAGGAAGATGCTGTTGCCACAGAACGACGTTGTATTCTGGGAACAGTTCGCTCAACATATACCTACAATAGATACCTTAGAAAGGTAAGTACGGAAATAGATACTAGTTTCTTCGGTAGCTTTATTTGAAAATGTAAATTGAGTTTTAATTAACATTTTTTATATATAGACTTTTAAAGGTCATAACTACTTAAACTAAACTTAAGACTTTTAAAGGTTAACATTTTTTATATATAGACTTTTAAAGGTTTGATAATTTTATTAATTTGTAAGAAATAATATTGAGATTTTTTAAAAGAGGTATAACGTCATTTAACCTCATTAACTAAAAATAGATCAAAAGTCAGACTTTAGATTAAAGCCATTCTCTCCCTGTCAACTAGTGTTGAGTAGTAAATAGTTACACACATGCAAGACTAGTTATTGTATGGAATATACTATGCGGTCAAAATTGGCATAGTACGTGTGTCCTAGGCGTAAACTACTGTCATATAGTTTTTATTATATAGTACTATATGTTATTATGGATAATAAGTATTAAATTTTTTTTCATACTCGATTTTGTTGCTATTTTTTCATAAAATAAAATCATGCTGTCGACACATATTCATATTTTGTTATTTACTATTCAACAAATAAGAAAAGAGATAATATAAAAATAAGATTTAAAAAAGTGTGTATAGTATGTGGACAACACAAAACTAGGACGGAGTTTTCATCAAATTTGTGATCATCATAACACGAAACTAACACTTCAGCGTTTTTGTATATTTGTGATCTATTTATGATCTTCCTTCTTGTCGTGAAATTAAATAGTAGTACGGTCCTATCCTTATTTTGACGCATGTTATTAATCTTGAGGAGGACATACAAGAGGCAGTACATTTGTCCAGGCGAAATGTAGAGTAATATACACATTTCATATCGCGATAGTCACGGTTCTCATTCTCCCTAAGAGACTTATAGAGTGAGAGAGAGAGGGACAAATCGAGCGAGGCAGTACACTTCATTTAGTCGCAATATTCTTCATATCAACATTGATGTCATATTTGAACTAGAACTTAAAACGTATTTCCGAACTTCAGTATGAAGTGCGACATTGTACTGGCTCAACTCAAAAAAGAGGTTACTCTTATAAAGTCTTTTTCATGTGGTGTACTACCCAACTCTATTGTATGTCGTGTCCGTGTCCCCGCGAGCAGGATAGAGCTGTGCCGCTGCCCGGCGCGCGCCGTGGAGGCGGTGTGCGCGGGGCTGCCGGGGCTCGTGGGGCTGTCGGCGCTGGCCATCCGGGACGCCGCGCTCGACCCGGCGCCGCTGGCACGCCTGCCGCGCCTGCGGGAGCTGCGCCTCAAGAGCATGGCCGGCCTGGCCCTGGCGCGCGACCTGCAGCCGCTGGCCACGCTCACGCAGCTCACGCACCTCTCGCTCACCTCCATCAAGGTGCGTGCGGCACACGATGCCATCAGAGCCAACTCCTGTTTTATTTTAAAATCTATATTTTATTGAAAGTTAAGGGCAACTAATGATGCTATTAATTGTTATATGAAAATATCAACTAGTCATAAAAGCGAAAGCTTTTGTGAATGGTGTTGTCTGCTTTGCGAGAAGTAGCCATTATTATCTCCAGGGAATAATCGTTTACTGCACTTGTAAAGAAACACGCAAGAATCGAATTGGACTTCAATACATGTAACATTATTACTGCTTACTTACATCAGTTTCGGTTCGGCTTACATAGATTTGATTAAGTTAAAATATTGATACGAATATGTATTTAATCTACTGTGGTTGGTTTCGTAAGTAATTCGGTGTGGTTGTGGTGTGGCAGGAGCTGGGATGGTGCGCGTGTGACGTGATCGGGCAGCTGTCGCAGCTGGAGTCGTTGGAGCTGGGCGAGTGCACCTTCCGCGCGGAGTTCGCGGGCGTGCTGGGCCGGCTGGGCCGGCTGCGGCGGCTGCGGCTGGAGCGGGGCACCGCGCAGTGCGCCGCGCCGGCGCTGCTGCGGGCGCTGGCCACCCTGCCGCGCCTCACGCGGCTCGAGCTCGTCAACGTGGACGTCAAGGTACCGCACGCGTTTACAGCTGGTCAACGTGGACGTCCGTAAAATTACCGGCGCACGCGCCTCGTGGACGTCTAGATACTGCTGCAAAGCAATACTGTTTGCTGGTAAAACGAATCCACTGCGTCATATGTGCTACTTGAACAATAATAACAAATATCTAAGAGGCGAAACTTTAAACTATGGAAACCATTACAATTCGTACATAAAACGAAAACTCGATAGAAATGCTACATACTACAATACATCATGGTAAACTTCAATAACGCTTATAAAATATCGTTAGAAATAAATGTGTAATTCAAACTTCAATGTTTCTTTCATCTTAGTGAAAAACCTTCCACTTTCCCTGACGATATTTTTATACAATGTATTTATGAACAATAAATCAAAGGACAGGTTATTCCCGCCAATTTTTCTGAAATTAAATGCAGTTTTAGTTTTTGTCCAAATTAATGAAAAGATTTGATAAAAAATGCGTATTTTCTACATATTAATTTATATTATCAGGTTGGGTTCGACGATGCCCTGGCTGAGTGCAAAAACATCCAGCGATTGCTGATCATACCAACCTACGTGTCGCAATCGGCGACTACCAACAAACAGGTAAATCCGTTTAAATACTGTTCGTGAAAGAATCTTTAAAATCGTACATGTATTACCTCAACATCGAAACTTGCAAACTATACTACTAAGATATTAGTGTAGATGCGAAATGTGCGTTATCGGATTGTTTTTTTAATTTATCATTTTGACTATCTTACTGCAGTAAAATTTACGATTATTCATAATTATGGTAACGCCAATATCAATTAAATTTTAAGTAATTATAGCATTGATCATTTTGTAAGACCATATAAATATTTGAAACCCAGAATTAGTATATACATGTTTAATATTAAGGATTGTTAACAGGTGCTCAGCGGCGTGCTGCGACTAAAGGACACGCTGACGCACCTGATGTGGGGCGTCACCATCGAGCTGCTGCGTGTGACGGAGCTCTTCATAGACCAGTGCGAGGGTGCCGATGCCAAGCGTCGCGACATCGGCGAGTGCATCCCCGTGCTCAAGCCCGTGCCCGGCTGCCGGCTGCCCGACCATCGGCACGTGGCCGGCCCGCCGCAGGTACGGCGACCACTGCGACCGCTACGACCACTGCGACCACTGCCCGCTACTGACTGCTATTTTATCCGATACCATCGTTTCCATGCTCCACTCTTCCCACTCACATTATAGCATTGTGTTTCAACAATGAGTGAGTGTGATAATGAGATTTCCTCATTGTAATAAAAGACTGTACTGCTATATCAGTATTAGATGCAGACAAATGAATGAGAATTCAGGGTCGGGTTCTTTGTATATTTTCTAAAATTTGTCTAAAACATAATTATTTATTCTATTATGTACGATACTTTATTTTTTTTAAATGATGCAAATTTTTGAGAATATTAAGAATTTCTTCATAATTCATGCATAAAAATAGTAGATTATTAAAATAATTAAATTTATTATCCAAATTATTAATGCAAAATAGTTTTTTGAACGTCATTTACTTCTGTGTCTTCTTACGGCACGCGATCTTGAGCCTTGAAGCGGCTACGGTACAATTTTTTGGATCCGTTGGTTAACTGGATTGCAGTCAGGTAGCCGCCTCTTTTTCATTTAACTTGTAATGAACAACTACTGTTAAACTTAACTACTGCTACTGTTTAACTTAACTTGTAACTTGAATGTTGTAATGATGATATTGGCGGTGGTGGGCAGGTGGAGATCCTGCCGCTGCCGACGCTGCAGCGGCTGCTGTCGGCGCAGCTGCCCAACACCAAGCTGAAGCTGCTGCGCATACCGTTCCACGCCACCTGGCGCCAGTCGCTGGCTGACTTCCAGTAGCCTCAGCATCGCCACCGCCAGGACAACGCACGCTCTTTTATAAGATCAAGTACTCCCTTGACTTTATGTTATATCACCTATAATTTCATTACCCACTTGGCATTATGCCCATCGAAAGCGTGTATTTATAAAATGTGTTAATTTTTATT
This sequence comes from Acentria ephemerella, assembly GCA_943193645.1. Classification (NCBI taxonomy): domain Eukaryota; kingdom Metazoa; phylum Arthropoda; class Insecta; order Lepidoptera; family Crambidae; genus Acentria; species Acentria ephemerella. The sequence continues at coordinate 5,941,046 of OW971898.1, read as the reverse complement.
AGTAGCAGCTTTTATACAGCGTGTTCTGTTTTGAAGCCAATAATTTGCCATTGAATTGCAGGGGCATATGTTTCTTAGACAAAGAAATATCTTTCAATCAGAAGAAAGTGATCTTAAACTTATGGAAATTCAGAAAGAACGTTGTATACAAGGTGAAGAAAACTACAAATACAATGCAATCAATATAATAGTATGATTACTTACAAACATTTAATATGCAAAAAAAGTGCAATTTACATCGAAGTGTCGCCTTTTTACTATGCGTTTTGCTATGCCCTTAACCAACACTCGAACTTGGACAAATGTGCTTCTTCATAAATATTTATTAGTCTAGCTAACAAAACATGATACTGACCATAGACTAGAAAGTTACAATTTCATTTGTTATTAATGTGCTTCATTATGCTTTTATTTCTTGAATCCAATGTTTCGAAGCAGTGTATAACTAATTTATCAATATCCTAGTCTATGGTTAGTATCATGTTTCATTGGCCAGACACTAGTTAGGTGGGCTGTAACTGTTCACTTATTAAATACTGAAGAAATTAATTGACATTGATCCTTTTTCTACCCATATTAAATTGATAGCTTTCCATTCATTCTCAATCATCTAAAATACAATAGAGAAGGAAATATTCTCTATATTTTGTTTTCCTGTTCCTAACTTGTTGCTGATCACACTAATTTTCAATTACTCGGCCTCCTATAAAGTTTGTATTTGTTTGATGGAAGTATGTATCTTTACATTAATTTGTATTACACTTTGCGTACACGCTATAGATATGAGAGAGAGACATGAACGTCATAGGTGTCAAACGTTAAACACTACTTCCACTGTGAGCAGAGAAAACTCCATATTCACTCCTTTTGATTTACAATTTTGGTTTCGTAGAAAAGTGTCTACTGTCGGAGTCAACGGAGTAGTGTAATACGAACAGATCGTACGCACTTCACTCAGAACGCGGTGGAAGGACGACTTTCTTCCTATTCGTCATTTCACTCGATAATACATGTCAGCAATACTTTATGTGATATATACGACAATTACATAATAATGTAGTTTTAAAATAAAATAATTTGTAAAATTTATTAAAATTTTACTATTCAATATATCGTTTAAGAATGAAAGTAATCTAGAATCACAATCGTAACATCTCGGTACCTCAATAAAAGTTATAGGCTATTGTCGCAATCAGGGAGACAAGTTATTAAAAAGATATATATTTATATGTTCGACAGAATGGAAACAAATCACAGGTTTGATCAGATCAGATGATTGTTTAATTCACGTAAATGGACTCTGCTATAGAGGACTCAAGGTATTAAGTAACTTATTAGATTGAAATGTAATTAATACTGTAATGAAATAACTTAACTTAGCTTAACTTGGTTGAACTGAATGTTGTAAACAATGAATAATGGATTTGCACTTGCCTTTGATAACGAAACTGATCATGGAAAACCTAAAAAGGTGATATTTGTATATGTATTTAGATAATAATGCCAATAGTGCAAAAACGTCTTTATTATAAATACTAAAGAATATATAATTTATGTGTTGTCCAGCGTCCGTATGTGTCTACGAGGGCGGTCATACTTCCTTAACCTACAATATTACCGCCGGATCAATGTACAGAAATATATATTAGAAGGTTTATTCCACTATATTCACTGGTAATAACAATAGAAATATCATTAAAGATAATATTGGTAGAGTTTTTTCTATGTTCGTCTCGCCAGATATCACCATCTTACCTAAGTGTTCCGCCATAACAATAATATTCAACAGTATTCTTGTGTTCCGGCGGTTGGAGGTATGATAGCCAGTTCCTCTGTGGTTGAGGAATCACTTACCATGAGGTGAGATGAAGGCTAAGAGCTATCCCGTTAAGAACTAGCTCCGCTATTGCAAAATTGTCATTTCAATATTTCTTGGAATGGGCGATAATTTGCTCTCTCAACTATATTGTACATACTTGATGGTAACAGTCAACTAGTGCTAACTCTAAGCTTGCCCATAATCTAAAGTTATAATAGCAGATTACATCCTTTTTCAACAACACCGTGCTCATATTTGAAAATTGTTAATATGAAAAGCGTGAATTTGCTACATTAACTTTAGGTTAGTTTGTATTGGCCCTAATGGATAGTGCCTGCCTCCTGTCTGCTAAACTATAATAACACTGGCTATACAGTCGTCCTTCATACTGATACAGTGAACTGGAAAGGTTGACCCATGAGGGTGTATTTATAATTCATCGTCATACAAATGATAAAACTTTATTAACAAGTGAATAAAGTGGAATAAATTCTATAGTTAATAAATATAAAATTCGGGTTGTAAATTGTAGGTTATAATATCGATTAATGTTAACTTCGGTTTAAATACTCATTTGTTTGAGTTGCGAATATGGTATTGTAAAATATTTTTTACACGATAATTATAATGTTTTAATAAAGCGTATCGTATCTTCTAAACTGAGAAGCTTATACAGTTGTTAAAAAACCTACTGTGCTATATATATATATATATATTAAGCTCAGCAAATGACTCGACACTACCAGTAGAGGAAGCAGTAGAGGAGTCCATATGTGAAGATAGCTAGTGAAGCATGTGACATGTATGTACAAGCTATATGTATAAAAAAAAACATTTTTATACAACATTTAACACAGTTATGTGAATATATTAGTAGCGAACATATTGAATATATTGAACCGTCTCGCTTGTGTTTGTCGTCAGTTGTCAAATTATATGAAAATTGCTACAGCGTCTCTGTTAAAGTGTAGGAAGCTACTTTTTACATATGTATTTGCTAAATTATCGCAACTACAATCGAAACTTCTTCATTCATTTAAAATTTACCAAAGTGGTACCACCGTAAAAAAGGTTGTATTTAACCTGAAGGTGGTTCTAAAAGTATAAATATATATGTTCCTATATGGATATCTTGTCGCTGTATTATCATGGTATTTTTGATACCCGATAGTTCAAGTATCGGGAATATTGACCGCGATTCTGCTGGCATTCACAAAAGTTTAAATTAAGTGATATGCCTCTCTTTCATTATACTTAAATAGGAAGGGATAATATGGCTTATTCGTTATTTAGTAAATCTGTCAACAGGAACCCACCACCGCTACCCGCTGGCTTTGTTACAAGTCTTTAATCGATTTTCAAAACGACGGACCAATTTGACAGTATAACACAAATGTAGCTATTTTCGGGCTAGTGTTATTGGTATCGACAAAATAAAAAAGGATTGTTATTTGTTAATAAAGTAACTGTTTACTAATTAAATTAACTAAGTAAATTTTTTGAAGCCTACAGTCCTGTTTTTAATTTTCGTAAATTTTATGAGTAAACTGATTGTTCAAAGCAAAGTTCAACTAATTGAGCAGATTGAAAGAATATAAAGTATTGTTACATTATAAAACTCATCATGGAATATAGTTTTAAAATTATAATTTTCTAGATGTGGGGGTGGAGTTTTAGGTCGTCGACATTGAAACATCGACTTTACCTTATCACTAGTTTAATTATGTAACACATGGTAACACTTTCTGTCAGTGAGGTCCGTCGAATGAATAATTCTACGAATAATCATGAAGTAAACATTACTTGTTTAATATGGTCACGCTTTCATTAATGATAATTATGTACTGCACTTTTTTAGTCTGCATATTCAAGGAGTCCATAAGTTTTGGTTTATTCTTATATTTTATTATATCCCATGATAATGATAATTTAAATTTTATACAATAGTTGTTGCACCCGGCTTGATAAAAATTTACCAAAGTTGTATCGGTATAAATAGATATTGGCCCCTGAGTGCACGAACTAAATTAAATTTAAGTTCAGACCAAAAAAGACAGATGACCGGTGACGTCATTTGACGTTTCTAAAATGGTGACAGCGTTTTTGCCTTATTTTAATGTACATTAAGAAATGCTGGTTAAAATATGTCAAAAGTGTATGTGTATGGATCGTCTAAGTGTCAATTAACTTGACATTCCTTAGTCATTCTATCCCTTTTTATTGAATTTGAATGAAATAGATGCGAATATCTTAAATTTAATTTTGTCAATGTACAACAGAATTGGGACCGTTGAGTAGTAATATTGTGACGATTTAAGTAGATAAATATAAATAGACAATTATATTTACATATATATATATAGTTTTTGGGAAGGTTATTATTGTGTTCAGTGATTTAGGTTGAGCTGTTTGTTGTTATAGGCTCGGAACTGTATTATATATAAAAAGCTTTTAACATATAATGTGAAACAGTTTCAAGTCAAAAATATTTCTTATTTTAAAGGACTTTTATCTAAACGGTATGCCAGTCCTATGGTAAATATTATATGCAAATCATCTTAAGCAATCTTAGAAGGTCGCAGCATACAACTGGTTGAGCCAGAATGCTGCGAAGCACACAAATGTCCAACATTTGAAAATGACATTTGCTTATAAGCGCCCGTCTCTCTTCCTTATACCGGTTAAATATACTTGTTAATTTATTAGTTAAGGTCGAGGTCCAGAAACTCGTAGGCTCAGTGGTTCGAACGCTCCGGTTTCGATAACGAAGCAAAGTAATTTTCGCGTTGGTTGAGCCCTGGATGGGTCAATCAAATTTGTTATCTCGAGCTCCTCCTTGGTCAGCAAGGCACATCGAGGTGGTTGTTGTTGTTAATCGCTGGCGGTTGTTACGGCAACCACTTCAATGTTCCAAACTCCTTGTGTGTTTCTCCCACGTAGTGAGTCCAGTAGTGGGATGATGATAGGTTTTAGATGATGATGATGATTTATTATTCATATAAAGTGTGATGGAAATACATATGTATATGTAATATCCACTAGCTGCATAAAATTTGTGTGTAGAAGACACTGTACATCTGTAGTATAGTTTATTTTTCTATATAGTATTTACAATCAATTATGCCTTATTTTCAATGTGTTAAAGAAGAACCGATACCACATCATTGAACACAATATCCGATAGTAGAATAATTATGTTTTAATTCATACTAAAGTCAGCATGTTCACAAATTCAAAATATGCATAAATTACTCGTCGAATCTAGTTTTCTCTTAACAGTGGAATTCAAATAAGTTATCGGGTGAACACTTACTTTTGAATTATAGGTTTTAATAAATGCTAGAGAGCACAGTGTTTAATTCAAAGATCATAATATTTTATTCGATTAATTATATAGAACTTGTAACTTTTAATATCGATTATGTTAATTTAAATATTGTAAATATTTTTAATACTTAGATTAGCGATCAGTGCCTATATCAAGCTTTTGGTTAATGGTCTGACAGAGGCGTGGATTATATTATTGAGTGCATTGTTAATTTTAATAAATATATCATATATATATATAAATATGAACCTTTGGAATATAGGGACTGATATATTCTTTACAAATAGTTGATAGAAATTATGTGGCAATGATCGAACATATATTATTTTTTAGAATTGTATATGCAAAGTACAAGATTAGTATACTGCGCGTCGATAGAGGCTTGTCGCAGTTTCTGCCAGACGATGTCTGATTAAATTATTTGGGCCCTTTCAAGATCTCAAATTTATATAACAACTAATTGTGCCTACATTTACGTCTAACAGATAACATATTTTTGTAGAGTAGGCACGCCCGCTGTAGTTTTAGATAACTTTCAAATGTGTTGCGTACTCTGCGTACGGTAATTTACTCTCAGCTTCGTATTCTGTTTTCTTTGCACCAAGTAACTTTTTGTATTGTAATAATTTGTGCATTATTTGTGTGATGTTGGTACTGGCGTATCACTGTTATGAACTGCAATTCGTTGTGACCATGACTTGGAGTTTAAAAGCAAAGCTTTTTTATAATTATTTAGACGAGAGTCACTATTGTTTATAATCTCTTGGTAACATATTTTTCTTGTATTTTGGTGGATCGCCCTCGATTTGGCGTTTGTTTTTATGTAAAAATTGTGGATAAAAAGAGTAGCGCGGTCGATGGACGGTCTTTAATAGATTAATTACTATATAGATTAAAGACAACTTTGCTAGTAAGCATAGGCGACTTATAAATAAAAAATTGCCCATAAACAATTTGTTTTATTTATTATACCAACCTTCCATATCGTTCCAAACAAATATGTAACTTAGGCATGATGTAAGGTAGTGTTCTACAAAATAAGGTCATATGAACTGCAGCTATGGTTTTGTTAGAAATAAACGAAGTGTTAATTTATAGGCCTCCGTGATAAACATAAGGGTCCTACGTCAATAACGAACTCGCTGTTTATGCTGCTTCGTAGTTAATAAAGTACTAACCTAATTGACGTATTACGTTCGTCATGCAGCCGTCGTCTGCACAAACACTGGTAGAGATTGGGCGAGATTCTGCAGTTTTCTAAATTTAAATTCAGCGTATCTCAATCTTTCAATATGATTGCAAAAGGGATAGTTGTCACGTGACATGTCCGTATCTAAAAATTTTCGATACCTTTGTAGTTTTAGGCAGTATTTGCCTTACGTATCTCATAAAATATCTTATGGTGTCTTTAAAAACACACTAAATTCAAGTTATCTGACGTATTAATTTTTCCTGTTCTTTTCCTACATATAATGAGAGAATGGGATAAAATATTTTGAATTTTACTATAGTTTCTATTCAAAATTCAATATAATTTTTATTTTTTATTGGTTCGAGAGCATTGTTTTATATGAAACCTTTCGTCGTAGACTGGGATAAATGCCAGGATGGGTTAATTAAAATTTGTTATATCTTGATCTTCCATTCTTCGGAAGACACTAAGGTCCTAGCTATAACGGCAACCGCTTTCACCTAAATAAACTGTAAATAATGTTTTTACTGGGTAATATGTAATATTAAACCACTTATGCTGGTTCGATTTCGTATATTCTAGAAAATATGCATTTAACAAACCTTAATTCTAATACAAATTTTCGAAACATAATATACTTAAGAAGTCTGATTATAAATATTACCCTTATCTAAGTTGACAGCTAATCATTTGGAGTTTTAACAAATAAATAACAAGATTCTATAAAGTTCTCTGTGTTATGTTATACTCAAACATTCTTATTTTCCAATACAAATTATATATGATACAAATAGCACACGGTATATAAGGTCTTTCAATTTATTTTATATAAAGCTAGCTTATTTATATTAAAACCAGTCCCGCTAATACTCTGCCTAATGGTTGACAAGTTGGTAGAGAACATTTATCGTTAAGTCCGCCATTTGTACTTTGTTGGGACATTACATTTTAATAAATAAATAAATAAAGCTAGTAAGAAATAATTGATTATATACTTTGTTGATCGGGCTGAATTATTAAAAAAAAATTAAAAATAATCATCGATTTTCTTGTGTGCAATCAACTCATATGTTTTATTGCTTTCACCACCCATTCCTTAGCTTATAGATATCTATTAACTTATTTGACCCTTTCATCGAGATAGACTTAATAAGGAAGGGACAAACATGTCGTAGAATCACAGTAGTCTAAGCACGTTTGATGAAGCAAAGAATATCGCTAATTATTATAAAAATGTTTCTTCCAATCATTACTTTTTTTTATCAAATACCTTATCTGGCTTTGATACAACCAATGGTTTATATTCGACTTAGATTTGTTGATTTATAGAAGAAAAAACCCTGATCACTTCTACTGACGCCTTTTGTGTTGCTACTCCCACTTCCATATCTATGTTGCCGCCGTCTCGTCCTCGCCTGTATGTATGAGGTTACAGCGCGGTGGCGTCAGGGTGTCTCTCGAGGATCATGGCGACGCCCTGTCCGCCGGCCGCGCACGCGGAGATCATGCCGAACTGGCCGTCTTCGCGAACTAGCCGGTTCGCTGTGTGCATCGCTAGACGGACCTGGACCATTTCAAATTTATTGAGTGACTATTTACACTGGGTGCTTCACAGGTAGTATTTTTTTACTAATCTAGATTGTGGAGATTACATTAATGAGTTTGTGCTGCTATGAATGTCTATATTAAAATCTAAAACATAAATAACAGAAAATAGCCGGTAGAAAAATTGAATTTTAAATAAATCCTTAATTAGATCGTTTTTGTTTTGACATTAGTTTTTTTTTGTACTGAGCGTTTCCACATATTTGTATTTGTTAGTCAAATGTCAAAAAAATACTCATTGTTGAAAGAACATAAGCAAATATAATCACATAAAATTATAAACAGTAAAATAACGGCAAAGACTTGTTTTCTTCGAGTGGTCCAAATAAAAATAGGACGAAACGATCCCTCCAACGGCATTGGTTTAGCATGACGTAAATTTTATAGAGTACTTATAAGAAGTTTTTAAACCGAACATTGCCTGTTATGCTTTTCACCTACTATTTGGTTCTAAAACATTCTAATAATAATTTTGTTTAAAAAAATAAGTCGATCAAAGATTTAAAATGTTAATTTGTTTTGCGAATAAGCTTCAGGCGGAAAGCAGAAAAAACCATATACCTACATGGAGATCTTTTGCACTGTCATCAAATTGCTATCTCCATATTTTTATAGTTATATTTATATAGGCAGCCTGTCCAGTAATGTTCTAAGCATAGCCATTATACTTATTTGAATAAAAAGTATATTTTGTTTTACACACCTACTGTCTAGCCCTAATTAAGCATCATTAAGAGTTTGTGTTATGGAGTATAGATTTTAATAGGTATATAATTATCATCATACAAATATCTGCCCCTACCGGGATTCAAACCCGGGACCTCTAGCCAATTCGACAAGGGAACTGATCACTTGTCCTGACGGCCATTTTATATATGTATCTTTTTAATTGTTTTACACCGCTTTAAGAGGTATCTAGTCCCCGGTTGACTGACAGATATTGTCATCAAGCGCTAAGTCCGTCATTTGTTGTCATTTTTGTGCAATAAAATTAAACATTCAGCTTAGTATGAGGCATCACACATGATGAACTATATATTATAGATAAAGGTGACTCACCCCGGTAGCGGCGAACGGATGTCCGATAGAGAGCGACCCGCCCCAGGCATTCCATTTTTTCATGTCTGGTGTACCCACCTGACGAACATCATTCGAAACATGTATGTATACATAAAAAATTTGCCAAATTATACTGCTGGTACTAAAAATTTTATTTTAGCTGAAAAATACTCTTGAAATTTGATTTTAAGACTTCAACATCTCTAAACTATTACATAAACATGTATCACGGACGTCAAAATAAAAATAGAATGGAGATGTTCGCAAATTGTGACGTATAAGACAAAACTCTTCTTCTTTTATATTATTGATATTGTATGTGAGCTAAGGTAACAATAGCCTGACATTTTTTTTCTTTTCATCTTCTGACATAAATGGTAATACAATGAAATCAATGTCGACCACTGAACAGGTCTTTACTTGAACAATTTAGTGTTAGAAGAATTTGTTAAATTTAGAAGTACAAAGTAAACTATGATGTGTTGTTCATTCTTGAAGCAACATGCAAAGAAAGAGGGAAATAATTTCTCTCATGATAACTTCATAACAAAAATTCTGATTTTATGTTAAAATATCTATGTGTGTCTCTTGATATGCTTCCAGTTGTTAACATTCTTTTAAAAAAAGAAATATATTCTATTCGAATTTATATCTGTGACTGCGTGTAACTTCCCGTTCCTAAACTCCATGTGACAATAATTGACTTTTATATTGAAAAGAGAAAGGAGAAAATGTATATTGCTCTCAATTAAAGAATATACTTTTTGATATACAATTTGTTTAAGCCTTACAGTTAAAAATGGTTTGAAATTTTGTTACGTTATACACATATCTACAATATAAATGACATATATGTCGACGTCATACATTAAATGTGTCTTACTAAAATTTGTAATAACGTGACGTATGTGTATACGTATTAAAAGTGTCCGTACATACTTACAAAAGTTAATTTACCATGAGAAGATTTATAAATTATCAAAAGTGTAAATATGGTTTCCGAGATCAGAGAGGAGAATTACTTATTGCTAGGCTGATTCGTCAGTTTATTCGGAAATTGGCGGATTTACCTTAGATTGGCGGCCCAAGTAATTCTGACTGAACCAGTCGGAGTCCATGGCTTTCAGGTTAGCTAGGATTTGACCCTGAATAATACACATAATATTTAAATTAATGAAACCCAATACTAACTTATGGCTACTTGCAGTATATTTAATAAAATCGTAATTTTAAGAATTTTGTTGCAAGCAGGCCTTAGTGTATAGGTTCCTTGTGGACTTATTCTTATCTCATTAATTTAGGTGATTGGCATCTCGTTATATCAGTGTGATTACAAAAAGGACAGATTATTAAATTTGACATACCTTCTAAAATTGTTTAGAATTCTTTTTTAAACTGTCTAAATTTGGGCTATTTGACAGTTTTTGATTCTTTTTATCTTTTTCTTATAAGATAATTAGAGAGAAAGAATAATCAGAATCTGGCATATATTATAAATAGTGACATTTATACACATTGTTAATACTTAAAAGACATTTATCTTTATTCAATATGATTTAACTAAATAAGTAAATAATTATTGTACTTACGGCGAAGGCTTCATGGATCTCCCAGGTGTGGATGTCATTCAGCGTAAGGCCGGCTTTTTCCAGGATCTTGGGGATGCTGTACGCGGGCCCTAGCAGGAGCTGGTCGACTGGGTCCTGCGGAACGAGACTTACTGTTACTAGGACAGTATAAATCTACCTTATGAAGATCGCAGACATATGAAACTATTTTGTTATATATAGAGTAATTGATATCGAGAAACCGAGTATAAAAGCTGGGCTGAGACACGACATTGAAACGTAGGTTACATAATATTCAATAGGGTGCATATTAAGGGGCAAAGTCTTTCGTTTGCGTAACCCTTTAGAATATCTTAGAACTATACGTAAAAACTTGTCAAATTATGATTAACCTGTGCAACATAGAGGAAGTCCCGGAGATAGGCCTTAGGTTTCAGGCCGAGTTCCTTAGCCTTGTCCTCCGCCATTATGAGGCACGCAGACGCGCCGTCGGTCTGAAATAATAACAATTACTATTATTAACAATATTGGGAATTTGTATAGTACTTTTATATTTCATGGTTTGTAAATTATAATTAGATTTATCTATAGGATATTTACCATGTTATTTATTTGCAATTACATGGAAATATCGGGAACCCAAATAAGAAATAAATTGATAAATATACTATACATTGATAATTAATAATAAATACTAATACATACTAATGTTTTGATTAAACTTGAGAAATATTTCAACTTGATTTGTCATAAAAATGGACGAATAACTGACTTTCTAATATCTAAAGGTTTCAGAAAAAATCATATCAATAAAAACCTTTAAATAGATAACTTGAAACTTAAACTTCACAATTTTTCACTTTTAGCTTAAGAGATAAAAAAGTTAAAAATTAGGTGTTTTTTTTTAATTATTACCACTTTAGTTTTAATAAAACTATAAAATGTTGAAGTCGCTCTAATCGAGGCAGAGGTAGCTCACCAAGAAGGAGGCGTTGGCCGCAGTGACGGTCCCGTGCGGCTTGACGAAGGCGGGCTTCAGCTTGGCCAGCTGCTCGGGCGTCGACACGCGGATGCCGTTGTCTTTGTCCACCAGACCCTCGCGCCCGTCCACTGCGTGCAACAACCTCTATTTTAGTTAGACTGCACTGATCTAACAATAGACTCACGTCAGTTAGAAATATGCCCATAATATTATCATCCACAGGTATTATACCCAAAACCTACATAAAAACCTAAAATTACTCAATCTGCACTCACTCTAATTTCAACAATTACAAAAGGTCTGTATTTAAAATACCTGTATTTAATATACAGCGTTTTGTTATTGTTCTTGTCCTTTTGCTTTTGTTTCTGCAGGCAGAATATTATGCAAATTTTTGTCAACACAAGGTGAATAAGATACCACCGTAACACACATACTGGGGTATACCCAATTTACATACAAAACCCATCCAAGCATAACAACATACTCGTATATCTATATATAACACGCTTGGCCAAAAGCTCGCATGTAAGTAGGAGAACATATATAATCCAGTATCATTTCAATCAATTTCCGGTTCAAATTTTTCGCTATTCTCTAGTGTTTTGGGCTTGGCCATCCACACTCACAGAAAATTCTATTGTATAGAATATATATTTATTTAGATATTGAATACCAGTATAAACACCATATTCTACAATTTGAGTATGAAACACAGGTTATATCTTAATGTCATAGGTGAAAACTGCTTAACGATTGAAGTGATTTGGTTGATATTTGCGCTGATTTATAAGCACTGCCAACTGTTATTTATAATCTATTTAAGAACATTTCCAACAGCGTTACCTATATTTTGTAAGTTAGTAACCCCTTCATTATAGTGTGAACACGGGAGCCGTGTCGTTTCAGTATTTTAAAATATTTCGTTTCTAAGTAAAAATATACAATACCCTGATTTTAGCACAATACCAATTAAAGTATAAATCAAGTTTCGGTTGCAGTACATCTTTGAAAGATCATATTAGATTGTTGTGGCGATATTACATTCTGTAATGTACAGAGGCAAACTGAATTTTTAATAAATTATTTCTGTTCGCCTGTGCAGCTAAAGTGTAGTCACTTCTGTCTACTACAAATGATTTACCCGTACCGAGTATGTTGTCCGTGAAGTATCCTTTCACATTCAACTGAGCACCCAAATTGTGCAAGAGCAGACAGTATTGATCTTGGATCTACTCTAAGTGACTTACCTTTAACAGGCATGAGATCCGTAAAGTATCCCTTCTGTTGCGCCTGCGCAGCCAACGTGTGCGAGCGCAGAGAGTAGTCGTCCTGTTCCTGCCTGGAGGCGCCGAACGCCGCCGCCAGCCGGTCGGCGCTGTGACCCATCGTCTCTCCAGATGAGAATTCAGCTACCGCTGGTAACTGACAATAACATGCATTTTTAAAACATAATTAAGAATTATTTCTCTAACGTTGTTGTTTACCAATACTTATAAATGCGTTATTAAAATTTTGTCATTATTTCTATGTCAAAAATTGACGGTTTAGTAATATTTAAGCCCAAAAATACTCAAAACATTTGTGTTTTCCTTTTATGAATTTTATCAAATATTACCTCAGGTGACAGGAAGTCTGGCCTGATACTAGCAAGGAGAGATAGTCTCTGAGCAGGCGTCTTCGCTCGGTTGAGACGCAGCAGTAGCGAGCGCATCTTGCGCGAGTGCCGGATGGGCACGTCCGACATGAACTCCACGCCGCCCGCTACGATCACGTCATATGCGCCCGCGGCGATCATGCCGATACCTAGGAAAGAGAGGCTACGTTATTTTTATTTTATTTTATTTTGGCTGAATAGCATATTTATACAACAAGAAATATATATATCTAAACCTAATATATAAACCTGCAGTTCAGTTACAATTGTGCACAGCCTTTGTTTAGTAACTTACACAGTAACAACCAAGAATAATTGAAATTCAAATTATTACTTATATGTAATGAAAGACAACAACTTGTTATTAAACAAGTGAACAGATTAATTACAAAAAACAGTTACGAATAAATGTTAAATTATCAATAATAATATAATTATTATGGATTCATTAAGAAATTATAAAGGATTATCAAAATTATCTAAAAATTTATTTGCAAAAACTATTACTAGAATAACTTTATTGTATTAATCATATTTATCAAATAGAAGATGGCAATGATTCTCTCAAAGTAAATGCAAAAAACCGTTACAATCAAATGTAGAAAATTATGTTTAATTTTGGAATTAATTGAATGTAATAATTGAATTAATTATGTTTATGCTTTCTTTACATTCCATAGGTTTTTATGGGTTGTCAAAGTTTTTGTCTTTTGACAATTTTAATATTTAGTGCAACTCTCCTCTTAGTGCAACTGGAGAGAGAGAGACTATATACCCAATGGATAGTAATAAAGATAGTGGTAAACTGTTACTATAGAACCTCGGGCACTACTCACATGTTGCTTAACCTGTTAAAATAGTGTTATATTAACAACAGGATACAAGTCTGCCTTCACAACACTTCGTCAATGAGCACAGGCTACATGCCACATAATGCAGGGTTCAAAGATCACAGGGCTCAATAATATACTTCAAAGTAGTGTTATTTGGCTAAAAACTTCTGTAAGGATGTAAGTAATACCAAATTTGTGTATTTGTACCCTAATTTTCTTTATACTGCAGTCTTATATCTGAGAATCCTTACCAGTAGTAATAGCCTGGTTAGATGATATACAGGCCATAGTGACCGTATGAGCAGGAGTGCGATCGCTGAAGCCTGCAGCAAGAGCTGCTTCCCGGCCAATGTTGGATGTCTTCACTTCTTGGATTACTGTGCCATACACTATGTAATCAATGATGTCCTTCGATATCCCAGTCTTTTGCAGGAGACCACTGTGGAGGAGCATATGTTGAGTTAAAGAAATTCAATTTAATGTTTTTGAGAGTTTAACATTCAAATACTGAACTAAACTAACTAACTAACTAATACTAACTAAATTTGAGTTAAAGTTAAATTTAATCTTAATATTTTAAATAAAAAATTTGTTAAATAGAACTTCAAATTTGAGAAATTCTCACTATTTAAGACATGTTGAGTATTTGACTGATACTCAACATCTCTTAAATAGTGAGAACACCAGTTTTGTAAGGGCCAATCAAATTAATGCATATACTTAATCCTATACAGTATTAAACATATATAAATGAAACAGAATTGTGTGTTTGTGAAACAAGTCATAAACAAGCCATTAATAATTATGTTGTATTACAAATTAACAATAAAACAGCACGTAGTAGATGTTTCTCAGCTGATATGATGCCTATTTCAAATTAATAAATAAAAAGTAGATACTAAAAATTTTTTAATTAAAAAAAAATACACTATGTATTAACTCACAGTAGTGCATGTCTGGCAAGCTCGTGAGGCATCATCTTGGCATAGTCAGTAAAGGACAAAAGAAATGGTGTCCTGACACCGTCCACAAGCACCACATTTTTGCCTGTACGGTCCTTAAGAGTCTTTTTTTGTTGGAGTGTTGCTCCCACACTTAGGGCTCGTCGAGCAGTATCTAAACATCACATCACAAAACAAAACATATTACACTCTATTCTATTATCATTTCAGAGATATGTTACAAAATATTCCTTATTATAACATAAATTTTATTAAATAAACCCTATTTTTATAATTATAAAACAAAATCATGCACTTTTATACCATTTTATCTGGAGCGTCAATAAGAATGGTATAATTTAAAAATTGCTTCATCAAAAGTTTGCTGACAGTTGATTACTATTCTACAAAGCTATATAACAGTTACTTTTTTTGAAAGCTGCAGTATATGAAAGACTTCAGATAAGAATAGTGTATTGTTTTTGTGAAGGCTTTCTGTTGATGAATACAAATATACGAGATAATAGTATATATCTTTATTCCACATAAACCAATTCAAATGGAATTTAAATAATCATTTTGAATAATTTATAATTACATGTACAAATTATATGTACAAAGGGTGACCTTATTGCTTAAAGCGATTTCTACCAGGTAACCAGTGATATATATATGGCAGCATCCTTATAGGCAAGCTATTTATGTTTTTATAGTATGTTTATGTAAGCTTATAGTATTTGTGTTTATAGTTTATTACCTGATATACCGGTTTCACTACTCATGTCAGTACAAAACCAGGCCAACTATAATATATAGATTTCTTTAATTTCTCAAAACTATTATATTAATATATTTAAAATTGCTTGATAGCCTATGAAATTATCTTTCTAACAATAAAAATATTCAGTATATATATGTATACAGTACATTGTTATACATATTATAAAACAATATTTATTATTTTAATATTATTATATATAACCTGTTGTAAAATAAAAGAAATTGTTGAACTAAAATCTTTTTAATGGTCAATTACTATGATGTTTTGTTTATATTTCGTGCATGGCTAGAAAGTAAAATGGGAACAGGTGAATAAATTATGTCAATTAACTAATTATTCAATAAAACTTAAAACTATTCAAAGATAAACCTAGATGTACAAGAATAATGCTTGATAGCCCATGAACTTATCTTTTAAACAATAACAATATTCTGAAGACATTAATATAACCTGTTGTAAAAATAAAAGAAAATTTTGAAATCAAATCTTGTAGATGTTCAATTGTTATGATATTTATCTTAAGTTTACATTACAATATTTTTAGTTATAGTTATATTCAACTTTTATTAATATTAAAAACTAAAAAAAATCAATTATTCATTATTATGAAAATGACTATTTCTAGATGTAGGTAGCTATTAGTATATTATACTGGTTGTGGAAACATTACACGAATATATTATTTGAGTATTGATTGACAACTGTGCGTTATTTTGGAATGGTTCCATTGAATTTAAAATTTTTAAATAAATTGTACCAATGCCAACTCAACATAGGTCCAAAGTTTACTACAATATGCCATATTTAGATATCAATTTAAACGTTTTTCAAGCGAATAATAGGTTTTGTAAGACATTTACTAAGAATGTGTACAATTTGTGAGGTACTATTTTTATGAAATCCCATTTAAAGTATTCAGTTTAAACAGTACGTATAGAGAAAAAGTTAACTTACCAAACTTTACTGTCGATCCGATGTAGGTTGCTTTTACTAATGATTTAGCTACGTGTGAGGCCATGTCTCCTTTTGAAATACTGTATGTGATTATTGACTACGGCAAGAATGCCTGAAATGATAAATGACACTAATTAATACGATAACTACTAATAAAAATTAAAATAAACTTGAGTAAAGTTGGACTATGACCTACCTAATTTGACAGTTCTGTAGCCGACAGAAATTACTATAATATAGTAGGTGATGATGTTGCTAGTACAAAAATCAAATTAAATGAAACTAATTGAACGAAATGGAATGTAATAATACAAAAACTTTGAAATTGTTAACGCGGATTTATAATAATAATAATAATAATCAACCATACTAGTAAAAGTTACGTAATAAATACCTTTAATTCAAGTAATGTATTACTTTAATGTTATTTGACTTCATTTCGTATGTTCACATTATGATGTTTTTTTAATGTTTCGCATATGTTATTGCATTAACGAAACGCAATTAAATAATTAAATTGCGGGTAAAACGAAAATAAGTAGCAAAATCAATGAGTTTTCGATATTTTTCCATTGGGAGCACGTGGTTCGGGACAGTGCTCTTTGGTTTTATTTGTAAGTTTGGAGTGAACAACTCCATTTGTAATAATAAATGCAACGGGACAAGCTTAAATACAAGTAAGTTAGTTCATTTTTTTAAGATTATCGAATTAAACATGCGATTCTTACCAATAATTGAGTTATTAATTAGTGAGGATTTTTTTATTGCCAGAAGTGTTAAAGTGGCAAATTATTTAACTACCTATTGTTAAAAGTTTTGCCACCGCCTTGCAAATAGTTAAGAAATAGCTGGCACATTCAATATTATTGCAAATGTCTGCCATTGATTTAAGATTAAGAATATTTTTAAATATGATAATTTCTGCTATTATAATTTTACCTCAGTAAGGCCTGCATGGCAATTTACCTATCAATACCATGACAAAATTAATTGACATTTTAAAGTTAATCAATACATTAACTATAAAGTTATTACAGATTGCGTCTATAAGTAAATAACTTGATTAACATTTAAGAATAGTTTGTGAGAATTTTACTTAAGCAAATGTTTGAAATATTTAAAAAAAATATGTAGTGTAGAAAAAATACATGGACATGTTTTAAAGTGTTACGTCTAACATGACACAACGTGGCGTAGCGTATGTATTACCGTTAAATTTTGGTTAAGAAAATAAAAATATGTGTATTTTTGTGGACTACAATAAACATATAGAGCATTCTCCGGATATTCTCAGCTCTTTGTTTACAACAATTATGCTTTTCGAAAATTTCTAAATGGCTAAATGAAAATGATCAAAAACTGAATTAAATTTTTAAGAGACCAAATGCCAACCTTCAAACAAGAAAAGAATCACGTTAAGCGGGTCAGAAATCTTTAAAGTAATCAGTGTACATAGATTAAAATAAATTCCAACCAAATTGAGAACCTCCTCCTTTTTGAAGTCGATTAAAATGTATCGGTTTTGACAAATATGCTGATCTAAGCAAGGGTTTACATCAAATCCTATACATTCTTATTTAGCAATTGTCGAAAGGCATGTTGTTTACAGATAAAGGGAAAGACCTCGCGTGTCGAGATAACGCCAAAATATTCAGTACTATACTGCATTGTAACATACTGCACATTTTTTATTTCTTCGCCTAGAATGTCGATACTGTTGCTGGTGCTGTCAGCCTGTGTGCTGACGGCGGGTCAACTAGTAGACGAGATGCAACAGTATGAAAAGGAGTGCCTTGGCGAAGACACGTTTCCATGCCTCTCGGGGGGCTGCATAACACACGATCAGTACTGTGACGGAGAACTGAACTGTCCCGATGGCTCCGATGAGGATTTTTGCTGTAAGTACATTGTTTTTAATGTTGAGATTGTTAGGTTAATGTATTACATCGTGTCACTAAAATAATAGATTGTCTTTTATCTAACTCTGTCAGTCACTGGCATTGTAACATTAGTTCTACGCCTGTAAATAATTAATGGCCCTGATTCTGTTGTACAAGGACTAAAGTTCCTGCCATTCTTTTTTTACAATCCGGCAATAACAGTGATGACGTCTTTTAACGTTTCTATAATGGGTACTTTAAAGAAGATTTGCCTAAATATAATGCAATTCTTATCATCCAAAGCGGTGTAGATTGTCTAAGTGATAGCTAACTTTACATTTGGTCTAGTCATTCTATCCTTTATTTAATTTATGGAATAAAAGAGAATAGTAATTTTAGATTCAGTAGATGCTTGCGAATCGCTATGATTATCCGAAATATAGAGTTACGTTTTATCTATGATCGTTTCGGTTTATCTTGTCTTGTTCTCCGTAACGATCTTTAGGCATCCGTTGAACACAATCTGCTGCCAAGCGCTACACAACAAACCGATCAGTTGATATGTAACTTAATGACGCCGAAGGACGTGTTGGTAATACTTATCCGTTTCGAAGGACCAGTCAGAAAACAATTATTTTATTTGTTGAAAAGAAGTATTTTTCATGTACCTCCACATTAGCTGGATATAATATACATGCTCGACTTTATTGCTGTAAGTGATAAAGGTACAACGGCATAATATGAAACAAGATTCAACAGAAATTAATCCAAACAGATTTAATTCGTAGTGTAGTGGATTTTAAAGCTGAAAATGCAATGCCATGCCAAAATTAAAGCTTAATCATCAGAGTAAAAAAAATTCAAAATTTATCGTTAAAAGTATATTAAATAATGAACCTACCATACGTATCTATGTGTACATTAACCTTAAAGAATTTTTTAGTGCTCAAAGAGTTTACACTTTTTATGCTAGTTTTTTCATTCAAACAATACTAAATGTACCTTTTGCAACCTATTCCTAAATCTGGGGTTTGAATATCTTTACAAGTTTGAGTAAATATCTTTTGTTACTTACTGCTTTTTGAGTTTGCAGTACCGGTTCACACGGGTACTCAGTACCTACATAAACACCTACGTTTTTATACTACGTACGTTGCTATAGTCATCTTTAAACGTAAAGATATGTTTCCGAAAGGGACTTTAAATCGTTTCTTAATGATTATACATTCTCCAATCTACAATATAATTTCCAGACAACCAATATATATACTTACTCGTATATAATTCAAAGATGGAGAGAGTGAAATTATCTGTAAACATTTTTTTGAGTCTTTATTTTTAACGGGGCAGCCTTTTGCCTTTATCTCATCTAGTGTTAAGTATTGATAAGGCTGAAAATTACATCGAGCTATTCCAAGATCCCTCAATCCTCAAAAGGACTGGCTATCTTATCTCCAACTGAAAGCACACTTAGGTAACTTCTACCTTCATACCTTCAATCAAAGCGAGCAAGAACTTTCTGCTACCATGGGAAATGATAATTCTGGTCCTCTAGATTTATCTTAACAACCGCTAGACCAAACAGGCGTTAAAAATTCGATGGCAAATGGCGATTCTTTATAATTGATAGGACATATATATTCTTTATTCGCTAAAATAATTAAATAACTATAGTGGACCTCATATTGGATTCGAGTCAGTGCAACGCAACACACCGCTACCTATGTCAAGACGGGAAAAAATGCATTCAGCACTCATGGCTATGCAATAACGAAACTGATTGCGACGACGGAAGTGACGAGTATGGCTGTGTTTTTGCTACGGAACTCTATGAGGAATCTAATGTGAGTATATTCTTCAAAGTTTTAAGATCCGACACTTAATATGCTGTTAATAATTTGGTATCAATATTGGTTCTTTTAAAAGATAGGGACGGCTTGTATAAGTATTTATATTTTGTGTATCGACTCCTTGTCTATCATATTATAGTTAACACGAACTCGTGAGGAATAATCTTGTATATCTCTTTGTATACTGTTGAGAAGCATATATATTTTGACGGCTAACGAAAGACGCCGGTACCTACGTGAAATTACTGTAAAATCTATTTATTAATGGACTATTAGTTAAATACGAAATAATGATTCGTATTTTATAATAAAATTATGTAATCATCTATGGTTCTTTATATAAATAATATTTATATTTAGCCACACTTGAGTAGGTAATCTTTAAGTGTTGTACCTACTCAATTCATTATTTGGTTGTATCACAGACATATAATACGAATGCTCCGAAGTAGGTATTGTAGGTATGGTTGGTAGGTAGGTACATTATGGTCATTGTTAGCTTGAGACTGTTTATATTTCTAATGTTTTTCTTTAGGATACTTGTAAAGGCTTCAAATGCGACGGCGACAAGTGCATCTCTAAACTGTGGGTCTGTGACGGTAAAGTCGATTGTGACGACAAATCTGACGAGTATTCGGAAGAAAATTGCCGTAAGTATTTTATCTTACTAATATATATTAAAATAAAGACTATTTTATAACAATTAATCTAATAAATTCCCTTCTAAGACTACATAAAGTAACAGTGAAGTACCTCTACGGCAGGTCAGGTGAATTGATTTGCAGTATACCTAAGTAATACTTGTGTGTAGAATTACCGGTGAGTTTGACTCATAGACATAGATGAACATTGCCGGTATGATCCAGGAACTGGGCAAGTCCCACCCATGACAGCTACTATATAATATGTCTACGGTTGGTTTTACTTACGAGGCGTTAAAATGTATTATATGTATCATATCATAATAGTTATCATACTTTTATTAGATTTCATTATTAGGTTCATAAAACTGTAAAGTTCTATTAAGTTAGACAAACTTCACATAGTTTTATTGGGTTAAAGAAGGTTGTTAGGTTTAGGTATTGGTTAGTTTTATTGGTTGGTTCTTTAATTTCAACTCGAATAGTTAAAGATACTCGAAATAACTTTTAAGTTTTAATTAGTTATAAATAAATACCGTAAAAGTAAGTCAAATAATTATTATATGCAGGTAATTACCACTTTCCACGCGCGATAGAAGACGTGTCTTTTTGCCAGGAAGTCGCGCCCTTCAAAGATCGGAACTACCGCTGTATAGATTCGTCCTTCTGCCTGGTCAAATCCATGATGTGCAACGGTATTGTGGACTGCAGAGATGGTAGCGACGAAGGTCCATTTTGCGACAAATGTGAGTATTGGTTTGGGAGTAATATTATTGGTTGGTGTATAATGACTGCTATAAACATCATCAAATATTTTCAGGGCACACAATGTGTACAGAACCGAACAACCCTTGCAAAGCGAATTACACAGAATGTATCCCGGAACGATTTGGCCCCGACTGTATTTGTTCTGCGTCCCCCGTTATGAGAATATACAATGAACAGACTCAGGAATGTGATGATGTCGATGAATGTGCTCAAGCCAGGCCGCAATGCTCACACGGCTGCGTCAATAAAGATGGACATTTTACTTGCACATGTGATGAGGGTTATCAACAAGATAAATTTAAGTACCTATGCTATGCTAAAGGTGAGTGCACTTTCTTTCATCATACTGTATTATCTACGTCTGATGTGTGTCAAAGGTAACACACCCAAACCCTCATTAGGCTTCATCAACGGAAATCAACGGTTTAAGGGCACAAAGAACTTCAAGTTAGAAATTCCGTTCCAGAATACAAGTTTCCAGATTCAATCATACCAAGATTGGCTTTGTTTTCAATATCAAATACAGCCTAACTGTCATATTGACAAGGAAAGTGAAAACATCCGAGCGAATTACTTATCAATGGATAGTAATACAGTGTACAGCAGTAGACCTTGAAAAAACTAGGTGGATATCACATTATCCCAAAATTGGTTCAAATATGAAGATTCACATAGATTATGTTAAGTTAAAAGTACTGGTTCTCTTATGAAAAATAAGTTCATCGGATAATTAATTAGAAAATTACTTTTTAATAGATTCCTTAAAGAGTATAGCAGTATTAATGAGAGCTTTATTCTTCTGTAGGACCCGAAGCATTGTTATTTTACACCACGAACACTGAAATCAAATATATCAAACTGAAATCAAAGCAAGACGTTCTCCTTGCTTCAGGAGTTAAGCAGGTAAATTTGGTTCACTTTATGTTTTGAGATTAATTTTTTATTGTTTAATTTATTGCATCAAACTGTTGGTTAGGTGCATGGGGTGTCTTACGATGGTAAGTATGTGTACTGGGTGCAGACAGCGCAAGGACATCAAGCGATCATGAGAGGCGAGCTTAATAATTTGCAAAAAACTACAAAGGTATGTTCCAATATATATTTTTTTTAAATGACCATTTTTAGGAACAAGTTCCGTCTTCAAATTCAAACTTTAAAGATTTTTTGAGCATTTCCTTCTTGATTTGGCTGATGTACAATAAAGATCTATTCTATTCTACAATATAAAAGTATATGCTAAAGTTTACATCCATAACACCTCCAAGAACTATTTATCATTAAATTTTTTCAATGTCGTGTAGTTGATACGCCCAACTCTTTTGTATAGGCACTAGTGACCCTAGGTCTCGAAGACCCTGGCGATATCGCTATTGACTGGGTGGGTGGGCACATGTACTTCAGTGATGTCCAGCGTGGTAGTATCTCGGCATGTCATACCGACGGTTCAGTGTGTGTCACGATCCGAACTAATTGCAAGCAACCACGGTTTGTCACGCTGAGTATGCGATATGGGTGAGTATATCACGTCTTTCTTACGAAAACAATCGAGAGGAACTATGACTTTGATAACATTATTGTGCTAATCGAAATCAAATGCGTCTAAAAGATCATTTTCTAATTTTAAAATAATGTGTTCATTCGTGGTTTTGTAATCAGTAAAGGAATGGCACATTTACGCTAATTTTACCTTCTTTTTAAGTCGCAACGTTCAATATGATGGATTGATTACCTAAATTCAAAACTATTTCAATTTTGAGTCCCATTAAAATATTTATTTTTAGTATTGTCAAATTCTAAGGGAGGAATGGCAAATTTAATTTTTAACAAGATTTAAAATTTTCAAGATGTAATATTAACATACATCTTCCTACTTCTCTTGATTCATGCTCTGTGATAACTTAGAAATAAAATAAAAAATGGTCATGGTCATAGCTCACTTTATTAAACACGAATAGAAAAAAGTGATCCAAATTTCAATCATTTCCTTACTTCTCTAGTAAAATGTTCTGGGCGGACTGGCACCACCGTCCCCTTCTGATGTGGGCTAACCTGGATGGCTCCAAATCCGCTACCTTGGTAGACAATTTATACGGCTTTGCAACTGGCTTGGCTCTTGACGAACCTAATGGCAGGCTCTATTTCGTCGATCGTACTGTTAAAGTCATCAAGTTGGATGATAAACAAGTCTATGTGAGTAACTTTACTGATATTCATAATTTTGTTTTTGATGATTTGTCAAATAATTGTTAGTGAATATAAAGTACTGGTTTTTGTATAGCAACACTCAACGCTGTCAATACGATAATAAGGTTTGGTGCCAATGTGTACGGATCATCATTAAGGCGAATCACGCGAAAAAGTTTGCATGTCACATCAGTATACCCATCGTGATACCTGGTCGGGTCCTAAAGCAAACTCTAACTCGGCGGAAGATCTTCCCTTTTCTTTGATGATGTGGTGGATCTAGCCACATTTCAACACTCGGTTAAGTGATTGCATTTCGGTTTAAATTGTTGATAAATTTAATATATATTTTAAGAAATATAAGACAGTGTTACCTACTAATTAAAATCCTAAATTGTACATGCATTTCACATAATTCTGATCTGTCATACTAACGGCCATTTCCATTGTTGCTATACAATATCCAATGCAAGTAAGTGTAAATTTACAAGCTAATTCAACTATCTACGATTTGGGAAGGAAGGATATTAATTCAACATAAATTAAAATGTTTCTCGCCTTTCAATTTATGCTGAATATTTATTATTAATGTAAATATTTATTTATTATAATGTAATATTAACAAAATCTTACGATTTACATGACATTAGACTCTATTCGAAGAGCGACTGTACCATCCATATGCAGTGGCAGTATTTGAGAATACTGTCTTCTGGAGCGATTGGATCTCCAACAGCGTGCAGACATCAGACAAGCTTCACGGGCCACGGCAAAAGAGGAACCTGCTGGTTGGGTTGAGCACGCCTGTTTATGGTGAGTATTATATTCGAATGTTCTATTTACAAATGATTTTTTTTGGTTTGATTTATAATGTCATCAATAATAAGTTTGACGGCATTTTGTGTAAAAAATATTTTAAATGTGATCGCGCTACATAACAATCGATTAGTCTTCCATCTTGCTATTATTATTGATTTAAAACAACTGAAATTTCATGAAATCCATTTTTTTGAGTAAGAACCGCTTTATACCATTATTACCTTTTTTGTAACTGCCATGAAGCAGTTAGCTTGTTTCGTTTTTCGGTGTAAAGGAAAACGAAAGGTGAAAAAATGGCAAACATAGGGAGGTATTAAAATCTTTTGTTTCCAGAATGACAACTCACAAGCAATACCAGTGGGGGGGATAAATTAATGACTTCGCGGAATATATATTTTCCCCCACCTTGTAAAATATTTATACAAACTTAAAGTTGTTAATAAAATTTTTTAAGGCTCTAAAAAACTACTTTACTCTTTCTCTACTTTACCGTTTTTGAGAATAGTATAGCAATTTCTGATATTGCTGTGTTGGATATTGGTTTCCAGGCATGCACATTTATCACCCAGTGCTGTACAACCCGACCCACAATCCGTGTGAGAATCATTCCTGCTCGCATATGTGCCTCGCCTCCGCAAACAACACCAAGGTCTGTGTCTGTCCTGATGGTATGGAGATCAAAGGGAACAACTGTCAGTGTGAGTATATCAAGTTTAAGATTGATAGAACTATGTCGGTTGGGCCCGTGTTGTAATTACATCCATCATCTTCAATACTCTTGGGAGAGAAACCACCACACAGGCCTAATGCGGCTTGGTAAAAAGAAAAGCTATGGGAAGAGTTTGCCGTAACTTTCGCGACCAACGGCTGAATGTGCCTTCCGCGAAGGTGATCCAGATAACAAAATTGATTGACTCTTTCGGAAACAACTATGGCAAACATAGCTTTGTTTTCATTGTGGAATCCAGACCGTTCGAATCCCAACGCAAACGAGCTCCGCAATAGTTTATTTATAGCACTTACTCGTATAGAGGGCCTAAGGTTCATTTGCTAAGCTGAAGGTTCCAAGGCACACGTTCTGATCTTCTCCTTGCAGTTCTAATGTGGATCCCAGGTTAGGTTAGTTAAAATAATTTGTTGAAGCATTGAGGCTAATTATATAAATATGATTTTAAAAATATGTATTTCGGGTCAGTGAATTGGAATGTTATCTGAAGACAAAGTCATCCTTCCTGCTAAATGTGAACTGTACAAGTTAAAAATTTTGCTCTGAAAAGAAATAGGTTATTAAACAGTTCAAAAATTTTTTAAAACTAACAGCAATAAACCACTAAATTTCTCAAGATCTAACCTTTTTGTTATTACTATATTTGAAATTCAATGCTACATGGCTACAAACCTTCGTGTTGTATTTAGATTTTCAAAGTTATTTAAATTTCGAATATAGCAATGCGTTACATGAACTAATAAGTTTTTTGGCAGACATCCAAGACTACCAGCCAGTGTACCTGGTTATCGGAGGTGGCTCGTGGTTCACGCGAGTGGAGTTCAACGTGCTGGGCAACCCCGAGAACCACGCCACGAGGTTTGACATCGGTCGCGTGCAGGCTATGGCCTACGATAGCAGGAGAGGTAGCTATTCATTATTAAAATATCTATTGGTTATGGTTTGAGGATACTTAAGTAGGAAATACAAAAGGAAAATATTTTTCTGCACGTTTCTTGACATCGATTAAAAAGATTATCATTGTTTATGGCCAATGGTAAAGAGTTAGTTAAACAAGAGGTTGCCCACGTGCTCAACACAAATTTTAAGGCTAATATAATGATATAATGCTGCGTTAGGGACGTTTCGGACACGAATTGTCTAAATTATTGAATTAATATTCCAGACACACTATACATGTATGATGGTCAACGCAAGACGATCAACTATGTGACCATGATGGACTTCTCTAAGGGCAGCACGCGTACGTTGATGTATCAGGGTTTGACGGACGTCGTTGATATGGCCTATGGTGAGAATTATGTGAACTTCAATATTTTTTTCTAAACAAGTTCCTAATCTCTCAACGTGCTGTCGAAAGTGCCGAGTGTTTATCTACGAGAAACATTAATAAATGAAGACATCCGTAGGAGATTTGTTTATTTACTACTGACTAAAACATCGGTTTATACAGTTAAAGTGGCAAGGCACATGATAATTGAACGCAGAACATTCTAGTATCTTGAGCAAGGTATGTATTGGGAACCGCAAAGTCAAAAAACCTTTTTGACTTGATAGACGGCCTACCGCCTCATTACGTAGCTCTCAAGCTCATGGTTATTTATCATATGCAACATATTAGTAGAGCATAGGAGTGAACCAGAGTCAAAATTTTAAATAGATTTCATTAGTCCACTTATATTTTTGTTCTTCCACTTAAAATTTTCCTTACTTCCGGTTTTTTCTCAAATTCCTTTTTTAAACGAATTTTGTCTTAGGCTAAAGTTTTTCCATTTTTGAATTAAATGTTTTAATCATAATTTTTGTATAATGTAACATTTTGGTTTTTATTAGCACATCGTCAATCTAAACGATGCAAAACCAAATATTATCATGTGATTTTCTATTTTCACATTCCTAAATTCCTAACTGTAATTTTCAAACCTTATAGATTACGCAACAGATGCGCTATATATACTAGACGCAGGTCGCGGATTTATAGAAGTGGTATCACTGCGCACACGCAAGCGTGCATTATTAGCTCGCCTCGAGCCACATCAAGTACCCCTCAGCTTATGTCTCATGTCGGAGTATGGGTACGTGTTGTTTTATATATATACTGCACAGCATTTTAAGACTCCGATTGCTGAGAAGCAGTGAGTTTTGAAAGTTTAAAACCGTTTGTCTTTGTTCTTTTTAGGAGAATGTTGATAGTCATAATGGAGACAGACAATAACAATGAAATACACGTGGATAGTATCGGTCTTAATGGAGAAGAAAAGAAAACTATTATAAGTACAAACTTGAAAGGTAAAATAAAATAAAATTTCATTATATTAACTTGAACACATACACTAACACTAACTGAAACACATAAAGAAGAAATATACATTGAAACTAAATGGCTTAAAGATAATATATTTCTTAAGTATCCCGTTCATTTACCAACTTATTTTAAATTTATAGCAGTATATTTAATAAATAACATTCTCTATGTCCAAGGTCCCCACGTTCAGGTTCGCTATGATAAAATCGAAGATAAGGTCTATATCACAGATGATGGAAACGGAATCATTGACGTTATACATCCGGAAGGTAAGAAGGACAGAGAAAAGCTTCTAGCAATATGATTGAGGAGAATTTAGTTAGTATTATCTATTTTTCTAGAAGTATCCCCGAACTCCGAAGTTATCAAAACTAAATTAATGCATGTTTTATTTTATGCCTATGAAGGTTAGAAAAGGAAATTTTATGGATCATGTAGTATTATTTCATTTTACATAAAATAGTCGATTTTTCTTCACAATTCCGGAATAGTTCTAGAATAATAGTTATTATATAAGTGATAGAATTAAATTTTATAGAACTAGATAGAACTGACATGAGTACCAAGGCTTTTGTAGCTGACCAAAAATCTGTTTACGAGTAAAAAATCAGACACCCTTTTAGCTAGCTAAGGAGGGATAGAAAATAATTTGAAAAACATCAGGAATCCTGGAAGTCTAGGAAATCTTTGAGAAAATTATTATGTTTTACCTAATAGACTGTATTTTAAAAGTAAAATTCCCTACTTAGGCGTTTACCATTTGATAGATCGGAAATGTCTCTGGGACACTTCTCATGTAATAATACACACCAAATAAAATTGAATAATTTTCTTTAAGGAACTGGAAGGGAAAATTTTAGACAGATATCAACGACCCTAATTAGTATGGCTGTCGCTGAATCTCATTTGTTCTGGACGGATCGGCGTCCAAGATTATACTGGACCAACGTACATCAAGCTTCGCATAATATTAGGAAGCTCGATTTTAGTAAGTATTTTCATCATACTTACACCCTAATACATCACACTGCTGGGGATAGGCCTTCCCGCGTGGGAGATATACATGAAGCAGTCTTCTGGGTCAAAGCAATTTCCTTAACAGCGGGGACCAACAGCTTTTTGTACCTATCGAAGCACAGTTCAAGATTTTGATTGACCCATCCTGATACCAACCATGGCAAAAGTTTGTTTTTGTAATCTAAACTAGACGGTGTAGTCACTTCGCCAACGAGTCAGTAAGTAATAAGTATACGAGTATCTATTCATCATCAACAATCTTGTATCATAAGCCTTTCTGTAAGGCAAAAGCAGTTGAGGACTTTTTGAACCATATTATTATTATTATTCAGTGTCTTAAGGGCCCCATAAGCCACTACGACCAGTGTTGATCTTTTGTGACAGCCCTTTAGATTTCACTGCCTAGCTCCACTGATTCCAGAAATTTCCAGATTCTTTGGGCAGTGATATGTTGCACCTCCTCAGGGTGCACTATGTGCTTCCCAAGGTAAATGCTTCGTTTCGTTTTGAACCATAACTCAATCACGCTAGCTCTTATGTTGGCTGCAATAACAAATGACTCAGTAAAAATTGCGGAGTATATTTATATCATGTTTTTAGAAGTATTGTACACTCAAAACAATCGGTGATCATTCTGAACTAAGGTTATATTTTTATCGGATATCCTTTAAAACCAGCGTAAGAAGATTCATTTTGTGTCGGAAAGGTTGTTGTAGCTAAAGCAGTACGTCCCATGTTGCACTAGATATCTTCGCATATGGTCTCTTCTTACCACTTACCATCATGCGGCGTGGACTGGGTTGCTGTAATTTTTCATTTGTAAATCATAAAGCCTTTTTCTTTTCAGCTATGTTCCCAAACAACACACAGCTATACCTCCAAGCCACTTTCCTCCCCCTAAATCATAACGATTCGTTATACGATCATCCTTGCTTGACCCATTTACCTTGCTCTGAAGTATGCGTGCAAGCGCCTCACCCTCTCGTTCCTCAAACAAACCCAAGGAACACTTCTTTGACACCTTATACATGCCATTGTACTCCTGGACTTTTAAACATTGATGGGCAATGTACACCGCTTGCTACCTGTCAAGGAGGGGAGATATATTGCCATAGAAGTAATACCTGCGTCTCGAGAGGGAAGTACTGTAATGGTGTACGGGATTGCGCGTATGGGGAAGACGAGGAATATTGTGAAGGTGAGTAAAGAAGTTTAAAACTCGTGTCGTGACTAATTCTTCGATAAATTTACGATAGAGTTTTTTATTTTCTTTATTAGAAAACACAACAGCTTACAGCATGACTTAAACATTATTAATGTGTTGCACATAATTTAAATATGTTTGCACGGTATTGTAGTAATGACAAACTTAAAAATAATTTTAAAAAATCCGGTATATTAAAAAAGATTATAAAATCAGGCTCTGCGGATTTTCTTGAGAATGTCAAGAGTTTAGAAGTCAATTTTGATGAAGAAAGGTTACTCAATATAATACTTTTGTCCTATTGAAAAATAAAAAAATAAAACTAATAATTTATAATTTTTTTAGAAAGAGGAACTACCACAACCGAAACAGTGAAAGGATGTTCAGAAGGTCAGGTTTTGTGTCACGGTGTTTGTATTGAAGGGAATTTATGTTTCACAGAAGAAGTTATGTCTACAACGACCACTACACCAGGTAATGTTCACAAAAATTTGATTGCGTTCTCTAAACTAAGCCTTCTAGTATATGATATTCGAAAACGAAATATTTACATTGTGGTTAGATTGAGACTGAAAATTCTTTTCCACAAGCAGTATGTTTATTTCAAATATTTAATGCTATATTATTACTTTGTCGTCGGACATATATAGCTGTATCTTATCTTTAAAATAAAAGTATTTTAATAACAGAGACCTTATTAAAATACTTTTATTTTAAAGGATATGTGAGTCCTATTGTACCCCTAATCTTAAATACTGGCAATAACCGACTTTCTTCGTATCAATTTATTTAGAAATTAAATAAATTGATACGAAGAAAGTCGTGGTAAATTTAACCTATAAACATTTAGGCTCATCCTCACGTTGGTATAGCCAAAATGCTGTGAAATGTGTAGTTTATTTAGATACATTGATAGATATTACGTTTATTTGCATCAAAATCCACATAACTTACAAAGAGTAAATATAAAAATACAGATTACAGTGCACACGTATGCAGACAAATTATACGTTTTTTTTTCTATTTATTTTTAGGACTTTTATCTATAAAGATATGTCAGTCCTATAGATACAAATTATACGTTTAGATGTTGCAACCTGATAAGTATGTGTGCCTCAATAATACATATTGGCAACGACTCAGCGAGTTTTTTAGTCTAGAAGCAAAATACTGATTTTAGCTATCCATGATTTAATTGCGTTCGTCGTTCTTTCTGATGGCAGACAAACTCCGTCATCAGTTCACGTTTCGGAGGCTCTAGTTTCCTCACAAAATATCGAAAGGATGAAATTGATTCATGATTACCATATAATGTTCAGGTTATAGGGCTATATACTTCGTACCCAACAAAGCGTAACCCCACCTGACACTGTTACCATTTCTATAGACTGCTCCATAAATATCTATCTGAAGAATGTAATTATTTTAATTTCCGTTATAACGTCTATAGTGGGTCCACCAGTGATAATGCTACAAATCCGCATAGCATTCGGAATTTCAAGTATTTCTAGCCAATTGTCAAAAATAAAAGCAATTGAAATGAGAAACTTACCAAGTTAATAAACTACCTTTGTGTGATTAATTTCGTGCCCATACACGGACTTTATCTATGATAAACCTTTCCAATCACATGCGAATGTTTATTTGATTAAATACTTCCTATCTCTCAGCATCGACCACAGACGACTCCTCAGTATACTGTAGGTCAATAGAGTACCACTGCCCGAAGACGTCGCTTTGCATTGAACGCGCGAGGCTTTGTGATGGAAATAAGGATTGTCCGAACGGCCATGATGAGAACCAAGAGTTCTGTGATACACTCACGTGTCAGGACAATGAATATATGTAAGTTATCTTTATATTAGTAATAGCGATGAGCAACATTTTTAGATTTGCGAAATTTTTAGGATGTAAGAAAATAGTAAAACTACCCTCTCCAGCTATTTTTCCACTCAAAATTCAACACCGTTGAACTCTGTAGTGCTGTAAGATGGTAGTCGAAGCATTATGTTGGAACAGCGGGACCTGCAACTACTGTTAACATAACGACTCATTAACATTTCAGTTTTATAATTGGTGTTACCAGCGTGAAAAGGTTATGTTAAACTCTTTTCATCAGGCAGGCAATGTAGTCATTTGCAGCCTCTCCGATTTTCTTAAGAGATTATGATTTTTTTACAGGTGCACCTCTGGGTCCTGTATTCTTCTGAGTTTCAAGTGCGACGGAGAACCGGATTGTCTTGACGGCTCAGATGAAATCAACTGTGGTATGAACTTCTTTATCATAAGACTTTTTGCATTTTTATTTATTAGGTTGAGTTCTTAAAACACAAACCCCCATCTATCTTAATTTTTGCTTAAATTAAATAAATAATTAGAACTTGTGAATATATTAAACAACTTTGAGGAAGCAGCAGTGGTTACTCGAATTGTGAGATTTCGCAGTTCAGTTCAGCCTCCAGAATGACAAACACCTGAAATATGATGTAGTTTTACGATATTTCTTGTGTCCTTAGGCGATAGCTTCCACTCACTATCAGGATTAACATAAGAATATATTTAACAGAAAGTATATCGTGTGGCATCAGCTTCTACGAATGCCGTAGCAAGGAGTGTATCGATCTAAGGAAGCGGTGCGACGGTAATCAAGATTGCGTGGACATGTCTGATGAGGAAGATTGTGCAGCATTAGATAAAGATATTGATGTAAGTACAAATGACTGTTATATTGATACTATTACTAAGTGCTTCAATTTGTGACCTTTTTTAAATATTTTACACGTTTTTTATTTAAAAAGTTTTTTATTTAAACATCTTTTTCTCTGCTTAGATTAATGAATCGTATGGATCAAGATCGAGTAAAATTAGTCCACATTCAATTAAAACTTGCGTTTGTTTGCCTGTGCGTGATCAGGGCCACGTGTTCTGTCGTTTTTATTAAATTGATGTATATGATATTTGAATCTTATGTGAATATAATCTTTTGCGTATCTTAATTCCAATTATGTAAAACTCTTCCTCCTGCGCCTTCATTTACATGACCTTGAGAGAAGTCTTCTGAGTTTGATAAAAGTCATCCAATGTGTTCAGCTACATCAATATATATAAGTGGTCTCAATTTAAGCCTTAGTTATCAGTTGCCTTAGTTAGTGTCCTCTCAATCTTTTGTAATGGTATAAAACAGTAATCGGTAGACCTGATTCTTAAACAAGTTATATTAAAGATATATTAATTTTAAATAGCTTTAGGGAAACCGTAAACTTTTTGAAAAGACACCAAGTGAGAAATGTTTCTTAATGACTTATTAATATTTAAATTTGTACGTGATGTGACATTTTCATTTTTGCAATCATATTGAGAGTAGTGTGTATGGCATTTGAATTTAGATATACACTGGGTTTCAATAATTCACGGATGGTTTTGCTTACGAGGGATTATATTGTGAAACACATGTGAAATATGTTAAAATTTGTCGCCTTATAACCAAAACTATTTGTGGATAAATAATATCAAACTGAATAATAAGCTTTTTTTAAAATTTTACTACACATTCTTAATTACTACAGCCTTTTAACTTAAAAAGTATAAAGTCACGATTGTTCTTCTTATTTTCGTCACTATCTTCCATTGCTGCATTACTAATTTTCACTATGATTCCCTATATCCAGATAATGGAACCACGTTGCGAGGCCGAAGAATACGCTTGCGAATTTAACAGAAGCATTTGCTTACCTCCTACCGCACGGTCAGACTTTTGGGTCACCATGGGTTATGGGTTCATGTGTAGTGGTGCTGGTGGGTGAATGGTTCGATAGAATTTGGCATTTATAATAAGGAAATAATCCTAATCATGGGTTCCTTTAAAAGAGGCGTGAAAAGGCACTTGCCGCCCCAGGCAAGGTGAGGGTGGCTAGGGCAGTATGTCACATGTATCACTAGCTATCTTCACATATGGACTCCTCTACTGCTTATCACCAGGTGGTTTCGAGTCATTTGCTGAGCTTAATTTTCCCGCTCAGGTTACTAAAAGTCATGTTTTTCTCATTGAAAAGAAAGTTGAAATGAAAGTGAAACAGATTAATTTTAGTTTAAGAGAAGGTTTTCAACAAAAACTGTCGGTTTTATTAATAAATAAAAATAGTTTCCGTTACTGTGTAGTACTGTTATGTTTAAGGTTGTAAATTTGCTACGCTAGTGTGTACTACGATGTAGTATCGTCGTAGCTTGACTTGCTTTTTCGACCCCTAAATCTCGTAGTGAACCGCTACGGCGTAGCGACTAGTAAACTTAGCTGGTGAACAATTATATAATACTACTATTTTTATTACGTTTTTACAATTTCTTTTTGTATTTGTCTACATAGTATCTATATCAAAGACATTGGTTAATAGAATCAGTCTTAAATCTTGCAATAAAGGTAAAAA
Source organism: Acentria ephemerella (assembly GCA_943193645.1). Lineage (NCBI taxonomy): Eukaryota > Metazoa > Arthropoda > Insecta > Lepidoptera > Crambidae > Acentria > Acentria ephemerella. The sequence goes on along the minus strand of OW971898.1, from coordinate 5,906,508 downwards.
AAAATCGCAATTATAAATTTTGTGCGTGACTTTTGTGAGTGTGCATGACAGCGTGTAAGTTTAATATGTACTGTTGTAGTTTGGATATGAGACAAATGATTTATTGTAGAATGAATGTGTGTGTTCTTAACGATGACTCAATTAGAACTGTCCTCCTTACCCGCATCTTCACTCTCGCGTAGCACTGGAATGTCTACGGCGTAGTACTGACGTCAAGACGAAGCTAATGACGTACGCACGAGATTCTACCTGTATCTCCTATATTTTTTTCTCATAATACAAAAAATATATATAATATTTAATTTAAAGGGTATTTGTAGTAAACAACTCAACTGACCAACAATTTAAGACTAATTATATGTCTATTATTTTATCATTTTTACTAATACCTTTAACAAAAAAAACTGTTATTTGGTATTGAAGGTTAATGGTACGATATAATATACCGTGGTTATAGAATTTAAACAAAAATGTTCAATAATCAGGTGTAACATGAAAATCGATTGCCCGGGGGGTACAGATGAACTGGGCTGTGATAAGCGGTGCGCCCCCCACGACATGTTCGAATGCAAGCAGGAGTTCCTCTGCGTCTCGAAGCCAAAAGTCTGTGACGGTCATCCGGACTGTGTAGACGGGTCAGATGAGACACCTGAGGCTTGTAGAACAGGTAAATAATAGATTTCACAATATATTCACTATGCTTAACATATTATAGGACATACTACGTAGGAGTATAATAAGAATTGCATTTACAGAATTATGCTAAAAACCACAAACTTTATCGAACCATAACAAGTACTTACACAGCCAAAACACAATTAAATTAAGAAAAACCAATACCAAGAATTTAACTGGTCACTGTGAACTGGACTTTCTAATTAGGAACGATTTGATTAGTTAGGGGGCGTGGCTAGGTCGGCAGACAAGTATGACTCACTGCATTCTTAACGCGAAAATAGTTTACTAATATATATTACATAATTATTTATTTACATTTCTTAATTATCTTTCCATGACATTAATTTTCTACATAATGAGCGTAAGTATCAGCTGAAATAAAATACAAGAGAAAAAAAGATCAAAGAAGAAAATGTTAAAGAGAAAAGAGATCAAAAAAGGGAGAGGAAAGAATAAACAAAAGAGATCTTTTATTGGTGCAATAAAGAGTTTAATAATATATTCAATTCTTTTTCGGCTTTTCATTTATCATTAAAGGCTAATATTGTACGTTCTAGTGAACATGACTGCCAGTCTGTTTCGTCCGTCATTCCTTCCATCGGCCCGGTGCGACGAAGGCTATCTCTGCGAGAACGGGCAATGTATCGAGTGGCATGAAGTTTGTGACGGAAGAACCCACTGCTACGACGGCTCCGATGAGAATGGACGTTGTGGTAAGTTTTACAGACTTATCTTTTTATTCTGTAGGTAATTAAAGTTCTGTTGGTAATTTCAATTTCAGTTTTAAGTATTAAAGTTTTGCTTCACGTAGTAAATATACTATAACTTATTTTTGATCTTATATTTTGGTACATTCCTTATACATTAAGTATACATGCTTAAAAATGTGTGGTCTCTTTTATGCTATCGCATGTACAGCCTGCCTCAGAAATAGCTTAACACTTTTATACCATGTCATACCAACTATATTTACTACCAGTAATGGTCGCAACCCTAGTTGCCTGGGATATTATGTAATTTGGTTCCTAATTATACTCATAAGTAATATGTTGTCATTGATGTTGGTCCTACAAAGTAGTGAGGACTGTAATGTTTATTCTTTAATTTTAAATATAAAGACATCGTTTGACAGTTTTTTTGTCTCTGTTGAAATAAATAAAAATAAGACTCTCTATGAGTTAGGCAAAAGTTTTCGACGTGTAATACGTTCACGAATCACGCTAAAATTACAGCTTATGATGGCTCCCCCGATAAAACTATACAATTAGTTTTATTTGTACGTACCCGTTGTGTACACGTTGATTTTTGGTTTTATATAACTTACGTACTTGACGTTTAAGTGGCCTTGCCAGGCCAGTTATTAATCTCTTCAAAAACGGCTCAGTTTCATTATGTCTCAATAAAGAATCGCAAACGAGTACACGGTTCATTAGGTTTCTTTCAGTGAGCTCGTGTGACATATAGAGCTTTTGGTGGTCCATTCCCAATAATTCAGCTATGTCGTAACTTTTGATATGCCGATCTTGCTTCACCTTTTCAAAAATAGCGTCCATTTTATCCGTAACAGGGAGACCAGAGCGAGGTGCATCTTTGATATTAAAATTCCCGAATTAAAAACGATTAAACCAAATTTCTGCTAATCTTACTGACACTGCATTAGGTTCATAAACGTCACAAATTTTTTCGCGGCTTGCGTTGTGTTTTTTTCTTTTTTGGAATAATATTTTAAAATGTATCAAATCTCTTCATTCGATTCGTTTCATTCGATTCCAAATTTAATTAATTCTTTTTTTGAAATGTCATCTTTATAATGTCAACCAGCCAGATACAAATAGTACAGCCAAAAATATGTTATTACAAGTTTATACATACTATATGCGAAAAGACTTTTTCCCCGACCTAATATAAATAAGTACGTATTGATTGATTGTTTCTTGCTCTTCCTTTTTGGAGTAATTACGTCAGTGGTGCGGTCCTATTCTATTTTTATTTGGACGGTATAGTATTATTGAACACAAATACGTTAAGAACTTATTGATATATTATTGGTTGATCTTCCTTATTGGAGTGAATTTTTATTTGGAGCGCATAGTATCAAAGCATTGATTGTGTCGTGCAGCGACTGCGTGCGAGAACGTGGTGTGCGGCCTGTCGTGCCAGCGCACGCCGCAGGGGGGCCAGTGCCGCTGCCCGCGCGGGACCGTGGCGGCGCCCGACGGCCGCGCCTGCCACGACGTCGACGAGTGCGCGCGCGACCCGCCCCTCTGTGCGCAGCGCTGCGAGAACACGCCCGGCTCCTACGTCTGCGCTTGCTACGAAGGATACTCGCTCAGGTACAATATAACTGACTCCCGCCGGGAAATATACCTCGTCAGCGATGAACATTAATGGCTTGTGTTTTTAAAATTTGGTTTTGCGGATGGTGCATACAACCTTGTTAAATACAATGGAGAATTGAATTATGTATTGGTCCTATAGAGAAAGTTGTAAAGTTTATTGTGAGGATTAAATTTGGCCTTGACTTTGATTTGTTTGACTTGCGATAAATCACATTTATCTCAGTAAACGGCGAGGTTTTACTCGACCCAATTGGATCTTACGTGTACACATATATAACTTCTTATGGGTGACATTTAACTTTGCTATTCCTTTCAGACCAGACCACCAGACGTGTAAGGCCATCAGCGGAGACCTGTCAATTGTGTACTCTTCGGACAACGCCGTCTGGTCAGTCGCCACCAACGGACACGGCTCCCTTGTCTACAACGACCCTAAGACTGTCGGCTTCGCTGATATTGCCCTCGATATGAGGTATGATATTTATTTTTTCATGGCGATTATGTTCGCATCCACCAAAACTAAAATTAAGTAATTGCCTCTCATTCTTCCAACTCATATAAGAAAAGGATATTAGGACTTTTGTGAAATGTGATAGTAGTTTACACTTATTAGTAATTTATATAGTAGTTTATACTTAGTAATTTAGTATCTATAATTCGCTTTGAGCTGTTTTTCTTTTAGGATTTTCTCTAAAATACGGTTAATTTGCTTTAGGGTCGCCATTGAAATGAAAGAAAAGGATGAAATTTTATCTATTTTATCTATCGGACTTGTTGATCTAGACCGCCTAGCCGATGAATATCAAATAATGTTTGTATTGGTTCTTCATAAGAGATTATTGATAGTTGGAAACAAGAAGTATTACTATTTGTTAACATTATAATTATTAGAGATTAATCCTCATCATGGATCTTTAGCCCCAAGTTGACTGGTAGAGAATGTCATTAGGCGTTAATCCCGCCACTTGTACGCTGTTTTGTACAATAAATTATTAAATTAATGGACACAATTATCATTATGATTATTTATTTAATTAAACTTAAAATCTACTTGCTAATACAACGTAAGATTTTTTAAGGTTTGGAACTATAGGACATATAAAGTATCTTATTTGACATTTTATTTTACATTCCTTATTTTCGAATACATGATATCGCCTGTAGTTTGAACTATATATCTATGTGAGCATATTTGTTTCACAGCAGTTGTATCTGCGCTAAGACGGATTGATCTTAGTCTAATTAAAAATTACTACAGTTAATAAAATTTTTATACGGTAACATTGTCGCTAACATTAGCGGCCGTTTGGTCGAGTGGTCAAGCTGTTAAACTATGGCCCTCTTCCGCTAGTCGAAATATATAAATACATATTTTTTCTGTTATTTCATAAAAGATGACCATATACGAGTGACCAGTACTGCCTACTAAGTCAGAAGTCCTAGATTCGAGTTCCAGTAGGGACCTTGCACGAATATTTGCTCACTATATAGTATATGTGTGATATTTATATATACATATTATATATGGATTATCTACACCTAAGTCTGTTTTTACACGGTCTTTTTGTACACGGTTTTGATATAACACGGTATGAAAATTGAATATTTTTAATTTTTTTACACGATTTTATTCCATTTAGCACGATTTGAAATTATATAATATTCAATTTTCAAACCGTGTTATATCAAAACCGTGTACAAAAAGACCGTGTAAAAACAGACTTAGGTGTATATCACAAGCTTTTAATTATATATAATTAGTGCGGTTGTTAGAAAATAATATATAGATAGTTATTAACGCAATTTTTACTATTTACCATATACCAGTGTTACTGGTGTCAATCCCAATAAAAGACTTCGAAAGAGGGTAGATCTACTTCTGCCCTTAACATCTCACTTGTAAAATCATCATCTCCGTGATTATGGCGCATTATGCAACAGTAATAAAATATTAGGAACTGAAAAACGAAAAAGGTGCATCGTATAAATTTCGTTAATAACTATCTATATAGTATATATTATAAAACTTTTTACATTCGCCAGAAAGCACAGATTATACGTTAGCTTGACGGCGGCCGGCAAACTGGTGGAAGTCAACTCTACGGGAACAGACCAAGTAGTCACTAACATTGGAAAACCGACAAAGGTAACATAACTTCAATTTTTTTACGGTTTTTAATTAAATTTCCCAAAAATTTTGCTTCAAAAGTAAGTTAGTCAATATAAAATGCAGAAGAATCAGTTTTAAAGAACAACGGGTTTGATTCTGAGTACATACGATTAGGGCATCTGTATCCCAATAATTGTAAAAATGGTTTCTTGCGTGACTTTTAGAAAGGTGTATTCAATTTTCGACCTTAATGGTTTAAAGCACATGCAGTTTAAAAGTATTTATGATTTGGTTAAGGCTGTCTTAGTTTGAGTTAGACATGGTTGGGTATTTAAATATACTTTCGAATAATTTCATCCTTACTTCTCTTTAATTCGTATTATATATGCTCTGATCCTATATGCATTAGGCGGTTTGCATATATTGCTGAGCTTAATATAAAAAATCAATAAAACAGTGAATATTTAATATTATAATAAATTTATTTTACAAAATTATAATGTAAAGTGAATAATGAACACTTTCTTTATTAATTTCAAACTTATTTATTATATACAAAACAATCATAATAAAAAAACATTTTTAAATAACAAATTATTTTCAATTGATAAACAATCCTTTCGATGGCACTTTTCCCATATATGGGGCTGCTGGAAGAGATTTCTTTTAGGAAATAAGCAGTACCTTTGTACAATTCTCTGATATTCTGTTGTGTCCTTTTAATTGTCTGTGTGTACATAAATTGTTAAATAACCATAATACACAACAATTGTATTGAAACCTTTAAAATTACTTAAGTTGAGCTGTCTGAATAAAACATCTAAGCAAGAGTGAGTTGTCAAATCAAAAGATTTTGCATAAATGTAATGCATAAGATATGTAATATTGTACCCAGATGGCTGTGGAATGGATTACGGGTAACGTTTACTTTGTGGACAACTCTTCGAGCGCGCCGTGTATGCGCGTATGCAACGTGTGGACGAAGAGATGTGCGCGACTTCAAAAATTGCCAGACAACGCTGAGGTTAGTCGCTTGTAAACACAACAATTAATCACTGTATACTGTAACTGATATTACACTTTCTACATAGCTCTTTTCTAACATCATTAATCACCTTTACATGCTTACTTACGAAGTGTTCACAAATTTAAAGTCTTTCAAACGTAAATTGTGTAACGAATTCTTTAAATCTTACAAAAATTGTCCTAAAATAACTCAATAAATAGACAACGCGAAACTTTCATATGAAATCAAAGACGTATAAGGAGTGAGCCAAAAAGGACCATACGCATTGTGTTTACGGTGCAATGAGGTTTATATTTGCGTGTCATATTTCCTAATTTTCACGTACGTACAATGCAAACCTAGCGTACAACTGTTCGAAGGACATTAGAAGTTATTTAGATAAGAAAATATGTTTGTTTTATGGAACCACGATTGAGTTGGTGTTTCCAAGTAACTCCGGATAATTTGGCAAGTTCCTGCAATGTGACTCTGTATAAGTTTCACTAGTGTCTCATTGACGACCTGCTTTTTTCAGGGAAGAAACACGAGAGGAGTACCTATGGGTCATATCACCACCACGTTGACGCAATGTCAATTGGTTTGTCATAAAAAATGATTAGGTTACCGACATATGTAAATTTCACCGTTAACCAGTATTTCTGTTTCCATGTTTTTGACGCTTTATGTTTATTAGGCAAAAAATTTACAATTTAAAGTAAAACTAACTGTAGATAAATTATTGAAACCCAGCATTAATGTAAGAGCCGGCCTCTAAAATACAATTTAGCTATCTAGAGGTGTGACTGAGATTAGCCTCTATAAAAACTCCGGCTCGCGTTCTCTGCACCAACAAAATACGGCACAGAAACAAATGACGTGGTTAATAATCATAGTATCAAAATACTGCTTAGCCAGTTACTAATTAATTATCTTAATAATCTAATCGAAATATTTTTATATATATAGCTCGATAAAATAAGTAGTAACTGATATTCTAACTAAAACGTACCATTTCGAATCAAGAAAGCATCGTATCTAATGCTTTCTAATTAATTAATTCCATTAGAAATATCTAAAAAACCTACTTAAATTTCGATTGTGTGTGTAATGAGCACATTTCTTTTAAACCCATTCGTATTAAGGGAGCTGCCTCTTAAGTTTGTAAAATGTACTATTGTACACGTAATACTATTTATGTGTCCGAAGCGTTGAATTATTAAACATTTCATGAGTATGGACAAAACTACTACAAAATGGAGTTGTGAATGAATTTTGTAGACATTTGTAGAAAGATTATTATTTATTACAAAAACTCGGACGCTTCTTAGGTTGGTGGTTTGAGCGTTCTGTTTGATTGGACGAGTCAATCAAAGCTTATTATCTCGAGTTCCTCCGTGCTCCGGAAGTTGTTGGATGTAACGGGAACCGCTTTCGCCCAAGCGGCGTTGTACCAACGTGGTACGTTATCGCTCAAACTGTTTGAGTTGGAAAAATCCATGTAGGAAATCTTGTGCCCAATAGTGGGACGCATATAGTCTGTTGATGGTAATTGTTGAGAACTGGCCATCAGGCAGGTTCACAAATAGTTTTTAATGTTTTTTACTTTTCTGTTTTTTGACATAAGATTGTCGTTATTGTTGTTTTTGGTCTTCTTGTTATCTTGTCTTTTTATTTGGCTATTTTTTATATTGGTTTTCCTTTATTTTAATATAATATGTTACTCTGAGCTGTCCACCCTTTTATTTAGTCCGTTACAGTAATTGTAATTGATGTTTCTATACCCCGTTTAATAGACATGGTATTCCAGGTGACCGCACTAGCCGTGGACCCGTTCGCTGAGCGCATGTTCTACTGCGTGACGCGCGCCGACGGCGGCGGCGTCGGCTCCGTGTGGTCGACGTCGCTGGCGGGCTTCGGGCTGGCGGACCTCGCCACGGCCGGCCGCTGCACCGCGCTCGCCGTCGACGTCGCCGCCAGGAGGCTCTACCTCGCTGACGCCGGCGCTCGCAGGATCGTCAGCATGAACTACGGCGGGGAAGCTCAGTGAGTCTTGCTTCCTTTTTTATCGGATTTCTAAAAAAGACGTATGTTTTTACACGATATCTCCCGTAATGAACTTTTTGAGTCCAACTTAATTTACTACCGTTATCGGAGTCTGATGAAATCTTTGAAATTTTATGTCTCAGCTGTTTATATTTATAGTTGAGAATGTTTATCCGAAGACAATTTGTTTCAAAAACTAGAAAGACATGAGTTATATTTTATAAATAAAACTGGAGAAAAAATGATTTCACAGTGCGTCGTTGATTGTGATTGTGTTCATTGACTATGTCGTTTCACGCGCTACCATGCGCTAGTATTAAATAGTAGTAAGCACCAAGCTAATCATTGATGGCAGACAGAGTCGACTGGCCACCTCAGCCCTCTCCTCGGATACGGTAATAACATATTTTACCTACTCAAAAAGTACTTCCTATTAGCATAGGTAGGTAATGGTATTAAATCAGAGAGTTTCTTACTTGGTGCGTAACCCGCTGTACCCGAGACTGCATAAATATTCAAATCTGAATTAGAATAGCATCAGGTATAATTCACCTAAGTGGCGTAAGTTCTACAAATTCTAGGGACAAAGAAATGGTAAAATTTGACTTTAACCATAAAAGAAAGACGACTAGCAATACAAAAGGACAAAAATGATCAGTATTTACCAGTATTACGGTAGCGAAGGCTTTTATATACTTTGCCGAACGTAAGATGCTCTGCATATTATTACTTTGGCAAGTGGCCAAAACGTTATGCTGTCTCTTCATAAAATCTTGTGATCTCACGAAATCCTTAATCATTAAAAACCCCTCTATTATCTACGTAGCTCTTGTATAAATAAAATTTTCTCTATCACTATGGAAACAAAGGCTAATCTAAGCAACTTTTTCTTTAAATACCTCATTGCAATTGCCCAGTTTACTAGTTTGTTAAATCAGGCGAATCCGTTTTTAATTTCTCATCCGATATAGCACTTTGAAATCGACAACAGGCCGTGCACTACACAATTTTGGCGTCAGAAGTGGGATGCGTCCGGCATTCGTATTGTAGTAAAGTCTTATGGGCATTCACAACCCCGGTGTCAAGTTAATAGTAAAGTTGGTGTTTTGACATAACTTCGAAATATGTACCAGCAACAAGGCAAGTTCAACTGGTGATTTGGCATAACATTGAATTACGAACCAGCAAAAAAACAAGCTCAACTGGTGATTTGGCGTAACATTGAATTAGGAACCAGCAAAAAAACAAGTTCGACTGGTGATTTGGCGTAACATTGAATTACGAACCAGCAAAAAACAAGCTCAACTGGTGATTTGGCGTAACATTGAATTAGGAACCAGCAAAAAAACAAGTTCGACTGGTGATTTGGCGTAACATTGAATTACGAACCAGCAAAAAAACAAGCTGAACTGGTGATTTGGCGTAACATTGAATTAGGAACCAGCAAGAAAACAAGTTCAACTGGTGATTTGGCGTAACATTGAACTACGAACCAGCAAAAAAACAAACTCAACTGGTGATGTGGCATAACATTGAATTACGAACCAGCAAAAAACAAGCTCAACTGGTGATTTGGCGTAACATTGAATTAGGAACCAGCAAAAAAACAAGTTCGACTGGTGATTTGGCGTAACATTGAATTACGAACCAGCAAAAAACAAGCTCAACTGGTGATTTGGCGTAACATTGAATTACGAACCAGCAAAAAAACAAGCTGAACTGGTGATTTGGCGTAACATTGAATTAGGAACCAGCAAAAAAACAAGTTCAACTGGTGATTTGGCGTAACATTGAATTACGAACCAGCAAAAAAACATGTTCGACTGGTGATTTGGCGTAACATTGAATTACGAACCAGCAAAAAAACAAGCTGAACTGGTGATTTGGCGTAACATTGAATTACGAACCAGCAAAAAAACAACTTCAACTGGTGATTTGGCGTAACATTGAATTACGAACCAGCAAAAAACAAGCTCAACTGGTGATTTGGCGTAACATTGAATTAGGAACCAGCAAAAAAACAAGTTCGACTGATGATTTGGCGTAACATTGAATTACGAACCAGCAAAAAACAAGCTCAACTGGTGATTTGGCGTAACATTGAATTACGAACCAGCAAAAAAACATGTTCGACTGGTGATTTGGCGTAACATTGAATTACGAAACAGCAAAAAAACAACTTCAACTGGTGATTTGGCGTAACAAAAATTACGTACCAGCGAAAAAGCAAGTTAATCTTTTGATTTAGCGTAACTTCTAAAAACGTACCAGCGAAGAGGCAATTAACTTCGATTTTATAGTACTCCGGGGCAGAGATATTACAAGTTTCTATATAACTTCGTCAGAGGTGAAGACATATCAAGGACAAGGACTCCGCAAGTTGTCATCAAGTGAGTGCGTAATAATTAAATTTGATTAGTTATATTTAAAATATTTTATAATGAAAGAAAATTCAGTAACTATTGTAAAAAATGATAATAAAAATATCTAATACATAGATTTAGGAGTTGCAAATAGTAGGTTAATAAGATATAATGGAGATAAGTCTAATTTGCACGTGTTTATTGATAATTGTAATAATGCTCATGATTTATTACATCCAAATTCAAAAAAAGCATTCGTCGCGATGATACTGTCAAAAATTGAAGAAAAAGTAAGAGCAACATTGTTAAATAGAAATTTTACCTGTTGGGAAGATTTAAAAAATCATTTATTAGAAAATTATTCAGAGAAAAGAACGTTCGCACAGTGGCAGTTAGAATTAAACAGTTGTAGGCAAGGGCATAATGAGTCTGTCATAAACTATTCTAATAGAATAGAATAATGATAAAGGACATTAAAGAGTTTATAGCAAAGTGTAAATCTTGTCAAGAAAATAAAATAAATAGAAAGAGAACAAAATCTACAATGGAAATAACTTCAACGTCTACGGAAGCTTTTGAAAAAATATCATTAGACATCGTAGGACCGTTACCTATTACTGAAGATGGAAATAAATATATATTAACGTTACAAGATAATTTAACAAAGTACTCACAAGCTTATGCTTTACAAACTCATGGTGCTGAAACAATAGCAGATTGTTTCGTTAGAAATTTTATATGTAAATTAGAAGTCCAAAAATTCTTTTAACGGATCAAGGTGCAGATTTTACTTCAAACCTTATGATACGTGTCTCAAAATTATTTAAAATTAGGAAAATAAATACAAAATACAATTATCATCCTCAATCAAACGCTGCGAAGTTAGAAAGAAGTCACAGTACTTTAGCTGACTATTTAAAACATTATGTAAATGGAAAACAGTCTGATTGGGATAAATGGTTAGATTTTGCTATGTTTTCATATAATACAAGCGTTCATTGATCAACTAACTTCACACCTCATGAACTTATATTTGGCGTAGAACCTTCTCTTCCTAGTTCTATTACTAAAGCACCACAGTTTAAGTATAGTTATGATAATTATTTAGATGAATTAATTTTAAAATTACAAAAGTCAAGACAAATTGCTAAAGATAAGTTAGATAAGTCTAAAGAAACAAATAAACGTATTTATGATAAGAAAAGTAAAGATATAAAATTTTATGTAGGAGATTTAGTGTATCTTAGTAGTGAACAACGTAAGTTAGGCAAATCAAAGAAATTATCATCTTATTGGTTAGGACCATATAAAATAGTTAATGTTAATTCAGCTGTAAATGTTACTTTATTAATTAAAAATAAGAAAGTAAAGGTACATATAAACAGACTGAAACATGCGGCCGAATAAATTGTTTCAGAATGAAAAACTACGCGTATCTTCTGGTTTTAACCACAATGCTCATCCCTGAATTAAGCGCAAGTATGTATAATATAAGTGAAGTAGGTAAATCAGGAATATACTTTGAATATATTGGCAATGTAAACCATTTCAATAGTGAGTGGAATCTCATAACATATTTAGATGTATCATATATAAGTAGAAGAGTTGATTTAGTTGATAAAACTTTTGAACAAACAAAAGAGTTATGTAATCACAATAAGCTCAACAAGCTATCTATGTGTCAAACTTCCATGATTATTTTAGAACAAGTAATACCTCAAATGCATAAACAGAATCATGTACTAAAAGAATTAACTGGTCAATATCAAACTCGCGTGAGAAGGTCTTATTGAAATATATTTAAAATGTTATTTGGAACATTAGACTCAGAAGATGCTAAAAATATTATGAAGAAATTGAAAAGTTAAGTGATAATAAACATGAAATACTATCGTTATAAAAAACACAGTCTAATATAATTAAAACTACAATAGCTAATTTTAATAATAGCATCAATAATTTGGTAAAAGATGAAAACATATTCAATATAAATCTAGAATTATTATCTTCTCATACTAAAAACGTTTCAATTAATTTTTTTTGACCTTTTGTTAAAACAAAATGTGGACGAACATTTAACATTATTAACATTATAACAACAGAAGTAGAAAATGAAATAGATGGTAACCTAAGATCTACTTTATTGAATAGAAATTTTAGTGCTTGGATAGATTTAAAAACTCATTTGCTCGAAACATACGCCGAGAAAAGAACATTTGCTCAATGGCAATTAGAATTAAATTCATGTAAACAAAACCACAATTAAAACGTCATAAGTTATTCAAACCGAATCGAAAACTGTTATATCAAACTAATAAAATCTTTAGACTCTCAGCTTACAAAAGAAGCCAGAGAGGCTAATGTAGATTTACTAAAAAACCAAGCATTGAATATTTTCATTAGCGGGCTTAATCCACAGCTACATATTTTACTCAAATCTCAAAAACCAAAAACTTTTGAAGAAGCCGTGTCAATTGCGATCTCCGAGGAACAGGAAATTAAATCGTGGTTAGAAATGGCTCCGAGGAAATTTGAACAAAATAATAATAATAATTTAAAGAAATGTTTCAAATGCAATAAATTAGGACATCTCGGGTTGAATTGTAAATATAATCCAATGGTAAGGACCGTTCAAACAAATGTTCCAACATGTTTTAATTGTAATAAAAAAGGTCATATTTCTCGCGACAGTTGGCACAAAAATGGGAATTCGCATGAAGCTTACCAACATAATTCTAATAATATGTATCGTAGTAATAATAATAGAAGGTTTCAATCAAATCATCACAACAACAACGGGTTCAATACAAACAACACTAATAGGGGTAATTTAAATTACCAAGGTTCAAAGACAGCGACCGGTCCGAGAACTCATTAAACCTTAAAGGTCGAATAAGAATAATTAATACGGGTTTGTCAATTTATGTTACTATAGGATCTAAACAGTTTCAATATCAAGAAGGAAAATTTTTAATAGATACGGGTGCGGAAGTGAGTTTGATAAAAGTAGGATCTTTAAATGAAAACGTTGTTATTAATATTAATCAGAAATTAAAATTAAGAGGCATAGATGCGGACCCAATCCCAATTGAAACACTAGGCCACACCGATATAAAAATGTAGTTAGTTGTGGTCCCTGATAACTTTCCTATCACATATGACGGTGTAATAAGTAGTGTTTTTTTGGAAAAAATGCAAGCCATAGTTAATTATAACAATAATACTATAGAGTTGTTAGGCCAATGTTGAAATGTAGAGCATGATAACAAGTTATCACAACATAAATTAAAGTTACAACCAGATAAGTGCGAGTTCCTTAAAACCGAAGTAATGTATTTAGGACATTTAATAACGCAAGACGGAGTAAAACCAGATCTTAAGATATTAGAAGTAGTACACAATTATCCAGTACCAAGAAATCAACAAGGAATTTTTAGGTTTGGCTGGATATTATCGTAGATTCATAGAAAATTTCAGCAAGCTTAGTCAACCATTAACGAAATTATTAAAAAAGAATGAGCCTTTTTATGGACGAGCCTGCAACAACAATCGTTTGAAATTTTAAAAAATAAAATAAAGTTAAATAAATTAAACGACATTAGTGTAGGCGATGTTTACCCATTGCCACAAATTAACGATATTTTAGACCAATTAGGTCATAGCAAATATTTTACAACATAAGATCTGTCATCAGGATTTCATCAAATAAAAATGCATCCTAAAGACCAAGCAAAAACAGCGTTTAGTGTACCACTAGGACATTACGAATTTACACGTATGCCGTTTGGATTAAAAAATGCACCAGCAACTTTTCAAAGGTTGATGAATAACGTATTAGCAGGGTTAAAAGGAATTAAATGTTTTGTTTGTTTAGATGACATAGTTGTGTATGGACATTCTTTGCAAGACCATAATATTAAATTAAAGGACGTTTTTGACAAGTTATCACAATATAAATTAAAGTTACAACCAGATAAGTGCGAGTTCCTTAAAACCGAAGTAATGTATTTAGGACATTTAATAACGCAAGACGGAGTAAAACCAGATCTTAAGATATTAGAAGTAGTACACAATTATCCAGTACCAAGAAACCAACAAGGAATTTTCAGGTTTGGCTGGATATTATATTAGATTCATAGAAAATTTCAGCAAGCTTAGTCAACCATTAACGAAATTATTAAAAAAGAATGAGCCTTTTTTATGGACGAGCCTGCAACAACAATCGTTTGAAATTTAAAAAAATAAATTATAGGAAGAACCAATATTACAGTATCCAAATTTTAAAGAAACGTTAATTTAATTACCGACGCAAGCAACTACGCCATAGGGGGGAGTGTTTTCAAACATATTTCCGATAGATTTATTTGTAGGTTGAATACACCGTTATATTCTGTCCACGGAAATAAAGTATGTGAAACCGAGTTAATGTTCGCCAACACTAAAATTCCAATTGAATGTTACACTAGAGTAGAGAAAAATGGTATTAATTAAGCAATGGTATAAAATGTATAAAATAAATAATTGGATGTTTCTAATTCCTAAGAAAATTGTAGCTACGTTAAATTGTAAAAATAAAGAACCAATTGATATAGAATTATATAGAACCGGAATAATATATATTTCTGAAAATTGTACACCGCTAACATTGTAATTCACACTGAAATCACAGGATTAGAAAGTTCTTATAATTCTTTTCTACCATCCTTAGATATAACTACGGATGACTGTTGTGACAAAGTCAAGGATAAGAATATAAGTAATTTGAACTTTATTCCTCTTAAAATTAATGATAGGTTAGATTTTGAAACACTGCTAGTAGAAAATTGGAAGACATAGATATGTTAATAGATAAGATTGAAAGTGAGTCGACTTTTCATAAAGTAGTAAATAATGTTTATTTTGCATATATTATCTCCTCTATCGTAAAATTAATAGGTTTATATGTTTTATATAGATTTGGTAAATGGATATAACAAACGAAGATTCTTTTGTAACGGAATAAATAGAACCTTAGCTATAGAAGATACAAGAAACTGTTGTAGCAGAATAACTAACTGTATCACATTTAAAATAAATAATACTACAAACGATAACAATGTAGAATTGGAAAATATACCAACTACTGTAGATTCTACAACGCCACTACGGCGAAGTGCAAGAATAGCACAATTAAAAGATTTGTAATTGTAATATTACGACATATTATTATGTATAAGATATAAGATAAGGATAGATTATTATGTAACCTAAAATTTTAAGAAAAATTGTAATAAGATGCATTGTAAAGAATTGTAAAGAAAACGTTATATTTTCTCTTAAGGAGGGACGGTTGTAATGTACCCAAATTAAGGATGTAGTTAATATTTGTGACCATTGACCTCCAAGATATCCTAATGTATTGTTAGTATATGATAGTATTAATTATGTTAGTATTTGAGAAATTAACTAATCATCTTTTGGTTTTGTCATGATAATTATTATTGTTTACTATTCCCAAAGATATTATGATAAGGTTTGGTTTATATAGACGTACATTACGACTTCTCATCAGTTCACCTTAGACTGCCAGATAGTTGTCTACAAGTAAATTCACCTCAAAGTTAACCCCTCAGATCTCCATACTCTACGAGTCTGTTAAGTTAATATAAAGTTGCTGTATTTTCCTCAAGTTAATAAAGTAGTGTCAATTAAGAAGAACTACAGTTGTATCAATTGTTGCGGCAGCCCCACTACACACCAATAATCATTAGCAAACGTTCAGAAACGGTCATTAAGTGTTTTACTAGTGATATCATTAATGACACAGCAATCGTAGAAGGACTAACAGTAGATAATGGTATTGTTATTCCTCACGCATTAATTAATGTCACAGAGGGCGAGTTCCTCGTTACTTGTGTGAACACAAATAAAATCAACACCATAATCAGCATCCCGACAATAGAAGTCCATCCATTTGATCCTGACAACGAACCCATTATTGAAAAGGAACAGTTATCGAGAACCAAGACAAACAATCTAAACACGTTTGATAGACAAAATAAAGTACTAGAGTCAATTAGGAAAAATCATTTAAATAAGGAAGAATCTGAATCCTTAGATATAATAATTTCCGAATATTCTGACATATTTTTTATTGACATTTACAATAGTGTTTAGTATGATTGCTAAAATCATACTAAACACTATTAAATCAACGAATGACACGCCAATTCATACGAAAACTTAAAACTTATCGGTTCCTATAGTGACATCGTTTAGTAGACGCGTCTAGTTTTTTTGGAACTACCCAAATTGGACTACTCCATGGTGAGAAACTGGGATCAGACAATAACGCCCAAACTTGTTTTATTTTAAGGAGGTGTTACATGATGGCCCTTCACACTCATTGTCATTAGTCATAATTTGTTATATCTCATTTAATATGTTTATTCTATAATTTAGGAATCTCTTATTTACTGATAATTAATTTGCTTGCTTTATAATTGTTAATATTCTTATATTTAATGAGTTCCATATAATTGATATCTTATTTACTTAGGATTGTTTACCGTTCCCAACAATTAAAGATATTAGTTTGTTAAACAATCATTAGAATTGTCTGTATTCTTTAATTAAGTAATTACTACTCTAACAGCCCCCGGCTGATCTATATATAGTAAGACGATCTAATAATAAAGGTGTTCACTTCTAGACAGGAAACGGAATTTTATTCCAACCCACATAACATGTGTATCTTTGCCTAACAAAGGACAGGAATTGTTTCTACGATTTTCATGACAGCGGTTTTTGATTATTACGATATTATTATTTGATCTGTTTGTTTTAGTCACTTTAAGACTGTATGATAATTATGTTTAGTATGTTATGTATTGTTATATAAATGTTACTTGATAATGCATCTTATATATTATGTAAATTGATATTCTCATGAATGAAAATAAATAATTTATTCTCCAATTAAATTTTCATTTCAATTCCTTCATATGATAAATAGGCTTCGGCTCAGATAGAATTGTGCGATTTTGTGGATATTATGAAATTTTATAATTTAAGCGACTTGCGATACCTTGAAATATAACTTTAATTATAAATTGTGATTATGATTGTAGGTATAGTAACTCCATACTCTCTTGCGTAATTAAACTCTGTTAGTTATGTTATGTTTTAGGCTTTAAGATTGACTTGATGACGAATTTATTATAAGTACCTTCTATTAACAAACGTTTTAAAAACTGTAATTTATTGAAAGTTGAATCAATATTTGAACTCCAACTACTTAATTTTTTTGCTTTTTATTTTAGAAAACTGGAAGTGTCTAACCAGACGAACCTTCAAGGGATACACGGTCTATCTCTTTTCGAGGAATATGTGTACTTCACCACCAGCGACTCCTTAAACGTGAACCGCTGCACCCTTTTCGGCAAGAAACACTGCGAGACTGTAATCCACCGGCCAGTTGGAGCTTCGAACTTTTTACTGAAGCATGACAACATCCAAATGAGTAACCTACAAAATCCCTGCCTGCACACGGAGTGTAGCAACTTATGTGTTTTGGCCTCACAGAGTGCGTTGTGTGTGTGCCACGACGGCTCTCTAGCCAAAAATGGGATTTGTCCGCTATTTCAAAGGAAAGAGGTGCGATACATCAATAATCTGAATTATTTGTCGACAAATAAAATGAAAATAAGTGAAAATTAATTAATTAATGCGAGTATCTTCGGATACTTGCCTAAAGGGACTCCTTTTGATAATATTAGTTATTAATATTGTATTTATAAGTAGTTATTATTGTTGTATTTTTAAGGTTTTCTTAGTTTTTTTTTAACAACTAATATAATTGAATGTAGCAGATAAATATAGATATTATTAATGAATTATTTTAGGCACTTCATTAGGTATTTTTCTAGATTGGACTTCAGTGACTATCTCTAGTAAGATATCTCTGAGATGAGCTACTAAATAATGACAGAAACACAAGAATATCGATAATTTTATCTTGGGGCTATGTTTTAAAATTTTAAAAATTTTATTAACTTGGACATTTGGCTAAATTAATAACAATATCAGGTGCCAATTTTTTTATAAAGCTTGCGAGAGTAGTTATTCGAGGTATTTCGAGTTACTTTTGACATGGACACAAAATTTCAAGAATCACCGTTCAGGGGTTTTTTTACACTTCTTGAGCGCACACAATGTAGTTTGATAATATTTAATGTTAAAATGTTTTGTTAAAATAATTTACTGTTTAGGTTTAACCATTTTTGTGTATTATGAAGCAATAAAAATAAAGTCCTTAACAATTACTCAAAATAGAGAAACTGCGAACCTATCTTACTAAATTTCTTTTAGTTGCCGTTATTCAATGGATGGACATCCGAACAATATGAGAGCGCACAGAGCGCGATATACTGGGTAGTGGGAATTGGAAGCCTTCTCATAATACTCTACATCGGTGTCGTTGTCTATTACAAATACGCGAGCCAACGCAACGCTCTCAACACGCATTACGTGGAGTAAGTAACTCTAGAGTTCATTACGTCACAACTAAGCTTTTTAGTTACAATCAAGAACGATGATTATAAGCAGAACAGTACCATAATTACTAATGAATTAAATATACTCTCTTTATAGATGTTGTAACTAATTATAGCGAGAGAAATTGGTCTCGCGCTGCGACATTCCGTACAGTTGTTTTCGGATATGTCCCATTACTTGTGCTATAAGAAGTAGCAATGTCTCCTCGCCTTTAATTATTGTCTTTGATTCCCACCCGCTTGTTAAATTATGCAGTACCGAATCTTTTTCGTTGCACTATGCTGGGTTTGAATTAATCTTCCTACAATACAAAACGTAAGCAAAGCCATTCGTACAGAATATTATTGAAAATCATAAATAAGATTTTTTTCAGACCAATATATTAAAATTGAATAACGTTCCTGAAAAAATGGTGTGGACAGACACACTAACAACAAAGTGATCCGAAAGACAAATTCAACAACAAAATAGTTACCAATAATGTTCTAAATCCGTGTGATAGATTGTTTTTTTTTACAGAGTGCGATTCCAAAATACTACAGAGGAAACCACTGTTCCCGCTTCTTCAGTGGTCGAAATGCCGGTTACACCGTAAGTATAAATTTAAAACCACGGTTTTACTGGATAATGACCAAAAACTAAAAATTCTGGAAGTTTGCTTCGAGTCCTTAGAGTAAACAGGGGTGTGGCTGTAAACATCAATAGCTACTACAAATTAAACTAGAAGCTGACGTAAGCACATCTTTTCCAAGCCTTATATTAGGACTAAATTTTCTCAAATATTTTTTCTACTCGATTTTCCTTTAGCATTATTATATTTAACAAATCTTCTCTCACATACAGATAAAGGATAGAAAACCTTTTACAACACGGCTTTCTCTAACGCAATCGCTTTATGAACAATGTGACAAAAGCCCTCGCTTAACTTTCCAGCGTAATTGTCAAATCCCATACATTTTTCATTTAGCGATTCGATTGCGATCATTGAAAGTTTGATCTTTAGGGGAATTAGGAGGGACACACAGACAAATTAAAATTAAGACGAACAGATTGAATGAAAGTTCTAAGAACTATAGTTAATATGCGTCTGCGACAAATAAAGATTGTACCTTTTTTGAGTATATGACCACCAATGGTGAACTAGCGATTTCATTTGCCAAATGCTAAGATCACATCATTCATCATCATGATGTTATTTGTGCTGACTTAACTTCTTATTGTATTTTTGTTTTGCCTCTAGATCTGCTAGCAGCGAGTTTGTGAATCCTTTACAAATGGTAAAAGGAGTATGGGATCAGATGCGTGGACAAAAACGACCTATTGTAAGTTGTTTTTTTGTTTTTTTTATAGTTTTTTTTAATAGTAATTAAGAAACAAATCTTCTGGTTGTAACAATATGTTGCAAGTAACGTTTAGACACATTTTAAGTTTAGTTATAATTATTAGATTCTCAATTATTTCATGAAGTGAGATAAAGAAAAACAATGCTTAATTGTCTTTGATTCAATATTTTAAATGTAGAAACCTTTATTGAGTATAATTATTAATCTTTTGTTTGTTTGTTGAATGATTAGGAAAGTATTTAAATAATTTGGAATTGTAATGACTTGGTTTTAACAAACACCTTCCGTTGAACAAAATGTTACGAATAATTTCTTTAAATCACTCTTTATTAATTTAATTTGTTTTTAAATATAATCGGTTTTGGTTATGTTAATTTTTTGTTTAACTGATTAGTTGTTAGTAAATGAAGTTCTTTTTTCGTTAATTTTGGCGGTTATGGTCCATTTTTTTTGCAAATTTATCTTTTTTAAATCACAAGTTTTCAGGTTTGCCATTTTTGATATTGTTAGTGTTTTCAAATCATCAAACGTCAAAATGTTACGTATAACAATTATTAATTGTATAACATTTACTCTTTCTTTAATTTGTTTTTTTTTAATTGGTTTGTGTTTTTGTTAACAAAATGTAAAAAGTTCTCACGAACGAAGACTGTACGAGGATCTTTTTAAAGCGCCAAAATTTTCTTCCTTTTCAAATGAGTATAAACATTCATTCATGACAAAAAAATAACAGCAAAGAGAGAGAGACCAAAATCTCGGGAAAAATACAATGTTTGCCTCGGTTCTTGTACCTGATACTGATTTATAACACAGTTTTATATAACCACAAATTTTTCGGAACAAACGACAATTAACAATTAACAATCAACAACCAAAGCATCAACACAACGAACGGTCGTATGAAACGCTATCGAAATTACAGAAAACATATTTTAATGTTCAAGGAGGTAAGATTAAATTAATACCTATTTAACAAACTTGTAGTTGAAAAGACCAAGTGAAAACAAACTGCAAATACACCAATAGGTGTATTTTCACCATTTCACACCAATAGGTGTGTTAATTATTCATTTTAATTCCACATCACTTTCTTCGCTTCACATTCAGTATTTTTACGAATAAATAATTTTTGAATAAATAAATTTGGAAACAATCTAAAAATGAAAACATAATAACCAGATTTTTTTACAACCTATTGTTGTTATACTGTATAGTTGTTAAATTACCTCTAGTCTCTCACGAATTTCCCAAAAATATTAAAATAAATTATACAAAGGACTAGAACAAAACTATTTTTGTAGATTTAGAAGTAAAATCAAATAACGTTAATATAACAAGTCGATACATACCATAGGCAATATTTTTAATACCTTGAAGAATATAACACTATTGCAGTGAACTTTCAAATTGAATGTGAATATTTTATGTAGAAAAACCAACCAAAAAGTTACAGACGTATGTTACTATGGAATACGTTTACTCACGAGCGCGCCTCGTTTTGAACTGACTAGAAGTCGTAGTAAGTCGTAATCTCGCTCGCAAAGAATATAATACTCCTCTACGAGTATCAGATGCTTTGTGCGGTGGTGGGGTGGAGCTATTGTTTTCGTTTACCATTTCTAGATAATGCACCATTATTAAAGAGAGGAAAAACAATATCCGAAATAAATACCACGTAGCGACCGTAACGTGGTATTTTAAATAGTAAATTGTTTGTACACTTTCATAATTTTCTTTCGTGATGTTGGCGTAGTTCCTTATGTTGAACTATGCGGGAACTAACTACCATGAAATAAAACTATTAGTGGACTGTATTAGGCTGGTATAATAAGTAACAAAAGAATAGCCCGACAATAAAGACGTATGCGCAGCACAGCTGCTATGGAGAAGTGCCGGCGCGCGGGGTCTGCGCTGACGCATATATCGGACCTCTCAGGTCCCTCGTCCCGCGCTTACCCCTACACCGGCCCGTGTATCGTTATACGCATCACTATACTCCCGGCCTTGAAGTGTTGTCTTCAACATTGGCTGGTAGAGGGCAAATTGTGTTGTAGGCCCGACGGATGACGCCTCTGCTTGTTTTGATGTCGGCGACCCTCGCAACGCCGTCTGTTCCAGGCAGGATTCGAAGAACGCGGCCCAACGGCCACATCAGTGGTGATGTTTTTTCTTTGATGAGGACCAGTGAACCATTCCGCAACTCTCCTCGTGACGTGTACCATTTAGTCTTCCGCTGAAGCCATAAAATATATTCATTAGTGAAGCGTGTCCAGAAATGTTGCTTCAGTGCCTGTACACGTTCAAAACGCTGTAGCGACGTTATTCGCCTATCGATTAGTTGCGGGCAAGGCAAAGAAACGATCGATCGTCCAATTAGGAAGTGAGCAGGAGTCAAACAGGAAAGATCAGAAGGATCATTAGAGAGAGGAGTTATGGGACGAGAATTTAGTATAGCCTCTATCTGTATCAAGAGAGTAGCCATTTCCTCGTAGTCCAAATGTGCAAGTCCTAACACACGGCGAAGGTGGTGCTTAACAGATTTGACTGCAGACTCCCAAAGACCGCCAAAGTGTGGAGTGTATGCAGGAATAAAAGAAAATTGTATACCTTGGTCTACGAGATTAGAAGATAATGAAGGTTCCCTGAGCAACTTAGACAACTCGTTGAATGTCCCCACAAAAGTAGTTCCGTTGTCAGAGAAAACATTCCGCGGCTTCCCCCGACGCGCTATGAATCTATTCAAAGCTGCAATGAAGGCTTCCTTTGTTAGATTTGAAACAAGCTCCAGATGCATCGCCTTAGTCGCTAAACATATAAAGACACATATGTAAGATTTTATTAATTTGCAGCCTCTTCCTTTACGGTCTGCTATAAGCACTGGCCCGGCATAATCTACGCCTGTTTCGAGAAAAGGATGCTCTAAATGAACTCGATTGGCTGGTAAATTGCCCATCATTGGCTGAACGATTTTACCCGCAAATCGACAGCACTTGGTACAAGAGCGTACTGTACGTTTTGCTAATCGAGTACCTCCCAAAGGCCAATAATTATGTCTTACTGTGGCTAATAATAATTGAGGACCCGAATGAAGATAGGTCTTATGTAAGGATTCAAATATTAGTTGACACAAACGATGTTTACTGCAAAGGAGAATTGGGTGCTTAACGTTATAATCGTAGTGAGAATCACTAAGCCTGCCACCCACTCTAATTATATTATCAGAATCTATAAATGTTGTTAATGAAAGAAGTCGATTCTTGTTAGGCAATTTATCATTATTTATTAATAATTGACGTTCTAAAGGAAATGATTCCATTTGAGAATAAATTATTAGTTTATTGATAGCTACGTTGAGCTCTGACAGTGATAAATGTCCTTTTAATTTATTTATTTTTTGTTGACAATTTTTTATAAATCTCAAAACAAATGCTACGATACGTTGTAATTTAGTTAGGCTAGAATAGTTTTTTATTAATGTAAATAATATGTTAGGTTCTTTTATTTGTGTATTATTAGTAGTGTGAAAAATATTTATTGTTTCAGGAAGGTCATTTATTATTATTTTGTTTTTATTAGACAAAGTAGGCCATTCACAATAAATTTTTTTTAAAAAAGATGGACCAGACCACCAGAGTGGACAATCCTTTATAGAATCTGCTCGCAAACCACGGGAAACAAGATCTGCTGGATTTTGCTTCGATGGGACATATCGCCAGTGCATTGCATAATCTTGTGTCTCAATGACGCGGTGGCGAACGAACGATTTTAATTTATTGGGAGATGAGGAAAGCCAACCTAAAACGATCATAGAGTCCGTCCAACATGTAACAGAGCTGTACTCGAAGGTAACTGACGAAATGACTTTAGCACACAGTCTCGCTCCCATGAGGGCTCCACAAAGCTCTAGACGTGGAATTGTAGATGTTTTTATGGGGGCAACCTTACTTTTGGATGCTAAAAGTCTCACACCGACTATTCCGTCCTTATCTACACTACGCACATAAACGCAGGCGCCGTATGCCTTCTCAGATGCATCTGTAAATATGTGTAATTGTGTATCGATTGATTTATTAATTTTTACACATCTTGGTATTTTTAAATTGTTTAATTGTAATAAAGAACTTGCGAAGTCTATGTATTGATTTTTGATGTTGATAGGCACCTCTTCGTCCCAAGAGCATTTTAGTATCCACAATTGTTGTATTATTATTTTTGCTTCTACTATGCATGGAGTAATGAGGCCCAGTGGGTCGAATACTTGGGAAATGGTGGACAAAATGTGACGCTTATTTATAGTTTCCATGGATTCTATATTTATTGAAAAATTCAAAGTATCTGAACAGCAAACCCAATTAAGACAAAATGTTTTTGCTGATTCTTTTGCGCTAAGGTTCACATGATCTGAAGTTGTAGTTTGACCACATACTGCGTTAAGAATTTCTTGACTATTTGAATGCCATTTCCTTAAATTGAATTTTGCTGACTCTAAAGCGTTAATGACTCCTTTACACAGCTCAATTGTTGCTGACGAAGAGTCTGCTCCTGACAAAAAATCGTCTACGTAGAAGTCATGACATATGGCTCGTTGTAAATCTGGATTAGATGACTCATAGCCTAACTGAGATAGGCATCTAGTGGCCAAAAATGGGGCTGATGCCGTGCCATATGTCACTGTGTTAAGGGTGTAAGTTTTTAAGGGGTGAGAGGGGTCAAACCTCCACAGTATGCATTGCAGCGGACGTTGAGCTTCATCGATGTTTATTTGTCGATACATTTTCTCGACGTCCGCTGAAACAACAAATTGGTGCTCAAGAAAGCGTAAGAGGATGGAAATGATGTCATCCTGAATAGTAGGGCCAACACGCTGGATGTCATTAAGAGATTTACCTGAAGACGTGTTGGCCGATGCATCAAACACTGCTCGTAATTTTGTGGTAGAGCTACTCTCCCTATAAACACCATGATGTGGTAGATAGTTATAGGTAATGTTTGGCATGGGTACAATTTCAGTCATGTGACCTAATTCCACATATTCTCTCATGAACCTTCCATATAGTTCCTTCATATGACTGTCCTTCTCTAGCCTGCGTTCAAGAGAGAGAAATCTACGCCTAGCGATGTAATGAGAGTTACCTAAAACATCGGGTGATTCTTTAAGAGGCATTGAAACTACAAACCTACCGTCGCTCTCCCTTCTAGTAGTACTATGAAAGAAGCTTTCACATGCCTGTTCATCTGGTGTAAGTTTATGCTTAGACGGAATTGTATCTAATTCCCAAAATCTTGTTAAATCAGATTGATTGATGTCATTATTATAAGATTGGCTGTTTATAAACATACAAAAATGACTCTTGGGACCCGGCTGGCATATGGCGCCTGAAACCAACCAACCAAATTTGGTTTCATACAAGACCGGTTTGTTTTTACCTAACTGAATGCGATTTGTACCGATCACACTCCAAAAGACATCCGCGCCAACTAGAAGATTGATGGTTGACGGTACGTTGAATGATGGATCGGCTAAGCAAATCCCAGACGGTATAGTTAAATTATTAATATCTATATATGTGCTAGGTAATAAAGATGTGATTTGTGGTAGAACGAAACAGTCAATGTCCGTCCTGTAGCCTCCATTATAAGACTCTAATGTTAGAGAGCAAGACTGGGAGCTGTTAGATATTTGATTATTAATGCCTGTTACCTTAGAGTAAGCTTCATGAGTAGGAAGATGCAGCTGGCTGCATAGATCCTGTGTAACAAAGTTACCGGTACTACCATTATCGAGCAAGATTCTAGCTGGGTGCGGCTTCCCACATCTGTCAATCACCTTGACCAAAGCTGTGGATAGTAATATATTGTTTGCATTAGAAAT
Source organism: Acentria ephemerella (assembly GCA_943193645.1). Lineage (NCBI taxonomy): Eukaryota > Metazoa > Arthropoda > Insecta > Lepidoptera > Crambidae > Acentria > Acentria ephemerella. The sequence continues at coordinate 5,880,219 of OW971898.1, read as the reverse complement.
TTTATTGCATTCATACTTGACTGAAAGTACAATGCTGTCATGTGAAATAGACTCTTGTGGTGGATCCACATGCAGCAATGTATTGTGTTTTAAATTACAGTATTTGCAGTGAGTCAGTTTACAGCGAGACTCATGGTGACCCGATCTAAGGCAGTTTTGACAGACTTTAAATTCTTTGGTCTTTTGTATACGTGTTTGAATTGGTAACTTTCTAAATGAATCGCATAAATATAATAGATGTTCCTTATGGCACAGTAAACAAGTTTGATTATAGTTTTTAGCTTTGTCAGTTGAAACAATGAAACTTTTTGGTTTTTGAACTGATAAAGTATTATTTGTATTTACCTTGTTACCTTTAGATTCCTCTAAAGTCTCCAGAAGATCGGCCCTGTTAGTCAAAAAGGTTAAAAAAATGTCTAGTGTAGGCGGGTCATTGCGATTATTACGATACTCCTCCCATTCCCTCATTGTTATGCAGTCTAATTTAGTAGCCATCATATAAATGATCAAGGTGTCCCAATACTGTATGGGCTGATCCAGAGTTGCTAAAGCTCGTAGGTTTTTATTAGTGACATCAACTATATATCGCAAAGCTTTTTTACTAGATTCTTTTTGAATGTTATTTATATTAAATAGCGACTGCACATGATTGTTGACTAGTAAGCGTTTGTTGTCGTATCGCTTGCACAATAAGTCCCAAGCTGAAGCATAATTATTGGCTTTGAAATCTAAGCTTTTAATGACTAAGGCGGCACTGCCCTTTAGACAAGCTCTAAGATAGTGATACTTGTTTATATTATCAATATTATTATTTGAATGAATTATGGAAATAAAGGTATCACGGAACTCAAGCCAGTGCTGATAGTTGCCATCAAAGGAAGGTAATTCTATTTTTGGCAACCTTACAAAATTATCTTGTCTTTGAGCGCTTACATCATGAGAGCTTACCTCAGAATCGTTTGACGCGTCGGTGGAAGCCGCAGAAGAAGTAGCGTTGCATCGCGCCTTCGCAAGGCCCACCGCCTGGTAAAATTGGTTTTCAAAGGCTTCCCGCTCCCCATATCTCGCGTCTGGATCGTTGGATAGCTCCTCAATTTCTCCCTGAAGTACGTCAAAATCCGTGTATAAAATTTCCATTTTTTCAAGACGGGTTTTAAGCTCGTTAACAAGAGGAGAATTGAGAATAAGAGTGTTTTCTTTCATAAGATTTACATAATTTGAAAAACTTGTAAGCTTGCTTTTAAGTGTGCCTCTTTTTTTGATTAATTGTGCAAGTTTAGCTTCTGCCATTATAATTAATTTAAATTAGTAATTTTAAAGATTCAAATATGTATTTTGTCAATTTAATGTTTATATTTTAAAAATCTATTACAGTTTAAATATTACGTTAAAGTTATTTTTAAAAGTATTATTCTAAGTGCAGTATAGTTAATAAACTAAGGTACTGATTAGAAATAAAGTTTTAAGCAAATTAATGTGAAGAAAAATACAACTTTAGTTCGTGTGTAGACCTTCCGTCGCGTCCGGTTGCATTCACGGTCGCACAAAGTCGCTAGAAAATACAAGGGCAATATTAGAAAAAATTTAAATATATATATATATTTTTTTTGTTAAATAAATATTTAAGCAACTACGTATTACTGCTTTATAATGTTAATACTAATGAATATTGCGAAAAATATATTATTTTTGTTTTTAATTTAATTTCTATGCCGCAAAAAAAAAACTATATTAATGCAACTACTGTTCTGATTATATAAGCTGAAAGCAATATATTAATTGCTACTATAAGCTGACTACAAATTTGCGAAACTACGAAATGAAGGTACGAAATTATTACACGAGTACCGGCAATATGAAAATGAACTAAAATGTTTCTAATTATTGTTGATACAGATGAATAAGCCAACTAATAATGGGTTAATGGTTGATTGATGAGGATGTGATGAATGTGAAGTATGAAAATGTATGGAAGAATGGAAGATAATTGGAATGATCTCACGGTTTCGATACTGTGGCGCAACTTATCCTCTCTTCTTTATCTTGTGACACACTCTGCACTGGGCTGCACTTGACACGCTTTAAATTTTGGTCGGAAGACTATTTCTCAGTTGTTTTTCACTGGTGGACGAATACGTTAAACGATGCACGTCGATTTAAACAGCTGATCGACGACGTCACTCGTAATCCCGTTATTTCCTCTAATTTCTCGGGGAAAAGGACCATATGTTGGCGTAGTTCCTTATGTTGAACTATGCGGGAACTAACTACCATGAAATAAAACTATTAGTGGACTGTATTAGGCTGGTATAATAAGTAACAAAAGAATAGCCCGACAATAAAGACGTATGCGCAGCACAGCTGCTATGGAGAAGTGCCGGCGCGCGGGGTCTGCGCTGACGCATATATCGGACCTCTCAGGTCCCTCGTCCCGCGCTTACCCCTACACCGGCCCGTGTATCGTTATACGCATCACTACGTGACGAACCGTTTTTGAAGAGATTGATAACTGACGATGAAAAGTGAATCACGTATGACAAGAACGTGCTTCACAGGCTGTGGCAAAACCTTCGTAAAGGTGATGCTGTGTCTATGGTGGGATTGGAAGGGCGTCGTTCATTATGAGCTTTTACCGCCGGGCAGAACCATTGATTCGGATCTCTACTGCCAACAACTGATGATTGATTAAAGCAAAAAGTTGACAGAAAGCGAGCGCCAAAACTACTTGTTGCGTTTTTGTTCAGGAGTTTCAAAATTTCTACAGCAACGGGATCATGTCTCTACCTACAAGATGGCAGAAAGTCTACGAACAAAATGGCATATATACTGTAAATAAATGTAATTAACTTTAAAAAAAATGTCTTGAATTTTCACATATCATGCGAAGAATCTTTATCCCCGACCTATTATAATTTTAGTAGGGGTAACTATTTAAATTGAATTATAATTGCGTTTATTTTATTCAAATTGAAACAAAGATAGACTTGTATTTAAATTTAAATGAATGCCAACAGGATCGCTACCGTCTTTCCTTAAAACTAAAACATCTCTCTCTTTCCACCACAGGGCACCGCAGGATTGGAAATACAAGTGCCTTACGAACAACACAACTCGGACACAGAGTCCGACGTCTGCGACGAGAGGGACGACGCCCAGATGGTTCACTAGTTAAAGTATATTGTATGTATAAACAAACTATGCGATCACAATAAGGATAGGATGGTCGTCGTCGCAAAATTGTGACGTCATCGACGTGAAACCTAGGAGCAAGCAAACCTTTAATTTGCTCTTAGCGCGAAACTTAACAGAATAAACGCACTAATGTCGCAAAACACGACGTTCCCTTCATCAATGAAGAAGATAAAAATATTCTGTTTTTATTTTATTTTTAAATAATAAAAATAATAAATAAAAACCGGACGCTCTTTTAAATTTATAATTACAAAATTAGAAATTGCAAATTATGTGTTATATTATATTAAAAGGGAGTGAAGTTAGACAATAATACCATCCTAAGCTTATTTTAATCGCATTATACTGTAAACAGTGTGGAGACGTTAACCACAGAAAATTAGAACAATCTATACAGAATTCAAAGAAATAATTCTTCCACGACGATTTCATACAACTAATTCGTTTCGATTTATTTTAACTCAAAACAAAAAAAATAATATATAAAATCTCTGGTGACATTACAATAAGTAATCTCTGGTCAGAGTTCCTTTGAGTAATATGCGACATAGAGCGTTTGTTGTAGCCTTATCAACAATTCAAATTTGATTCTTTTGGCGCTGCTTTATTATGATAAAATTAAATTAAATGTTAAACCGAACAACAGACACAATAGTGAAAAAAAATGCTTTAAGCCCTGTTTTGTATAAACATATGCCTATACAAAACATTCCAAGGAGTTTCTAAAATTGCAAATATAGCCGACATTATTATTTAATGTAGCTTTGTCGTCGTCTGAATAATACTACTACTAACAGAAGCGGCATTCCAGGCAAAGTGCGCTTTTGCTATTAACTTTAGTTTATATCAACGGATTTTGTAATTCAAAGTAACTCTGTGGTAAGAGTTCCACAGTTCCACTACACTGAATTTGTTATATAGATTCCAATAGATGCTATTACAACTGAATGTGCTTGGTTTGTTTTAATTGATTGGACTAAATGAGTGAAAATACCTATTAATAAAATTAATATCAAGAGACCTTTTGCATGGTGTCTTCGCACATTGTTAGGCGACACTCCATTGAGGCATATACAAGCTAGGCACTTTTTTTTATAAATAAATCTCCATTTCTTATCAAAACAAATAATTTTTACAAAATTCAAAGATAATGCATTTGCTGTCATTTGTCACAATTGCACTAAATAGCTTGTAAATTTACAGTTTTGTTCAGTCAGAAAAAGTGCTGCGCTTGTATCAGTCACAGTGGAACGACTGCCTAAGGCCCTAAATAATCCTATTAGCATTATACTTTGTACCATGTGAAAGTAACAATCACACATCAATAACAATATTATATGCTTAGAAAATATTAGTTAAGGTTATATATGGTTGTCAAAATATCTAAAAGGAATGTCAGTTGTAATAATAACCTTTCTCATTTGTTATTTTATAATAAGTTTTGAAAAAATAATATCGATTGAATTCTATTTATCTAAATGGCTAAATGCAATTAATTGCACAATGGTATAAACTAAGTTAACTTAGTATTGTAATGATTATTTACTGAAAGTTGTACTGCTGAAAGTTATTTCAGCCATTATAAGTTAGTTAGTTATGTGTTTTATTTTGTCAATAAAAGAAATAGAATTATTTAATACTAATTCAATTTAAACAGCACTATATGACAAAACTTAAATTTATTTAGTGTATAGAACGAAATTACAAATATTGTTTATAATTTTGAGTCCATTATAATAATATGAAGTATTTGTAAAATTAATATACGGATTGTAGTGTTTTTTTGAAATATCTTATAGTGCTAGTAATATGCTATATAATATGGACAATAGTTAATAAATCAAATTTGAATACCCAATTTATATAATAATGTAATTTAAATGAAAATTAAATATATCATTATCAGTTTCTTATATATGTCAACATAGAATTATTACTATTTTCAGTTTTAAGAACTTATTATGGAGAGCATATTAAGTGATCTTAATGACTATCCCAATGAGTTTATTATTCACACAACTTTAATATTTTAAGCTTTTATTATGATGCATATAAAATAAATGATGAATGAAGTTTATATTTGTTTTAATTAGAAATAGTCAAATCAGTCCCAATAAAAACTTTGATACAAAGAAACCAACAAAAAAGTTTAAGTTGAAATTTATTTGTTATTCTTTTACAAAAGTGTAATTTACTTTGTAATCCTATTGCAATAATAAGTATAGCTAATGATCATTATATGGAAATCACAACATTATAAATACAGTTTTAATTACTTCCATAGCTTTTTAATAGACATATTCTTTTCAGAGTCTTTCTGCATAACCTTAGCTACAGCCATTTCAAAATCTTCTTGTGTTACATGAACTCTGCGCTCTCGGAGAGCGTACATACCTGCCTCTGTACACACACCCTTGACTTCAGCACCTGATGCTCCAGGCATCAGTTCTGCTATCTTACGGAGATTTATTCCTCTAGTCAAGTTCATCTTGCGGGAGTGAATTTTAAGGATATCCAAACGAGCTTCCTCATTTGGAGGAGGGAACTCAATCTTCCTATCAATACGACCAGGTCGTAGTAGAGCTGGATCCAGGATGTCAATTCTGTTTGTAGCCATTATTACTTTGATATTTTTAGTTGCTTCAAACCCATCAAGTTGATTCAACAACTCTAACATAGTTCTCTGAACCTCAGAGTCACCTCCACTGCCTGATTCAATACGTGAAGAACCAATAGAGTCTATTTCATCCATAAAGATTATAGAGGGTGCATGTTCTCGAGCCATAACGAAGAGTTCACGCACCATGCGACTTCCTTCTCCGATGAATTTCTGCACTAGCTCAGAACCTGACACACGGATGAAAGTACATTCTGTGTGGTGTGCTACAGCTCGAGCTAATAATGTTTTTCCAGTACCAGGAGGCCCGTAAAGCAGTACACCTTTAGGTTGGGCTATACCCAATGCATCAAACAACTCAGGATGTTTTACAGGTAGCTCAATAACTTCCTTGATTTCCTTGATCTGCTTATCCAAACCTCCAACCATTTCGTAAGTAGAATCCGGGACCTTCTCCACCATCATAAGTGATACTAAAGGATCTACTTTGTTTGGGAGAATTTTATGGAGCGTGTAGCTTTCATTACGGAGCGCAACGCGACAATTGGCGGTAACGTCATTGATGTCCACATTCTTGTCTAAATCAACGACAAATTTTCCTTCAGGGTGAACCTTTACGAGAACCTTCTTTTTATCCATCGGCTTGACGACTTCGCCGACGTACGAACCTTGTTCTTGAAGAAGTTGTAGTTCCTCGCGAAGCATCCTGACTTTGGCATTTAGTTCGTTACGTTGCGCTTGCAGACGGCGTAGATTTTGAGATTTCTCAGCCACGATCAGCTGAAGCTCTTCGATTTTGGTTATGTAGTAGGGCCGAAAGCCCTCTCCTTTAACAGAGTCTACTTCCATTTTCGATGTCAGAGTCATTTTTAATTTGTTTTAGTTCCACATTAAATTTAATATTGTACTGTAATTGTTTCTAAATTTAAGAAAATAAAGCCCGCAAACACAAATTCTATAACAATTTATCTGCTTTGACAATGACACGAAAACGAAATCAAAAAATTACCAGAGTCATGGTCGGGGATAACCACTATGAAACAAATAAACTACTAATAAGTGAGATGTATGATGTTTTAACCACAATAATCACATATCCTAATAATAACTTCCCTTAATATCACATCCCATAAGAATGGTATGACGAAATACAATATGCCCCTTATTTTGATTGTAATTAATATTACAATAGAATCACAGCCAAATAAATACAAAATATATAACTATTTTTATAAGAAGTTTAAATGAAGCTAACCTTTAATTTAAACTAAGTAGGTACTGTCCATTCTAATAATCTAATAATGTTTTTAAAACAAATAAGTAATCAAATGTTTTTGAAAACCGACTCTAACAACAAACACCGAATTTAATACGATCGACTTAGTTTCCCAGTAAGCTCAGACACAGGTCACATATCTAACTTAACCTAAATATTTACTTAAAAAATACATCTTTCTAGCCTACATTCATTACACAAAAAGGTAAATAAACATAAATTCTTAATTTTGAGTTGCTTAAAACAAAATTTCTAATATGCAAATATTATGGTTATTGCAATTTAATTCAAAGAAATGGAATACAGTTTCATACTTTCATAACTGATAAAAAATCATATATTTATTGGAGCATAACGAATAGATTTTATACAATTATGCTTTGTGTTGAGAACAGCCTTTTTTACCTAATATACATTATAATAATTATAAAAATCGGTCAAGACTGTTATTAATTAGATAATTAAACAGACACAACTCCCAAGACCACAGTTAATATACAGGGGTATTGAACTGATCACTCGACCCTTCTTGGAATTTAAAAATTCACACACAACCAAAAAACCGCTCCCTACGAGAATGTGAGAGTAACAAGGCAAATAAGTAGTAACATGTTTATATAATCGTAATTAATGTATATAATCGTGACCACAGGAGATTCCATGCAAGTAACATCGCTAGTATCATTTGTCCCTAGGCTGTATCTTAAGGTGTTTTGGAAATAAGGAAATTGGTATCCCAAAAACTACTAAAGTGTTTTAATTTTTTATTGCTAGTAACTACATTTACAAAGTCGTTCAGAAACAAGCAACATAGAATAATTATGCGAATTATATTTTTTAGAATCGATGTGCTGAGTATTAGTAGCATTTCACATGATCAAGGATTGCATTCAATCGTAGCTTAATTCAACATCATTATAGTGTAATCCCACTAGCACCTACTGGCATAGTCAAGGTTTTCGAGAATTTCATTGCTCAAAAATATTCTCTTTTCACAGTTAATTATCAAATTATTAGTAAATTAGTTCTCCTCGATGATTTAATTCAAGGAGGTTAAACAATACGATTTGATGACAGATAAATTTTTGGTATCGTAATTGTCACAATATTTATCCAAATCAAAATAAATAATGATATAAGATTAAATTAATAGTGATGTTCTTAATGAAAAATAATTTTGGTAGAAAACTGGATCAGAATGTTGCTAACTGTTCCTCAATAGAATAAGCTGTGCTACCTTGGCTATGCAAACAACTGGAATATCTCGAAACATTTCATGAAGCCGCAAAATACTACGTAATGTGTATTCTATCAACGATAACCTTGGTTGTATGTAGCACTGTAGCCCTGAAAATACTTTGGATCGTGCGACTTGGAACTTTAGCACACTGGAGTTACATTATTGGTTCTGCAGTTTACCCAAAAAATTCAAAAGAGAGTATTTTTCTGAGTGGCAGTATTTTCAGTTTTATTTTGATCGGATCTATTATACCAGCATTTTTATTTCCTAGAATCAAATTTCTAGCGACAGCATTAAGCATACCACCTCAAATTCATATGTTTTTGTTACTACAAAGAAACATAGCGGCGAGGTTGGAAAACGCTACTGTTACTAAAACTATTCAAGCATATACGGCTATGACACTGCTGTCAACATTTTGGACAATAATAAGCCTTTGTAGGCAGTAATGTTGCCGATGGATCGAATGAGGGGGCTGGTGTATTTGGATTTTTAAATATCAATAGTGGATAATAAATGAGCAAGATGAATGATATACTTAAATTTATTTTTAAGATCAGTAAACGAAGATAAACCTGATTTTATTTTTATTTTTAACAAACAAACGTTTTCTGCTGATCTAAGAAAAACCATAATGATGGGCTTCTCTCTGATTGCTGCTCCTTCACTCCCTTAAGAAATATTAGCTTATACTTGTACCTAATAAGAAACGATAATGCTTAACAATAAATATTGACAAAATTAATGACCGATTAAACAAAATACTTATTTCCATCATAAACTGAATTATTCAGGAGTACAACTAAATACAAATAATTATACTAACATTTTAGATTGGTTCTCGAAACCATATTATTTTATAGCTAAATCCAAAGTTGCAGCTTGTTAGATACTAATCAAATAATTTCGAAGTTTGTTTTATAGTATAAGTATCCCATACAGGTTTATTTTCAGATAGAAACGTTGCCCGAGTGACGTGATAAGGCAGTCACCGTGACGCAACGTCTGACGAAGGTTGTGTTCTGTGAATCGTCCTAGTCCGATGAAAACAACATTTCCTGCGCAAAAAATAAATTTAAAATTTTTTTGACATTGGCATTTTTGACAGGTAACCTAAAATTATCTTACAGTTATTAAAACGTAAATATTGATTACTTTCTGCCAAAATAAGCCGTCAATAATTTTAATACGCCTTTATAAACCAATAGTTTTGCTTAAATTAATTAAGACTTGTGATGATGTTTATTAGAACTTTGTTTACAGTAATTATTGAGTGTGTGGCGCCTTTTTAAATTAGTTTTTTACTGTAGGTAAGATAAGTTTCATTTTAGTTAATACTTATATACACTTATATTGGATTGTTATCATGATAGTTCCTATAGGAACGGTGCTTGTTGTATAGCGTATTATAATTTTAAATGAGAATTTCACTTCGTTGAAGTTATAAAAGGACAATTAATTCTAAGGTCACACCTTGACCATGTTAAAGTCAATAGAACATACTAGGCTTTTCTAATAATTGAACTTTTAAATTTTTAGTTAACGCTGCGTTATGATTTAATCATGTAAAACTTTCAATGAATACTGTATTTTAAATAACAGAAACTTTTATTTAATTACAGAATGGGAAATACTAGTAAAAAGTTAGCAGCAAAATGTACATTGCTAACAAAAGAGGAACAAAAATATGTGGCGGCAACATTCCGAGCAGCAAGCAAAAACTCGGAGAGGATCCGGGAGGATGATCTCATTGTGAGTGGAAAAGTAGATGCAGTGTTACTAGAAGTGCGTTCATTTTTTATTTTTATTTTTAGTTATTACATTATTTTTGTTCAGTGACAAGATAGAAAACTCTTCCATAAATATACTTTACCTTACCATTATACATATTAAAATGGTATTTATAATATAAAATTTATGGTTTTTAAAATAAACTATTTGTTTATGCCATTACACCATAATTGATTATTTTCTTAATCATTCATATATTATCATGTCTCCTGTCACCAGATAAATATCTATTGTGTCTGATTTGTTGGTTCTTGCAAATTAATTTCATAAAGTAGAAAGTACAAAAAATATAAACTAGTATCATGTTGTTTTCACTTTAGTTAGTTTATTAAGTTGTACCATAATCAACTATTTAAATTAATTCAGTTATATAAAATCAGCTTCATCTATATTCTATAAACTACTTATATTTTTATTTTTATTATTAACTTACATTTTTATTATTACCTTAATTTAAGTTTATTCTTGTCACTGAGCAAATTAACTACTACAAACAAGTTTTTGTAAGTGATATTTTTTATAAATTTCACCTTATTTCCTATACTAATGAAAATGAATAAAGAAGCATCACTTTAGTTTTTTATACATCTCCATTTCTTAACAAAATTTAGTGTATTCAATCACTTTTAGAGTACTTGTATGTAGTTTGTTATAAGTTCAGATAACATTTTTCTCATATACTATAACAGACATATACTGGGATTGTAATTACAGACAATAATTCTAGTTACTTAATAAGGCACAGCCTGCACTGTGAAAACTTGCCGCGTGATTATTTATGAATAATTTTGCGACAAACGGAAATGTATGAAGCAGTAAGAAGTGGCGAAAATAATGGAATGAAAATAAATGAAATTTTTGTTTTGCTACAGAATCCACTCTGCTGCATCACAATTTGAATTTGTGCAAATTGTTAAAACAGGGTGAAAATCAATCTTATATATATTATAGATAATATTCCACTTATGGATTAGAAACAGTGAGAATAAAATCTTAAGGTGAAATTTTTGCAGCCCTGCCTTTAACAAAGTTTGCCAATTCAACAGTATATCATTACCTGTCAAAATCTTGTAACAATGCCAAATATTTACTGGATTAAATATCTGATGATTGGAAAAGTTGTCTGCAATATTACAAAGATGTCAACACAAGTTGAGAGTTTACAAGATTTGATGATTCCTTTGAAATTTATTTGAAAGAATTTGATTTTATTAAAATCTTATCATTATAGTATACAGGAGAAATGTTCTGAACACTCAAAGTTATAATATTTTATTGGTTTTTTCATTCCTCCTTATAGTGCTTAAAAATTTAAATTATTATCAATATATGTGTTTGCACCTCCTTTTAGAACCAGTTGTTGAGTTTTGGTGGTGGTTTTATTTCATCATGATTAATTATTTTTTGTGTATTATTTATAGGAATTCTTAAATTTTATTCGTTCATGGCAGTGTGCATAATAGGAGTGATATTATGTTATAGAATGTCGAATAACAATTTTATACAAATTGATATATTTTTTCAAGTACGCTAGTTTATTTTTAATGTATTCTATTGAAGGACTTGAATTGTGTTTATTGTTGTACTAATATGGTTATACGGGGATTCTTACATATAACATTTGCTAACGTATTGCAAGGTTATAAATTGTTAAATAACGTTATCATATGACACTATGTTTTATAACATAATATATTGTGGGAGTATTGTCCCACGCATGCTTAAATACAATGATTAATCTAATGAGATGTGAAATAATTAATAACAATTCGCATTGATTTCCAAGCTTGTGTAGAAAAACTTTTCCAGTACCAAAAGACAGCAATGGCATAGCGTGCGTCCCTAAGCACGGTGGTCTAAGATACCTTTTGGTTACCACAATCCAACCATCTAACGATGGTAACTTCCTAATAACCGAGAACTTAAATTTTTAAATTAATTATCTTTTAAATTGCACCACACAAGTGAGGTTGTCATGACCTCATGTTTTTCTCTGGGATTGCAGTTGAAATATATTTTTTTAAACTTATGATTTTATCTGTAACAAACTTTTATTAAAGTTTACTAAAGTTAACTTAAGTTTTATGATTAATTTAAGATTGTTACATTTTATTTTTTAATTCTTTGTTCTATTCTAGTCAGTGGATTTTTAAAATTTTTATTAATTGGTTTATACGCTATAATTGCGAAATTATCAGTACATATCAGTTATTAATTGTCAGTTATTTATTATTATATACAAAAAAGCGGTCCGAAAATGGACCCCAGAAGTACTCCTTTACGAAGTTTATGAAATTCACAAATTTTAGTCCGCTCACGTTTCGTTTCTTGTTCATTCCCGCATTGTTCGCTCGTAACGATCGCACATTTTAATTTACGACTTACTAAATCGACGGAGAAGTGTAAACTTTGTTGGGATTAAAATAGAATGCGGTCCGTGACCAGAAATGCTGGAATTATGATTAACAGAGAGACAGGGATGCAATGAGGGATAATAGCGTAGAAAATACATGAGACGTTTCTTGGAAAAGATATATTATATTTACAATTGGTTGGACTTTTCATCTAGCTAGTATATAGAGCAATCAACGAAATTCTATTTGGCCGTAAAAACTACCGAGTTACTACTTACTACCTACCTAGGTGGGTACTGCCGGCCGTAACTATTGCCGTTATGTACCGCTAGTGTGAGTTGGTTCAACAATCACATACATAAAAAAAATCGTTTCTAATACTTCACAACAGAGGCGCTGCTGTCGCTTGCATTGGACAGCTTGGAGTACAGTAGGTTATAAGAAAAAATATGACGTCCTCCTCAAGAAATGGTAATTCTGCTTTGTATCTTTGTGTCTTCCTCTCGCCAGGGCTTGGAGTACCTAAATACAAATCTTAAGCACCTTGACACCAAACATGACTAAGCGTCTAGAGTTTCTTAGTGAATTTTATCTCTGTCTGTCTAAAATAGAAACAGATAAATTTGGTAAAGTATCACGTTATTTTATGAGATTAAAGAACACATTTAAGTCGTCCATATAAAAGAGATTCCCTGCCCCTGGCTACTGCCCTAGTACGTAACCAACATTTGTTTACAGATACAAGTCGAAACGTCTAGTCAACTACGGCAGTGACGTGTTTTCAATTCCACAATTTGAATCACTGCACCAGTTACGCGATTAGCTAATTTGAATTTGATTTCAAGTTGCAGGTTGAGTACTCTGTAGCCCTGTCTACAAAACCTGAATCATGTTAGAATTACGGCGCGATGTATCGGTAAGAGACAGATATTTGTATGATGAGGTCGAACATTTACTTGTTCACTTAGGGAGCTTTAGAGATTTTATATTAAATTTCTAATTTTTGTTTACATATCACAATCTCTTTAATGTAGCGTAAACTCTTCTAAATCAAACCGTTTCTTTGCGTTCTTTAGTTCGCATGTTTTTTTTTTCAGATCCATTCAAACGATACATATATATGATACCAACTTATGACCCATAAATAAAAATCATATTAAATTAAATCAGATTTGCTTTATTAAACTTAAAACGTTGACAAATAGTATTTTACAATAAGAGATAATTATTTGAATATGGCGAATGTAAATGGGAAATATCATTACAAACATGGTATATAAAAAACGTTTTAATGGATGAACGCGATACGTTAAAATTATTTGTTAATGTACTAACAAATAATTTTAGCCCAAAACTAGACTTTTCCATGTGTGTAAAGCGTGCGGAAATTTAATTCTTTTCCCCAGAAGTGCTTTTTGTTATCCTCCTGCATATAACATACAAATGCATCAAGTTTTTAAACAAGAAGTTTTCTTTACAAAATTTTGTGTGAAATGAATATTTTACATCGGAAATACTATTTAAACATGAATTAAATTTAAAACAAATTCATTGTTTAATATATTAAATTAGGCCAATATATTTGATTATTATTTATTAATTACTTAGTTACATTATATACATATTTTCGCCAATGTATTAAAAAACGTCATTCGATGCGCGTGTGGACTTGTGATTTCCACGCGCGGCTTATCCAACCCCGGGACTCGTAAAGAAATGACAAACTCTCCACATTTGTGTCAAAATGTACTAAAATATTCATAAAACAAAACAGTGCTAACAGACAAAAAACAAGTACAAACATACTGCAAGAAACTATAAATTAACACTTTTGTTAATTGACAAAGAACAACCCACAAATGTTCTCAAAAGCTTCCGTTCATAATAGTTGATTTCGTTCTTCAATAATTGAATTAGGAAAATTGAACCCAATTTTCCATCAAATGATTGATCACAGAATGGGAGCTTTGGCATATATTTATGTTTCATAAACATAATGAACTTTTAGCGCATACTTTATGGCCGATTTTATTATAGGCTGGACTATGTCGAGTTTGCCCCACGATATATCTATCAATGATATTGCGATCTATGCAATTAAGCGTTAGTTAAAGAAAGAAAAAATAATCCATTTTAAAGGAAATGGGGTTTTTCGACATTTTTGAGGCCGCTAGGACAATTTGATATCAGTTGCTCCTTATTTCGCTAATCGAATTATTTGAGGCAATTTGAACGTAATAGACTTTCGAGGATATTGGGAGCTTATTGAGCTGGCAAGGTTAGGGTAGCTAGCCATAATTTACATTAGTTGTGCTCGTATTTGAACACCTTATTTCGTCTATCATTCGCCCAACCAAATGATTTGCCATGATTTTTTCCCTCATGGCTCGAGCGCCCTGGAGAATCTAAGAGACAGCGGGACACCTCCCCCGTAGGTGATGCCTGTCGATTAGAACGCCTCCAGAGGCGGATCGCCCCTTAAGGCTTGAGCACTCTCCAAGGTTCTCGCCTCCTTAAAACCCCGGTAACGCTGTAAAGGCCATCTGCGGCCAACAGTATTAGTCAGTCCAAAACAAAGCCAATATTTTTAATATAAAAACACTCCGACATGTTTAAAAAGATTTTCTAGGATTTCAGTAGCCATCCTCTATAGTGTGGCGTTCTCAAAAAGAGCCGGGAATAGGAATATTCTCGCATATGCACTTCTTATTTCACCCATTATTAGGCGTGTTGAATATTTTTGTAAAAATACAGCTTTAAATTTTATTGTCCTGGTTCCAGAAGCAGTTTGAGGTGCATTTGCGTGTTTCCCACTCTGTTATTTGCCTTTATCCGTTTCTTCAGATAAGACAGCTCACAATCTGTTCCCCTAGTGTGAGTTGTAATCTAATTAACCGTCTCGATCATGTTTGTCGTCAGCAATCAAATTGCCTCTGTTGTGAAGTATTGCAATTTATATATTTATATTTGAGTTAAAAATCAGCTGAACGCAGCTACGATCGAAACGTCGCCATACGATTGAACTACGTGTAACGTGTACTCGAAATAGTATTAGGGTGTGGTTTGATGGCCACATCATCGACAAATTGGGAAGAATTTTCCGCTGAATTAAGTGTTCGCTCGGGGACATTGTCGGAACTTGTCATGTCTTGAAAACTGTGTAAGAGTGATTAGGGTCTGCATTACGAGTTGTGATGTTTCTGTCATGTCTTGGCTCTGTGCTTACATCGTGTAATTTTTGCTGAGCAACCGTTTCTGGGTTACCTGATATGTGTCTCTTAATCTAACGCTATATGGTAGCCGCTACGGTATGTCCGTAATCTCATACAAAACATACCTTCAAAGTCCTCGCAGTGCGTAAATTAGCATATAAATCTGTTTCCCTATGATAGGAAATCTGTTAAGCGGGGTTCTTAACAAATTACTTTTTGTTCTTTTTAGGGGCAAGCAAGCATGACCCACCTCTAAGTGATCATCAACGGTTACAAGAGGTCTTATTGACTCCGGTGCAAATACCTCCAATACTTCCAATAATACCCCATAGGAAAAATAGCCACTTTTCCTTTCACATCGAAAAACAGCGAACTAATTCACAGTTGAAATAAGAAAAGCTGTCGTACTTAACCTACTCAAAAGTTCTTTTAGACGGGTGTACCACCTAGTAGCTAGGACTAGGATCGTTTTTTGGTAATTGTCAATCTGCTGCAAAATGCTTTTAGATTAATCAACTATATAAGTCAATAAAAACTGATATTGAAGCTGCACCCCTGGTTTCCAATTACCAACTCCGTTTGTTTGTTCCCAGTGACCTCGGTACTGTTTTGGGGTCTTTATTTGCCTTTGTCTAGCCGTTCCAGTTTTAGTCGTGTCGGCTTTTACGTTAATTAAGCGGGAATTTGTGGGTGTTCCCGAATCGTATTAACGTTAGATGAAATGGGAATCAAATGGAGTTAATGGATTCGTGACTTGATTGCTTTAAAGTTTAGAAATTCGGCACTGGTGAATATATCTGTGTATTTTTCCAGTTGATAGCATGTCGATCAAGTTTTTCGTTGCTATACATCGTTGCGAAAGTTTTGGCTATGAATCATGGATGATCATGACCAATTAGACTTATTAGCGTGCAGATAACAGGTGTCCTTGAAAATAATTATCATGTCATCCTGATTTGAGTTTCAAAAATTTCGTTAAACTATTGGTTCCAGTTTTAACTGCAACCGTATAAATCAACAATCATCAGGTCAGTTTCTCTAATATAGAAAATAATATACACACGCAATAGGTTGTAGCGATATGTATATTGGCTGTTAATGGCGATTTGCACGAAAACTGCTGAAAGTTTTAATGCATAACTCAGTTTATTAATACTGATGAGTTATTGTGAGAATCTGGAGGCCTTGATATAATAAACAGATATTAATTTTAAAATTTGTGGTTTAAACTGATACATTCCACTCCGCTTTATGATGCGCATGATTTTCTTTTGTATTCGCACATCTGACGCATTTGCGTATGCAAGCTTTTAATAGTTTTCATGACTGGCACAAATTATAATAGGTTTTATTGCATGCGCATTTTTTAGTCAGTTATTTTTAAATCGTGATCATTTTTACTTCGTAATTTTGAACGGAAAAGATTTAAAGCATTGTGTTATTTCTTTCTGAAAATTCATTCAACGTCACCAGTTGATCCGCCATTAACAATTGGATCCAACTTAATTATATTCGCTCTTTATTGCTCCTTTAAAAGGAAACTATAATAACTAAACTACGCCCTGGACAGTGGAGTATTTCTATCTTTTGCCAATGTTTTCGCAGTTTACAATTTCGCGAGTTAGATTATAATCTAACGGTGTTTACAATTTTACGGTGACATAGATATGAATTATGTATGTTCGATCATATCTCCCCCTACCGGGATCAAATTACAAATTTTTGAAAAAAAAAAAAACAATGCAACGAAATATTTTGTACACGATTTTTATTATCAGACTTGAATGATGATGTTTGTCTTATTATATACAGCCTAGTTTATTATTGATCGGCGAAGGAATTCCAATAGTTCAATAGCTGAAGGTGTGAACATCAACCTAAGAACAAATGAAGGGTGAGAGCGATGAAAGAGATGAACGCTCCTTGTCATGTAAACAAACTAATGAATCCAACGAACCTTATAAACATATCTGGAAGCTTATGTTCTCTGGAACAATTTTTAAAACATGCAACGAATTCCATAAACACACCTAATAAGTTCGAAACCATTCGAAATCATTGAAACCATTAATAATTATTAATCTATTGTGGTCTAAATATGACACTACTGTTAGAATTTGAGTTTCCGGCTATCTAGGCAAACTCGTAAGACACTGTTCTGACAGAAATATCGATTGTGATAATGTTGGGTTACTCTTAATTTCCAGCCTCAAGGGTTTTAATGTTATTAGGGTCGATTATTTATTATTATTTATGTATACACAGATAGTTATGATTAAACTGACATAAAACAATTGAGTACAAGGTACACACATTATGTGACCAGACTTCAATTAGCGTTTCACGCTCCTGTCACAGTACCAAAAAACGTCAGAATC
The DNA here is from genome assembly GCA_943193645.1 of Acentria ephemerella. NCBI lineage: Eukaryota > Metazoa > Arthropoda > Insecta > Lepidoptera > Crambidae > Acentria > Acentria ephemerella. The sequence goes on along the minus strand of OW971898.1, from coordinate 5,862,159 downwards.
CCTTTGTATCGAACTAACGAATTTTTTTTGGCATATGAATATACTTTTTGGGCCATCAAGGTGAGGGTGGCTAGGGCAGTATGTCGCATGCTTCACTAACTATCTTCACATATGTGCTGCTCTACTTCTTATCTTTCTACTTCTTCTTCTTTTAAGAGCCCTATGCAAGCACCCTCGCGCTCTCCCGTGATTCGGTCCGTATGCCGCAAGGTAGGCAGGACCATGGGTTGGTGGAGGGTTATACTCTACTTCTTATCATCAGATGGTGTCGAGTCATTTGCTGAGCTTTATATAATTTTAAATGAATATTTGGCAAATGAAAGCCAAAGTTCTAATCTGTGCAGTGTTACTCTTGCTGTGCATTATCAGTTTCTCAATTCGTTCAAGTTGAAGTTAAAGCTGTGGTTATCCCATTATGTCTGATAAAGGCAGAAATTGCTCATTTACAAGATGCAGACGCGGAAATCCGGAACCAGATGGAACTTTATCGTGTATCTATTGTTACGTGACAAGGCTGATTGTGGCAATGACGTTTTAATAAACCAGCAGTGGATTAACAATACACACCAGATAAAGCCCATTATTTTGATGAGATAGTTTAAATCTGAGGCTGTTTCTTTTATATTGATAAAAACAAACAGAGAAGGTATCATGTTTGGCCAATAGATAGATATTGGAATTACAAATTAATTCTGAAGAAAAGAGTTTTGTCCTGTTCAAAATTGTTATTGGAATAGTCCATTCTGTTATCCCAGTAATAATATACTCTATATAACTCTACATAAGATGATAAATCGAGTTTATCTTTTTGAATTATATTGACTTCACTTGTCCGAATATTACAAGTTTTTTGAGGACTATACTGTAGCAAAATTCAACTAATACTATTTCATTGCATTCTTTTCCATGTATATTTTGACCTCTCTTGCTTGAGAGAGAAATTATATTTATTATCGAATATACGTACATACAAAATTTTTAACATAAAAATTAATCACTACATACCGCAAACAATTAGCATACAAATGTTTTTTTATTAAATTATACATTTATAAAATATATCAACATTATTAATTCTATTAATAACGTTCATATATTTTATATTATAAATTATTTAACAAATGTCATTTATTATATATTTGTATGTCATTTATTATTCATTAAATTAGAGCATTCTTTATATATAGGGCACACAGAGTGGCAGAACTTAGTTAATATTGAGTGACAGATCTGAGTTGCAAGCAGTTACTTCAGTTAATTTTTCGTCCACATTGTATATCTTATTGATGTTTCTACTGCGCAAATTTATATGTGCAACTTAAGTTATTTGAAGGGCAATATTCCATTTTTTTTTATTTAATATTGAACTTTATCTTTAGTATAACTGAGAGTGCTATATCAGCAAGCGGTAAATAAGATTCTATTTGTTTGACGTAACGGTTAACTGATAGTAGTTGTGTTCGCACACATTTCAAACAGATAATCAAGATACTTATGACTAATAAATTCTACAGTGAGTGTTTATATTTCTATTATAAACTATCGGGAGTAACTAACGGAATATTTTGTTGGGTGTGGCCAGAAAACTCGGGTTTCAAAGTAAAATTATTTCCCCTGTTTATTTGTTCCCTGGCCAGTCTAGTTTCACTATTGTGTTGCATTTTGTTCTGTTTAATAGCATTGACAATTATTTAAAATTACAATTCAAAAAACATGTCATTGATATAAAATTGTTTTTGCTCATTAAACGATATTTTATCCAGTTGGTAGGCAAATAAATTATGAATACAATGATTTTAATACAGATTAATTATAAAGATTGTTTATAGCCGTTTTGAAATTACTGTCCTTACAGTGTACTACATGTTAACTCAAGAAACTTATGTACCTACTGTCGTTTAATTTTGACACGAATTAATTTTTTTTAAATTAGATTACAATGTCTAAAATGAAACTTAATTTATTGGATTATTAAAAAATAAGGGTAAAGGAAATTTGATTGTCTTCTAGCCACATTTATTACTAATGGAGTAGCATTGAAAGGAAACGCGAGCGAGTAAATATTGAAGTCGGCTGGCGTGAGATATAGACGGAAAAATCCTTGTCGGCTGAACCTGCCTTGATCGACCGCTTTTTGCTGGCAATGTGGCCGAGCGAGGAATTTATAATACTTAACAGTAAAGATATCTTTATTGTCATTTAAATAGGGTTACTATTTTAACGTGAACTAGGTGTGTGATACAAACCTGTGCCCTTTACATATACTTATAAGGAACTTTTTAAGTTGAAAATACCTAAACCGTTTTTAAAATTGCTAAAACTTCATTTGGAAAAGGAGGATCAGCATTGAAGTATGAAACTACAAATCATAATTTGTTTCTATGTATAAAAAATTCTATGGTCTAGTAGTGTGTTCTAGGGTCTCTTAATTTTTTAATGCATGTAAGTGTATGTGTTCTAGATTTATCTATAAAGAAATATCCATTATAAATATGTAAGTGAGGTAATATGCGAGATGCTTAATTCATATAAGTACATTTACCATAAGATCTATAAAGTTAATGTTTTAAGGCCTGTTTGGTTTTGTAATATTGAGCGCCGATAGGTAAAAGAGAACAGGTGCGTATAGAACTATCTGGTACAGTTCTCGTGAACCCGTTGGATACGGACAGCGCAGGACCGATAGGTTTGGAGATCCTTGGTAGTGCTATGTTCAGCAGTGGACGTCGCGGCCGTACAAAAGGTCCCAACAATCGGTTGCTACTAGCTGTTTCTTGTAGCTCTTCTCTACAGCTAAAGCATTCGACGAAAGTAGGGTTTGATCATGACGATTTTGTCAAAAAAAAGTCAAAAATAACTTTATTTAAATAGACTCATTTACTAAGTTCTTTTAAATTGTCACAACAGGGAATATGTATGAGAAAAACAAATAATGTAATTAAAGGCTATAGTCACAACTTTAAGTGGGTATCAACCGGGCATTTACAAATTGTCCCAGTATTAAAATATGTGCTAAATAAATTGTTAGTTTTAATTTTAAAATAATATTTATTTTAAAATTAAAAATAAGCGTGAGTCCTTTTAAATATAAACCTTTCAATTTGTTTTTGTTTCGGAAATAAAACGATACCCTTTTGTTATGAATATAAACACTGAACTTCATAAAGAAATAAACGTTTCCGTTGCGGAAGGTCATTATCTAAATTAGGCATTATGAATAGACATTCGATTTTGACAACGCTCGTTGCTAACACGTCATCGTGACGTGATATGACTAAGGACTGTAACTATGTAGCAGTTCAAGTCACGTGCTAACGTTACTAGGTTAGTACAATAGGCACTTCTCGTGTGTTTCGTCTTTTCAACCCTCATATCTAGTATAGTAACATCACGGTCATTATTACCATTTGAATTTTAGTTATTTATTTAACAATTTATGTACAATAAGACAAATAAAAGGACACAACAGAATATTAGAGAATTGTACAAAGGTATTTCTTTCTTATAGAAATAAGCAGTACCTTCCAGCATCCCCATATATGGGAAAAGTGACATCGAAAGGTAGAGGGGCGTGTACCAATACTAATATAATTAAATACCTATATAATTATAATTTTTAATTTAATAGAATGAATTTTCTGTATAAATATAATAAAAATCTTTATTAAACCATAAAAGCGTCGGTGGCTTAGTATATAAGCTTATTGTCTTCCAAGCGGAAGGCAGTGGATATAACCCCGCCACGTGCAAATGTGTTTTCAAAATTTTAATTCATATGGATGTTTATTTGACGCTGTCACCGCGAAGGAAACTTGCACCTGTGAAAAAATTCTTAAAAAACCAACAAATATCCAAGCGCCTGCCACAAAAATACCCAAGCGTGGGTAGTTAGAATTCACAATCGAAGTACCCGCGCTTGGTCAGCGTGGTTGACTAAGGCTTAATCGCCGTAATTTAGGGAAGGCTCGAGACCCTCGGTGGGGACGTATATGTGCAGTAGGTGATGATGATTAAACCATAAAAAGAACACATTTGCTTTTTTCCGATAATAATTGCAGTAGCATTAACTCTTGCGCAGCTATTAACGCTCACCTCGAACAAAATAGGCATTCGGGTTTTAAAAGACAATAAGTTTGTGTGCATAAGTTTGCATATAAGTGTGAGTCTTAGTAAGATTCATATCCATGGTACAGTTTCTTGATATCTTGCTTACATTAGACTTGACAGTTGTTTTACGTCAATATGCCGCTTATTTAATGATAATAATATTCTTACACACACCGAATACCTAGCTCAAAATACTCTTTAAAAACTTGTGTAACCGAAAAAGGCCGTTTCCAATGGTCTTCATAAGAAGGCTCAAAGGGCAATGAGGTGGCTATGCACCGAGTTTCCCTACGCGATTGAATCGGAAATGACGAGATCCACCAAAGAACTTTATTTGCCGATGTAGCCCAAAGAATTGTGTTGTAATAGCAGTGGGCAGGGCACATTACAAGGAGCTCTGTGTGCCATCGAAGCGAAAAGGTTCTTTAGTGGTTATTGCCAGGCAATGCAGCCTTGCTTTGTTTAATTATAAAGGTATATCTGGGGTGAAGATCATGCTCCGCTTTGACTTTTACAACTGCCAGAAAGCATTGAATAGCAGAATCGCTATACCTGTTCCTACAGGGAAAAATGGGTACTTTTGGAGTTTCTTTAGAATCAGATGCAATTCAGATGAATCATTAACTCTTAGCACATGTTAACTATATATGTTGGATAAATTGTTATTTCATCTAATCTTTGCTACAGAAATTCTGGGGTCCTCAAATAGACCCAAGACTGGCTCAGTACCTGTCAAACTTTCTCTTCGGCTCTGGACAGCAGAAGTCGCCGACGGTGGACTTCAACAGATTCGCGGAGCTATACGTCTATAATGTAAGAGGTATGTTTGATTTCACTTATATTTACAACACCCAGTGCCCCGGCCTTACTATATCAACGGACGCTTAAACTCACTCACTTTTCACTGTAAGAAATTGTAACTTAGAAAGTTTCAATCATTGTCTCATTAGAAGACGTATTTTAGACCTTAATAATTTCTTTTAATTAATTCTTCTGATATTTCCAGTCTCCCACTATCTTATGCACCTGTGTCACATGCTTATGATGTCAATGTAATTGTTAAGCTTAAGATGTTGAGAGAATAAATAAACGTTATTATTATTATTATTTTATGCTTTTCAGGTACAGTGGACGAAAGAATGATGGTAACATATAATAGTCTTGGGAAAGACTACAATGAAACAGTGGAGCTGCCTTACCAATTGTTAAAGGAAGTAAGTCCAATTGTATTGTATTGTTAGAAATGAGAAGAATGATTTATTAAAAAACAATGTTTTTTTTTAATAAATCATCCTACAGGTTATTTTACCCTGTTATATTACACCTGTAACTCTGACAAAACTCGCCAATATAACTTTAATATAATTTAAATAAACGAAATTTTTATACCCTTATTTGTTAAAAGTGGCCTTAATCATATGGCTAACGTTTGTTGGGTCAGCTAGAATAATTATAGGTTTTTTCATGGTAAAGAAAAGTTTGTACAGTCCTGTTAGGACAAAATAGCAAAGGAGAATATAAAAGGATTTTAAGGAAGGCACATAACGGCAGCAATCTAGACGAAACACCAAATACACTACAGTCTAACGACATGTCTACAATCAATGATTTGAAAATATCTGTACAACACATTATTTTACTATAATGGAGTCCACATATTTTGAAATGTCCGCGTACAACTTTTAATTGTGATTATACGCGTCTCAAACTGAACTCGGAATTATTTCAAAACAATATGTAGTTGGAGTTATCTATTTATTAAGTGATATGTGCGGAACTGATATAACCGAAACTATAATGGAAATAACAGAATTATGAAATAATGACGAAATATTATTAAGGAAGACGCGTGCTGGCTTACGGTGTCACCGACAAACTGTGCTACGCGCACAAAGAAATTTGGAACTCATTTGTGTCGCACAAAGAATAGAATTCTTTGCCAGCACATGTTTCTTCTCATTACAATACTCTAGGATTGAGAAAAAATGTGCTAACCATTCAAAAGACGCGTGAAGAAACGTCTTTTAGTCAGTAATAAAGATGGCTAGTGCAGTGCATTTTAATTTTGAAAATTGAATCTTTCAGTACTGCGAAAGTATAGCTTCAACATACATAAAGATAGTGAAAGCGTCGACGTCGCGTCGCGCGCGCACGTGGATCGATAAGGGGTTCAGAGGGCGCGCGTCGCATGTGCAAGCGCTTGGGGAGGCTGTCGCGGCCACAGTGGGGGGCGACTTAGACTCCCCACACCACCACTGTTCATCAGATCAACTGTCTAAATGGTAAGATGAGAATAGTGTTGTTAAGATTGAGTCCTCGAGTCCTAATTTTAAGAATATTGTTCAATTACTCGGCATAATTATCAAGGCTATTATAACTACTGAGCCCATCAATTTTTAAAGCTCGTGTCCAACAGAGGCTTTTATGTTCGAATTTAATCTTTAGATTCTTCAAGAAATACTGGAGAATTAAGTATAAGTAATTAATTGAATTAATCTACACCTTTAGTTTTTTTTAAATGGCGTACAGTTTTGTAAACTCAGAGCTCTCGTCGTAAGTCTTATTAAGTCTTCTATAGTCGAGTTGTAGAAGTAGAGTCAAGACACTGTCATTAATATGTTTGATATAAAAAATAATAATAAGAATGTCTCAGAATTTATTTAATTTTAATTATTTATTTATATTTTTAATTCTAAATAAAGTTTTGCAAGAGAACATCGTTTTGTTACTCTCACTAATCTGAGAAATGAAAGAGACAAACCTTATTTTACAGTGTTTTAACTCAAATTATTTTAAATTTGTGTTTATGAAAGAGACCGCAATTTACTTTCAGGCTACAAACCAATACTCTATTAAAGCAACTGGCAGAGCTGGTGTTTGTAAACTTGTACGGCATTAACAAGAAAGCGGGCGACGAGAGCCCGACCCCGCTGCCTCCCTCCATGCCTTCATTGTTACCGCTGCCTGAAGGTACGTATAAACATTAAGAAAATCGCCAAAAGAACAGATCGCCTATTATTTAATTTACATTCTTTAAAATGGCGACGATTTTAAAGCTAGCTAGGCGGAATTAGAAACAGCCCTGCCACCAACCAAACCTAGCATAAAATTACTGCCCCCACTGGAAATGGAAAATCAGACCTCCAGATCTGAAAGTAGGCGGTCTCAGTTACAAGTCCACAGATTACAAGTCCACAGATTACAAGTTCAGGCGGTAAAGTTTTACAGTCTTAGGCAGAAACTTTAAATTAAAACTTGTTAAATTACCCTAATAGGTTAATCTCTCTTAATATACTATTAGTTACAGAAGAGCACCCTAGCAATAACATTTAGTTATTTATAAAATTCTTTTCTAGTTTGACAGTTAGAGATGCTCTTTTTTATCTCAAAACACCAAACAAACAGGATTCTGAAGAGTCTTCTCCCTGCGTGTCTATTCTAACAAAACTCCGTAGTTGATTCACAAGTCTTCGATTACAGCTACGATCTTTTATTTATATTCAGGATTGGACCCGATGCCGGACTACCCAGCGTTCACGGACTTATCCCACATCGTGTGGCTGAACAGCCACCTGCCGCCTCAGTATCAGCATAAGTGGCGATTTCTGTTCTCCTCGCACATACACGGCGAATCCTTCTCCACGATGGCAGGTATGTTGAATGAAACATTTGTTGGTTGTAGGAGAATTATAGAATAAGTGGAAAGAAATTCTTTAATTTCAAATTAAAAAGTATAAAATCATAGATAATATAAAAGAGTCTCCAACACTAGCAAACTTATGCTTATTAAATATGCATCCAGTCCAATGAAACCTAAACAAGGTGTCCACAAAGTCTATATTAAATAATGTTCAAGTTTTAGAAATTTATTTAAAAACTAAGTTATGGTACTAAAAATGATTATAAACTTAATGTTTGAAAATTATATAGATTTTACCATATTTAATATTTACTTAAACTAATTTTTTTTCATGCCAACTGTGTAAATGTAAATTATAAAAACCATTTGTTCAAGTGGCATAATATAAAGTTTATGTTTTAAACCAATCATAGGACGTTTTAACCAGAAGTTCTGGTAACTGGTCTGGTGGATCACGCATCCCTAAATTTTAGGATATACAGTGTAATATTGACACGAAGATTATTTATATTTGAATGGAACACCCTCAGGTCGCATCCAAGAACAAGGTGCATCAATTCTCATTATCGAGGACAATAGTGGTCATATCTTCGGTGGATACGCTCCTTCGGCCTGGAGTATGGGCCCTAACTTCTTCGGTACTGACGACTCGTTCCTATTCTCGCTAGCACCTAAGATGAGAGCCTACCCTGCTACTGGCTACAACCAGCACTTTCAGTACATCAATCATCATACTAAGACGTTACCTAATGGATTGGTGAGTGGTATTAACAATATCCACACGTATACTTATAGAAAATAAAATAGCTGTAAAGCATCAATGGAGGAACAATGAACCAGCGGGCCTACGCAAAGTGAAAAATATCACAATATTTGCATAAATTGCTTTACAAACTGTAAAAGTTATACGTCGATAGCAGACAGATTCGAGATTTAATCTAGCGGGAAATGCAGATAGATTGGAAGTCCTCTTCCATACTCCTGCTCGTACTAAATGACAAACAAGCTGCCGTACGTACAGTCTTTGTTTCTCAGTCCTTTATCCTTATTGCAATCCACCCGTAGAACACTAACCTTCTCATATTCCAAAAGAGGTCATATACTTTTAAATAAAACAAATGGTTGATAGTATGTAGTTATAAAATTGGATTATACTTTGTCCGGTCTAAATTGAATACACCCGTAATGTTTCTTACAATGTAAAATTCACGGTCTACAAATATATTTTTTGTTGAGTTCTCCCTATGAAGGGGAAGGCAAGAGAAACTAAAGCTCATACAGCCATGCTTTTTTGAGTTATTTCATTCTGCTCGAACGCGTGAAACGTATTCCTTTGCCTCGCAGAGTTTTTGAAGTCCAATGATAGAGGGCTGGCATTTTAGACAATATTTTACGGGAAAAATGAAATGTTCAAAAGAAATAAATAATTTTTCTTTTAGAAATAATCAAAACCTTTTGTGGTTCCACTTCATCTTCAATCTTCATCGTACACAATAAGCTACTAAATAAATAAATGTAATAGCAACGATCAAATAATATGGAAATGAAAATGGAAAACTGAAAAATCTCACGGCAAATCACGAAACCGCTGAATTTTGTACTCCATATGAAAAATTTAAATTATTGTTTTGTTATTATTTTATTCAAATTATTTAAGAGTTGGCAACATATGAAACTAATTTTATTGCTTCCTCATGTCTAGATAATGGGTGGTCAGTTTGAATTCGGTGGTATATGGGTCAACGCAGACCCTTTTGGCGAGGGATCGTCGGCGGAGTCGTGCAGCACATACCGTGGCTACCGACGCCTCTCCAAGGACCCTTCCTTCCACATCCGCAGCCTGGAGATCTGGGGCGTGGGAGACAAACCCCTCATGGAGAAGGATGAGGTATGTTTGCATTATATTCAACTGATCTGTCGCAAATGGCGATCAGTTTCAACGAAACCTTTTTTTATATTTGTTTTATAATATTTTAGTTTATATATTGTTTAAGTACACACATAAAAACAATTAAATATTATATTATTTTTATCTGTATCTTTATAATATAGGTATTAGGTATATTAGTTTATTTAAGACAGTTTCCCTACTAAGCAACGGAGTAATAGTAAATATTTAAATATTTTGTTTGTTTAGTGGGGAATTTAATTGATTATAGCTGGTTTCTTTTTATTATTAAATTTGTATTATAATTAAAATACTTTAAATAAATTTAATAAAAACTCACCTTGCATATATTTCAAACAATTATTTAAATATTAAATTAAAAAACCAATATTACAAAACTTAAATGTTTGCATAGGACCTTACGTCAAGAAAAGTCTTATGTTACTTATATAATTATCTTTTTTTTTAGGACGAACGCGATGTGAGTGTGTTAGACACTAACCCGGAAGCGAAAGCCATATTAGAATTGGCGGGCCGCACGCGACACAGCGACGGCATCCGGGAACCCCCGCCATTATAATGCCAGACCATAGATAAGCACAACTGCAGTGTACTATCCATCTTACCTACGTCTTAGTGGGGTGCTCCCTAAGATGATAGTTAATTTTTATAGTAATTATATTGATCGTGCTGTGTTTTAACGCTATCTATTTCGTTAGTATAATTTTTATTTCCGAAATTAATTCAGAAATAACGATTACACAATATACAGCGAGATTATACAGCTTGTTTGTCATTTATTATTATATTAATTTATTTTATAATTTAAGGCAAATTAAACTTAATTTTTAAAAAGCATATATATTTTTTTTAATAGTTCCGTTAGAACAATAACTTAAATAATTTATTGCTACTCATATACTCGTAAGCAAAAAATACAATGTATCTAGTGTATATTTTATTTATTTGTTTCTCTGTCGACGTAATTCCAAAAAGAAATATTCCAATTAGAATTGTCATAATTCTGTGGTGATTCTGATGTATAATCATGAAACTTATTTTAAAGTGAATTTGTTTTGTGCTGTAAAAGTGATTCAGAATCAACACCCTTGTTTATACATATATATAAAGGTTTCTTAAAAGGAACAGCTTCCAAATCAAGTTTCAATTATTATATGTGATTAGTCAATTAACTGCCAATCGTAAGTTGCACTAAGTTTGCACTAAATTAAGTATAACTTACGCTAGCTAGGGTAAATTTTGAACAGATGTACTTTGATCAGCTTTCGATAAAGTCAAGTCTAATGTTAGTTTTTACAAATTTATTTTTCTTATCAGCGGAATAAATTCAAAGTAATTTAATTCATACATCATATTTAAAAAAAGAATTGGATTGTGTTATGAAATATTTTAAAAACTAATATTCGTATTGTACGAAAACTATTTTTTAAGTACCGAAGATCCATGTACCTGTCGCTATGGGAAGTCAGTTAACACAGTTTGTGTTTATTAGTGCAAACTGTAATGCCAATAGTAATGCCAATGTAAAAATATCGCAGTCTTATCAATTAGTAAGTATGCCTATTATGAATATTGTGGCTTTTGTGGAAGTGGACCTAGTAAAGTACCTTGAGGTACGCCGTTTTGTAAATTCGTCCAAAAATTTATGCTATGAAATGTTTATAAGAAAATATGTTTCAAGAACAATTTAATTCACAAAGTGCATCTATTATGGTAGCTATCAAAACGTGTAGAATATTATTATAATGACTTGTGAATTTGATTGAAAATAATAACAATTTTAACTGAAGTCAAATGATATAGATGTGAGGCGTCGTGCTTATGAACTATGAGTATTAAATGCAATTTATATTTTGACATAAGCACAAATATATCGTAACACTTAGCTATGTATACTAGACGATAGCTATTAGCTAGTCAATGTGTAAAACTCGAATAATTTACTTTAGCGAAACGAGTGTTTTTGTAGTTAGTTTTATTATTTCGTGGTGTTTTACTAGTCACCTTTGTAAATAATGAAGGTTCTACTGTATGTATATAAATCAAGTGCCAAGATATTTGAAATCATTGTTAACAAGTCTATTTAAAGAGTTACCGTTGTTTTTTAACGTATAGCGAATCTCCAAATTTATAATATTACTCTTAATTGTAATTAAATAAAAAGATTTTATGAATTAAAACGAAGTAACATTCAGTTTCATATATCAATGGTTAGTCAAATGGTAGTACTTTATGATTTTGTCAACCCGTTATTGTAGTATATGTTTTATTGAAATTTCTTTTTGCTAATATATCATATATTATTAGCTTTCATGATGGAAAATTAATGGAAAATATCAATTATTATAACTCGGTTATGATAAAATTTCAAATTGTCTACCTTTGGAAGAAAAGCTAACGCACATTTTGAAGATTTGCCTTATATTAGCAATTTTAGAAAGATATAGTAATATACATGTAATATATATTTTTCAACAGTTTATCATAAGATTTTTTTGCATGCATATAGTTATAGAGAAAAAAACTAATAAATTGGTCCATATCTAAATAAATAGAATTTTCTGTCTATTTACACGTTATTTCATAACATATCTCAAACAGTTACATTACTTACTCGGTAATGAATTACTTAAATGTATGGAGTAATTACTTGTATGGTAGTGATATTTCACAATCAAACAGCAGACACTGTGAAGTCATTATTATTATTGTATATTGCCTGTCACAACCACCTGTCAAATTTAATGGTTAGATAGATAGAACATGCTTTATCTTTAACAGGTAATTATATTGGTAATTTTCATCTAAAGCAGAAACTGATCGTTCGAGACATAACCCACGGACCAACTTGAATGTGTATCCTCCGAACACTTAACCATTAAAGTGACAGTTCTTTGACAGTTCATAGAGACCTGTCAAAGAGATTAACATACAATGTTTTTTACAAATCAGTGCGAATAGCTTTTGTTTTTATTACATTCGTAAGCATTGTAATTGTTTTTGTTTTGTTTAAAATGTGTACCATTTGCGTTGTGATTAGGATCAAAATTAAATTAACGCTAAAAGGCTAAAAACGATTTGTTAATTTCATATTTTTTCATCTGTTATTGCTGTTTTGCGTTATTTCCTTGTATTTTCTTCTTTCATATCATAGAATTATAACGCCTAGATGGAATGTAAATGTAAACTATAGAGGCTTTTGTAATTAATAGTGTTCTGTTGTAATGGTATTGGCAAAGCAAAGCTGTTGTAGATGGCGCTAAGTCCGTGGTGATTGTTTCAAAATTAAAAGAGCATTTTTTGTGATATCAAGTATTTCACTTGCAATATGGATGAAAAATATTATTGTTCATAGTCAGTACCTTAGTTCAAAGTAAAATTAAAAAGAGGTTGTGTTATCAAAGAAAATTAATACCAATGAGTTGAAAGGTTAGAGTTTAAACGAAGTTCAACATTATTTCCCATATCAATCCTCACTGTGTTAATTATACTTTGTTCTCCTGTGTTGTGTTGTATTTGTCCACCTTATTTTAGTTGTATATGTACAAACCAATTTGCTGTATGTTATGAGAGAATAAACATATATATTATTTTATTTTTTATCCTTTACTTCTAGATATATTTGTAACATTTTTATGATACCTGCGTGGTAAATTTACGATACAAAATTTTTTAACACGCTCCCAATCGCATTTACTAGGATACGTTTGTTACATATAAAATCGAATTAATGTGCATTTTCTATTGATATTTCTTTAATTTACTTTAACCATGAAATACTAATATGAAATACTAAAATTTATCCAAGTAAATCCGCCATTACCTTGAATATTTACTCGGGTTCAATTATTTATTTATCTTTAGTAATAATTTCCTAATTTTAACAGTTGATTACGTGATACGTAGATCAGTTTGGAGCGAAAACGAATGTTAGGAAATAAATTTTCAAACTAACGGGAACTACTATTTATACAGTATGATTTTTCAAAATGAGCTCATATTGAAAATGGGAAAATATGCTTGTTTTTAACAAGTGTTTTAACACAATGTTTACCTACTTAACTCAAACGGAACTATAGCCCTTTTTAATGGTTAAGGTGAAGAGTGGTTTAAATGTGAAATGGGGTATAAGTTTAGTGGTAACAATTTAATTTTACCAACATGAAATTATGGAAAAACTTTATTGAAAACTATACAATTATTAAATACATATAAGAAAAAGTCACATTATGTTTACATTGAGCTCAGAGTTACCTCTATTTGAATTTTTTAAAAGCGTCTTATCGTTTCAATATTTAAGATATGTTTTATTGTCATTGATCATTTTGTTTAAAAAAAAATTAAATTACATTACATTAGGACCCAAAATTTTTATTATCCCATAAAAATACAATTATTAAAAATTAATCATGTTTTCGTCGACATTATGAAAAAATCACTCTGTATATGCATTTCTCAGCTAAACGCAACTAGATCGTGATGCCTTGATTCGCTTAAAACGTACATTAGGGTTACTGTACGCGTATATGAATTGGTTTTGGTTACTTAATAATAATTTAATATTCGAGCTATTTATTAATCGAGCTAGATTAAACATCCAAGGCGTTATAATTGAGTTTGTAGCTCAATTTACTTAATAAACTTTCCAAGTATTTTAAAATACTTTAAGTTTAATATGTTGCGAAAGTTAAAATATAAATTACGAACCACTTTTTAGCGCTAGTATAATTGTATAAAGTGTATATATTTTTGGTTATTATCAACTTAATGTAAGATATTTTGTGAGATCATGGAAACGGTTTATTGAGTGTAATCCATGGCTAGGTCCTTATACTACGATTCCAAAAAGGTTATCAGCTGTCGGAATTAATTATTAATATTAATTATATATCAACCTATGCATAGGTCAATATAAATACCACACTCACGTCCCCTTGCCGGCCAAAGGTATCTCCATACTTATTCCAAAGCATTATTTCTCTGGTTTGTGATATCATATCGGTTATTTAATAAAATTGGTTAGGTTAAAACTGTTTCCAACAAAAAAGTGAATGGGCGAATTGGAACTTGTGATGATTTTCTTTCTAATAAAACCTAGACTTGTGGGACAATTGGCAACATTGATTCTACATGTAACATGTTCCTAAGTGAATGCTTACAATGCTTTGATGAAACATACAAATAGAAGCAAAAAGCTTTTCATCTAATTTAATTTAAGTCGCAATAAACACCCGGGTGACTCGAGACAGTTAAAAACAAACGTGTCTTGCATGTATTGCTTGGCAGGTTAAATGGACTAAATAACCAACTTTTAAGTCATGATAATCTATACCACCGCTTCGACGAATACTTTAGCTTTGGAGAAGCGGCACAAGTAACTTGTCAGCTTTTGAATGTTAACAAAAGTATATTCATTCCAGTATAGTATTTTAAAATGATCTTATCTTGGGGCTATGACAGACCGTGCACTTTGACGATCTGGGATATTTTGTGCCTCCCTTGCTTGTACAGTTTTTGTGTACAGAACATTGCTGTCATAACCTTCACCATGTCTCTGGGCAGAAATAAGCTACAAGCTATTATATCATTTCTAAATTATACATTTTAGATTCAGTATAATGACCTAGCCCAAAGAAATTATCCTAGTGTGTTATTCTATAAAAGATGGTATTGTTAATGGTTATTCTTAAAGTTTGCTGTGTCTATGGAAATAGGTTTTTGTAATTATAATTGCTTAAATGTTGCTTTTTAAGTATATCACGATCACGCAACGTTATGTTTGAAACAATGGTTGATATATGAAATTCAAACACCGAATGTGTTGTGTATTAGTGGGCTTCTGCAAGTATGTTTTCAATGGAATTTAGAAATTATTACTTTATTTAAAAAGAGATGTGTCTACAGTGTAGAGACCACGATACCACATAAAATTTTAATATAGGCTTGATTTTATTATTACAAATGTTTTGTAATAATAAAATCAAGCTTAGTAATTTTGAAATTTCATGACTAAAGTTATGTCTTATGGTGGTATATATTCGTTGGGAGATTAAATATAAAAAAATTGTCGTTTTTTCCATTCTGATCGACTGGAAAATGGACAACTTCCTAACGGATCAACTATTCGGTGAATCCGTTGGGTAAGAACCGAAATATTATGTTTAAGATGTGGATTCTGATAGCGTTCCCTAAAACAAGAATATTCTGCCTTCTGCTTATCTGCTGCCGAGTTTGTTGACACTTATGGTTGGTTCATATTTTCTCCTAACGAGGCCATGAATTTTAATGTTTCTTCACTTGCCGAAGCCAGTTAATTGTACGTATTAAATATTGGTGATTTGATTTTATATGAATTGTATAATTATAAATTTATTAATGTATCAATAAATCTAATAAAAAATCTGCTTGCATTGTTTTTACGTAATCACACACCAAAATAATTTATTATTTTGTTTTTATTTGATTAACACCCCACTTGTGTAACATTACTAAACGTTTATACAAAAGAAATTTTAAAGGTTTTTGATTTACTATTAAGTATGATTCGGAATGTTTGAAAAGTCTTTTATACTACACGAACGCGTAACATTACGGACTCCAAAAGGTTTGTCTACATCAAAATGATATTTTGTCTCTCATTGTTTTCTCGGTTCTCGGTTGGACTGACCACAATTAAAGTTTTACCAGTTTCTACTCAAAAATTGCAACAAAAAAAACTACATTCGCATGCTTCATTATATAAATTTATTCTTGATCGCTAACATTTCACTTTTTCCTACCCTAGGTGACTTTTCTTCCCCACTGAAAGGTCTATCGGACCTTCTTGTAGAGTTTCTACGTCCACAAACTCCTTGGAGTCAGTTTTAGCTTCATGCGGTCGGATAATACCGTATAGAGGTACTGGCAGAGTTAAGTTTTTAGGACTACACGTTTTGTAACGCGCTTCGCTTTTAACGGTGCGGGAATGCAATCTGTAAATAGTACTTATTTAATTTATTTATATACACTTAATCGATGGCAGCAAAACTAAGTTAATACACCACACTTCACTGACCATCGGACCACTATAAATTATTTTACTTAAATTTTCATTATTCGGAAAAAATAACAAACAACCTTACTGTTATTACTAATTATTATAACTAAGATTAAGATAAAGTTTCTCGGCCGACGTTATCCACATACTACAAAATAATTTAGTTACCTATATGTTAGTTTTAACTTATTACCCACACTAAGATCTATAATACTAAAAAAAAATTGTACTAAAAAAAAATTTACTTAAAACTTCAGTTCTTCGATCGATCATAATAATTCCAATTAAGATCTTGTTAAGGCCTTAATAAGGTCAATAGTCCATATACTCACCTGTATTTCCGGCAGGCATCGATCCTGTGTCTTTCTAGGTACCGGCGCTGGCTAAAAGCCTTCCCGCACTCTGAGCAGCGCCACTGCCACGCATGGTGGCCGCGCGTGCGTTGGTGGGCTCGTAAGTTGGACCTGCATTTATTCATTCTTCATTGCATAAAACCACAATTGGCAGACGTGTTTTTTTAGATAATATGGTATAAACATCTCAAGATTTTTTTTCTCAATCAACAAATAAATTGATTCCATTTGTTAATTGAAAACAGAAATGTAAAAGGTTTATTGGAAGCAAGTAGGTCAGTATATTGTAGTAGCTTGGTTCATAACAAACAACCGAGTCCCTCTCTATATGTTACTTTCAAATCTCCATTGAAATAGCAGTCTAAAATAGCTCTCATGAGATAAAACCTTTACGGTTGATGTGCTCGTCTGCACAATATTTTTCCAAAATCTTTGTCAGGAGTAAGGTTACAACTAATGAACTATGTCGGAACTCGTTGGCGTCAAGACCTTGTTATCACGAGCTTCATGCTCGGTAACGCACTTTAAGCTGCTGGTCCCGATTGTTAGCGGTTTCACCCATCAAGCCGCATTGCGAGTCTCGCATTAAGGAAGGCATGTGCCCATTGGTGGGTCATATATAGCCTGTCCATCATAAGGTTACCTAGAAGAGAGCGCTTTTAGCGATAAGGTCGCCCTTTGTAAAAAATTAATAAACTATTCCCTATGTACTTCTTTTTGAATTGGTTGATGTACAATAAAGAAATATTCTATTCTATTGTATACAGGCTGAAGATGATGAAATAAACTATGTCTCATTTGATAGATGGGGTACGGCATCTCTTACGGTCTTCAATACCTGTTTCTAAATGTGAACTTTTCTTAAAAGTAATGTCAAAGGGAATTCGGTAATGTGGAAATTATTGCCCTGTTTTTAAAATAATTCAATAATAAAAGTTGACGCCCTAGCATTGATACCTAATCACACTGTCACAGTCGTCAGCACTGCCGGGCCCTAATGCTCTTACGGATGACCTTCTAAGGTGGGCCAAATGGAAGAAAGCTTTGCGATTAGCGGACCATTTTTAGCATCGATGGCATCGTGGGTCCCGCTGAATGGGCACTAGACAAAATTCAAACTTTCCTGTACTGTACATACATTTAAATCAAATCTATTCTTTTGATTCGCATATTGAATTTAGAGTTCTCCCAAGTGAAATTACGATGGTATGGTAGGTATTAAGCACTCGAAAGTTGGGTTTCAGTCATTTACAAACAGATAGTTCCGCTTGCAAGGTGTTCGATTTGACTTATACATATGTGAAATATATCAAAATTGAATTTCTCCTGAGCAAAACCATCCGTCATAGGTAGCTTATAGAAGCACTGCAAAAGAATATCACTGATTTTCCTTATATGGGTTAGTGGGTTAGGCATGTTTTCAACGCGCTGAGTAAAGATCTATGCGCAGAGTGCACTCACCGATCAGCAAAAGTTCTTCCACAATGAGGAGAAGGACAGGGGAATGGTCTTTCCCCCGTGTGCAGTCGCAGGTGACCCTTGAGTACCCACGGCCGATCAAACGCCTTTCCGCAGTACTGACACGAGTGACTCGGCCGCGGCCGGCGCGCTACCCAGCTCATTGAGGTTGCTGTTTCTGGATCTGAACAACGGAGTTAATTAAGAGGAAGTTTAACTAAGATTTAGGTTTACAGAAACTTTGCATTCACAAAGAGCGCTGGAGAAGCGTGCACAATGGTTACAGAGTAATAATATATTGCGTAATTTAGTTGCGAAAGGATAAGTAATTTCCTATATATCTGTGCAAAATTACTACCTTGCTCCTTTAGATTTTTACACTCCGATTCGACCATGTTATCTATTTCTATGCTTTCTTTATCAAATGACTCTTTACACGTAAGCAGCTCCTTATCTAACGTCTCCTCTAAATTGCATTTTACTAAACTCTTCAGTTTCTCTGCAATTTTATCAATTTCCAAGCCCTTCTTTATATTAGACTTCGATGGTTCACGGTTTTTTATTTCCTCAATAATTGGCGCCAAAGGCTCTTTCCGTGGTTTCCGTTTTCGATCCGGAACTTTGTATTCGGAAATCGGAACTTGGCCTGCAACGGACATATTTTTTTTCCTTTGCGCGCGCTTTCTTTCGTACACTTTCCGTTCCGATTTGCATTCGCTGGACCTTAAGTTATACGTAGACTTGTCGAGCTCTTTTTTGACATGGGAACTTTTTTTTATTTCAGGTGAAATCACAGCCCGTTCGCTCTCCGATGCGTAGTCGTAAGGTTCCGTCTTAATAAATTGTTGTAAAAACTGGCTTCTTTTTAGCAATTGGAGGTAAAATCTTGTTGATATGGGTACCTTATCATGGTATATAGTTTCGTTGCTCTTGAGAAGATTTTTGTGTCGTTTTAAATTCATTTTTGAACTACGATTCTGTTTTGGTTCATCTGAAATTTTTTATTAATGACATTTTTTAATTTCTGCTATCTAGGAACGGAATACCAAAATAAAATAAATCTTACGTTTAGCGCATGTATATAAAGCATTTTAATCATCTTTTGCCTAGCACTATAAATTTTCCTACGTCTATCTTTAGGAAAACTAAAATACTATTGCTTTCATATGGCAGAAGAATTTTACGAGATACTATAATAGCAGAAACTACTTACATTCGGTGGTAAATATACGAGATTCTTGTATGAAACTGAATTTCAACGGTCGTACAGAGTCTAAGAAACATCTCGGCATTTTACAGCAAAACTCTGTTATGAAATTTATGTTTTTAGAAGTAGCGAATTTTATAAGTGAATAATTTTTTCTCAGTACTATAGAATCCACTTGCTGTAAATAGACAGTTTGAAACAAAACTTGACAAAACTAATTTGATGTGCTTGTTTTTTAATGGATTCCAAATTTGAAACTGACTCAAGCGCGGCCAGTGCCTTAGTCGTAGACCCCTTCCATTAGACTTATCTATTCCTTTTATTTTTTTGTCAATCTCTTCCTTTGAGTTTTCATTCGATTATGTCACTTTTGTTAAAGGTGTTTTTATGACGAAAATTCTAAGTGAAATTGTAAATGAATAATTTTAGGGATAATTACTTAAATATGTATTTAAGGAGAAAGGAATCTCCTTCAAGATATTTTATTAAAGCTATTAATAATTCGTATAGCTTGGCAAGTATTAATAATTATTATTTTAATATATTTGGAACAATACGGTTTTTTTTTCCTAAAATTGAATAATGATACCGTAGCGAAAAAAAAGACAATTATGATCCGTAAAATAAATTACGCATGTTACTTTCAAAAACCAACAGAAACATAACTTTTGTAACTTATGTTATAAAAAAAACTTGTATTTTGCATTACTTTTGATGTACAGAAAAATAATTGCATATATTTTTATATTATTTAAAACTTCAATAAATCTATGTTTAATTTATAACTATATTGCGTTACTAATA
Source organism: Acentria ephemerella (assembly GCA_943193645.1). NCBI lineage: Eukaryota > Metazoa > Arthropoda > Insecta > Lepidoptera > Crambidae > Acentria > Acentria ephemerella. The sequence goes on along the minus strand of OW971898.1, from coordinate 5,841,645 downwards.
TATTATTATTTTTCAGAACCCTAGTATAATGACAATATATCATGGATCAACATTGGACTATGTTCAAAGACTATGTATATTAATGTATAAATATGAACAGAGCATTACAATTTACATCGTATTTTATTAATATGAAAGTTGCTCGTCTGACTAACATTTCCCGCCCGAAGCGCACATTCGGAAAAGCTCGGTTGTAAACGAGGCGTGTGCGCGAGGGCGGGGAGGAGAGGGGGCTAGTCGGGGCGCGCATCGATTATTCCGCGGCCGACCTCCGCGTTGGACGTACGTTCTGTTGTCAATATTTGCCCTTAACCGCCCGTTACGATCGCGCCGGGAAATGAGATATTATTGGGCGTACTGTTCGTTGTCTCCTCACCTGTGGTACAGTGCATAGTGAACGCATGCGGTGATCGATGGACCTATAGGCCCGGCGACGATGGGCAACTCGTGCAGCTCCGGCCAAGCGCACAAGGACAAGGACAATCTATCACAACACTCCGAGGAGTGAGTATGAATATGGATATGTGGCGTGAAGGTCTTACAATATTGTTCGTTAAATGCCGAGTGGACCGTCATAATCTGTTATATTCATGCACAACAATGTTTAGTGAGAGATAAGTGTTAGAAATCATCAATATAAATCAATAAGTTGACAACTCTGTCTCGAAAGTTCACTGTTAGTTGTCTCTATCCTGATTACTTTTCCCTTAATGGTGGGAGGCTATCTTTAATGCTATCACAAATCAGTGTTATTCATATTTAGTCCTTAATAATCGTCCAGCAAGGTTCGTAGTATTGCTACGAGTAATTGAGTGATGGAGCGTATCTATAAGTACATCTGACACAGTATCTCCTTGTTTACAATCGAATAGCTGCTTACTTTAAGTGCTTATTTCAGAAATAATATCATCTTGTGTGTTTAATACACAAGATGATATATACTTTCAATAAGATTTACAAAAATGAGGGTAGTTAACTTAAAGGGCGTAGGTATCATATTTTTGAGTGACATTTTTACTGCTACAGTTAGTACTTACTTACGTCGATTTTTAGAAGCATCATTGTGGAGTCTCTTAAGCTAAACAGTTTTCGGTTTGAAAATGCAATACTGAAAAACTATGTTGATTATCCGATTCTTATCATTAGGGATAAAAACATCTGACTTAAATTTCTTTGCCCCAAAACAAAAATTATATTAAAACCAGTAAAAAGGTTACGTATTGGAGTTTTTGTATTCTAAGAAAAGAACACCTTTTAATCAACAATTGTCTATTACACGCCAACTGACTAAGCACAGGTCTTTCTTTATGGTAGAAGTGCATAACTGGTCTAGATGTGACCTACATGCAGAAAGTTTTAAATAATGGTTTGCGCCCAGTTAGCTCGTAAATGACTACGTAAGGTTGTCAGCTTCCATATATAAGGTGTCAATTCTTTACAAACAGTAAAACGTGTACGAAAGTAGGAAGTAGGTACGTAGGAGCTCGGATAACAAATTTTGATTGATTCACCGAGGATCAACCGACGCGAAAGTTCCCACTACGCCAATTACCAATTGATTACTGTACCAGAAGAGCGGAACATATGAGTGTGGGTAATTAACAACACCAAACTGCCCCATGCGGGTTGTTGGATGAAAACGGTTGTAATAACAACCGAGAGCATCAGCTAATCGTTACTTCCCAAGCACACAAGCATGAGATGCCAATAGTAAAATATGTTAATAATTTTTGCTTGATAAAAGACACCGTGGGGTAGAACTGATGATAACGTAAATAGACTTACCAAAATTCTAGCAAATAGCAAACAACAATATAAGCTATCAATGTGTTAAACGTCACGTTGTTAGATACATGTTTTTATTGGCATAAATACAAACACATCTTAATTTTTTACTTGACTTTGTGAAATCTGCTTCCTCAAAGCATCTCCTGTCTAAATGCATTTCTGTTTTTCGTAGTACATGGACAGATTGACTATGTCATGTTGGTGCCGATATGCTAAAGCTCCAAAGCGATCAATTATAATAAATAAACCACTTCACTTCTTTGATGTAATGGCAATCGGTCGTTCTTAGTAAAACAACCGAAATAAACCAGCGTGACGTTACTTTATTTTGCCGCCTTCTTGTACTGCATACTGTATGTAGCCCTAGTGTGAGCTTCAATCGAATTGAAAGAACTCGATCGAATCGTTTAGATACGATTAAATCTCGCACTAGCAGTACTGGTCACTGTGAGTCTCATAAGAATCATTTTTTTAACTGTTGTTTATTAATACCGGGTCGTGCTTCATAATTAAACTACTTAAACAAGCCATTGTATAATTTCAATAACATGTCCAATTAAAAAAAATCCGTTTTTAAAAACCTGACGGTGAAACGCCATTTAATAAAATTGAGAGCTTTACAAGCAAATCGTATTTACATTAAACAAAGTCAGCTCGCAAAATATCTAGCAGCTTCGTCGTGTCAGTGTTAATTTACAGCCCTCCCCCTACTTCGCTCTTCACCACTTCCGCCTTCAGTCCGAGATAATTGGGTTACCATATCGAGGTTTGCATCTACGTGCGAAAGTAGGGCTGCCAGTTTATAAAATATCGTCTTGTGACAGCTAGATTAGAATTCTTTTCTGATTAAGCTTATTGTTCTTTATTCTGAATGGAAATCTTTTATTGTTCAAATCTGACCCAAAGCAAGAAGCCCCAAGAAGACCCCATTCAGAACCGAAAACTTAAACCAGTCACTTTCATTGGTAGGTTGTACCAACAACCTTCCAACTAACCAACAACGTCGATTCGTTGATACGCTTTTAGCGATTAGGTCGCCTTTGTACAAAATTGTATTTCTCTTTTGTATTGGTTGATGTATAATAAAAAAATCGACACTACAATAAACAAATAAAGATATATTCTATTCTACGTTAAGAGGCGGCATCATAAGTGTAATCCAGCTATCTAAAGAGGCTTACTCTAAAAAACTCCGGCTATCAATAGAACCCTATATAAACCCTATATATATAAAGTTCAATATTGCGTATAAACAACACCGCCTCAACACAAAATAGCACAGAAATATATTACGTAGACCAAATACTATTTTAGTTTATAATTTCGTGAATAAACGTTTTAAAATTTTGCTTAGACAGTTACTATAAGAAATTCCTTTAATTATCTATTAGAAGTATTTTGGCATATAGCTTGATAAGAAGACATTATTAAGGTGTCGTAAATAAAGCAATGATTTTTTAGCAACAAATTTAGTCGAATTGCTTAAGAACTGTATAAATAAATATAAATGCGGACAAGTAAACTTTCTTATGATATACTGCATATCATCGTACATTAATATATTTTCTTAGGGCACAGCTCCAAGCAATTTCCGGCCATGCCCTTTGACTTATAGCATGTGTGCGGGAAAGAGTACACTTCTAAACCAATTTGTATTTAGGGAACCGCCTCTTAAAATGCGATGGGATGTGACTTTTCCTATCGAATACATGATTACAGTTGTGTATAAGCTTTCATCAACATAATAATGTTAAACAAGAACTCTGCACACTCTTAATTACCTCATTTTACTATTTAAATTAACAGTAACTAGTTATTTCGTGTGAACTAGCGGGTGGTAGCCCTGATTTAGTGAGAACAGAGTACAGAGTAAACATAGGGCTATAGGAAGAGCCCCAGGCTGTATGGGGGGAGGTCAAGCGAAGCATTTTTTATTAAATTATGAAGCAATTTTCTGTACAAGATACTACTCTGCTTGCAAGTCTTATCTTATCTTGATATAGGGCCAAGATTATTCCCGGAGCACTTCGACCCAATGGTATCTTTGTGCTTCCCTAATCGTAGTGTCTACTGTCCTGGAATACCTTCATGAATTATTTACTAAGTAGGCTCGGAGTCAGCAGCCTTAGTAGCCAGTATCTTCAGGACTGGGGTAGCCCAGTCAAAAGAGACCCTAAGAGATTAAACATGCCGATTAAAATAAGTCCAAAGTGTATGCATAGTTTACGCGTCAACAAACTTGACGATCCTATTTATTATTCTATTTTTTTAATAGTTATTTAGAATTAAAGAGAGGCAAATAAGTAGAACCTTCATTCAAAAGGTTATAAGCTCCTTTTTTAATAGCTATACGCGCCCCAACTTTTTATATTCCATTCTGGAAACTTAATCCCGGAATTACAATATCTGCAAAGACTAACTTTCGGTCAATTACAACAAAACAACTCGTGCACAGAAAAGCTTTACGTCGTTACCATCTCACAGTTTAAGTGACTTTAATATTAGGCATCTATTTTATTTTTTACTAATTTCAAAACATCCATTCACTGACATTTGGTTGAATTGTATAAACATCAGTGCGTTCAGTTCGAGTTGTAATCGTATTGAACCGTCTCGATCCTGTTTGTCGACTACTGTCAAATTATATTGTCAGCTGAACGCAACTACAATCGTACTGTCTAGCTACGATTGAAGCTTACGCAAAGGTATATAAAGTTCAAGCTGTGCAACTTTTCGCTTTCATCTTTTCCCTGCCTTTTAGGTTATAATTTGGTTTTCCGGTTCGCTCCTAATCGATGGAATAGACATACTAATGAAAGGAATATGAACATGGGATTATATGGAATTAATAGGTTATTTAATTTACAGTGAAATTTATCATTTTCAATAAAGCGGGTTAGTTGATGAATGTGGTTACAGTTATAACCTTCTTATACACGGGAAAGATTGAGATTACAAATTTTAATTGATCCACTAAAGGCCATTTATGATGGGAGTTGCTTTGGCCTCGTAATTGAAAACGGAGTACTGAAACTCTACAATCAAAATCTAGATAGCACAAAAGAGGCATTTGAATATGTTGCTGCATTTAAAAGTGAAGGTAAAAATTTTAAAAGTACGTGTAATTCCATTTATTTTGCGATGTCATGCAATTTATATTTTCATAATATATCTCAGACTTACACCTATTATTTAACTCAAATTAGCATCATCAATAGCTTATATCATTATTATTAACAAAAAACCATGAAATATAGATATATAAAAATAAATACAATCTACAAAAATTAGTTTTTGGAGCAATGTATAGGGGTTTAAAGTAAGATTATAATCTGGTTAACAATATTAAAATTACAATATAAGGAAATTTGTACAAGAAAGCTAACAATTAAAAAAATATTATCTAAGTGATACTAATTCATCATCAACATCAACAGCTCTTAGCTCGAGTCTACCAGAAAATAGCGCGAATAGGGCTTAGTCAGTCACTCTGGCCAAGTGCAAGAAATTCAACAAATGTTCGTACTATTCTTAAAATCATCATCCCATACCACTATCCGAACCTGGGACGTCTGCTTTAGTGGCAGATATAATTTACTAGCCTGGCCATTCGATTAGACTGGTCAAGGTATTAAAACACCTTCTAAAAGCGTCCATCAATTTATACCATGCCTCAGGCAACGCTGAAGCATGAGGCTTAAGTGTTCCCTGCGGGGGATTACCTTATAGATCAGTCATACAAATATCGACCATATTGTCGCGGTGCTGTTCAAAACTCTTCCCCTTGTACTGTTTAGTATAAATTATTTATATTTCAACAAGCTGACGTCGGGTCAGTAGTAAAAGTAGTATTTCCATACAAAATATTTCTAAAAACATTTGGAAACTGCCACCCTTATCGCTTAGATGTATGAAAAATAGCCAATGACCGAGTTTGTGACCTACCACGTACACACATAAAATTCATAAAAATAGGCCTTTCAGAAGAATATAATAAAAATACTGTATGTGTGCAACAATTATACAAATGTGTACAACATGATTTAAGACGGTAACCTAACAATGGCTGACCGTAATTAAAACGAGGCACTTTCAAAACCAACAATGTTTTAAAATCTTAACGGCAGTGTAAAATATTGAAAAAGAAAGTTATTGCGACGAAATAAAACGGCGTCGCTGTTCGACGAACGTCTTTTTAATGTCAACATCAAAAGTAAAAACAAAGAATGACAATCATTGAGATTCAAAGTCTATTAAAGTTCTAGTTTATTGACAAGGCTAATTACAAAAGGATTACTTATTGAATAAACTTTTCTAAATTATTGACTATATTAATGTCTGTTTAAATCAAATAACATATGGTTTGGTTATTTATGGAAATCGTAACATTCTCAAAATATATGAACCTGAAACCTCAAGACTTGTTCGTGTTGAATAACATAAAGTACTTACATTTATAATAATTGAAAGAGATCTACTAATGATTACTTAATCCTGTTATTAATATTTCTATAAATAATTAATTATCATAGCTGTATTTGTAAAAAGGTTAACTGTAAAAAACTGAGGGAATTATTACTATAGAAAATAATTAGCGTGGTCCAGGAAACGGAACTTGTAACAATAGTTCTTGCCTCTATCTCACCTGATGGTAAATTAAGATAAGGCCGAAGATGGATGCAAACTGTGCCCGGATTCGTCACAGAGGAACTTTAGAGGTAACTTTGTAAAAGCTACCCTATAAAGTATACCATTATAAACCTAATGCAGTTACGTGATTGGAGTGCCTTGTATTTATTTACTATTAATATGAACTAACGAAACAACGAATAAAGTGACGCGATTCTTACAATTGCGCAGTAATAACGGAATTGTTGTCGCAATTCTCCATACAGTCGCGTGACAATCGGCCGCAAGCGCGACAATTCTCAAATTATAATATCTTGAAACGGAACGTGACGACAATGACGTATACATACATAAAATTAAAAATAAAGTATTAACTTTTAATTTTATTTCAACGAGTTCGTGTACCTGTAACAGTTCATCTTTATGGTAAATAGATATTGTGTTTTTTATACTCAGCCGGGAATTGAACTTTCTTCCGCTTAAAGTCAAAGTGTTCTGACCGCTGTGCTATAACGTGAACCCTATAAATTTCTGCCGATCTTTCAGATTTTGTTTTATCATAAGTTTACGACCTGGGTGATCATAAACATTTAGATGCTTATGAACACTTACGAAATAAACTGTAAATACAGAACATACCTATTTTAATGTCTAAGAACACAATATTTGGAGCATTTAACTTCAATTTGTATATCTACTTCAACATTTGCGAAAGTGTTAAATATCACAAAATTGATAAGAATAATCAGAAGATAAAAATGAAGATATGCATATTAACATGGCTGCTGGAGTAATTGGTTTCAATTTAGATGTACTAACAACGGGCGTCGGGAATAATCGAGTGAGTGAATGATGACATCTCAATCTGTCATACTAGTTTGCGATGCTCCTGTTAGGATGTAAATAAAATTCGTGACAAAATAATTCAAAAAGCATCTAGAGCAGTTAATGTCTTGTTAGTGCATTTAGCGGAGCCAATTTCACAGATTTCAAATTTGAATATTCAAGGTCAATGTATCTGATAGGGGCTCCCGTTCAAAAGATATAAGCGTTTTTTAGTGCTTCGTCAGCGGCACCAAGTTAAGACGGGAAAATACGATCGAAAATAATTATTCTCAATCTAATGATTTGACAATTATGCTCGTTAGTTAAGCGATGGCTTATGTCAAACCCCATACATTTTTATATTTAGCAATTAAATTGCAATAATTTAAATGCATCTTGTCTAGGGTCTCAGGTGTGACAGTTGACGTTAACGTTGGCGTTATTTCACTTTAGAAAATGGCCAATATTAAATATCTCGCTTAAAATAGTCAAAAGTGTATGGATCGTCTAAGTATCAACTAACTTGACGTTTCTAAAACTCATTCTGTTCCATTCATATTTAATTATAATGAGAGAGATGCGAGTAACTTGAATTTAATTTAGTCCTTGCACAACGAAATCCCGCCCATTATGATTATAGTCACCAACCAACTTTACACATATAATATTTAGTAGTTAATAAGGGACAAAAAGTTGATTATTTTTCAAATTTTGAATGTTTTATTTTTATATAAAATGAATACTTCATTATTTCTAGTTTTGTTCACACACATATTTAAAATTATAACAAAATTCTGTCTATATGTGTGTTAACGAGTTCTGTATTTCCTAATATAATTATCAGACCCGACGAATTTTATATGGGACCTACCTCGTAGTACTATTACTAGAGAACAGATATTAATAAGAATCGGTGAACGTAAAAATACAGCCTTTTAAAGATTTAAAGCTAAAGAACTTAGACAACCGGTTTTGCAAATATTAACGACGCACATCGATACACAAACTACGTTTAAAAGCGTGGTGGAATGTCTTAATTTATAAATAATGGATCCTGCCTACCGTGACTTAGTAAATGAAGACGCGTGATGCATTCTATCCGTCCGGAGGTGTACCCCGCATACTAATGTGTTTTGTATGACATGTGACTGGGGCCTACAAAATCAATAAAAACTACGACTAAACCGCACATTGGATGAGAGTTTATTTATCGGATGTACACATACGTTATTGGACGCATAGATTGTGCACATTGAGTTTTTCTTAGTTGATATGCAACAGGTATTTGGTATTTAACACATGAAAATACCTAACTAGCAGCCGCGCTTTCATTATACATTGAAGTTAGGAGACCTACGTACTAGGGCAACTACCAAGTAGGTATAGTTTGAGAAAAATTTGCATTTCGTTTAATTCAATTGCAATCGAATACTGATAAGTCAATTCATAACAATTATCAAAGTCCTTAGATCGATTTTCAAAAGTTGTCTTTTTTATATTTTTTTCAAGTTCATATTTTAAAATCATATAAACTTAAAATCATGTATAAAAAGAAGTCTATAAATATTTATCCTTCCTCATTTGTAACCTTTTTTGTACAACTAAATTATCAGGTAGTAAATATATATAGTATAAAACGGTATTTATTTCACATATTTAATGGTTACATTAAACAATAAATAAATATTATTATTAAATAATGTATAATTATAATTATAATTTCATATAATTATTAAATATTTTATTTTTTAAGAATATAATTATAGTTATTGAATTTCCTGTCGTGTTCAAATCACTTATTGTAAGTACCTTAATAAAACTTTTTATATTTAGTTTCCATTAAAATGTTCTGAAATGACAGTTTACTGTTCCCAATTCTTAATGGCTAATTTTTTTCGAAAGAAACTTATTCATACAAAAAAAGATTTCTTAAGATCGACTTACATTTTAAGGGTGTAATATGGATTCACTTGATGGAATCAATATTATAAAACGATTAATAGAATTGATTTTTTGGTTAAAAAAAATTATCGATTAATCAACCCCAGATCATCCCGATCAGCTATCCTAATACATTCGTCCGTTTTCGTATGAAATTGTGAGGTCAGCTTAATATATTTATATTTTATTGTTATTTGTATATAACAATATATAGAACAGCTGGCGTATACAATAACTTATTTATTTAAACAGAACACAATGAAGAAATATTATATATAGTGTATAAATTTTCCTACTCACTTATTATCAAAATTTCTTTTATGATTATTATAAAAAGGTTCAAGGGTGACATCATGGCAAGGTAAACTATTATTTATACTTACCAAACTTAATACCTACTCCATATGAAGGGGTCCATAATAAAGGTATATTAACAGTTTTATATTAAATTTGGCCTTGAAAGATCCTGAATGGTTTTAACACCAAAGAGTAACGGGTTTCTCATTTTAGTCTGATTATGCATAAGTTACAGTTTCCTTTGTGAAGTACTAACCGTTACTTATAAACAGTCGGCCCCATTAGTACAACAACCCTAGTACCTTGACATACCAAGTATTAAGTATCAGTAATAGTTGAGACTATACAATAAAAGCTATTCTTGGCATGACATAGTACTAAACATTTAAGCTACTTCTAAGGGTGACCTATTAATGATTACTTGCTACATTTGGTTTTTGATAAACTTATATTTGTTATGCCTAAGAATAAGCCGGCTTTCTCTTACCTTCGCCATATTGTTCTTGGTCACAATGAGTGTTTTGTATGTTCTTAATTAGCAGGAAATTGGAAAAGTTTTCGTCTCATTTCATCATAAATATATTGCAAAGGTGGCTACGAAGTCTAAAACATCTCGACTGAGGAATCACCTGGAACTCGTTAAGTAATAGATAAAAAAAGGTTTCACATCTAGGTATAAACAAATAGGGATCCTAACCTAATCTAACCTAACCTTTCATGCAAAACTTCTTGGGTACGTGTTACGGTTACGTTAAGAAGTAAATTGGGATAGCTTCACGAAAGTTACTATTAAAAATAATTTAAAGGTCTTCGTCTTGTAGGATTAAGACGGCTGACGCTTTGAAAAAAGAAATTTGTTGGATATTTTTTAATAACTAACCCGTTTCATTGTCTTTACAATATTGAACAGGCTTTTTTATAGTTTGTATTAATAATCGAATTAAAACCTAAAATTAATGAATATAGATAACTTGAACCTTTAGCTGGGTTCTATTAATTAATTTACAACATATCTTTTAACACACTCCACGCACACGACACGGCTCCCGTGTACACCCTATAATGAAGGGTTTACTAACTTTCAAAATATAGGTAACGCTGTTGGAAATGTTCTTAAATAGATTATAATTTGATGTATATGAATACACAGGGAGTCACAGTCGGCACTTCAATGTTGCGAAATAGTTAATGTTTTATTGGAAAAAATATTTAATAAACAGGGCAAATAAGGGCATTTTTATTGGACGTTGAATGTGTTAAATAGTAAAATGGATGAATGGCCGTTTTATGTCGTAAGGATATCCGGTTTGCCGCCATTTTGACCAGGTGCCTTGAAATATTTTGCGCCAAATCCTTTTGCGGCAGCACCGGCGGTATTTGTATTCATGTCTCTCGTGTTTATTTTCATTAATAAATACATTGTTATGATTTTTATTGCGTCTGACATTCAAAATCTGCAAGCTAAACGATAAGCGATCTAGGCTCAAATCTCCAAATTAATCACATATTTACATACTAAATCTCATCGTACTTATCTGATGTAAACAGCAAACAGAAAATCTCAGTATCCATACATAAACTGGATGCGAGCCAAAAGGCGCGATTGTTGTGCTGTGATACGAAACCAAATATTCAATTGTATTAGCGTAACCAAGTTAATTTTTCAAAAATTTCACTACGTATTTGATAGATAAGTAAAATACAATACGAAAATATTACTCTTGAAATATGTGTACAATTGTTTCGCGATTTAGGGAAAATAAGTGTTAACTTCCAATCGAGGCAGAATTTTTTTTTAGTTTTTCCTCGATAAATAGGTCTTTTCCCGGCATAGGGCTGCTGGAAGAGATTTCTTATAGAAATAAGCAGTACCTATGTACAATTCTCTAATATACTGTTGTGTCATTTTAATTGTTTTTGTGTGTACATAAATTGTTAAATAAATAGGTTATAAAAATATTTCTTACCCGAGTGACTAAATAGAAGGGAAATGTTTTTGGCACATAATTCGCGATCGTACAAAAGAAACTTACTTTGTAAACATGTATGTATGTATGTATTATGTATGTCGCATGCTTCACTAGCTATCTTCACATATGGACTCCTCTACTGCTTACCGTCAGGTGGTGTCGAGTTTTGCTGTGCTTTATATAAAAAAAATGTATTTTTTTTAAACACTCACCTATTATCAAGGCCGAATTAAGCAAGCTAAGTGCTTATGTAATGGATACTAGATAACGGATAAATATAGATAGTAATGTATATAAAAATATCAGAAACATACTAAATAAATATACAAACACTTATGACTCGTGATCTTAATACTCTATATACTTATCATACAAATATCTGCCCCTACCGAAATTCTAACCGGGGACCTCTGGCTAAGTACACACGGGTACTGATCACTACCAGATTTCCGTCGTAATAATGCCTTATATTTAAGAAATAAATTTGCAAAACTGCGATTGACATATCCTTAACCTAATCCTTAACTTTAGATATATAGAGGGAATTTTTTATAAAGTCGACTCCAAATTCCACATTCTTGTATAAATGTGTGTACCTCTGTCTCTTGTCACTGGCATGTTTGAGGTAAGAAACGGACAGTATATAGTTTTATTAGTAGGACTGAGACATAACGTCTCCCATCTTATTAGTTTGTTTACAAATTCGCGACCGCAATTTAGGACATCGCGTGGCAATTATTAGGCAGGCTATGGAAAGCTGTAATTTTGTTTATCAATTAGTGATTAAGACTTGTGTTCACGACCAACTACTTTTATACCACATTTTATACCATGTTGTTATTTATATTTAGTTATACCACAATTGTAAATAGAAAAATAATAAAATAAGAAAATATATGTCAGTGCAAAACAAGTGCTTGTATTATTAACAATTTGTATTAAATCAATGACACGCTATTGAAAATAGGCTAAGGAACTTCCGACCCTAAATAATTATTTATTGTAATATACAGATGTTAACAAAATTGTATGTAAACTAGCTTCCGCCGGCGACTGTGCCTGAGTGTTACTAATTATAACCTTTTCCTAAAAATAGATTGTCCAACACAAAAAAAAATTCGAAAGCGGTTCAGTACATCCAGAGATTACCACCTACAACCTCACAAACTACATCTTTATAATATTAGTATAGATATAGTAAATAATGGACGAACTATTTTTGCTCAGGCATGCACATTTTTAGGGTCAAAATGTAGCAAATGAGGTACTACATAAAATTATACAAAGTATTATAATGAGAAATAATTTTTCATGTAACAAGTTTCTAATCTTATATCACTTCTCTTGTAGAATGAATTACCGTCAATCGTCAAGAGGTCCCCATGACGTAATTATATAGCAATTGTGTCTGATTAGTGGGTAGGTTGGGTTTCCCAACTTTCCATTGATACACTTTGGTTTCAATATCAAAATTAAGACAAATTTGATGGTAGAATCAAAAAACCCGCAGATTTCAGAGCATTACAAAAACGTCGTCCTTGGGAGTATATTAACACTAGTACCTTGTCGCATAAACTATTTCGTTTTTAGTATGGTTGCAACTATTGTACAATTAATAATAATATGACATGATACTTCATAAAGACATTAATCCATATTAGAGTAGAACTGTACACATGCTTGTAATATAATATTTCACACCAATTATCTAGCCCAAAGTATCAGTAAGAGCATGTGTTATGAATACTAGATAACGGAGAAATAAACACATTAACCTCCTTTGCGTCACGCAGTCGGGTTATACGCTGAATTGGTCTCAACTCAGGGTAATATTCCAGCCGATTATTGTTACCAGTTGCACTGCTGATTCTTCTATAAATTCAAAAGTGTGTGCGAGAGACAGCCAATCTAATTTATGTTTATGTTTCAATAATAATTACATCTAGAGTTCATCAACACTTGATAGACAGTTGATCATTGTTTAGCCATTTACCATATGGAATACATTTTTAATGTTACACGATACGATTATTCAAGAAATTCGGGAAGAAAAAAAAAATAAGGGCCCCTTGAATCGGTATTATTGTGAAGTGTTGAAACACCCTTGCTATGTACAACGCGAGTCACCGCGACCCAGATACCACGATGACGCACGACCTACGTCACAACTGCTCGGTCACTTTTTTATTTTGTCTTCTTTGTTGTATTTGGGTTAAGAGAGCTTATTCTCACAGCCTTATTTATTATGTAATGATAGTCGTAGAAAACGAACAAAAACATGGCCGGTAGCTCTGAGCCTTTCTTTCACCAGGCCGAAGATCGTACTTACGCAAGGATTCCTGGACCACAGAGGAACAAAACAATTCTGTTAATGTGATTTTTGCAGAAAATGACTCGACACAGCAGTAGCGGAGTACTATTGTTAACGCGGCATACTAAAGTAAGATAGAGGGAGCAAGCCATGCAAATACCAGTAACCAAGCCGGGTAGAAAATTGCTGCTTCCACTGATCTAATCTTCTCCAAATTGGCAGGCCCGGACCTCTAGAAGTAATAGACTAAAACAGTACTAGAAACAGTATTTTTTTTCATTATTTCTTATAATAATATATAAAATTGGTAAAAAGAATTACCATTAGCTACGACTAGAAGCTAGAGTAATGTTTTTGATTTGTAACTTTAAGTCCTCCTTGCTCTTTCAAACTAAAAAACTGTCCTTCGTAAGGGAATCTCACTGGTTAAGTTGATCGAGTGACATAACAAATTAAAGCAACTATTACCATGGTTGGTCTAGGATGGGTCAATTGAAAGTTAGTTAATCTTAAGCATCTCTGCGGAAGGCATGATAAACTGTTAGTCCTGGTCAGCTTTCACCTTCCGATCCTCATTGGCACCAGCGTGATAGTGTTATTACAAAGTTCCATTTGTATCTTACAACCATTCCTGCATGAAGATGCAACGAATGTTGCTCTGAATGCTCTGTTCATATTACAAAATTACATTAATTCCGAACTGTGTAAGCTCCATTCTAATCCTATTTGGACATTATTTACGATATTATTTGATACGGAACACTCAATTAATGTATCCAAAGACAAGGCGTTGACGCACGCGCTACGTCACACCTGTCCATGTCATTTTTTCGCATTGTTTGTGGTAACTAAGCCATCTTATTCGATGCCTTTGTTCTATCGTCTAAGACATTGATTGCCAGTAAGTCCGACCGAGATTACCATAAAAATTAGATTTCAATATGTTTGTAGAGTTTTAAACGTTTAAATGTGAAATTCAAATTGTTTTATCCAATTAGTTACTAAGAATTCTTCAGTCCACTCATTTTTGAAGTCTTTTTCTTGTCCACCGAAATATTCTTAGCTAATAAGTTTCAATTTTACATAAGACCTTTCTTGTATAGTGAAATAAATACAAATCTAAATTACTTTAAAACTAAATTAACATTTTATCTAAAAACTCAAGGGTACGAAAATTGGTATTATTTGTAGTAAATAAATAAGGAACTGAATAATTCATTTTAAACTTTTATTAAAATATAAGATAAAAACTAATCTTGGTTATCATAATCATAGAAGCAATAAGTAATACAAAATCGTTATTTATTTGATAAATTGTGTGCATCAACATTTAAGTTTATGTCGACGGGAGAGTGTCTAGTTTAAATACCAACCGTCCATTATAACAAAAAAATCTTAGCGAACATTGTATAAACACTACTAACTAAAATTACACAAATTGTTTCATTGTTCATAGCTTTAGTGGTCGAACTCGCACTATACTCTTGTAATATTTTAGTAATTTTTTTTTCTACCCACCTTTTAAATATAAATTATGTACCTTGTACTTAATAGTTTATCATAACTTAAGTATCAACATTAATAAACATTATTATTAAAGTAAGAGCATTATAAATAAATATTACTATTAAATCAAAGAAAAAACAATATGTTCTTTATATCTATATTATGTACCGTAGTGTTTTCAGTTGTCTTTTCGCGCCAACGAAAGCAGTTTCGTTATCACAAATATGAGTTACATATCTTAGAATCCACAATAGCGGCGTAATTTGTATATCTACCATTGAATTTTTTTTATAACGGTTTTATTAGAAAACCGAAGTCGTATGTTTGGTGTTGTCTGTGATGACGTGACCGCTTACGATGTGTCTCTTAAGAAGGCTCAATTTTACCCTAAATGATAATGAGTGCCGCAAAAGAACAGGATAGCTGACATGCTGACATATTCTTACAAATTGCGAGCTTGAAGTGGCGGTGAACAAGTCACATTGCAAGGAGAACCGACGGCCGAAGAGAAGAGAAACGCCCCAGTTTAGGTTCTCATGTGCTAGGCTCTTCTTGGAGACGCATCTTCGGAAATCCTCCTAATTCTGTTAAAATCACTTCTCCACTCTTTATTACAGAATTGTGAAAAGCAGCCGCTTTTCGTGGCATCAATCGCCTACGCAAACAAATGATTCCAATCGATTTCATTGAGCACATCACTTCGGTCAATAGACCTTTGGCGGCACATCAAAGTGCAATACATCAGGTGATAACTGTGTCATTATATTTTGAACCTACCACATCGAAGGCACGTGTCTAAACAATATAAACAAAAATAAATCTCCTTCAACTTTATGCAATTGTATATACAATACAAATATATTCTGTGTCTAGGTAATCCACGTCGCCACGTCTACTTTACGCACAAAGAGATTTCGTGACTCCTTTCTTTGACGCACAGCTAGAGCGTGGAATCCATTCGTACTCCCTTCTTCATACAACATTTTCCTTTAAAACAGTCGTGAAAAAGCACTTTTTGGGCCGGCAAGGTGGAGCTGGCTAGGGCAGTTTGTCGGATATGGGTTCAGCATTTTTATTAGAAATAATTTATAGGGTAATACAACGTTTGCCAGGTCCACTTGTTGTAATATAAATACTAATGTATCATCAATAAATCAAATATGTAAAATAATTTTCTCAAACTTCTTTATACAAATAACTCTGGCAGTAAAATAATGAATTTATAAATTTTTAATTTATATTAAAATTAATAGTAAATTAATAGTATTTATTTAAACGATGTTAACATGGGTAAGTTTCGGCTTCATATGTACCAAACACATACTTAAGTTAGTACCATATCACACCAACTATTAAATTTATAAGTAGTAAAATAAATATGGTTGCCTCTGATACTCATTGGGGTGACATGGAATTTAACTGTGTACCGAATTCTGAGACATCTGAAGCAATTTCCTTTTCGTGTAATACATACTTTAAAAGTTTCCCAAACTTAAATATTTATATCGTATGAAAGATGCACTCTTTAAGGAGTTTTCAAAGCACAAGTCCACAAAATATAAAAATTACAAAGCTCTTGTATCTAGAGGGGCCACAATCATGAGCGGTTATATTTTTGCAATAGTCCGACAACTGTAGAAGGAAATACTCAACACTATTGCTCTGTTATAATTTTAAACAGAATATATATACACACACAAACACACCACACACACATGCGATAACTGACTTTTGTTTTGTTTTATTGATATTTTTTTTATTATTTTATTTTGTTTTTGTTTTTATTTTTGTTTTGTTTGTTTTTTCTCTTTAGTTATTTTATAGTTATTTGTTTGAATGTGTCTTAATGTATTTTGGCTTCATAATGATTCTTTGGTAAAATAATGTGTTTCTCTAATTGGCTTGTGTTTTGTTTATTATATTATATTCTGTGTGTGTAGAAAATTGCTGTTGAAACATTGTTAAGATAAATAAATAAATAAATAAATATTGTATAGGGTTTTGTTAACATTATATATATAAAATACTACGGCTATATCTAACTATTTAATTTTAAATATTTAACAATAAGAAAGTTCAATAGAAAGTTATAAATACTTAAAGTAAAAATCACCATTGGTTTAATTACTTAGCTCTTTCTATCACTAGTATTATTACTTATTTATTTAAAATCATTAAATACTTCTCCTATATATTACCTCAATGTAATAGTTGCAAAATAAATAAATTAAATTGCTTCAAATTAAAATAAAATCGCATGAGTTTTCACATGGCAGTTGTGTAATTATTTTAAAAGCGTAATACATTCTCCTTTGTTGAAATTGAGGTTTTTTTAAAGAGCAATGACTCAACACCGTCCGACAATAAAGAGTATTAGGAATTCATATGCGATGAGCTAGTGCAGCATGTGACATACTGTCCTAACCGCCTTCCTCTTTTGAAGAAACTCATGTTGTATTTAGGAAGAGCCATTAGGTACATTATCGTGTACCTAATGGCATATAATATTATAATGTCGTATTGTTTACATAGTTGGCGAGCTATTTGAGCCAGACCACACTTGAGTTTGATTCAGGGGGCACTAGACCTGTGTCCGCTATAATTAGGACACGCCGTGACAAACACCGCGTCTTCTAGTCAGAAATAAACGGACACAAATACACTTGCGCGCATTATTAGATATGTTTTGAAATGTTTTGAAGGCGGAAGATCTCATATGGTTTTTTTGTACTGCCATCGAAATATTTACACACGTATTTATAAACAATGAAATGTGTTCAAGTACTTACAAAAATTATATATAGTTTATTATCTATGGCAACATAGTTTTTGACGTTTTGTCTGTATCTTCTATCTCTTGATTTCATTGTAATAACACGTATCTTATATTTTATTATAATTTCAGTTAATACAGTGTTACATTTACAATTCAGTTTTATTTACAAAAAGTCTTATACATATAAATAGTTTAAATGTTTCAGCGTAGCGTGTCACTATGGAGAAATACAATACAAATATTCTATATTGTGCACAAATTATCAAAAATACAACACCACTACAAGGTATACATACAGTACGCGGACCTTTTACTAATTAGCAATCTATTCCAGGCAACCTTGCATCTTAATTAAGTTTAGCTGAGATATGCATATACGTATAAGTAGAGCACTAGAATACTATATATGTATTATATATAGACTCGTATACCTTATGTAGTTTCCAATACTACTGTTGTCGTTTTATATAGGCTTTGACAGGTGGCGACAAATACGATCAAAACAGCTCAATATGATTGAATCTTACACGATGGGTACTGTCGGTTATACAAATGATATGTAAATAACTTGCCTTATTTATTTCTACCCAAGACAGATTACTATTATCAAAAATATTAACGCACATGATATCACATGATTAGAATCTATTGAGATTACATTATATTGTTGTAATGTACACAGAGAAGCCAAATCCTTAACTAAATAGAAAAATTGTGATTATGACAGTAAAATTTGACCTTACAGATTAATACTTAATAGCCTAACATTCTGATTTCGAAGATGTGCCATCTTGATATCGAGGAATATATTTTTAGGCGAGTGTACACAAACATATAAACAGTAATATTCTTTAACTGTCGTTTTTTGACATTAATCCTATGGAAGATATGTCAAAAACTGACGATTCACTTTTAATCGCCAGTCAAGAGTTGGTGAACAACATCTAATAAGTTATATTAGTCCACTAGGTTTGCCACGAGGCTGTAAGCATGGCCATACTCGAATTCTCTCTTCGATATGCTCATAAATATTATAAAACTGTCGTATATCGTATCATACTCACGCTTCAATCTATGTTCATGACGTAAGACATGTAATAAAGAACATTTTTGTAAATTGAACGTTAGTGTTCAGTATCATTTTTAAAGTCTGTCGGATCAATGCCAATCTTTAAATAAAAAAAATATTTCAAATAAAATTGTATGTAATTTCGTAGTGACGAAGGTACTTTTTTTTACAGTTTGTGACTCTTATCGCACAACATTAAGGCTGAAATTCGTCTGAAACTTAAATATCAACTAAAAATTAATAAGACATTAACAATATTTTTTGTATGTTTATTATTAATGCATTGAAATAGCTTTATAATAGGTAATTAAACACTCAGTGCTTACGTAATAAGTTGATTATTTATTACTTAATAACAATGTGAAGAATTGGCCGTATGATGTCAAAACTGTATAAATACTTACAGTCGCTCGCAATAAATAGAATGTACTGACTTACTTTCTATATTAAATAAATTTTTAAATTGAAGTTAAAAACATATGTTTTACATTGAACAGTTTTAGCCGATCTTTCTCTGAACACTTCTCTGTCACTGTGAAATATAAATAGTACTTAAAGGATAAATATGACTCCATATTAATTAGCCGTAGTAGTAACTTACATTATTTAAATATACTAAAAACATATAATTCCTTCTGTACAGGTACACCTTGCCGTCAGATGCTCAAAGGTTTTTGTCATATGTTTATTACAACAATTTCAATTATACACTTGATACCTTTTTTTCAATTAACATTTATATTTTATTAGTTTTTATTTAACTTGTGTTTGTGTGTTTTTATGATCGTGTTTGTTAAAAAAATAACTTATATAAAACAAATTTTAAGCATTAGTGTGTTATAAATAATGTAAAGAAACATAAATGGTTTTCAAATATATATTATATATATACTTTGTTGTATTTTATTAACATTTAACTTACTAACTCAAATATTAGTTCCAAGTTGATTTCCGTAATTGGTTTCATAGCTTCATCATAGCTCGTATATCTATCCTGGAGGCTCGAGCCTACCCTACATTAGGACGATTATGCCTTAGTCAACCACGCTGATCATGTTCTGGTTGGTCGACTTGACAGAAACTAAGAATTTCTTCACAGGTTTGCAGGTTAAAGAGTTAAGATGGTTTCCCTCACTGTTATTCATGTGTTGAAAAAACGCATATGATTCAAAATTTGAAAACATTGGTTCGTGGAAGCCATACGTATACGTATATATTGTAAGGTACAAGTAAACGCAATAAGCCACTGACTAAATAATAATAAATACACCGTTAATAAATTTTATATATAATAAAATTATTATAAAACAACATTTTACCATAGTCCACTTAGACTAAATAATAATTCCAGGTCAAAACTTGAGCTGTCGATAACATGGCGCCATGAAACTCCTGTTAAACAACGTTCTTTGCTTAAAAAGTTTAAAGATCTAGAACATACAGCCAATATTGTAATACTTTTTGGAAGCTTTTTGGTTATTATTTTCAGAAAGTTACCAGAGTAAATAAAACAAACAACAAGGTTCGATATCCGAAAGATCACGCAGCCTGCAAAGTAGGTCGGTCGCACGTCACGGCTGACGTCACGCCGCGTGACGTCAGCGCCCCTCCCCCGGACACGCCTCATCTAGCCACGAGCACTTGATATCGATTAATAAATACCTGCTATCAAGACTAAAGGTTTAATATCGATTAAAAATTTAAAAAGGGTAGAATAAAGAAGTAATTTTTAGTATTAATTTCCGAAACGATTGATACCGCTAACCTCTGATCTGCAGGTCCGGAGTTCAATTCCCAGTGGTAACAGAAATTTTCTGTACGATTAGGTTAGTGATAGGGATTTTTGAACTCCCAGGTTTTCATTCACCCTATTTTGGAATTGAATGAACCACAAAAAAAAATGTGTCAAATTTTTCAAATTAAATTACCTCCATTTGAAAAATATAGTCTTCCAACAAAATAGATGAACGCGTTCTTTAGAAGAGACGTATTTGGCAAAAAATATGTGAAATATATTATATTGTCATTAATAAAAATCTAGGATTTCATTCCGATCTACCCACAGAACAGCCGTACTAATAATAATGATTGTTTCATCAAAATTATTTTTTTTAAAAATGGCGTAAACTAATGTCAAACCAGAAAAATGCCTTGTTTCACCAAATTAGGTCGTTAACGTATGTAAACAAATAACGTTTACAGTAACAGGTGTCTCACCCACTGGTTAACGTCATATTAGCTGCTTCGAACATTAATGAAATAATGGTCTCCGTTTTTTGTATTCGCTTTTATTTGATGAATATTAAAAATAGAAAGTATTCAAAACAAGTATTTACAATTACACTGTGCTCATTGCGTAAATATGTAAGGTTGCACTAGCAACCCTGAAAACATTGATCATTGGTTTTTTTATGTAATAAAGCGTTCGTAATCGTTAATTTTGACGAACGTATGTCACGTTAATCAACCTTTTGAAACAACCCGCCCTGAATATAGTACCTTCAATGAATCAATAAATACATCAAATTGTAGCTACGAAAATGCTACGGTTGCTACGTCGTAGACCTAATATAAAAATCACCATTAATATTTTGTATCAATGGATTCTTTATGCTTATCCATTCTGAATATTAAAAATATACCTTAAGCACAGGCGGGCGGGCGTTATCAGGCTAGATGAACCAATGAACTTAGCTAAGTACATGAATAGGGAAAGCTGAGATCGTGTTTTGTTGATGTTCTTACTATACTTTCCACGCGCACGACACGGCTCCCTATAATGAAGGGTTTCAACTTAGAAAATATAGGAAGCGTTGTTGGAAACGTTCTTAAATATATTATAATTTGATGTTTATGAATACTATTCGGTACAGTCACAGTCGGCACTTCAATATTGCGAAATAGTTAATGTTTAATTAGAAAATATATTTAATAAAATTATTAAAAATATCGCAAATATTGTGCCACAGTGCAAATATGGGCATTTAATTCGCATTGATTGTGTTAAAGGAATTTGAACTTACGTTTATATTATATCGATGTATAATAAGGTCGATGATGGAAGCCTACTACTACACCCGGATTCCTCAACCACAGATGAACTGGCTGGCTATCTTTCCTCCAACTTTCGGAATACAATTTTTCGGTAGACACTCTAGTAACTGGCTGGCAGTGTGCTAATACCGATCATCTAGTAGCTTGTAGCTTACGAGCTAATAGACAAGAGCTCTCGTGTTAAGTCCCGGTCGGGGCAGATGTTCCTGTGATAAACACGAATATTTGTTCTTTCGTATATTTTGTGAAACTGTAACAATTGTTAATTTCTTTTTCAATAATTTTTACAAAATTATTTTAAGTTCCTCACAGATTAATTGAATAAATCGTTATAAAATTTAATAACTATATACCATTATAGCAGATTATAATTAATTTATAGCATTTTAAGCGAATTTTAGTTTATTATGGATAGTCGACAGCATATAGTTCGACCGTTCAAGCGTGATAGTTCGACCTCGAATACTAGGAGTATTCCACTCCACTCCATCTCCGTATCTTAAACACTTGATTATATAAGGACTGTACTGTATGTATAATATGAAACTTCAATAAAAGTACATAAACAATCAAAAATTATAGCGTAGGTCAACGTGTTGCACCCGCAGGTCGCCTTCGTACCGCGCTCGGCCAGATCCTGCGCCCGCGCAGCCGGCGCCGGCGCCAGATCGGCAACCCTCTCTACACGAGAAGAAGCCGCAGCTGAAGGGGCCCAGGCCGGTCGGCTCCGGCGTCTCCTGTAACAATGGTGATTATTTTATTAATCTCTTTAAAAACAAAAAAAAATATTAAGTGGGTAGTAGTACAAAAACTGAATATTTAACATAAGTGGGACCAAATTATTTTAAACTATATTATTTATTATTCTTTGTGATTCGCTCTTATAAGATTTATCACTACGACCTAAAAAGACCTATTGGGACTTACCACTAATATGTCCTATCCTTAGAAACTTTCCATAAATTTTGGAACTTCAGAGCTTCAAGGATTTCAATTTCATTGGGTCGAACATGTGTCTCTTGATGAAGACATCGTTTTTGGATGAGAGGTCATAATTATATAGGAGGTGCATTGTACTAAATATATTACTAATAAAGAATAAGTGGATTCTTATTCACCGGTAAAGAGTTTAATTCATCTATTTTATCATCAGTTTTTTAATCATCTCCAATAAATTATCATCATCATCTAAAGCGTATGTTCGTCTCAATGCTGAGTACAGACCTTCTTACATAGGACTAACACGTGTAGAGTTTTAAACTTGTGCTTATGGTATTACCCTTAAGGTTGATTATGGTTTGTTGGGTACTGAGAGAAACACAAAGACCGTGTGTTTTGAGCAACTAGTGTATTTAGACTGATTTGAAGTTCACAAAAACAAGATTTAAATATTATAATAGACATCTGTACATATAGGTGTATCATACATATGTATAGTATAAGCAGCAACAAAACTATAACATCACTACGCTGGCCTCCTGCTACTTGGTGGGTGGAAGCAGTTGTCATAACAACCAGAACCAACAGCTTACTTGCCTTCTGAAGCAGGGTTAAGCTCGAGTTAACATATATTGGTTGACCAACACACCAGGTACACCTGTACCTGGTGGTGGTGGTGGTATTCCAGTGTATTCTAATGTACCTACATTAGAATACACTGGAATACCTTTTTTGTAACCCATCCAGAGACTAACTATGACGAAAGATTAGTATACCAACGAGCTCTTCTCCAATAAATAGTCATCCCCATTTCAGATTCCATATCCCTATCGTCGCCCGTGGCTTGTGCGTCTCCCCGCGAGGATGTGGAAGGGTTGCCTATGCCGGCCAGCGTCGGTTCGCTTCCGGAGGAGCACAAAGCCTGTCTCTTGGGCAGGTTGCCAGGGCAACGGGTGCGAAGGAAGCGGGCGATGCTTATTTACGTCTGCGCTGCTGATTCTCAGGGTAGGATAAAGTTACAGTGTCAATTTTTAATTTTATTTAATTGGTTCACCAACAACTTTTACATTATTACAATTTTAGTTACTTAATTATTTAAAACTGACACTCAGTGCATGTTCAGTAACAGATACACATGCCACATGCTTTGAATAGTGTCGAGACAGAGACATAAGAAATATAAATAAATGTCAACACTTTGAGAAATTTAAAAAGAGAATTACTGAGTTTCCCCTTGTTAATAGGAAACCGCAATGTAAAATTAATTAAATTATAATTATATTGTACTAGTTGACCCGATAAACAACCACTAACGCCATCTATTGAAATAAACCCGAAGTAGCCATGGAAGAAATTACAGCTACTTAATTACAATTACTGTTTAGCATGTCAGTTGGACAAAAACCAATTTTCAGTTATATATTTTTAGTCTTTTCCTTAGGATTTTCCTAGTTGTTTTTATTTTTAAACCATCCCTGAATTAAACCGAACAAAACACAATAAAAATCCTTCAAATGGGTCAAGTCGTTTTTGAGTTTTAACGAAATTACGAACATCAATTCATTTTTATATATAAGAGTAAAAAGAAGAAGATTATAAGTACATAGCAGCATTTGGTGCACCTTAACGTTATACTAGAAGCAGTAGGTATTATTCTGCTGAAAAGAACTACGCGCATTGGCAGGATTAGCCTTAGTTTCTGAGGATGATCTGGGTACCCATGTTTTTTGACTAATAATTATTAAAAATTGACTGTAACTTAATATTTCAAAGTTAATTTGACATGGAATACAAAGTGTGAATGTACTTCAGAGTCCAACTGTACAATAGAGGTTTTAGTAACTAAGCACCGAATATTAAAAAGAATTTATTGTTAAATAAAAAAATGTCTATTGGTAAACGTCAAATCGAGCCTATTTGAGAAACATCGACATTATGAGATTTGAGTGAATTTGCTATGCTCTTTTAACTTTTACATTCACCTTTATCTCAACATCGTAATGCTCATATTTATTCTGAGAAATTCACAAGTTCCTTATATGAAATATAAGAGTATTCCTTTTTTGGTATAAGAGCGAATTTGCCTTATGTAACTTTGAGATTACCGCTACGACTTCGCGCTAGAATAAATTAACCCTAAGAAATAGAAAATTAACGTAACATTTATACCCGTCGAGCAGATTGTTGCGCAGAGAAAGGCGCCCTTCAGTGCGGCGCGGCGGCCCGCCTGCGCGCGCGCGCCCGCGGCCGCGGCTGGCGCGTGCACATCGCAGACCTGCACTGGCGCTCGCCGCTCGAGCAACAGCGGGACCATCGCTTCCCCGTACTCTGCATAGCGGAGCTGGCCAGTGAGTTAACTATTTACCTCGCTTTTTGACATATTTTATTTTCCATGTCATGTTTTTCGGGTCAAAATTTTCATCTGAAAGAAGTATAAAGTAGTAACAGCTAAATATGCAATACCAACTCTTTGAAATCAGACCGCATCGATATTAATTTATCATTGCTACTCGGAAGATTCCCCGCACTGTGGCCAAGACACTTTGCCATCAGTTTCTGATCAGTCATGTGAGTCTTGGCTGTTAAAAAACCATCTCGCCACCGCTTTCAGTCTGATACCGTAGGTTTCATGGTGCACAGACAATCCCATATAATACATAATATACATATTATATATATGGTACGAGCGGGCAGCGGGTAATAAGACACCGCGTCCCGCAAGTACGTTAGAGGAAATGTTGTGCCAGGGTGGAAGTCTGGACAACAAAGTTAGAATGCCACTCCAGGGTGTAACCCTGAGAGCGGCATTATGATGATAGGAACTGCCCCAGAGAGTAGCCCTGGCAGACAACAGCGGGGAGGTAGGACTGAGACCCAACATGGACGGTTCAAATCTGGTTTATTGTAAATAAGTGTTTGTTTATATATTACATTATTTCACTGTACACATATATAAGTTTTTTTATTTCTCTCATAAGTATAAACTGCCGACGGTGCATGTTGGAGCAGCTCCGTCGAAAGTAGGTTGCCAAGGACCACGCTGACGCAAAGTCCAATGTTCGGCTGATAGCTAGGACACATTTATCCTATAGGTTAGGGTTGTCAGGACGTTAAGGTTTGTTAGAGAGACGCAGGGCAGTTCTCTGAATTACGTGTAGTCTGACGGTAACGATTAAGGACCAAAATCACAGTTGGTGTATTTTTAACCCTTTTTAACTATATGTAACTAAGAATACAAGCAGTATCAATAGTGTTTGAATACTCATAGAGAATCAAAATTTCGATTGTCATTCAAATCTGGTTTAGCTCGATATATTTATTATTTATTTAACAATTTATGTACACACAAAGACAATTAAAAGGACACAACAGAATATCAGAGAATTGTACAAAGGTACTGCTATATATCAGTTTGGGAATCATTGATTTATATTAATCTTGTTCAGGACAATCGGAGCTGGGAGCAGTTGTTCCAGTGCTATTCCTCAACTCGGGGCTGGGCACCCCGCTGCTACCACACACGCTAGAGTGCGCAGACTTCAAAGCAGCGCTGGACGCCGCTGAAGATGAAAATGATAAAATTCTATTAAATAAATGGTTAGTATTATAAAGGTACTCAATAGACACATGCAATATTTGACCGATATTGACAAGTTGTAATTAGAACGGTTTTTGCTAACTGTAAAATTCTTAAGACTTTCTTTGAACCACTACTAAATGAAGATAGTATAAGTGGCGTACAACGTGGAACAAATAGAACTATATATTTATTCATATATAATAAGTTTTTACGTCACAAAGAAGACGTTTTATTTATATCATAATAAATATGAGGATAATTATTTATATATTATATTATATATAAATATATTATAACTTCATTTAGTTATAATATGATTATAAGTAACAGTGCTATGAACGTTTGTAAGCGTAGGTATAAAGACACTGTAGTGATACGCAAATTTAACTCAAACTCTTTAACTATCATAATTTATTACATCAAAATATATTTATAAGTGGTGAAGTATCGCTTCACTACCGCACTGTGATAATACTCTTCAGTCTCTTTCGTTTTATTAGAAACACTTAAGCAAACAGTTCGTCTAATTTCACTTCGCTAAGTGAAATAGAATGATTGAAGACACAATCTTACCAAAATTTAGAACAATACTTGATTGTTTAAGTTTATAAAAATATAAAGGACATTTAATGTTGTGTAACGTACTATTGTCGTCTATCAATGGATAATATAAATACTAATTGTATCCTCATTTTGAAATTATAAAAGAATCTTTCCTTTTAGGGTTCCTAGAATTGATCATTTAATTTTAATTTATTTTGCAAATTATCCATGCATATAAGCTTTTGATGTTGGATATAAGCGGGTCACTGCCTGTTTTAATGTCATTCGTTTCTGTGGCTTGTAGGTACAGCCTAGACGCCAGTACGACCCCTCCCTGCTACCGCCTGGTGCGCGGCGCGCCCGCCCGCTGGCGGCGGGAAATGGCCAAGACCCTCAACGTCCTGGTACGGACGCTACCCCAAGAAGCCTGCGACGCCTACCTCACTACTGTGGTGGAGCAGGTCAGTACTTTATATAAATATATTCAATGTTACCTTGTTTGTGAGTTTCTCTTCTACGCGCTCGTAATTTTTTTATAAATTAAACTTTTTTGTTATTTTCATTTATTTCAAATAAATGAAATCCGGGCTAAAAATATTAATATCAAAAAATAACGCCAATAGATTTTATTTCCTTATAAAAAGTGTAGAATAAAATAAGTTATTAATTACCACACACTATTAATAAAACTACATTACACCTAAGTCTGTTTTTACACGGTCTTTTTGTACACGGTTTTGATATAACACGGTTTGAAAATTGAATATGTAACTGATGACGACAGCAATTAAATTTATGTTGTTGTATTTATGATTATCACTTATTCTATTTTATTTTATTTTTTACCTTAAAAATTGAATAACCTATTCTTTTCGTTCACAACATAGTTTTTTAGTTCCTGAACTTGCCATACATTTAATTTATATTACTTTTAAGATTAGAGTGCATATCTTTTTTATCATTAATTACTATGCTTGTGAAAATAAGCATTATATATTTGATTTTATAAAATAAACATGAATTCTTGTTCTTAAAAATTCTTGTTTTTCTCTAATTTTAATAGGTTTGAGAGATTAGGAACAAATCACCCATTTTTGTATAAGATCAATGTCTTTTTTTACACGGCTTCTTCTGGAACCAATCTACCGTGTAAAAACAGACTTAGGTGTAGTTATATATTTTTATATAAGACATATCATCCATATATCGTTTTTGCTTAATAATTACGTGATTCGATGGTTGTCCGTAAGTTGTGGATAAGGGTGACCTTATATGAATACAGTATAATTATTTCTCAAATACATGTCAGGGAAGTAAGATTAATATTTGTTTGATTTTAATATGATATTCAGGAGGTGCAGCACACAGTTCTGCTGAGTCTGGAGGCGGCTCGGCGCTGTGTGTGGGTGTGGCGCGCTGGGGCGGCGCCCGAGCCGGAGCCCGGGCCGCCCGCCCACCACCGGGAGCTGCAACGGCGCCTGGCCAACCTGCAGCGAGACCTCAAGGTACGAGTCCGGCCCCCGCCCACCACCGTGAGCTGCAACGGCGCCTGGACAACCTGCAGTGAGACTTTAAGGTACGAGCACGATCCCTGCCCTGCACCGTGAACTGCAACGGTACCTGGCCAACCTGCAGCGAGACCTTAAGGGAGCACAGGCAGCAGGATAGTATATACATACTACTTATCCGAATAGTAGGTCTTGGATATTAAAATGATAACAATAGCGAGTGGTGACATATCCCCATCTTTATCCCCCAGCTACACCTGAGCGAGCGCAACATAATCCGCGCGAGCATCCGGGGCCGCTCGGCGCCTGGCGGCGAGGACGAGTACACAGAGGGCGTGCGCTCGGCCATCGGCGAGCGGCTCGACACGCTGCTCGACGCGCTCATAGCCGAGCACGACGCACCTGCTGGATACAACGGGATACCTACCTGGTTTGTCCCTTTTTAAGTAGATAAGACTTTATAAATAGATCATCTAAATTTATACGTTTCTTAAAATCATGCTATCTCTTTTAACACGTTGCACGCCATACGGCTCATATGTGAGCCTAGTCGAATACTAATTTTTTCGCGTGGCGTTTAACGTGTTAAATTTAAGTAGTTTGAAAAGAGATAGAGATTAAGGCTTTAAGAATGGCCACAATAAATAATGTGCGTCAGTTGAACCTTGAGATCGTATTGCAATTGTTAGGGTTGTTTTCCACCAAAGCCGAGACGAGAAAGGAAGTGTTTAGGAGGAGGAGGCTTGAGAGAAATGTGCAGAGACGAGCGGTGAAGAATTCAAAGCGCGATGCAAAGATGTCTACGAATTTAATATTGTTGAAATGAATAGCTGAGTTGCGCATCCCCGCGCAGTACACCTCTTCTAACTCGCTCGCTGAACAATTACCACTAAAGTTGAGCGGGGAGACAAAATGTGTCAATAATAGAATTCTATTAGTTGCTTATATCACTTCTTGTTTCGTCTCCAGTTAAAAGGAACCCAGCTGTTAGCCTTCATGTACTACATTGATATTTTATTGTAGCCTCTTCGACGAGATCAACGAACACCTATCGTTCTGCCAGAAAGCAGCGCAGTGCACGTCCAATAGAGAGATCACACTCAATGAACTGAAGTCGTAAGTACTATAGAACTCTTATTCTTTACACGATAAGAGCGTTAATGGCTGTTTTGTTAGACTGACTCAAAGGACTATATTGAAATACAACAGTCCTTTTAGACGTTACTTCTTTTGATTTAATTACAGCTAACACTTAGTTGTTTTCAAGCAAGGTCAACAAATACTCAATTAATACTTCCGAATTTGTATTATGAATATGATCCACAATATAAACAGTAAAACAGTTTAGTTTTTTGTTAAACATACTTTCCATAAAATATATGTGCAATGATAGATTGTGTATCCGAACGATGTATGAATGAGTTATCAAATTTTAAATATAACGTTATTGAGTGTGAATCCGAACGCAAGAAGGAAAGCGAGGCACGTGTGCGAGAGCGTTAAGGAGAACGACGGCGGTGTGAAAGACAAAACATGGATGATTAGATAAAATTTTATTTAAAATAAACTGTCTTACGGTTTTTATCCTCTACATATGTATATATATTTTAATTATGTTCATTTTATGGTTACATTTTGAAATTTTACACAATTTTGTCACAGAGTAAGACATGTCTACCCTCGTCTTTCAGGTACATAACAGGTGACAGCAACGTGCCGTTAGCGCTGATCGGAGGTGCCGGCTGCGGGAAGGCCACGCTCGTAGCGCGCGCCGTCAGCATGGCGCCCACCTGCCAGCAGGACCTGGCCGTCATCATCAGGTGACTAGTTCATCAGACGGCCATAATGAGAGAATGTTAAAGAATCAAGTTCACGATATCATACGTAGTACGTGAAAATGAGGTTTTGTCTGCATAAATCTTTTTGCCAGGTTTAAATTTCAGTATGAAAATTATGATATTTCGATGAAGGCAAAAGTAAATAAAGGCTGTTCGATGGAAAAGAAAAAATATTAATGTTCACTTTACCAATTGCAATAGTACGAACCTACAGATAACCGAATTATACCATAAACATAACCGTGTTCTTTAATTTCACTTCTTTCTTTCATATAATTCTTATTAATTGCTTATTTCTTTCAGATTTCATTTAATTCTTATTAATTGTATTTTTTTGTGCATGTTAAAATGTTAATCTTGTTTGAGTTAATAAATAAATAAATAATTGCGTTTGGTGTTACCAACATATTTGTAGGATAAGGCCATTTCATTAACAATAAGCTCATATTTCATTTTCTTTTATTTATCCCGAAAATTATCGAAAAAATCGACACCAACTAATTATCGTCAAAAACTCCACGAGGCATTAGAATACGTTTCACCATTATCTCTAAATCTATGATGAGAGAAACCGAAGACTTGGCTATTTGGACTAGATCCTTTTGCCTACCTGTCATAGAAAAAATAAATCCACAACATTAATTTATTTTTTATATAAAAATACGACGATAGTCCTACGAGCCGGATAACTTTAATAGAGCATTCGTTCAACAGGTTCGTAGGCCTGACATCACACTCAAGCAGTTCTCATCAGCTACTCAAATCAATAGTGGACCAGTGCTACGTCCTGCACACCGGCATGGTATACAGAGGACGAAATGTGAGTAGATAATTTATTTTGTGGCTATGCTTCTAATTATAATAGCTGATCAAGTAACACATGAACACAGTTTAAAATATAATGAGCAGATTATTTATTGCACAGCCAATTATTGCTTTTTAATTTACGCGGAAACTGTCAATACTGCAAAACTGAATGTTAATATCCTAGTCTTTCATAAACTTTTTGCTGATGTTTTTCTATGTAAACTCATACTTTTCTTATCAGTTTTAGTTAGAGTATTAGTTATTTTTAATATAAATTAAAAATGGTGTGTTGTATTGTTGTAGTAAAGAAATTAAAATATAATAAAATAAGAATAGGAACGCACCGTGGCTCCGCTTTTTTAAAACTTTACTCCGCAAAGGAAGTTCAAAAAATGTTCATGGCATATCTTAACAATGTTCACCTTTTTGGAAAATAATAACATAAACCATAAAAACCATAGGCAGTCTGAAAAGAATCTATTTCTCTTATTTAGACCGCATGGTATCTACTATATTTGCGATACCTTAAAATAAAGTATCCAAAGACTGTCAAGAAGGTAATGACGTCACGATGACGACGGTTTAAATAATAACCTATCGTTGAAAACAATTTATATCGACTCCGTAGTCTAGTGGCTGAGACTACCTACTTCAGATTTGAAGTCCTGGTTCGATTCCCAGTAGGACAGAAATTTTCTGCTCGGTTTAGTTTGTGGTAGGGCTTTTCCTAAGTCCGGCTAGTGCTAGCTATCTTACCTAAGTCTGATGCCATGACAAGAATGTTAACAGCCATTGTTGTGTTTCGGCAGTTGGAGGAAAGATAGTAGTTATCTTTCATATTCGGCCCTATCCTCACTTAAAATCAGTTGAAAAGATAATTAAGAGCTACCCGGATGAGAATTTTAAAAATAATGGTTTTGTTTTCTACGTAAATTAATTCTAGCTTCGTTATCAACACCTTCAATCATTGAATACAGCCTAATGTTATGATTGCGTATAGGATGTCCAGTCGCTGTCGGCGGCGCTGCGCCGGGCGCTGGCGGCGCTGGGGCGCGCGCGGCCCACGCTGCTGGCCGTCGTCGGCGCCGACGCGCTCCGCGGCGCGCGCTGGCTGCCCGAGCGGCTGCCGGACAACGTGCGGATGATCGTCACCGTCACCGAGGGTCAGTACTTACAGCGGCCCGACAACGTGCGGGTGATCGTCATACACACAGTGACCCGACAACGTGCGTGTAATCGTCATACACACAACGGCCCGACAACGTGCTTGTGATGGTCATACACAACGGCAATACTATAATTTGAAAAGACATGTTCGGATTGGTATCCAGTTCGTAACTCAATCTGTTATAATTTTTACCTTCCATAATTATTGTTTAATTATCCGTCTTTGTTCATATCTAGAAACGGACGAGCCATCAAGTTCAGCGATAATGGCGGTACTATCATCAGAGGACGGGCCGAAGGTTGTGAGAGCTCCTCCGGTAGGAGCTGAAGAGGCAAAAGCGGTGTTGGCTGCATGTGCCGCCACCTACAGCAAGACTGGCGCCGCTTCTCCGCCTGAAGCGGCCGTCAAAGCCGTGCAGAAATGTACCTTACCTTTGTATGCTAAGGTTCGTCTTACCTTAATTTGTATTTTTTAAGAGTACGAGCGGACATCCCCAACACAAGTATTTACTAATTTCTGACGCGTCTCAACCAAAGGAGAAATTCTAATTTATATAGACACATTCGCCACTCAAGAACAGCCATTTTAGCTAATAATAAGTGATACGTTAATTGTTTATAACATGAAAAAAATTGGATATAAAAATTTAATTGTATCAAAATGTGTATTTCGGTATATTTCAATTTGTGATTCAAATTACATTATTTTAATATAAGGGTTAAATATGAAATAAAACATTTTGAATAAAATTGTTGTGCCGGGTTGTTAGAAAGGGAAGAATTAAAGCCCATAGCGAAAAATCCAAGGCTTATGACATTTCACGTTTTTTCCCCAATTATTTCGCCTGGTAACTAAGACCTTTTAGCCATATTTTCAATAATGTAGTTTTTATCTTTATTTATGACTCCAGGAAACTGGTGCAATGTAGCTCTTTGCCCCATGGAGTTTTTGGTAGTTCCCGCTTTTTTGTTAATGACTTACGAGATTTTTTTTTTATAAAATGAATTGATGATACGAAAATGCAATGTTATTATAATGATTACGATGAAATGATAAGTAAATGAGAAGGAAATCATAAAATGATGTCAAATAAATGAAATATTGCAAGATACATAGATATCATCTGTACCACGGCCAATATATCAAAAGCGGTAATACCAGTACCTACCTGCTGACATGACGTTGCAAACCTTGAATGACTTGGTCTACAACCAAGTAAAACCTTCTTTCCCACTACTTTTACATTTTGTGCTGAAAGACTTAAATTTAATATCCAGATTCTCGCCTGGCAAACATCTCTTTCCGCGGAGACCTTCACTGAGCAATCAGAGCCAGAAACTGCTCCAGAACTAGTTATCTGCGAGGATCTGGAAGGCCAGCTCGTTCAGATCCTAGTGACCACAGAAGCGGCGCTTGGCGCGGAGAAAGTCAAGA
The DNA here is from genome assembly GCA_943193645.1 of Acentria ephemerella. Lineage (NCBI taxonomy): Eukaryota > Metazoa > Arthropoda > Insecta > Lepidoptera > Crambidae > Acentria > Acentria ephemerella. Next base: position 5,807,662 of record OW971898.1, on the reverse strand, counting down.
CCTGTCTGGCGTTACTGACTGCGTCGAGGCGAGGGCTCGATGATACGGAGATACTGGACATGTTGGCACATGATGAGCTGTTCAGGAGCGAGGAGACTTATTGTAAGTCAATTAACTGTCTCTTCATCGTATCTTTGTCGTATATTCAAAACGTAGAATTTTCTTCAGAGATACTTTTCCTTTATTCATTATTCAATGCACAAAAGCACAATTGGCGTACTTAATGTCCAAGGCATTTTCTACCAGTCAACCAGTCCGTCCGTCTTTATCCGTTCTTATCGTTCTTTGTTCCTGTAAATTATATTCCCTCTTAATAATATTATCCTATTTTTGTACATACAAATCTTATCATGAATTTAATATCAACCCTAACCACAACTTCTAACTTTAATTTGGAACTAATGTAATCATAGGTAGAATGAAAATTATTGTTTATAATTAAGAAAAGATACCATTAATGGCAATTCTGTATATCGATGTTACACAAATTTAAACGAAATTACAACACTTAACTTGTTGGGTATTTGTTTTAATTTATATAAGATCATCCAGTCAGGTTATTGTGTCAAATCCTGGCCTGGTTGAATTCCTAATAGATATTTGAATTCTGCACTAAGCAAACAAGTAATAATAAGAATGGATTTTTCAAATTCAAACATATTCTTTTTTTTATTGAAAACCTAGACAAATGTTTAATTATTCTGTAATAAATACGCTGAATATGACTGGAACCTTCCTTCGGGAGTGAAGTGCGGCACGGGGTGGAGGTACTCTCATTTTAACGTAACAAAAGTACCTTTCAGTATATTTGAGCGTGGAGTGTGTGTGCGCAGTGCCGTGGGCGCCGGCGTCGTTGTTCTGGCCGCAGCTGGCGGCGCTGCTGTCGCCGTGGCTGCGCTGGGACGAGCGCGGCGCCGCCAGGTGGAGGGACGCCGCGCTCGCCGGCGCCGCGCGGGACCGGTACCTGCCCGAAGGGGGGGGCGCCGTGCGGACCACGCTCGTGCACTACTACACGGTGAGCTACTGGCCCCGTACCTGCTCGACACCTGACTGAAGCCGAAGGACCAACGGAAATTGGAAATAAGATAAATAAATTTAACGAGATGAATTATTAAAAAATCCATTCTTTCACAGGGCGCTTGGTATACAGAAAACGATCCCAAAATGGCCGGAAGACTCATATCACAAGAGAATAAATTTTCTGATGAATGGTAAGCAATTTTTATTTATTTATTATCTATCAACCATTAATAAGTTTAATAATTTTAACTATGTGGAACCTCTTTTGTGAGGACAGATATTAGTCGAAGATGACAACTGCAAATATTTTATTTATTTCTTCCAGTTACAACCTAAGAAAACTAGACGAATTACCGTTCCAACACTACCATTTGTACAAAGACGAACCCGAGACCTTCGCTAACCAAGCCTACTTCACACAACTGGACTGGATCCATGACAAACTCGCCGCGACTGACTGCTGCCACTTTCTCGAGGATCTGGCTCTGATCCATCTGGACACGTTACCTGAACACATACAGATACTGAAGGAAGTCTTCGAAACCCACTCTTACGCTTTAGACTATGACCATAGACAATTCTACGGACTTTTAAGAAACACCATGGAGAAAAGGCAAAGGGACGGCGTTGAAGTAAAAAGTAAAATAGTGCAGGACTGGATGCAAATAATCTGGGAACCTCCGATACCAACTTTCTATCCAATGAACGATGAGTTTTATAAGATTAGTGAGAACAAAGATAAGAGAGAAATAGTTTCTGTGGAAGGATTTGACAGCAAGTCCTATGATCTAATAGTCCGGTTTGATACGAGAGGCAAGTTTGTGGCAACCGTGTCTACAGAGCGAGAGGAGATATGCGTGTGGGATGTAACGAAGTGAGTATTATTAGATTAAAAACGATCAACTTACACAGCTGACCCAGATGTCGACGTCAAGCCATAACTGGGACATAGGCCAAGTAACGATAGTTATCAAAAAATGTGAAAATAGTATCTCATTTTTTTTATCATGTGTAGGTTTTTTACACTCCAGTTGCTACAAATATGTACTTTTCTTAATGTTTTCTTTTATAATCCTGTCCTTTATATTTATAATCCTTCTATATACTGTGTTGCCAGCTGCTCTAGTTAAGAAGAAAATGTCACATTTTACCTATGTACAATGCGAACGGTTGATTAAAGTAACATAAGACGTCAAAATTAACAGTTAGGAACGATAATAAACGTATGTAAAAGACCGATCGTTGCTTCACTACATAAAAACCAATGATACAAGTTTTCAGGGTTGCTAGTACAACCTAACATATTTCCGCAATAAGCACAGTGTAATTGTAAACACTTGTTTTGAATACTTTCTTTTTTCAATGTTCGTTAAATAAAGGCAAATACATAACTGAACAGATGACTGTTACTGTAATTCACCCACTAGTTGACATCATTTCAGCTGACTCGAACAGTAATGAAATAATGGATTCCGTAAATGTTTGACACTCTGCTATTCGCCATTGTAAGAGAATTCGATTCTGCTGGCATACACTTAAACTAAAATTAGGTTATTTACCTCCCTTTCGTTCCAATTAAGTAAGAAAAAGATAGAACGACTTAAAGACATAAGATGATCTGTGTCTTATTCATATAAGATTCGTGGCATTTTTTTGGATTGGCATTAAAAATTGCAAATTTTCTCTACAGTCTCTGGCTTAGAAACTTCAAATGACGTCACGGGTAATCTGTCCTTTTCTGACCAGTTTGTAACGAAATAATTGCACACGATCTTAAATTTCTCAATATTATTCCGCTCCCAACATATTAGCCATTATTGCATAGGTCAATCAAACATTTATAGTCTGAAGTTTCTCTGTGCTTCGGAAGGCATATATTCAGATGATTGTAATGATTTTTGTTTCAGATGTCAGCTAGTAAGAAAACTAGTCGGTGTAACGCATCCAATTAATTTGGTGCCGATCGACGAGTACAGATGTGTAGTGCTGTGCCGGAGGGAGCTTAGGGTCTACGACCTTGATCAAGTACGTACAGTCACGGGCAATTAACTATATTAGGTCGGGGAAAAAGTCTTTTCGCATATAGTATATATAAACTTGTAATAAAATTTTTGGCTATACTATTTGTATCTGGCTGGTTTTAATGACATTAAAAAGGAGGTATTTCAAAATAAGAATCAAATTAGGAATATTTTGTTTTACACTATTTTTCATTTGTTTCTTTTTTCTATCAAAATGAACGAATCGAATGAAGAAATTAGATACTTTTTAAAATTTTATTACAAAAAAGGAAAAAATTCAACACAAGCTGCGCAAAAAAATTATGACGTAATAAGGTGATGCTATGTCTATGGTGGGATTGGAAGGGCATTGTTAATTACAAGCTTTTACCGCCGGACAGAACCATTGATTCGGATCTCTACTGCCAACAACTGATGAAATTAAAGCAAGAAGTTAAGCTAAAGCGGCCGGAATTAATTAAAAGAAAGGGTGTGGCCTTTCATCCCGAAAACGCTAGACTACATACATTTTCCACTCAGCAAAAATTAAGAGAGTTTGGCCTTTAGATTTTACCTTTAGAACCTGTATTTAGAACCTGTACCTTTAGATTTCCACCTGTTTCTGTCTCTTCAGAATTCTTTAGGCGGAGTCAGGTTAACATCAAGGGAAGACTGCCAAAACTACTTGTTGCGTTTTTTGATCAGAAGTCCCAAAATTTCTACAGCAACGGGATCATGTACCTACAAAATGGCAGAAAGTCTAAAAACAAAATGGTACATATATCAAGCAATTAAATTTAACTTAAATTTGAAAAAAAAGTCTTTTATATAAAATGCCAAGAATCTTTTTCCCCAACCTATTACGTAGACAGATTTTCAAATTAATGTTAACTCAAATTCTACAATGAATTATCACTACAACGATATATACTGTTACATTCAGAGGTGAGACAGTAATGTGTACTTTTTTAGCAAAATTATTCACATTATTAGTGTTTAGTAATTAGCATATTTTCGCATGAGATGCAAAATTGATTCTCGATTTTCAATAACTAATATTTTCTAAGTGTAATTGCGAATAACCAATATTTGTCACTTTTAATTCTAAACCACTCCCCACCAGGGCAAGTTCGTAGTAGCCCTGAAAGGCGTGATGAACCAGAAAATGCCTTATTACGGGCTGCACGACCCCACACACCTGGTCGCGCTGTCCAGGAACCGGATGTACGTTAACCTCATGAACATTGAATCCGGTAAGTTACAAACTTTATTATCTCGTCTTCTCAATATGATTACCATAGGGATAGCTATCACGTGATATATTAAGATGTGTTATTCATTTTCAAATTCAAATGAATGAATGAATTTTGGATTGTCACACCCAGAAAACTGTGTATACTAAAACCGAGACACTAGTCTAGACAGTTTTCTGTTTTAATAAATTCAATACTTTTTGTCCTTCGAGTCGGATAAAATAGATTCGTATAGTGTTTAAAAGATCTGCCTGGAGGTGACCTGGTGAAATGCTCCGCCAGAACCCAGGTTATCCCCGTGAAGGGCAATGGAGTTACCGGGGAGTTTAAGTGGGTATTCTCAGTGCAGCTCTATGAGGTACTGAGTGAGCCCCACACACGCCCGTCGCTTAGCCAGTGGCGGGTAGGTCCGTAAATGGATTCCTCCTCGTAAAAAAAAGTGTTTAAAAAATAGCTGGTAAGCGATAACAGATGTATTTATTTTTTACAGGTGACTGTGTGACGACATTCAAAGCTGGTGAGGATAGATTCCTTAACTCACTGCTAGTGTCAGGAGATGGAAGGTACGAAAAAAAATCATAATATCTTTCTTAAATAATTTTTATACATAGTTAGGTAAGGGTGGTGTTTTTCATGACACATACAAAAGCTTGTAATTTATTTATCAGGGAAACTTACATTTCACTAAAAAAGGAACAAGTTATAGAAAGTTAATTACAATCTCACAAGTAGGTGTTGTGTTGGTAAATACTCATATTTATTTTTACCAATACCAATATTCGTCGGAAATCTTAATATTACGTTTGGATTAAGAAATAAAACTTATATTATATGGTGAATTAATATATTATTTATAAGTTAATAGACTCGCTTATAGGGAAAGGAAGGTATTAAAATGTTCTGCCTACAGAACGTCGAGTAATGAGGGTCAGATAGGTCATTTCTCTGTTTTATATTCTTAAAAAACTTTCTTTGCAGAGTTTTGGTATGTGGTGATGAAACTCAGAAGCCATTCCCTTTGCTGGTGTGGTCTTTGACATCGCGAAAGTTACTTTACGACCTCCGGATACCGCACCATGACTTCATCACCTCGAAGGCTGCTATTACTTATGAAGGTATGGGTTAGCAACCAATGAACTAGATTAAAACGATCCCTTTCTACAAAATGTTTATCTGTAAATTCTATCGCCATCGTAATGCCCACTAGTCGTCTAAAACTCCATAAGCTAAAGGGATGTTATAGGTAAAAGTTATTACTTAAGACATGACTGTATGGGTTGTAGGTCCTATAGCCTTCTCCGTAATAGGGATTACTTAAAAAAAAGGTTTCATCGAATTAAAAACTCGACTTTAGCCATCATGCGTATCATATCCGATAAATTTTTCAAAGCATACATCTAGTCACCTATTTACGTTATATTTTCATTTTTAAGCAACATTTTAAGTTAAGAAACGCCACCGTCTAACTACGCTTACTCTAAAAATGAATAAATAAATAAATAAATTTACATTGATAGATTTCTTAAAAATATGTCTTTCAAGTACCCCATTTCAAAATAGTATAGAGAATAAATTACGAAATTATAAAACTATTCTCGTGTATAATTTAATTAATATATTATTAATTTAGAAATATTCTGCTTAGCCAGTTATAAATTGACTTTTTTAATAATCTATTAAAAGAATTCTGATGTATATAGATGGAGAATGTCATGAGAAATACATAATATTCTCACATAAGCGCACCATTTTGAAACAACATTAATCACCGACTTAATAACCTTGAATAGGATCGTACGTGTGCGTGGTCTCCCGCGAGCTAGACGAGCCGAGCCCCAACTTCATAGTGGTATACGACCTTCAGTCGGGCACGCTGTTCAAGAAGTGGAAGCCCGGCTGCGACACCGCCGCGCTCGCCATCAGCTCCGTCGACGGCTGCGTCGTCTCCGGCCTCGCTGACACCAGGATACTGGTCTGGGATCTCGTTACTGGTATGTACCGTTGACATGCCAATCTTACTTTACCAATAATAATAATATTTCTCACACTCACACCTAGCCCAAATTAAGAAGAGGTGTGTTACTGTCATCATAATGGGTTATGGATACAAGATAACAGATTAATATAGATAGTAATATAAATATTGGAAATATACTAAAGAAACATATGCATGAGTTGTGGACAAATATTTGTACTCAAACATACTCATCTGCTTCTACCGAGATTCAAACCCGGGACCTTTGGCTAAGTAGACAGGGATACTGCCCGCTCGTCCAGACGGCCGTCAATAGGTGGTCTTAGTCGATGAAACATAGGTTACTTTAAAAGAGGCGTGGGAAAGCGCTTTTTGGGCCGGTAAGCGCCTTATGCACGCCACTGCTCCCCATTTATTCCCCAGCGACTGTCATCCAGCCCACTCGTCAGCCTACGAATATCGCCATCCCATTTTGTAGCAGGGCATCCCACACTACGCTTTCCTAGTCGCGGTCTCCAACAGTCGTCAGTTCTGCGGCCAACATGAACAGCCCACTGCTCTTCAGTTTGCTAATTCGATGTTAGTGACTTAGATCTCTGTCGGATCACATCATTTCTGATACGGTGCTTAAAGATGCTCCGAACGTAGCCCTTTCTATAGCTCGCTGAGCGACTTTAAACTGGTGCTAGTCCAGCCGTAATTGGTCACTTCTCAGCACCGTATGTCGTATGTCAGTGTGAGGACACACTGGTCGAATACTTCGACTTGAGACATTGAGGGATGGGTCACGAGTAGACATGACAAAGAAATATTATGAAATATTGCCCAGCTTAACTGAATTCTTCTGCTGGCTACTTAATATATAGTTTCTGAGATGCGTTGATTTGTTGGAGAAGTTATTACAAGTCCCCCAAAAAATCTCCATGTCAAATGCTACAGGCAAGAGACGTCACCTCCCTGTACCTACTATCCATGATTGGCGTATTGCTAACATTAATATCTTTGTAATTTATGCGTTTACAATTTACATGCATTTTTGATTTAATAAAATTTGTTACGTTAAGTGTAAAGAGTACAATTATTCAAATGTTTTCAACCTATTACAAAATTTAGTAATCATACGAATGAAATATTTCCATCCCATTTATTCAAAAATGCGATGCCTATAAATGCGAGCATAAAAGTTATTTTCTCGAATTACCTCATATGCAAAACCATAGATTACTGACCCAGCAGTATTGCATAAACTGAACGAAGTAATAAAATATATAATGCTCAAAGTCTCCTATATTAATCAGGCAACTGTCGCCTGACTCTGCGCGGCCACGTGGCGGCGCCGTCCTTGCTGCGACTGTCCAAGTCTGGCGGCGTACTGCTCTCAGCAGACTCCTCCTGTCGCGACCTGTCGCTGCGGCTCTGGGACCTACACACTGGTATGGTTTTTTATGTCTAAGAATGCAGATAGCCGTTATTCCTTGAACCGAGTTATAATTTTATCGCCAACAAGATTTTATCATAAAAATTTCCGCTTTCAGGTAAACTAATAGCGGTGTACACTCCTCCCGAGCGAATCACATCTTGTGAAGTTCTTCTAGGTGGTTCAGTTCTAGCCATGGCGCTAGAAAACTATAAGGAAATTTTGTGCGTTAAACTAAATGGCCCATTAGTCGAGTCGGTCAAAGCCGGTAGAGACTGCGAATATGATGACAAGAGCTACGGCGACGTCGCAAGCGCAGGCAAAACATTTGTATTGAGAGGCAACGAAACCTGCTGATAAGAATCACAATTGTACACTTATTTTATAAAATCGGGATTGAAAGTGGTTTAAAAGATTTTACGACGATTGAAAGACAACCGTATGGATTTAAAAGCGATGTTGATTGAAAGTAAACCAAGTGGATTCAAAGTTTCTGATATCGAAGTGTGAGTGTTCGCTAAAGTGCCAATTATCTGCAATTTATACTTGATAGAAACAGCTGAGAACTTCTTGTTCTCGGCTTGCCGCTTTCAATCCATAATATGAATCAAAAATTAGATGTTGGGCAGTAGAGTATTTTACAAAATTATGTACAGTCGAGTTAATCGCCTGGCTTTTAATATTCATCGTCATGTTTCATATTCGTCCTATCATAGTGATTACATGGAGGCTTGATCGAAAGCTAGAAACAATCTAATATGCTATTTTAAGGACACGAACCAAATCATATTAAAGAGACGCTCAATTGACTAAAAACAAAACGAATCAGTCAAAGCAAATATATACCGGAAGAGCAATTTCGCAGTGAAAGTTGATAAATAATAATTAATATAAAAAACATTAATGTTTTTGATCTATTACGCTTATTAATTACATTATTAAATTAATTATATTATATTTAATGAATTCCCTATATGTAATGTTGATGTTTAGTCGTAATTTTGTGGAGAAATAGTTGTAAGTTATGGGAATGTGTAAGATAAGTCAATTTCCGAGTGTATAATTTGCGTAAATTATTTTATGCTTTGCCTTTTGCGCGATAGTAGTAGCAGCTTCTTTTGCCTAAGTTTTATTTTGTACCTCACGCCATGTCATTTTAACCATAAAAATCAAATAATAACAATTACTTTGTCACGAAATAGAGCTTATCAAACAGGGAACCTTTAAAGCAAAGTAACACACTTAAATGAATGTACATAAAAGAATAACCGTGGGATATCTGTCTTCCGGACAATTGGGCTACTTTTAATTAGGAAATTCGTTTAAAAAATGAGATGTATTTTTAATTAATGATGGATGACAGGAAAGAGTTTTTCAATGGCATAACAAATATATTTTTTTAATTGATTTTGTACTATAGGTATCCAACCTTATTAGTAATGCTTGCGTACGCCACATTTTGTCAATGTGAATTGAGAATATAATAAATTTCGTTCGGATACATCCCAATAAAAATCATTACCAGTAAACCAGTCATTCTGTCGGCGTCAGTTGAAAATAAAACTTGAAAGTCCTTTACAATAAAGTGATATCATATTATTAGACTGATGATCGAAAACTAGAAAAACAATTGTTAAATCGGTCCAAGTATATGCCAAAAGAGAAGTATGATGAGATGCTATAATATTGATTCATCAAATATCAAGTTTACTCAAGCTAGCCTTTTTTTGAAATTATTTTAGCATTAAATATAAACGTCCTTTTAAATGCAAAACTAAATGTAAACTTTTTTTTTTTATAAAAGTTGTTATTGCAATGGAAAAACTTTTCCGGCGGACTTTATCCAAATTACAAGTTCCCACCACACAATTGTTTACGCTTCAAATGTTATGGTGGCAAAAGCTTGTTTTCCCGTATTTTTAGTTAAAACCTATCCGAATTGTTACCCTTGTACTTAAAATTAATTATAAAACTTCATTCTACTATAAATATTATCGTACGTGTGTATAATTCATAACCATAAGCAATAAACATAGGTAAAAAGAATTGATCATAAATATTATAAAGATCAAAAAAATATAGATACGTTTAAAAAGTGATGTAGAAGGAAAAGATGTATTGATTAATAATTGTGATCAATCCTAAAAAATAATTGTGTGAAAACTTTACTAGAATAATGACATTGATTCTTGAGATACTAAAATGTCATCTACTGTGAAATATGTTTTCAATATTTAATCTATAGTTAGATGTAACATTAAGAATGAACATAATATAAACAATGTATTTCTTGTCAAGATGCTGGTTCATCTCATCATAATTAGTATCCAAGATTCGTATATAAATAATAAATGTGCACTTTTGTTCAAGTGATATTTTCAATTCTGATGTTTGGACATTTTCAAAATTGCTCCTTGTTAATGTTGCATGAAATCGAGGCATAGACTAAAGTGTTTTCTTCTTAAGTTGGTTTTATTGGAGTTGGTGGTAACTGTCTGTTTTTTGGAATTATGATTCTTACTTACAACTTTAATGTCTAAAACTATTATTTACTTACAAACCAGCAAACGTATTCTTCGATCCATAAATATTTGTGTATTGTTTTAAGTTTTCTAGCTAATAATAATAATTTTAAACTTTATAATATGTTATCCAACTCTGAAATGAATTTTAAATTTATTTATGTATGACAGTTACCAAACTGAACCACTCCAAAGAGGCGTTGCATATTCTAAAATAAAATAGACAGACAAATGAATATAATAATTATAAAACATATAACATGTAATGGTGTGTCCCAGATAGCCTACCATAGATTGATCAAGAAAAATCGATAAGCCAAGAAGTTGCTATTATTATGTCAATTTAATTATCTAATCTAATTTACTATGTTGTCTTTTTCAACAACAAAAAATGAGAGAGGCAATTAATGCCTTTAGCTAACGGTCGAAATTATTCGTATGATACATTTCCATAAATGTCCGTTCTTAGGTCAAACGTGCAAGACGTTCGATTCAGGGGAATAACCCTGTTTTTTATATTTTTAAATACGTTGTTCGGGTTTTCCCACTAGCTCGAACAGGGAATTGCAATGGAATTAGTGTGATATACCAATGAACTCTTGTTGCAATAAGAATTGATAATAACACGTAAAGGAAGTAGTATTCCATTTTATTCCAGTTACTTATTGTGTTAACTTACAAGGGATGACTTACTTTTTCTCACTTTACCCAAACCAGGTAGAGATGCAGTATTATAATAAGTAGAACGTTGTCTTCTTCTCACGGCCCGGTCCATGCGATTAAATTAGTTTAGTTAAATTGACAGATACAGCAGTGAATGATAGGTTGAATGTAAGATTAGTTACTTGCATTAGAAATATAAAATAGATAACCATATATTATTAAAAGCTATATGATACAGTACACTTTAACAATACGGTTTTGAAACAATTTGGAAATCTATTTATTAACTAAAACTAAAATAGTGTTTCCCCTTTATTTTCACGCTAATTTTGATCAACTATATTTCATCGATTTCAAATCGTTAAAAAAGGTCATAAACTTTCTTTTGCAGTACAACTGTAAAACTTGAGGAGATACGTACTACATTTTATTCATAATAAATAAACTGCAGCTTTTTTCGTCATATTAATGATCTAGACTAGCCTGATTAGCTCTTGTTTGAACGGAACGAACGCCACTTAATTGTCCCGCTCAAGTGACATCACTATTATAGTTTTGCGATGATTGTTGATTGAAATGTTTCAAAATAGATCCTAACTAAGCCTGATGCTGCATATGCACCCTAAGTCTGAATATAGTTCAGTTACATCTCGCTCAATATGTTTAAAAGACAATGTCTGACAATAAATTATAACTTGCAGATTTCATACAGAAACCATAGACAATTTTCACCTTTGAATTGTTTTCAATAAGAATGAAATTATTTATTGAACACCTGTCATTTTTCTATCCATATTAAGAGACAGAGATGTACTGCACTTCAATTTAGATTTAGTTTCGTGTAAATCTAGAATTTATTATACGCACCACAATTTTTATAATGTAAAATTTTAGTGTTACAGTCTTGTAATTTGTGATACTTACACACTTATGGCTTGACTAATAATAGTTCTATAAGCTTTGTATTGTAACAGTGGTTTATCTCTTTCGTTCGATTAAAAAATTACATTTGAACGAATGAGACAGAATACTGTATAACTATACAATATTAGTAAGGCCCTTAACCGCCAACTTTTGGAGACTGTGGTTTTTTTAATTGTCATTTCTATTTTGCTAATAATCTAAATATAATGTTAAATAGAACATTTCACGTTTGGGTGTGTGTTTCGATCGTATCGAGACAATACTTTAACAGAGGCGCTGCTGTCGCTTGCATACAAATTGGGAGCTGTCAAAATACGACCGACGGTTCAATCCGAGTACAGTACATTACTTTACAGGCGTTCGTATAGTGGTTATAGCATATTTCATTATCAGTCTTTTAACTCATTAGTCTCATTATATAATTCAGGCGACCTTAAAAAAATCAATGTGTCAGCTAATTTTTGATTAAGGTAACGGTGCTGATATGGGATCACTTTCCTAAAATCAAATAATTACATCTAACTAATTAAAGTTTCTATTATAACAAGAACAAAGAGACAGCATTACTTTAAAACTAGTTTCGAGTTAAGAAGTTCGGTTTTAAATCACGACCAGTAATATGTAATAAAATATTCAAGTGTCTACTAATTTCATACCATTTTATAAGCAGTAGATGAAAGCACATTATCGTCTAAGTGATCTTTAGTGTAAAAAGTTTCTACTCGAAATCTATTATTAATTGACCAAAGCATTCTATTAAGTTCTATTGTATATATCTTCCTATTATCACAATTTTAGGACTTAAATTTACTTCATATTTCTGTCTTAGTCACTCTAGTGACGTTAGAAAGAAACACGTCCAATCCATTGTATTTTCTGTGAATAGCGGATGGATTCTTAAATTATTTAAGGAATTAACTGTTTATTGTTCGCTCGTACTAGGCTGGTGAGAGCGAGACGCCAAATATTGATTTGTTTTTCTCAGTATAGCTTGACATTATCAGTGTCAGGCTTTTTTGCAAGCAAGGATCTGTTTCATTTTTCTTGGTTTTGATAATTTTATGAAATACAAAATTCGCCTAAATTTACATTTACAATTCCGAAACACGATTTAAAAATTACAAATTCAAACAAAAACCTGTGTCTTTCATATAATATTTGAGATATTTTTCGGCGCCATTGATTTTTCTCTTTCCTGCCAGTCCAAAGACATGCTATTTCGAGGCGAATGTATCATACACCTACCCTATACCTGGACAAAAAACATGATAAAAAATTACTTTAGCTATATCAATCTTTAAAGCCGGTACTGCGTGCAAACGTGTCATTTTGCGCGTGTCTCCTTCCGCCATTTTGGCTGTATAACTTATAATGAGAAATGAATATTGAGTGACTGCAATTCAATGTCTTCTATGTGATTCTTTTACTGCTGCCATACTTAATGTTTAATCTAAATAATAACAGCTATATTTTCGTATTAATTTTACCTTGGGCACAATAATGTTAAATATTTGAATACTACAATCATGTCATAACTAGATTTCTTTCGATGAAAACTATAAATAAATTGTTTCTAAAACCAAAGTCCATTTCTAGTCTTAAATATATAAAAATATGTAAATAATATACAGACATACACATATTTCTTTTCTATAGGATCATAATAATTTGTATTTATAAATAATATTTTTGTAATTTAAAATTTCTTAATATCGAAAGGAGTCTAATAATACCAAATAATATGCCCAATTTAGTAAAATCGTAGTCAAAAGAAACACGCTAAATTGACTTTTGAATTAACTGAAACTCGTACAAAATTACACTTAATAATTTATAAACAAAAATATCTTAGTCATGATTGTAATAATCGTATGTATAACTTAACTGTTTAAGCTATAGTCTTATAACGCACAATATATATGTTTAAAATCCTTTTATATTCTTGGGTCTTTATAACGTTGTACTCCTCTATGCTCTCCAATGTGTTCCGTTCTTTACGTTTGAAGAATAAATGTTTATGGAACAAATTGTTAAGAAGCATTACCTAATAATGTAGAAATTTTATTGTTTTAATTTTATATTATATTTTGATGAGAATAAACAGGCTGGTCCCTGTCTTACCTGATATACTAAATAAATTAAGTGTATTTTAACAATCATTATTAGCGATCAATTCGAGAATTAATAATTAAGTAACTAATATTGTAAAATAATCAGTAAGAAGACGGTGGACGGTGTAATCGATTGAATTGTTAAAATTATTTATGTATTCTGGAAAGTTACGTAATTACTTGATGTCCTGATTAAATTATTGGAAAAAGGGTCCGTATTTTAATTTTCCTAATTATTTTTACTAAAACCGATTCATTCAATTAATTTTAACTATTACCTTTTTACCATAGATATAACTCTGCTCGTGTTTGGATACATCAAGAAAGTGGCCTTGATACTATTTCATACGTTAGGCTCCACCCATTAAACTTTTATGTTACGTTTAGACGCGCTTAGACTACCGCTAACATGAATTGACCCTTAGGACTGAACCGTACAAAATACAACCTTCTCAAAACGAAGTGGTTTTATTCGACTTTCTTTTTTAAATTGACGGTATTTGAAAAACCTCTTCTTACATTGTAAAATAGTGTTTCTTTAACACTAGATTTACCTGGTCGTGCAATTTCAATTCAAAATTCCTACTATATTACACATTTTTTTTTCAGAAATGATGTTATGACTTTTGTAGCTATAATTAGAGAGTACGTTTTATAAACTTAATGTTATTTTATATACATCAGTAACAAATATAATTTTTGTTGTTGACATATATTCAAATCGCTATATCTACTGTTAAAAGCTGGCCCCAAAATCTAGTTTTTTATAAAGAATAAAGTACTTTCTAATTAAAGAATAAAGTAAATTTTTTAAAGGACCCAATAAACTTACAGAACATATGGGGAACAAAACTATATTGCGCAAAATACAAACAAATTTTTAACGTGACTGCAAAATAAAAATAAAGTCTGCTGGAAAATATTATTGATTTTCTCGTGATCATTTTTAATATTTAATAATAATCTAAACTTAATATTGTTCAGTTTAATCTACTACAATCATTTTCTTAAAGTAATGTACGGATTTTTCATCATACAATATAAATGAAATGATAATATTGTTCTTTATGACAAAAAAGTATATTTTGTTTTATCCATAAAACTTTACGTGAACATCACTTCAGTATGGGTTTAAAAAACAAGCGTAAAGATTTTATCCAAATTATAGAGCAATGCTAGATGTATTTAGATTTTATTACATTAATATAACAGTATTCACAGCAACACAATAATACTACACTATGATCGACTATGTTCAGCACGACTGGAATAAACCTTTCTTACGCATCTCTTCGAACTCTTTCTCGGCATCATATGTCCTGAAAAAAAGTATAATATTAAACCGAGGCGACATCTGAATCACTCTCTGAGGCGCTTATAGCACTGTATGAGTTCAGTTTGCTAATTTTTACATCAAATGCTTGGCTTCTGCTATTTTTGTTTATTAAATAAATAATAACAATTGGCATAAAAGTTAAAATGTTAAATTGATAATTTGAAGCCTTCTATTAGAACTAAGATATCAAGTATTATGGCGTAATATCATACATTATGCACTATAAATATTCGGGACGCGTATTTTGTCTAAATCATAAAATATAATATATAATATACTTATCCCATTATAAGATAAGCTAAGTATGTTGTTACATTAAAAAAAAGGAGAACCCTAGTTATACTGTCTTAGCTGTGTTAAATGTTAAATACTATTATATCTTGCATCCAATTAATTTAGTAGCAAATGGTCAGTTTAACCCTTTCGTCCCTGAATACTAAAACATGAAATTTATCAAAAAATTTATACATGTTACTGTGCACTAGCTATATAATAGATATTATTTACCATAAAAATTAGAAAATCTTTTAGGGGTTGGTGGTAATTGTACCAAAGGCCTGGTACAATTTCCACTGAAAACGAGCGATCATTTTAGGTTCCAGGGGATTTCACACATTTGTGGTACACATATGTACCATCCCGGACGAAAGGGTTAAAGTATTTAGTGGATGCTTAAATAATTTTCTAAATATTTGTTAAATGTTAACAAATGTCTGAAGGTGTAGAAACCTGATGTGTACCTAACTGTAACCACAACAACAATCACACAACATGGCAAAATTAAAAATTAAAATTTAAATAACAGAAATCACCTTCCTTCATACATTTCTAACGCTTCCTAGGGTACTAAAAAATCTGTGTTATTTAAAATTAAATATAGTATTAATTCTTGCCATTTTTCGTAATTTATTGACTCCCGGGACCCTCAAGAGAATTTAATTTAATTTTCTAGATTGTTAGTTTTCTCGATTTTAAACTGCATTAATGTAACTTGTCCATAGATTGATGGTAATTTACTTCCAATAATTATGTACCATCAATAATGAACCTAAACTGAATAAATGTGTTTTGACTTTTGATTCAGTATTTTCAGAATACAACCCAGAGACACAGCTGTCAGAAGATAGACCTACATGCTCACTGAGATCATACTAAAAAGAAATATATGCCTATTCAAAGTCAAAGTCAAAATATCTTTATTTAAATACTCATTTACTCATTTGTTTTATTAAATAAGATTACTTACTTAAATTGTCATAACAGGGAACATGTATGAGAAAAATGAATAAGTATAATTAAAGATATGGCATTAGTAATAGTGATAGCAATATTGAATTTAATCTGGGGATCTAAGCCTCTATTTACATACATATTACATATATTACACTTAACATCAATCTAAGTCATCTGTTCATAAATCTACCACCAAATTGATTTAAGTTTTACCTGTAGAACTCAGCATAGCGTTGCTTGCGTGCATTGCCTACAAGTTGCTTGAATGCAAACCCGGAGATGGCTGCCAATGTGAGTGACACAATTAAGTTACGCTTGATGGCTGAGTTAAGCAGTCCGCGCATCTGCGGCTTAGTAGCAGTTGAAACAGCCTTGTCACCTGCCATCTGCAAATATTGAAAGTGAAAATTTTATTAGATATTCCAATCAAAAATTTTATTAGATGTCTTCTACGTGGGAATATTAATTCATAAATTACTGTAAATTTATATTTATAAAATATTTGATTATAATTAACAGCTTTTTATTTGGTAATGTCTAACATTAATATTTATATCCTTATCAAATCCTTACATAGATATTTGGACATGCCTTATGTGTATTGCCTACTTTAAAATGTTATTTAAAATCACTGAAAGGTGAATATAATTATGAGTTAAGTAGCTAATCTTATTGTAATAAGATGTGCCTGTCAGGACTCAGCTCATGCCCACAAATATAATAATTTAACAATGAGACATTTTAACCTATAATCGCATACCTTCTGTATTAATTTTATTTACATATCTTACTAAAAAAAGTTGTGAAAAAAATTAAATTAATTCAAACGCTAAATGTTACAGTTATATCATATTTTTACTGACATGTTTCAGAATCGATCTACTATAATGAACAAATCATAGAACCACTATGCGAAATGTTGTCAAGAAATACAATTGACAACAGCTTAGTTATTAAATTGTGTGCATTTGATCTCAAACACCAATTATGTTTAAAAAATATTGTCGCATTTTTGTTATACGCATAACGTTTTTGTTATGCGCATAACAATAACTCGAGAGAGAAGAATAACTTTATCAGACAATTACTAGAGCAAGTTTGAATATCGAACCTAGTTCTTTCATCAAAACAAGTAATAATAGATGGGTTAGGTACCCATCTACTAGAATTTTTTCAAAGACTAACACGCATATCTAAAGTTTTTATATAAGTACTGATAAGCTTTTAAACTTAAATACTTTTCAAAAATAATCTTGATAATGAGCATGGCATTCTATCGGAAACATCTTACATAACATAAAACTACCCAGAAATTAAAACAGTAAAACAGTCTACTTCCGAGCACTTTTAACTAAACAAAAGCAATCAAAATATGTAATTATATACCCAACAGTAATTAAATACTCACTTTATTAGTGATTTCGTATAAAATAAATCGAGATCGATCACAGCAAGTTGCTATTTTTTGTTAAATTCTTCCTATTACAGGGAAGGCAAAGGGCACTGAAGCTCACACAGCCATGTCTTATGATATAGATATTTTTTTTTATATTGGCACCAGGTGTAACGTATCTCTTTACCCCATTGAGTAGGAGACTAATGACATGCCCTGCTATTTTTTTAATGGCTAACGAGATTTTTTTAATAAAGAATCAATACGATTGCGTAGAAATGGAATGTTATGTTAATCATTTCGATGAAATGATACGCAAATGAGGTTCAAATGATTATGTTAAATAAATGAACTTATCCCACAAATTAGTTAATGGAAGCCAAACATTGAAAAATCTCACCTATGACACCAATGAACGCAGAATCATGTTTTCCACATATACATACACCGATTTCATAACCAAAAACAAAATATAACAAAATAACATTAACACTACAACACAATATACGAAATAAAATATAAAGTACCCCCCTATTTCGCGCCAAAATCTACAAAACAAGTTAGTTTTCAATTGTCAAATTATTAATTGAACCCTTGCATGTATTGGATGGTTCGTACTATTAATTAATAAATATTATATTATAAGGCCCCATTTTAGAACGTTCGTTGTCAAAAGAACATTTATTAAATTTAAAGCGTCTCCTCGACCAGCCCAAGAACAAGATCACAATAAAGACATGTTTTTTGAATGGATATTAGGTTTACCGTAGAGTAGGTGGACATCCTTCGTCATAATAATGATGGATAGCGATGAAGGCTCGAACGGATTCTAAATCAAGATAGGTTCAAAAGAGACTATTCAATTGCTTTAATGAAATAATTTTTTTCTTAACATTACTTATTACAGGAGATATACTTACTTGCAGTTTAATTGCTGATTACTTTTAGCATAGTAAATAGTGGTTACGACAGTGTTGGTATACGTCAAAACTAAAAATATGCGTACCTATCAATAATATAGTGTCTACACTATCAGAACAATAGCTCAAGCTACTACACCACAAACTATAGGGAAACTACACATCAACTACTGAACTACACTATCAATAGTATCTTTTTCAGAATTTGGATACTTCAGTGCTATCGATATTGTCCAGTATAAGCGATTGTATCAAATATTGATTTATTTAGGATAAGACACTCCTGAAAGTATCATGTGAGTGTTATTAGTGATCCACTACTATATTGATAGTACATTATACTTACAGGTTACTGATTCAATAATCAAATCTCATTCATATTATTCCATTGAACCTTATATTGGAATGCGCGGTCAAAACACTGTACTGGCAGAATTTCTATCTAATTCGGTATGACACATTGCCATTTATAAAAGAAGATAGAACAGTAGTCACATTCTAGTTCTATCAGTCAACTATCGATTGACAGTCGTTTTGCAATTGATATTCGATACATCAGTGAAGTATACTATTATGCAATGTTTTCTTTTTTTCCTCGGACACAGACAAGGTAAATAGGAGGTCTTTTCAGGACACCTATTACAACCAATGTAAAACTACCGTTGGTTGTGATTTAAAAAATGTGAATATAAAAATTAGGGTCAACACTTACATTTCTGACTATAGGTATAGTTTACAACTGAAGAAAGAAATTAAAACCACAAAATATTTTTTATTCATTTATTAATAAACTAACTTTACAAATTTAATAATAGCAGAACAATAATATTCCTTATTTCTTTTCATTCATAATAATATGATAATAATTCACCGTGACTCATCGTACTTTATGAATATAATTATATGATTTAAAAAATAATCTAGAACGACAGTGAAAGCAACTTACAGAAAAATAATGCACAATAAAAAAGGATAGAAGAAACTTCATAATTGCCAGCAACAAAAAATGTACAGGCATCATATGATTGTCCTAGAATAATACCGGGGCCGACGGGGCCCCGCTAACAACACCAACTAGAAAAAATATTACAATAACATAAAGTTAAATTTTATTGTATCAATTCTTTTATCATTTCTGCGACCTATTTACAAGTTATATAATGTTTACATACCAAAACTATAAGCTATCTCATGTGTGGTGTAACTCCTATGCTATATTTATAAGTGTTAAAACTATTTTGTATTTCTCTTTCTTCAAACATACATAAATGTATAATATAGATATTTTTATCGGCATAAATTACTATCATTAGTTTGAATATAAAAACAAAACAAGAAAGTAAAATGATAACTATACACCCAATATACAGAGCTAGTCCGAGTCCCTTCGCTATATTTATATGGTACAAGCTTGCAAGTCATACTCTTATATATTACATTATAAGGCTTTTGCAATCCTATAGGGCACGGTCCTAGCGATCGCTCGCTAGCGGCGCCACCCTCCTATTTACAACGCCAACTCACAAACAATCTGACAGAAAAACAAGTACTTAACGCGTAACATATATTAATTTCCCAATCTATACATTTACAAGAGATTGTTATCGGTAGGACCGATTTTAAACTAATAATTTTAAAACGAAAAAACAAACTGTTTTATGTTAAGTTTGACCGATGAGCGGCGCGCACGCGGCCTCCCTAACCTAGCACACAGCTCTTCCACGGCACACACGTTTTAGGGCACAATTATCAGGCAATGTATCTTATCATAAAAATATTCTCAATACGCTATACACACTACGTACGTACTAACAGATTTTATATTGTAGCACTATCACTGTCCGACCTAATAAGAAACATTGAACAGGGGAAGGTCAACGAAGGGCATATAGAGGTACAAAATACTGGGGCCACAATCTAAAAAGCTAGTAAGGTCATAAAAAGCTGTCAAAAACGTTTGTAAACGTTTGTAAAACTATGCTTCACATCCACAAATTATTGCTTTTGAGTGTTACATACCCTAAAGATAAAGGAATCGCAAATTAAAAGTTGCAGATTTAAATAGTCATGTCCATCGCTTATACTATTTCGATTTCTGCTTTTATATACTGAAGTTAGATACAACATATCAATTTTCTGTACGCCTTGTACAGTCACGAGTATTTTACAGTACAATTTTGTTTTTAACATAAAATTATTAATTTCATTGCATTTAAGAAATAGACTTTGCATATGTATTACAATTATTATTACGTGACTGTACTTTAATGGACATGACACATCGCGTGCGAAACCTGAACTACCGAAATTACTACGCGCACTAAGTAAATGGATTCAAAATATTGTGATAAATAAATACTAGTCTAGTCAGGAAACTAATCCTTTAAAAATTTAGTTATATACAGTGCAAAAGAAAATTGCTAGCTTAAAATATATTATCTAAAAGGTTCACTGGTTGATAGACTAATTTGATTAAAACGGGTGAGATAACGAACCCCTAGGTCGCGTTGTGGGGGAAACCAAATATTAAATGGGCCTTCAAAATAACTCATTAGTATACTGGAAGCCCGTACAGAAACACTCAGTCACGCTTATTATCTTTTCACTAAGAAGTTATCCGTCAAGATTCTAAATTACAATTATTGGTCGTGATATATCTTACGCTAACATTAATTGTAATAGCAGCCAGTGCCTCGAAGGGACACCGCCATTTTGAAGTTCAAGCCCACGATCACATCTAAAATGGTAATTTAAAATAACGTGTATAAATTCGAAATAATGTGTATAGGTGCTATATTCATTAAGGTTTACTTTAATTTTCTAAAAGGCGTGTCCCGCCGAAACTTCATTTACTACTACGCGGCGTTACGTTACTGAACGTTCCGTTTCATGTGCAAAAAGGTATGAAAATATCTTTTAAAACTTTATGCATTTATTCCACTTTATTTATATCTCACGGGTATTTATGTATACTATTATAACGAAGTGCCTAAGTCCAGTGCTCTTTTGTACAACAAAGATACGACTCTATTCACTAATAAAAGGCTTCCACTGAATCAGTGGCAACGACGACACACGGAGACGACTTAAATATTATTTCAAGAAACTTATTATTATAGAAAAATCGCTTGTTTATAGTGAATGGTAACATGATTTGTTCACTAAATAAAGTCATAAAACTATAGCAGAGTTCCGCTCCAAGACTGTTCAGTATCTTGCAACGGAACGCGACATTTTCAGTTCATTATTGGCAAATAATGTTTGAGACGCATTATTATTTTAAATAAATATATTGTGCCCTGGAATTATTATTTCTTTTTATAGTTCTGTCAAATAAAACGAGTATATTTAAACACTATCGCGTAGAGTTATATCAAAATAATGTGCCTCAAACACTGATAAATACATTCATGATAATTAAAATCTTAAAACGCGAGCAGCCGATGAAATAAACGTCTAAATTTAATAACAATCTAATTTAAAAAAACCCTTTATTTATTTTTCACGCCTTAAAATATGTCAACATCATGTTCATTATTATAAGTTCATCAATACGAATGTCCTACACTTTGATTGTTATTGCACTTTTTCACACATTTAGATATCCAAAATATTTGAGATTCACACTGAAAAACTTTTAATTTTCTGCGCGAGCGAGTTTATCTTATACAAAAAATATTTTTTTTACTCTTCTCAAACAGTTTGTGTCATCAATGTGGCATTCTCGATTAGATCGCTTAAATCATGGTCAAATTAATAAGTAACTTTAATAATTTGGACTAAAATTCTTAATTATTTTGATATTGGTGAGTGTTATTTTCGAGTCAAATGAATATTTACATGATTTGATGATAAATAGCCCTTAAAAAGCAAAAGATTTTTTCAATTTAAAATATCTATAAATTATACTATATTTTAATTCTCCAATAATTTTTAGAAGAACAAATCAAAATAATAAGTCGCTTTATAAATTCATAACTTTTATCAGAATCTGAACAGATGAATGACTCATTCGTTGTCTATATACATCTGCACGTTAATCAAGATATTTAGGAAACTACAAATTACGTCCAACAAGTGTAAACCCACCATTGCTGAATAAAAATATAATGCTATTGAAATTAGCAATATTAATCTATGACCAGATTACAGTTCTTAATATCTAGAAACGTAATGGACGATTCCATAAAAGAAAGACAAATAACGCGACTGATGATCTTGATCTTAGTTACCGACGTCGCCATGACATCTTGTAACTGATAAAATCAGCCTTATGTCCACGTAATAAAGTGCTTCATCTATTCTTTTCGGATGCCTTCTTAACAGGCGAGGTTTAAAAACTGAAACCCTTTTTATATTATAGTAGAACACCTAGTAAAATAAAAAATATTAGCGTGAAAACTTACTGGAAAATCGTCTTATGTGAACCGTTGCGCAAGTATCGGTCAATCGTATAAATAAGTAGATAACGAGGTCCTTGTTAGACGTTCTAGATGTTAAATCACTTATTTAGCTTTTATGCAACGTTGTTGATGTATACGGACATAGATATTTTTAGTTTAACTTTATCGGCTTAAAAATCAATCAAAATTTCACCATAACTTTATATTAAGACAAAACAAGTATTTTATTACATAAGAATGTATTAGAACCCTGTTCTTCTTTTTTATTGAAGCAGAACAAAGTTATTGTAGATGAAGAATTTATACCCTTTTGTCGTGGACATACAGTTGATTTCAATAAAATATATATTTTGGCTAGATTCACACAGCGAATTTCTTAAAAATCCAATTTTATTCTTAGATCGCGTTATGTTTTAATCGTAACTATAGAATTTATCGTCATATATGTAGCCAAAATTAATCAATTTAAATAAAACTTCTAAACCACATTTTAATTAAAATATATATAAGAAACAAGCTATAAACAACACATGGCCGAATATCTTAAAAAGGCATTAGATCTTGGCTAGTTAAAGGTAATTTTTATAAAACTATATTACCAATAGACATTATCGCTGTATGAAACTAGAATTTCTCTTCCTCATTCGCTATAACCATGTAATCTTTGCATACATACTAATTCCTAATTCGAGAATACCACGTGTAAGGCACCGTGCCCACGGGCGAGACTCTGGCAATGATTACGCTCGCTTATCACCGTGAATACAACTGAGTCTGAATAGGTATATTATGTAAACAGAAAACTATTTAAAAGTATGTACAGTACAAATAAATTAGCAACATTTTTCTAGGAAACTAAGTATATGTAATATTAAAAATAATTTGATTTATTGATTAATTATAAAATGTACACCTATCATCACCATTTATAGCTCTATATCAAAACAATATTACACCATTTTAAAGCAATCATTTTATTTGTGAAAGGTCGCTCAGCAGAACGCAAACTTTTCAATATTTTTATCTTGTTTTCTTTTTAGAATTGAATTTAGTCTTTGAAGAATAATTTATTCAATTCCATGTACTGTATATTCCTTTGAAATAATTCCTAGAAAATTAATAACATTTAATAATTAGCAATATACAACGTGATAGCGAGATCGCCCGTGGAGTGCGCGCATAAGGCATACGTCGGCTGAGTATGTGGCGAAACGTCGGGTACCGTCGCCGTCCGTCGGGGATCGTCGGGCCGTCAGTCGGGCGGCGTCGGGCCCGGCGGTTCAAGCCGACGTCACTTGCCGTCTCGGGATGCTCGCCGACGACGCACTGCTCCCGCAGTCGGCGTTCCTTCACCCACTGTAGTCGGAAATAACTTTTTTATATAATGGAAGAAAGAAAAGAAATAATGTCCATAAGACAATTATTTTTTTCAATAATCTTAAAAATTATACGCTTGGAAATGTCGAATATCAAGATCCAGATTGCTTATTTAAAAAAATATATTAGGCGTTATACTTTAATATGTATACTGTTCGGTGCAATTGTAACCGAACCTTATTTAGGAATTTGTACGAATTAAATTATAATGGTTATTAGTCAGTCCGGAATCAACTATCTATCTATACACTCAGTAAATATCATTACCATTGAAATAATTAAGTAATCATTGTAATATTTTATCAATTAAATAGTGTAAATCAAAGGACTCATTTTATCATTTAAAAAACATTCTTATCGAGCATTCTCCGCGGGATCTCGGTTGTCGGGAATGAACTCTCGAAAGTCGGGGTGAACTAGTAGTGTTGGCAGATATCATCTAAGCGGTGATTATCATCATAAACTAAGTTGCAGAGTATATCAAAGAACTTTCGTTTTTTATATCACTTGACGTAACATCAATAGCCAAATGGAAGATATTTACGGGACACAAGCCGAGCTCTCTACATTCATTGAGAAGCTTTATATCAACATGAAGAAGGCTACACAGGAACATAGAACAACTACGTATTTTTCGAGAAATCTACTTTTTTTTAAGTATAACTTTCTGCAATATGCGTAAGAAGGTTCCATATTTTTCAGCTAGTGAGAGTGACAGAAAGTATATATATGAAAAATAATATATAAAGACTCACCGGCACTTCTGGTTTTCCGTCTGACAGGTGTAGTGTTGGGAGGCGCGGGCGTCGGACCGTGGCGCACTGAGCGCCGCGTGCCCACGCCCTCCGCCCCCGCTCCCGTGATAGCTCCCGCTCCAGCCACCGCCACCGCGCCCGTTACCGCGGCCTTCACCCTCGGCACTCCTGGCGTCACAGGCACCCCCGTTTTGACACTCTTCGCGGTCTTACCGCGTACTTTACATATTAACGGCTCATCGCTGTCGCTATCAGAGTCCTTCTTAGCTTTACCGGCGACTGGAGGCTGTAGCGGCTTCTGTCCATCTACGCGCCGTGGTTTCTTCTTTGGCCGACCGGCGGGGGAAAGACCCTCTTCGCAGCTAATGGTGGACGCGCACGAGCTTTCTGATTCGCGACGTTTCCGTTTAACCGGCGGTGGTGGCTTAGCTGCGGGCACAGGAGTGGCTTTGGGGCTCTGCTTTTCTAGCGTATTTCTCGGTGAGTCGGCGCGGTCGAGGCGGTCGAGACGTGCCAGGCCCGGGCTAAGCCCTCCCGCGGGACTCGCCAGTTTACTGCTGGCCCTCGTGCGGACGCTACACCGCGCTACTCGCTCCAGCGCCGAAGGTGACGGTGACTCTGCGCGCTTGGTGGCATACTCCGTCGGTGGAATCTCGATCAGTAGCTGCTCCAGCAGACTCTTATCTGGGAACTCCGCCTTCAGCGATAGCCTCTCGCTCTTCAGATCAGGTTTCTCATCCGGCGTTCTGGGCTCGTCTTTTACGTCCCCGTTCTCCGCGACTCGCCTCTTATCACACGTATCGAACGGCTCAGGCACGGCCAGCTTCTCCTGATTCGAGTACGTATACAGCGGAGGAGATACTCTAGACGGCAACGGATCAAAGTCCTCCTTCTTGATCTCCGGTTCATCGTGGCGTGGTTCCGTGTTCGCAGGAACGTCTGTAGCGGTTCCGGGCGCTTGATTGTTGTCGTCTCGTAAGATTGGCGTGGGTTCCCGTGGTAGGTCCCGAGCTCTCGGGTCGTCCCCGTTCACGTGGTCGGCGTGCATCTTCGCGAGCTCCGCCTCGATGTCACCCAGATCATCTATATCGGGCGGTGTCGGGTCGTAGCGGGGCCCAGCAGCCAGCGACAGCCGTTCCAGCAGCTCGTCGGAAGCGGGCGCCGGTTCTATGACACCGATAATCCTTTGCACTGAAGTGGGGCTTGTGGAACGGGGCATGTCTAAGCGCTCTTTCCGCTGAGGGCCGGGCGGCGACTGGCTGGCTTGGTTGGGCGACTTCTCGGAAAGAGCGTCCATGGACTCGATGCCCGAGTCTTCACCCTGCGCTTGCGACGCGGGCGAGCGACTGCCAAACTTGTCGTCAGGCCGGTCGGGCCGCGCACGTTCTGCGACCAGTTTGCAGTAGGACTTGTCTTTGGGCCGCTCCTTCCGCCGCGGTGACGAGCCACCAGACCGCTGAGTCATCACTATCGTGGACGTCGTCGTCGTCGTCGCCGTCACCGTCACAGGAGGGGGGGAAGAACCGCGATTTGTCACTATCGTCCCCACGTTCGTCGACCCCGGTGGATCTGAAACATATGATTCGTAATTATTACATTTTATTATACTATTTACATACCAATTTATTTAATAACGTACAATAAGTATGTAAGTAGCATTATGGCTGTCCATCTATATAAAACACTCGGTTTAAAAATGGTACCAAATAGTCAACATGGGCGATCAGGCAACAAATATGTATATTTGTTGAATGACAAATGCGATTTAGAGCACTTTTCAACAACGTCGCCAATTTTAATTGGCGAATATTACTGCGAATCTTTATAAGACCGCATTAAAGGGAATTAACTTCATAAATGAATTAAAATCTTATATATAATAATGAATAGTTCTTCGTTAGTCTCGCTAAATGAGTTTGAGCGATAGAAAAAATAAATAATAATAATAATAATAAGTAAATTAGTAATTAGGAAAACGTAGTTAGAGTAGGAAATTTAGGATGGATAATTGTGTAACTGATATGCTAAACATTAAAACGAAATTTCTTGGATCGCTGATTCTTTAATGGATGGCATTAGTGGTAGTTTATAGTTATAATTTAATAATTTTGGGTACTATTATTTCTCTAAAAAATAGAATCCTAAGTGTAACAGAAAATCTTTAACAGTTATAAATTATCAAAATGGATTTTTGAGCATAAACAAGATGTTTAACTTCTAATTCGACTCTGATGTATTGTGCCAGTAATCCTCAACATTATTGCGTGTTGATTGGCGTCTGTGCTTTATCACACGGAACCTTAGCGAAGGCAAACTGCAGGTAACGTAAGAAATTAAATCTCTCACAGTAGATCAAATAGTATATTTGTGGACATTTTTTGGTTTCAGATAATACCAGTAACAAAATTACATGGCTTTTGAGATCATATAAAATAGATATACTTTGTGAAGCTTATATAACATACGATATCACAATTTTCGAAATGAACTAGAAAATCTTAACAGTAATTTTGTGCTTATAAAAAAGTTTTATAATTTCTATGTATTTAAATATAATTAGTTAAGTTTTTTTTTGTGTGTTTCTCTTTTTGAATTGGCTGATGTACAATAAAGATATATTCTATTCCATTCTATTCTAAATTTAACAGACTCCTTTTCATAGTAAAAACCAAGGAAAATATAACGCAACCGCCTATCTGGTTCTGGGTGTACGTTTTAAGTTTATCAATAAAATAAGAATATTGCCTTTACTGGTTAAATACCAAGTAAATAAGTATTTTTTATGATTATAAGGAACATTGAACAAAGCATAATAATAAATAATTTATTTCATAGTTATGATGCACGAAACTCGCAAGAATGCATTATGATAACTTCTAAAATTTATGACGAACGTATAAATTATTTGCTTTATCACTACGCTGCTACACGCTAACCTTACGCTGGTGTTTGTAAAATTATGTGGTAGAGATCGTTTCTATCGACAAGGCCACCTTTCTTTATCTAAATTGTAAAAAAAAATTAATTGCTGTGAATGGATTATTTGGAAGATATTGCTTGGGGTGAAATCTATCTAAAATAGTTTTTGTTTTTTTTTCGATTAAGATTGAAATTAAATGCATTAGAAGATTTCTGCCGTCTGGTTGAGTGGTCAGTGTCCCTGTCTACTAAGCCAAAGGTCCCGGGTTCGAATCCCGGTAGGGGCAAATATTTGTATGACGAATAAATTTTTGTTCACGAGTCTTGGGTGTCTGTATGTATATTTAGTATATTTTTAATATTTATATACATATTGCTATCTATATTTCTCCGTTATCTAGTATCCATAACACAAATTCTTAATGATGCTAAATTTGGGCTAGATAATAGGAGTGAAAGAGGGAAATATTATTATTATCATTGTTATTAAAAAATTAAACTTGAATGTGTTATTTTCACTTACATAATGCGATGGTAAGCAGTAGTAATAAAGCAACGGTCAATATTTGTCCCATTGATGGGCACTGACTTTCTTACACAAGTACTTTGTATTAAGTTCCTATACTTAACCCGCTACGAACGCCATCTATCAAAATTAGCAGTGAAGAAAATGGCACGTCATTAAAACAATTACCAATTTTCAATTATAGATTTTTATTTTAAACCAATTTTTATTTTCAATTTTTGTGATTAGGTGTCAGGTTACCCATGATTTAAAGCAAACAACACATAATGAAAAATATATAAATCGGTCAATTGGTGTTTTAGTTTTGGGTGAAATGAATTTTTAATATAAGAAAAAGAGGAAAATATGTTTAATTTTAAATTTATGTTATGTTTTAAATAGATTTTTTATATTTCGTGATGTATGACGTGTGGCACCTTTTCAGTTTAGTCTAAAAACCCTATTTTCTAGCATCTAATTTCATTTATTTTTCCATTGTTGCAGTCTGTGCAAACCTACCTTAATTTTCTCTCCATACTCCGCCAATCTGTCGCATCATTTTTACCTTATAAATTTTCTAATATACTGAAAATAGAATTACCAAACTTGCAGCAGCCGTAACGGGACATGACGGATAATTAGAACTATTATGTCATTGAAATTTATTTGCCAAATCTTGAAAAATTCTTTTATTTTAGTTTTTATAAGTGTTACACTTTGTCATTTTAAATGGCTCAAAATTTATTGTGGCCAAAAAATGGGTAAAAGAAAATGGAAAAATGCACTTTTTTAAAAAACCGTTTGGTTGTTTGGTTGACTGAAACTGATCTGAAAGTAATGCAATAATACTTTCGCCTAAAATGGACTAATTCGATGTGGCTATATCGAAAATAGTTTTTGTTTTTAGTGAGAAATTATATTTATTTGTCTCTGCTCATAAAATTGTTTTGTAACAATTCAGATGGGCAGTTCTTAAGTTTTTGTTAAACTTAAATATGTCAGTAAACAAATTCATTTGACATATAATAGTGGAAGGTCTGTTGTAACCAATTGAAACTATTTCAAATTATTTTGTGTAGCACAGAGGCAAACTTAGAAAGACTCCTTTACTAGATCAGTCCATTATGTTACTATCTACTAAGTGTATATCTCATCCTCTGTCTGTGAGTTCTATATCGGAATTTTAATAATGGCGTTTCCTGTATGGACTAAGTATTTAAAATATATTCTCCAATACTTCACTACGATTTATTAGTATCTTTCATAAGCTGACTAATTTAGAGGTGCATTAAAACCTACAAATGTTTGCTTTTTTGTAGATTTTGCATGACATTTCTTTTATTTTTCTAAAATGTTCCAGAAGTTTTAAACTTTCTGAGAAACTCTTAAACTTTTAATTTAGACATTAATTAGTTTGAAAATGTTAAATATCAATTTGACATTAGCATCTGTTAAGCAGTTTTAAATGAAAACTAATGAGAAATATTAATGTTTAACGTTGTTTAAGTAAATTAAAGATAGCTTATGTTGAACAGTGATCCAAGAAAGTTATGTCTATAGGAACCTTCATGTGTATGAGAACTTCAATTAAGTCAAAAATTATGAGGTTATAATAAAGATGCAGGTTTATAATAATCTGTATTACGTTAAAACTTATAAAAAACTATGATTGCGATAGTAGTTTTTCGGACATCAAAACACGGCCATGTTTTCTGATGTGTCTTATAATACACAGTGCCAAAAACCTATGAAATATTTAGTATAAAAAATTATTATATTTACACAAAGAATAGTTAGGTTTTTTGTTTTGAATTGGTTTGAGTTGTATTGATATATAATTCAGGTTCGAGTTGTATTGATAGGTCCGATAACCTTAATTATTTATAAGCTGAAATAAATTATAATAATCTTTAAAATAAGACTGTTAGTTGACACATTTTATCTTATTAAAACTTGAGTCATTTCACACTGTCGATTTCTGCTAGAGACATTGTCGTCCAGCATAAAAAGATTTAAATAAGAAAAATTTTCTTTGCCTGTTACATTTTGGAAGCTGGCAGTTAACCGACAGTGTACAAAGACTTATACTGTGTCTTGAACAAATAGTATGTTGTAATGTGATGGTGATGTGTGGCGACCAAGATTATACTAATACTATTATAGTCTATTGCTAATATAGAGCTCAGATTAAAGCAATAATTATCAACCAGCCTCCATTTTTACAATACTATTGCAATTTAAATGACAAAAAATAAGAATGTATATATATTTTAATTATAAGGTCGCTCTTGTATTAGAAATATATAGGGATATTATCTATATGGACCATTAAATAGAAGTTTTCAAGTGTGACAAGGTAGGGAGAGGGTATCAAGTAACAATTTGTCACATAAGATATTTTTTAAATATATTTAATATTAATTTAAATAATTACTTTATAAAACAACTAATATTATCTTAGATTTTTTTAAAGAACAGAAGTCATTGCATTATTTGCCTAAAACTTAATATAAATTATTCACAAAATAATGTGAATGATAAGAATAAGATTTTAAATGTAACAATATAATTTGATTTCATAAATTATATACAGTTCATGCCAATTTAAAAATAAATTCATAGACAAAATTTGCGATTATGTTTGGGTGTCATAATTATTTTGTCAATAATATTCTAAAAGAAGGTGCATATTATTATTTACATAGAAAATGTACAGTATTTACATAATTTACAATTACAATGTAATGTGACGCGAATGAATAAATTAATAATAATAGTGGAACAGTGTGTAAGGCATTGCTATGATCTGAGCTCTACTGTACGCATTGCTGCGGCGACTTAGTGCGGGGCTCTGGTTTCTGCCGCAGGAGCCTGTCGCAGGGCTCCGTGAACTGATACGCACCTGGGCAGGAACTATGGCTGGTCTTCCGCTTCTTTTCTGAGGCGAGTAGCCCGTTGGGTGATGTAATCGCACTATCAGCCAGTGTCCGTTTCAACTTATTGTCACCTTCGCTACTCCGCCGCGACTCCACGAACTTTGACGTGTCCGGCGCATCGTCAGCTAGCGTCCTCTCTAAACACTTGAGCAACAAACTATCAAACTCACAGTCCAACGCATCACTCTTCACGCACTCACTATCCGTGTCCGATTGCACCATCTTCCCGTCACTGGACTTCAAACTATCACATTTTGCACCATTGTCTACTTTAGGAATTGGTAACTTCTTCTTCGTCTCATGGTTGTTCGGTACCTCTCTGTAGCCTTCATTTTGGGCATATTTCCCTTCCTTCTCAAGCAAATCATTCCTCCACTCTTTGTCCCTCTCCTTCTCAGCCGTCTTGCCGTCACCGAGCAATTTCGATTTTTTCTTCATTTTCAGACTTTCCAAGGACACTTTGTTGTTGAGCTTGTAGTCATGGGACTTGGTGACTATATGTGAGTTTTTGGAGATGGTCTTCATCCTGTAGACAACGTTATTGTCGCCAGCAGCAATAATGCCCTGCTTGATGGCGTCAGTGTCGCTGTAGTGGTTATTGAGTTTGACGCCTTTGACAGAGTTGTCACCGGCGTCGTCGTCAGCAGCGTCGTTCGCCCTGGAGGCGGGCCCATCGTCGTCGCGGCGATGGGCCTTGTCATCGTTATCGAGTGGTTTACGGATCTTGATCTTCTTTGACTGCACGTCGCCGAGGGTGAATTTCTTCTTCTCCTTCTTGGAGTTCTTGATGACAGCGGAGTTGCGGCCGCGCAGGCTGATATGCAGCGGCGGCACACGCGGCTCGGCGTCGCGCGGCTGGTTCACGAAGCTCACGTCCGCCTTGTACACCGGCTCACTCTTGTCCAGCTTCAGCCGCAGCTTGATGGACTCCTTCTCCCCGGGCGGCGAGCGAGGCAGCTCCGGGGACGCAGCACCAGCCCCGCCCGCGGGTCTCGCCAGTGCACCTTTGGTCTTCCCGTCCCTCATGATCTTGTCCTTCAGCGTGAGCGGCTTCTCCTTGGCTCCGCCCGCCCGCGGTTTGCCCCCTTTCTGCGCGAGCTTCTCCTCCCGCTCCCTCTTGAGCTTGTTCTTCATCTTAATCTCTTCCTCTGCCTTGCCCTGGTCGTCCTCGGCGGGGGTAATCTTGGCTATTCCGAATACTTCTGTATCATTTTCCTTGAGCTTGCACTGGGCGACGGTGAGCTCGTCGGGTTTCTTCTCGGTGTCTCTTGGGGGAGGAGGCGCCGAAAACGGAGGTGGCGGTGGAGGGGGAAGCGGATCGTCATCCCGCATCAGGGTTTTGATGAGGTACTGCTTGCTCTGTTGTTCAATCTCGTGGGCGGTTGCTTGGGAGCCGACAGTGGCCGTGGTTCGGATGGGCGGACGCAGCGGCGGGGGCGGCATGACACCGGGCGGAGCGGGCGGCGAGCGGAAGGGCGGCGCGGGCGGCGGTGGCATACAGGCGGCCTCTACAGGCGTAGGCGGCGCCGTCGGGGCGGGTGGGGTAGCGGGCGGGGCTGGAGAGGCGGCCGAACCAGAAGGAGCGGGCGTGGCTGGTGGCCGAGCCTCCGGGTAAGGCCCGTTGAGCTCGGCGGGGTAGGATGCCAGGTCCTTATCGTAGAGCTGATCCAACTTGGAGCCTTCCAAGTCGGAGATGGCAGAAAGCGCTGAATCGAGGTTGAGATCGGCTGCCAGCGTAGGCAGCAGCTGGTCCAGGTCTGAGTCAGGCAAGTCGGGTAGCTCCAGCGTGTCCCGGTACGGCTCGTTCCAATCGGGTTGCGACGCTGCGCGCTGAGTTGCAATATACTGCTGCTGGAACCACTGGAACTCCTGTAACACATTATTGCATTTCATCCACACATGTTCAATATTGTGATAGCATTTCTTTCGAAAACATTTTTCTAGGTGGTGAAGTAAGTTTGTATAAAATCAAGTAAATACTTAAAAACTGGCAGCTTAATTTACGTCCAAATTATTCGAAAAAATACTCTACTTTTAATAACTTACAGAAGCACTCAAAATCAATCTGTCAATAATTGTTTGAACTATGAAGTACGTACATATCAGAAAAAACGAAATGAAATCATTTGTTACTTCAACAATATTAAATGCGCTTTTGCAAGTAAAAATAACCTTTTAAGTTCCATACCTGAAACCTGGAGCGCGTCTTCTGGTCCATCGAAGTGGTAGAAGGTGGTAGTAGTACCTTGAGGTCTTCTGGTGAGAACCTCGCTGAAGGCGTAGGAGCCGGCGTGGGGAGAGGGGCGGGGGTAGGAGTAGGGCTTGGTGCAGGTGCAGGAGCTCTGGGCCTGGCTTCATGTCGGTAAGGCGGTGGCTCGGGTGCAAAAGTGGAGGTTGGAAATCGGGCTCGCCCTACTATTGCCGCATTTGGCGTTGGCGCACGATATTGTACCTATAAGGTAAACACTTAAACTAAGTACAAAACTTTTTAAAATATTTTATTTCAAAATAAGATACATCCATGGCTTGATAGTTTGATTTCTCTTTTATTTACCTATAAATGAGAATGCATATTATCAAGACCATGCGATATATGTACATAATTATTTACAATAATTGTGTTGAAATATGGTAATACGTAATGGGCAATTATAATAATAAATATAAGCTTAATAGCCATATTTTGACACAGTCTTGATTTTTGTATAAAACTAGTGTCAAACGGTAAGTAAGACGAATTATTCGAAGCCATCGCCGTTTAAAAAGTGCAGAAAATTAAGAACAGAATGTAAAACAATGATTTAACAAACAACTGTAAATAATAATATTTATAAGGATTTAAAATTAAAATACGATCACTCACTTGATGCGGTAGAGGCGAAGGTGGCGGAGGCCTAGCTGGAGGTATAACTCGCCTCATAAAGGGCTGAGGCCTAACACCACGATATTCTAGTTGCGCTCGCCCTGCTGCTAATTCCACCTGCTATGTAATACCATTTTGGTTAGACATTGGACCTAATATCGAAATACATACTTTTACACTAAAACTGACTTTGTACTAGTATTTAACAATTTAATGCCTGAAATTACTGAACCTGGGCGATTCTCTGTATGATTCTTCACTGAACAAGAGTATCAATTGCCAAAAAAAAAAATTATACAACACAATAATTTCAATTAGTGTTATGATTAAAAATAACTGAAATTATATTATACCCTCCATAGACTTCAAGACAAAAATATAGGAAAGATGATATAAATGAAAATCATACTGATAAAATTTACTATCACTTTCCTATCTAATGCATAGCTAGCAGCTAAATTAATGAATTGTATAAAGTTAAAAAACTTTGTTAATAAAAAAATTAAATATAAAAAATTCTTTATTCTTACGATAAGATGGCATATGTGTGTAATAAGTGCCAGCGCTTCTTAAACTTTCTAAACCAAAGAAATTTACCATTATAAATTTTAGAAAAATTATTGAATGTTACCTGTCCATCGTCTAGCCTATCTAGCTTGGCCGGATGTGGTGGCAACTTTGGCCTGGGCTGAGGTGCCGGTGCGTCGTTCTGCAGCAAGTTGACCAGTAGCGGCGACGACATAGCTACTGTGGGGGCAGACGGCGCAGACGGCGGTGGCGCCGGCGGGGGCGGAGAAGGTTTCGTCTGCGCCGGGTACGGAGGTGGAGGCCCCGCAAAGGCAGATGTTGATGGCCGCGCGAATAACCCGTCTGGGGGCGGTCGGATACTACTTGATGGACCCCCGAGACCTGATGATAACATTGTGGTGATGTAAATGCGTGTAGATTAAAACAAAATCATCCACAAATATCTAAAATTTGACCATGGGTGGTATTCAATGGCATAATTAAGCTCTAAAGATATGTAATATGTATGTAAGTTGTGCTAATTGCTCGAGCAATTAGCACAACTTACATACATATTACATATCTTTAGGGGTAGCAGGACTGACCCCTTGTTCTGAAAGTGATACTTTTTGAAATAATTAAAGAAAATCAGCTTCTTATTGGATTGGACTTCTTTTCTTGAAAACGATAGTTTTTACTCCCATCGTATTTAGTAGATAAATTAAGTAATGAATTACACTGGATTTCTTAATTTGGATTTTAAGTAAGTTGGAAGTGAACAATAAACCAACTTTTTTAATTCCTTGAAACAACAATAATATTCATTAATCTATCGTAGTCACGTGCATGCACAAATGTGCATTTACATAGACGCGTAAGAGTAGAAACAAAAGATTTTGGAGAATACGGCATTGCTCTTATTTTGCTGCCATTATGGATAATTTT
Organism: Acentria ephemerella; assembly: GCA_943193645.1. Lineage (NCBI taxonomy): Eukaryota > Metazoa > Arthropoda > Insecta > Lepidoptera > Crambidae > Acentria > Acentria ephemerella. Next base: position 5,771,685 of record OW971898.1, on the reverse strand, counting down.
GCGGTAACAAAGAAGTTTTTAGTTCGGTTCTTTCGAGTTCTTTAACTTTACAGTCGACCGCTGATTAATATTTTGTAACTTTAAATACTCAATACTTTATTGCTTACTATAATCATTTTGATGGTAGTCTCATATTTATAGGAGACAAGATATATGATTATTAAATTAGTAATGTACTGTTTACTGTAAGAAATTGGCGCCAGAATTGTTATTTCACTCACCAAGCGTATTTTCTTTCCGATGTATAACCCTCGCCTGCGTCATGCTGCCGAATGGATACTCGCATCTGTCTGTAGTCGGCGTGGGAATGTTTTGCGGTATCTTGCCGTCCATTGGACACACGGTGTTAGGCGACTTGAAGTTGTCCCTAGGCGCTGGAGGCGGTTCTGCACTTGTCGAAGCTGTCTCAGCGTCACTTATTAACCGGCCGATGCCACCCAGGCCAGATAGTAGTTCAGAGTTGGATTGCCGGGAAGCAGTGCTGGTACTCGGATCTGAAATATTTTAAAAGTTAGTAGAGAATTTCTATCATATAATTTATGCACTTCACTAACAAGAGACCGAGTTCGCATGAAAAAATAAAAGATGTATTAGAAAAACAGTATGAAAAGGGTAGTTAAGGAACATTGAGAATGTAAAAACAATGTTAGTCTTACCTAGGCTTTATTAGTACATGTGGAAAGGTAGAATACACTCATATCTCTTAGAGATAAGTCAACAATTTTTCTATCTATAATCCTGTTATGAGTGGAATAAAGAGTAATAATTGAAGTTATAGCATCTCACCATTGGCATCGGTGCTGATCCTCAGCTCAGTGCCGTGCTGTAACCGCAGCGACACCGCCGCGTCGCCATCGAGCTGCACCGAAAGTATGCCAAGCGCGTGCAACTGCGGCGCGCCTGCCGCTGCCAGGGCCCTTAGCCGTATTGCAGCGGCTCGGGGCACCGAGAGCGTTACACGAACTGAGTTCCACGGTTCCACCTGTGAAAATTACACTTCAAATACCCTTTTCTAACTAAAAGCTCCATTTGAGAAACAAGCGGCTCCCTTTTTGGTATGCTAAATACTTTGGTCCCAGTTTAAAACTTACCTTGTTAACTTTAAGTGTATGCGGATGCGGTTCAGCGAGTAGCGTCCGCAGATCGCGCAGCAGCCGGCGCAGGCGCTCGGGAAAGCGGGGGTCGTGAAGGTCTCCCTCGCAGGTCACTACGACCCCACACGACCCACCACCCGCCGAGCCTAGCCCATCGCTGTCCGCTGCCATGCTGCAAGATAACAACAATGATTTTCTTATCCATCATTTTTTAAATTATCAAATTTCTATCAAATTTTATCTTATATAATAATTAAGCCTTCACTTAAAATGCAACCAAGAAGTTTTATTAATTTATAATTTAATGAAATTTCACATGCAATATATATAATATTTTGTAATTACAATAATATATATTCATCACATGGAATTAATTAATTAAATTGTAAATAACTTTCTTTTGTCAGTACTAATAATATTACTTTTATACTAAAGTATGCAACATTTTTGATTTTATTTTATTTATTCCACTCTGATACATTAATATCAGCAAAAATATAATTTAATTTTATCCAGTAAAGGGTGATGAATTAACTATAAAAATATGACATTAAAGAATACAGGATAAGTCACAACTAAATGAGGAACTTGCTTTAAAAAATAATAGCAATAATAATATTGGTAGTTCAGTTACAAAATAGAATATATGTTCAAACATGTTTACAAAACAACAGATTTAGTGTGTCATCAATGGGTAGATTTTAAAAAGAAGTCAAAAACATCTTAGTTAATGAGAAATTAATGTGTAATGTTTTTTTTTAATAAATATCTATATATATATTTTATTTATTGAGGATAAAATATATATTAAATAACTTTTTAAATACAAATATTTTAAAAATTATTACTGTGAAATTTATCAATTTCCTTTTATTATTAAAATATTTTAAAACTCAAGATAGAAGATGATGTGTTTAGAATTTAATTTAAAACTATGCACATTAAAAATTACTTTACTGAGTTGTTGTAGCAACAGTATACTGCCAAATGTAAAATATGATTGGTTTTAATTTTAACTATTTATTTGAGTAATAGGCAAGCTAAAAAAGTATTTATATATATGGACACAGTACTGTGAAAAATTTCAATGAAATATTTAAATATTCACAAATAGAAAACAGAAAGGTCTGTCTGGTCTGTCATGCCTTTTTAATTGGTTTAAGCTGTAGGTACCTAATTAACTTAAAAATTATGAATTATTTTGTAATTGTTGTTTTGATATATAAGGTGGAGCAAGGAGCCAGAACTTTAGTAATATTTTACTTGCTTTGGACCCTGATCACAGTAACTTGAACAGCACACAAATTCCTGCTTCTGCAATGCTTGCTGTACCACCTCAATGGATGGCTGCATTTTTACAGCCTATTATAGTTTTTAACAACTTTTGGTTTTCAAGCTAACTAGCTAGCCAACTAATTCTGGTATTTGTCATATTATAAAAGACACTGCTAATTCTGATCTAATTAGAGACAGATTTTTCCTATTTAATTTCATATGACAATATTAAATTGAAAAATTAATTATGATAATGAAAAATAAATAGGAATATTTTGATACTTTTAAAACATTTTTATTATCTAATTTTATATTGTACATACTAAACTTGTATACCTTTTTAACTATTAGTTTCTTTGCTAAATCTTAGTAAACAGGAAAATTCTTTTTTTAAAGTCAAGATTACAGTTTAATTGAAAATGTAATATTTATGATAGTGAATTATTTAACTTTGCATTTTATTATATTATTTCCTTACAAAGCATTACAAGTAGTAAATACAAGCATTCTCAAGAGTTGTGTGAATGTAAAAAATAATTTATGAGAGAAACTAATGTTACTAATACTTTCTAAGATAATTTTAAGATAATTGCATGTTATAAATAAAAGTATTTCAGTATACCTGTGTATGGTGTATAATTAATTAATTCGTTAACAATAAAACAAAGTAACAGAAAAATCACATTGAGCGCCTACTCTAAAAATGCAAATACATAAATGGAACAAAAATTTAACATGGATACATACAGAGGTAAAATGTGTGTGAACAAAAAAGCTGCCAAAATATAATGCTTCATTTAAATATTAACTGTTTTAGAGTAGGCTCTGTGTGTTAAAAAAAACGAAATAACAACCTAACTGCATTTATTTTAAAAACATTATTCAATTATGTTCCCCTCATTTATATATCAAATAAAATTGCAATTGTTCTAAACACATTCTAAATTAAGTGGGTTTAATTATAAGTAAAACTTATTAGCCAGCACAAATCTTTACATTCTTTTTCCTGTGAAGTTATATGATATAATTGCCTGAGTCATGATCATCACAGGCCTTCCTACATGAGAGAAACTCATGAGGAGTTTGGGGTGGGGAAACAATTTAAATTACTAATTATGTGGTAATTTTAAAATGCAAGCAATATATATTGCTTGGATAAGTGACTGATAAGATGCATGAAAATATCATTTTCAGAGAATATTATTATTAATCTGAAAACTTTTGGAATTTGTAATGTGATTATTTATAAACCTCTTAAGCTGTACTTTGATGAGGGTCAGCAAAAAAATCTCATGTATGGAATATTTATTTCCTTGATCAACATGTTAGAGCAAGGTCGAAGTTTCGAAAACATTGAGGCATGTGTTACACAATCTTTTTAAACTAATCGTCGTAAATAGTCATGAAATATCACTTTACAGGTGACTACTGTGTCGGCAGGTCCGCAATATCACAAGACGGCCCTTCATGCACCAATGTGTCCATTTTGTACAATATACCGCACGGTTATTACACCTTGCAAAATGTAAATAAACTAAAAAAATACCACTTACCTCTCATACAATGTCACATTCCGCTCAATGCCACCAAAATATTATTCCCTCGTGTCCCAAATCATCGTGGAAATTTAATCGCGACATAACAATCCCGTTCGGACGCAAGGCAATATCGTTCCTATGGTCAGTGTCCACTACTCCAAAAACATATGATACAACACTATTGTCCCGCTCCAATTATACCTGTGGTTCTGTCCGAAGCAAATTTTTAATTTTTCACACTGTATCACACGACTAGAAACACTAGAATTTTATCACAAAACTTATCCACTGATTAATGTTCCAGTGACGCAAAGCTCATATATCGTGAAGAGCAGCAGCCATTTTGAAATGTACTAGGAGTGCAGTCACGGCATGGAACATTAGCAGATTGCGGCCGCTCTTGCCTGTCTTTATGCTTCAAATGTGGCGTAATAGTTGTAAAACTGTATATAGTTCCTATTTGCACACTTTAAGACAGAAAACTTCACTCCATTTTCATAATCAAACTATCCAAAACAACCTAAGAGACATCCGATAATTCCAGCTTACCCCATTTGCATGACACACATAAAATACCAAAAAAACACTCAAAATACTTAAAATTGTACATAAAACGCGTCGAGCCGAATCATAAGAAGTTAAAGCATCGCATCAATATAATAGTTCCGTAGAAAAATCGCTATAAAGATTGGTATATAATTTACAAATAGTTAATTCGGTACGAACAATAACAACGGCCGCCATTTGCAATTTTCAACTTGACATGCGCACTGACTCGGGCAGCAAATACACTTGATACAACCTTTGTCAGTGGTACAATAATGTATTTATGACCAGGATTTTAATAATAATTTCCTTCTTGTAATAAATCACATTGAAAAAAAATTAAATTATACAATAAGTAAAACATTTTTTTTAAATTTTTAGTAACTTATCAGGGAAATAGAATTTTAGTAAAATTCAAAATTAACCTCAGAACAAAGTCACATTGAGTACTTATTTATGCTCTGCTGGAGAAGACGTATGATTGGTAGATAACATAATCTTCATGTTTTTATAATAGAATACGACATGTGATTGGATGCCGCCTTGTACCGTGAGGACCCAAATCACTTCCTGTTTTTAATTAGGCTGACAAAAATCATCGAAAATTCCATTGAATCTAAAATTTATATCTTTCAATTTTAACAAAGATATTTTGTACCAGCGGTAATAAGGAACAATAGGTAATAAGTTCCTGTCGTGTCACAAAAAGGATTAAAATTCAAGGATTTTCTAGCCTTAAGTACTCGTGTCATAATTATTTCTCGTCAAAAATGGAAAATGAGACCAAAAACCGGGTTATCATAAATATATTTTCATTTTGTGTCTTTCGATAATCGCTATCTCTATCACTAAATGGTAAATGTATAGAATTTGATAAAAACACTTTAAGCTTATCATCAAGCGTAAATGTCAATTAGACTTTTTAGTTAGCATTCAATAAACCAATCCAAAACTTACTAAGTAAATTAACTAACTAAGTAAAATTAGCAATACCCAATAGCAATATTTATTATACAATTTAATAAGGATAATGCTTTCCATTCACATTTCATTTTTTTTTATCAGATAAAGAATCCTTAGGAACAGATTGGAATAAGCCCTTTCTAGCCATCTCATCAGCCCAATCTTCAAATTCGGCTTTGCTGAAAAAAAACAATTGTTTAATTATAACTTTCAAGGAATCCTTTGTAGGTAAATATTTATAATATAACGATAAACTGTTCATTAACTTTATAAGGATTCATTCCGATGAACAAATTGTAAATGTTTATTATACATCAGTTAGTTGCCTCATTTTTTTAACTTTCATTTCAAAAGGACGGATGTTATATTACGAAGCATCTCTCTCCTTACATACTATGTGCAGTTTTTAATCGTTGACTTAGCGTAACTTACATGAGAATTTGCAGTTGTATTTCCATTCATTAGTTGGTAGGGTAAGTTCATTTATTTAACAACATTTTATGATTTAATTCTCATTTATTTCGTTGTAATCATTATCATAACATTTCATTTTCGTATCATTTTATCATTACATTGCATTCCATTAACAAAAAAATCTCATTTTAATTTATCTCATTCTAAGTCATTTACAAAAAAGTGGCTAAATTGCACCATTATCCTGGATCCATAAATAAAGATAAAAACTATTTAAGATATGGATGTATGGACTTCAGTTTCCTTTGCCTTCCCTTTAATAGGGAGATTTTAAAAAAGTTTAATTATGGGTATGTAAATAGCAAGTCTCACACGTTTTATTATTATTTTTATTCACAACGAGGTGACGAGATGGCTCTTGGCCAAGTATTATATGCTTTGCTCTTGGCCTTCATTTTACGGAGTAGGCCCAAGGGGTGGTCTCAAGACACCATTAATTTTTGATTTGTAGAAGGATTACTTATATTAAAATAATATGAAATTTATTTAGACGCATATTTATGAGGCACGTAAACTGAGGGCCTAGACAAGATGTATTTCGATTATTGCTATCGAATCGCTAAATGTAAACATGTATGGGAGATTTGACAATTTAGCTGGTTCGCTAAGCTAGTATTTATGTCAATATTCATCTTGTCTAGGCTCTCTGAAGGGTTAGATAAGATGGAATTTGATAGTCGCACGCAACCAATTCGGTATCTAATTAAATCAGAGGAAAACTGATTTATTATAGGTTGAAGATATGGTTTCAATAATCGTATTCGAATTATTTTTAATGAAAAAATGTATTTAATTTGACACGTACGGTTAATAGCTAAATAAGATTTATCTCAAATTCCATAAATTTTTTATTTAGTGTTTGCGATAGCCATACACAAATTACTATTTTAGAATGTCATGTCTACTGAGTACTTTATCGAAAGATACGAATCGATGCTCTTTGCTGTAGATAGAAATTATGCTAGCCTATTCACTTTTAATGTCAAAATAAGCGATGTTTTTGACAGATAGTTAATTTTTTATATTGTAAGCGATGTAAATTGTGCGCGCAAAGGAATGTAATTAAGGAACAGAGAAAATAAATTCTCCTATAATCTTATTAATTCATAATATCGATACGGGCTGCATTTAATACCGCTGCCTACTTTGCAGGTTTGTCAGTGTAATTATCGTGTACTTACATTTTGAGTAATTCATTAGGTGTTGACAAATAACTGTGCAGTGTAACTTTAAGCAACAAAGTATTGAAATTTAATTTTCTAACGCAGGACTTTTCTAGCGAAGCATGTTTTATGAACTTTTACGGCTTGTATATAGAATAGTATACTTATTCTATATACAAGACGTAAAAGTTGAAACGTTTAGTTTTACATATTTTGAAAAGTATTTAGTTACTATGTATTGCAATAAATAATTACTAATTATTTGTAATTCAGTTTATATTCTTGAATTATCTTATAGAAACTGTGTTGCTACTATTTGGTAGAATGTACAAGATTTTTATGATGCACTGATTGATTGTATAAAATAATTTACACATTCAACGAACCATCAAATTTTTGAAGAACATTTATTTATTAATATTCGTTTAAGTGTTTTATATTATCAAAGTTTCTACGTTTTTACTTTTTATTAATTTATTTTACTGTTTTAAAATTTCAATGGGTTAATCTGGTGTTACTTATAAACATGAAACCAACTGGGTACAAATTAAAAAATATAATATATACTGATTAGTACACTCGTATCACATACAAAAAATTATACTTATACAAATACCAGCAGAATTATCTGAATTAAAGGGATATAGGGTATGATCATTGAATAATTTAGAATAAAATAGAATGCTTATGTATCAAATGCTCTGTGTTTCTGTGTGTCAACATTAATTTTATCCTGGCATGCCATATAAATATGCAATTTGTTCAAGAACATGTTTGATGCTTTGGTGAATATGGAACTTTAGTTCTTGGTGTTATTGGGTTTAATTGTGATGGCATATTCTAAAATTAAAATTAAGTTCACTACATCCCACTCTCTTATTATATTATAGGAAAAGGATATCAAGAATAAGAACTCTGAAATCATCTAATTTTAGAAAGTATTTAAGGAACCAGAGACAAAATTTTAGCAGGCTTGAATGTAGGGCTTGTAAAAATATGACCAACCTTAACAGATTGAAAATTGAACACACCTTTCTTAAAGCCACATTACATACCAGCTACCCTTTATGTTATCATACTGATAGAATGAGATGCAATGTCCTTTAAGTTTTAGAGTGTGTAATCCAGAATGAGGCTCCCTCATCATGCTATAGTAATGATAAATTTTTCTATAAAAATTTATTGTGTCAAATGTCTAGCACTGAACAAAATATTTCAGTTCAATATTCCTATCAAACAACCTATTGTTTGCCAAGGTTCTATGCTATTGATAGATCCTATGCTATTGATAGAAGTTATATTTATTGGTGTTCAGAAATATTTAAGATTGACAGTGTGCATTGTCAAAAGCAAAATTGACGTAAAAAGCTGATTCTGTGCCACATTGACCATAGTGATAGTGAGTAAAAGGATATCTGTCTAAACTCTCCAGTCTGTCGGTTAGTTTATATTAATAAATATAATTCAGTAATAGTAATATAACATCTTAATTTGACTTTGGATAAGTTCTGTAATTGTTTTACTATGAGTCTATTGTATATTAGACCAATCATTTGGACATGGTGAATTGCTTCGGCAGAACACTTGACAGATTGGGTAAGTGCCTATATTTACAAAGTGGAGGATGAAAATATATAATTAAATTAAAAAAATATGGGCAGCACTACTTAGATTGCTTTACATAGACTAGTTAAGAAATTATTAAATGAATAGTATTTATTTGATCATTGCGAAACATATGAATATGATGTAATTGTTGTCTCCATTCTATTTATGTTGGCATTTTATTATAGAAGGTACTTACGCATAAAAATCCTTATAAGCAGCTCTCCGAGGCGCTCCAACAAAGATATACATCAAAGTGCCCCCTAAAGCTGCGAGAGCAATAGCTTGGGCGAGGATGGACTTTGTCTGCGCCCAGTGCAGGCCTCGCATGATGGGCTTAACGCGGCATGGGGGTGGAGGCTCGGGGGGTGGACACACTTGCTGGCATGGGTTAGGAGCGGCTGGTGGGCAACTCATGGTGCTGTGAAGAACACAATTGCTATAATTTAAACATAGATATACTGTTACTAGTATATCAGGGAACAGAAAGTCACCTACGTAACTTGGAGCTATTCCATTGGAGTATTCAGTGCCCTGAGCATAACATAGTCCTGTTATTTGAAAGTATAGTATAGGTTTTAAAGTATACTTGGGGCACTGAACATTAAATGATTGCAGATAACCCAGTTTATAATATGATTCTAAAAATGTCTGTTTAATATTCTTAACATTTTCTATTTCAGAAATCTAACTTCAATGAAAAATGGCACAAAGTTCTCACGGCGGTGGCAGCCATCGGCGGAGTCGGGACCACGAGGGCGTCTCCATGAGGTATACCAATACCGACTGGGAAGCGAAGGAGGCGCTCTATCAACGGGAGCTGGACGAAGCCCGCGCCAGAGCCACACAGATGGAAAAGACCATGCGCTGGTGGTCCGACTGCACAGCCAACTGGCGCGAGAAATGGAGCAAGGTACGCAACGAACGGAACAAGGCTCGCGAGGAAGCCAAACAATTCAAAAACAAGGTAGACATACTCACGAAAGAACTTGCCACATTGAAAACGGAGAAACACGATACAGAACAGCAATTAGTAGAAGTAAAAAAGGATAACGAGAAACTTTTAACTATAGGAGAGAGCAGGATAGTGTCAGGTGATCTCATGGCGGAAGAAGAAGGAGTGGAGTTGCGTAGAAAAAAATTGGGGTATGTCTCGCAGAATGACCAGCCAGCACGGCAGCGGGCGTCTCTTGATTCCCACAAGTTCTCAAACGTCGATAACGTGTTAGCTAATAAATTAAGTGAATTACGTTTAAGGTTAGACGAGACCTGTAAAAACCTTCAAAGTGAAAAAGATCAGAAGACTTTCTTGCTGGCTAAAATAGAAACACTGACCGCCGAACTTCATAACACAAAAATGGAGTTGAGTCATGGGGATAGAACTATAGGTTCGACGGATTCTAGTCATAGCGAGATCGAGAGACTGCAGAACGAGTTGCAAGACGAAGTGGCTGCTAAGCAGGTGCTGGAGGAGAGAATAGCAGAATTCAAAATGGAAGTAGAAAGGTTGAAATCTGAGAACACTGTCCAATGGAGTAAACGAGAGCTTCTGGAAACTGAGAACATAGCCATTTTAAGAGAAAATAAAAAACTTTATAGTCAAGTTTGTGAGTTGAGGGAACAGATACATAAACTCAATAGAATATCAGATGGGAGTGCCTATGGCGTTTTCACAGAACATTCAAGGCTTGATTCTAACATACTGTACGTTCAAAGGTCGAGTGCCAGTCCGAGATCGCACGAGTCTAGTAACGGATCCTCTGAGGCGAATCTCGCTCAAGCCGATGCCAAAACAAACACTTCTGGGGAGGAAGATGAGTTAGCAATCATAGAAAGGAACTATGATTGTTGATTATTATACCTTAATCTATCGCAGCTTGCCTCTCTTCAGATTTAAAATGACAGTTAAGTCAAAAGTGAAAGCTATCAATTCATAAACAAAACTTACAAACGCTTTTGTGATGAATGAGCAAAATATTAATTCAAAAACTGTATTTATAATTTTAAAGTGTACGTGACATTTAAAGTTTGATTGGGAATATTTTAGAATTAAAATTGAAAAACAATTCTCAAAAATAATCTTCATTAATTCGTCAGTAAAATTGGGTCGATTCGCATAGCTAGAATTCTCGGAATTTTTTGTGATTATCATTGTATCGTTAAATCAAAACTCCGTGGTTTACCGAAGTGGCTTTTCGCATTTTCGTTTTTATCGAATTTCCACGTTACGCATTGGAGTTAAAGTTAAAAATTAAATACCTTCATTGACCCCTTCCCTTTTACATTAAAACAGATCGAGATATGGTTTTTGGTACAAAGTAAATTGAAAATTTGGTGTCTTTAGTAAGGTAGTATTTTTAATATACGTAATTCCTCATACCGGTGTAACTAGTTAATTAATTGAGTATATAGGTACATTTTCCTGATCAGAGCGTAACAGAGGTGCTACTCGAAACGTAATGTTTACAACTTTGCTCTAGTTTTGTTATCATAGGAATATAATATGCTATGATGGTACAAATCTTTCGTTGCTTTGCAATACTATATTAATAGGCTCTCCCACTCATTAAGTTAATTCTACTAATTCAGTTTTAATCAAACTTATTTAATACATATATGTTGATCTGTTTAAAAAAATATGATTTATTATGATTTTTATATCATGTATTTAAAGGAAAGTTAAGAATTTTGTGTGAACAAGCTTTAATGACAACAAAATTCAGTATCATATTCTTACCTAACATTCTATAAAAATTCAGCTTCAGGTTATAAGCTATTTACGACGTAATATCGCATGTATTAAAAGGAGGTAGGTTAATCAAAAGTATCTAAATTAGCTTCTATATCTTTACCATATCGTCCAGTCCAAACTCCATTTGCATCAAGAGAATATTTTCACCAAAATTTTAAAGTACAAGGAAATGGAAATGGAATGGAATGGATGTGGAATGTTTACAAAACTCATGAATCTTCAAATTCCCGGTCTTCGGAGGAATCAACAGGCATCATCTCCAGGGGAGATGTCCCGCTGTCTCTTAGAGACTGTCTCTTATCTATGAGTATGATTGACACATTCAAAACACAGAAAAACAGTCTAGGATCAAAATATATTAAAAAGTAAAAAGACATGAGTAGCAAACACGCTCTATATACAAAGATATATAGTAGTGGACAAACCACACTAAGATTTATTTACAAAATAATAAACGACAATTAATTTTGTTGTTATTTAATTTTTTGCTATATTGTGTTAAAGCGGGGTATGCGATATTAAACCTTGAAGCTTCTCTGCTCTGTTCAGCTATCAAGAGATGAAAATAAAAATATAATCTTGCGATTACAAATAATAATATTCTGGCGAGATTTTTAACAATAAAAATGTAAGCAATTATGGCGTAGTTATTAGCGCTGTGTCCAATGCCGATAATGCCAGCCGACGCCACAATTCTCCTGGCTCCGCGCGCCTCATTCTTCACGCAGCTCTGATGTATCATCACGAAAAAGGTTGTTTACCGATGTCCGACAACCAGGTACAATTTATCGGAACGATTTCGATTTCAAAATCTTCCCCAATTTATAAGCGACACAACCACCTATCTAAGCAGCATTCGGGAATTCCATCTTCTTCCGGAAATTATTGAAATAAAGCGAAAATGCTATTTACTAAAGGAAGTTCTGCATACATAAGCAATAGTAAAACGTTTCGGTGACTGATTTTTTGTGTCGCGAGAAGTATAAAATAATTAAGAGAGTTCAGAAAAATATCCAGGTTCATTTTGCTCCCATTGCTATAATTGGAATGAAGTAACAGTCGATTTCAGTTGTATACCCTGGTGACCGGTTATCGTCTATCGCTCCTTGACAAACAAAAAATACCTTTAATTTTGAATAAAACGAGTCGAAATTGTATGGCGGTGTAGATTTGATAGAGAAATTGTAGAAAGATCACGAATGTAGGAGTAGCAAGGGCACGATATTGTTCGTCTGGTGAAGTGTATTATATTTTAGAGGTTAGGTGATTAATATGGCAATATGGAATGTATGTACTTGTATGTATTGTTTACAAATCCTTAATTATTTTACGTAGTATCCAAATGAATTTGCTGAAGAAGTTATAGAATTATATGTACTTCTTATACAGGTGTCGGCTTTGCCATATGGAGGGTATTTTTTACTAAAAGTAAACTTACATTTGATTTTTTAAATCGCCCATATCGGGACTCAATAAATAACTTTAAATAAGTAAAATCATTTAAAATCTTCCAGGTAAGTGTGTGGTAAGCTGCAACCTATATACTATACCAAGAAATCGCTAGATATTGCAAGAGATTCCGATATTCCGGAGTCTAAAGAAATTAATGTCACCCATGATTTTATTAACAAGTATTATCTTTATTTACCTTTTGTAGGCATAGCCGAAGATCACAGTATAACTATTTCAAATGAACAATTTTATATTGTAATTTTTGAAAGGGTGCCGCGTATCGAAAGTGATAGAGGCAACCGCGGCTCGACATTTCGCTGTGAATTGAGCCTTACCTATTACTTTCCAACCGACTCTAAATTAACCTGGCTCATTCAGAAATTGATTATTCACATTTGATGCCTCAATGTAATACGGCAAGCAAGGCTGTGTACTTGTGGAACATATTAACTCTTCCTTTATATTTGGGGTCAAAATTGTTCCAGGCTGAATTAAGATTAAAATAATTAAAAAAACTTGATAGATTGAGCTGATATTTGCTGACTTTTTATATGCACATTCAAAGAGTAAAATAACGGTCTTTTTTGAAAGTTGTCATCCATTCTAATTGTTAATCTAAATAAATTTTGATTAATAAAGTTTTTTTAAAATAGTTTTTTTTGCAAGAAAGAAATTCAGAGGATGAAGTTTTCGATGATATCGAGGACTTAACGGATATTGAAGATGAAGATAAAATCAAACAACAGTTAGAAGAAAATGATGAAATTGAAGATAGTGATGATGCGAACGATGATGAAACCTCTCAAAGTGACATTTTGGTTAGTAAATCTGGCAAAATAGTTTGGTCAACATCTGAAGAACCATCCCGAAGACTCCATTTTATTTCCATTTTTTTTTATTTTTGACCCCAGATATAATATAAGCAATTTTTTATCTGGTATAAAGGAAGAGTTAACATGTTATAACATATTGTAACAATGAATTATCTTGATGTAGGGCCAGGATTATTCCCGGAGCACTTCAACCCAATGGGAGCTTTTGTGCTTAACAATGAATTAAAAGGTTATGGGTTATACGTACAATACTACGGCGTTCAACTGTGTTAAAAAATAATTTAAAAAACTAAAATTTCTTTTTTTTTTATTCGTTTATCAATACAGTATCTCTAAGTTTCAAGCGCATCGAGACGTTACGATGTTAGTTGTGATTAGCTGAGAAATGCATTTTAAAAACATATTTTCCAATTCATGGGATTTGAAAGTCTATTATGATTGACTCTTACGTTATGGTTACAGACATACGACTGCTAATGTAATTAACAAATCTACTGTATATTTTTAGATTAAGTTATTATTTATTACTTGACTTTCCTTTTATTATAAGGGACATTATTGTATTTAGTTATCTGTGTATCTATGACTATTTTACCTGTCAAATCTCATAGACTGTCATAAATATTAATAATTTAAGGGTGTACTATTAAAATCATTCGACTGATTTAATTATCCATTTCAAGGCCTATTGTAAAGTTCAATAATAATTATATTTAGTGTATGTCGCAGAAATATCTAGAAAACTGAACTGATGCATTCCGCGCTTTATTTATACAGGAAGTTTTTGTTACTGATTCATTCATTTTTGTCAACCCCCTCATAAATATCACCAATAATTTAAACGTACAAGAAACATCTCGTTACAATACTTTCTGAATACCATACATTTCTTTAATAGTATTGTTATTTGTTAACACATTATTTATCTAAACCAACATATTTCTGCGATTTACGTAGATGAATTAACAAAATAATTTGTAATTAATTAATAAAAAGATTGGTGTTATTTTCGTGTTTTATTTCTTAAAATTAAATACAAAATATATATTAAACCCAATATACTTTATTAAGCTTTCATTTACAGAGTACTTTATAATATACATAATTTTTAACATAATATTTATGCCTACTTGTGTATAATAGATTTGAATTCATAAAAAAGTACGGGAAATTTGGATTTTATTTTCTGAATTTTTTTATTTTATTAAACTGTCCAAACTCGCAACTATCTTGTACTCAATAATAATATGCAAATAGAAGAGGGTGCTTGTTTCTGGGATACAAGCTTCATATTCAGACATCTGAGACTACAATACGTTTGTAATTTTCATATTTCCGTTAATTTAGATATTATTATAGTTTTTTTTCTATTAAATAAACATTTTATAAGTGTATATTACGAACACGCAACACTTATACTTGAAAGACCGCTACGTTTACAGGCGGAATGCTGTATGTGTAAGATGGATGTTGCATATATTTCGTATATTGTGTAAAAGTGGTATTTGAAATATATAGACATAATTTAGCATCATTTCGGTGAGTTTTTTAGTATCTGATTTTCATTCTTAATTTTTAGGACACTTTCATTATCACTACTGTATCATGAGTATCCGTATTCTCCCGACAGTCATGAACAACAGCGCACAAATTGAAAGAAAACAAAAATTTGTAATTGGCTGAATGTATAACTTCAACTGTGTCAATGACATTTATTGTGGTTTCAATTGACTATTAACTTAGAGGGAAAGTAATCTTATTTTAAAACTAGCTTCCACTTGCGGTTGCGCCGTTCTGTGCGTGGAATTCGGTATGTCATAAATAATATATAGCCTATAAAGTTCACCATCAAATGCACTATATAACACAAAAATATTTTTTTCAATTCCAAGCAGTAGCTCCAGACATTCCCCCAAAACCTCACAAACTTTGCCTGTATAATATCGGCATTGATTCATTTTCTGAGTTACTTATTCCCCTCCAAACTTTATAATTCTGACAATTAAATTTTAATTGTATCGAGGTTCCCGGGAGTACATACATCGCGGGTCAACGTGTTAACAAATTCCACACGAACTTAGGAACATTATGACTTTTTCTTCTTTTCACTTTGCTTTTGTTTTTCATCGAAATTAGCAACTGAGAGCATTCCCATGCGTTTAAATTTAGACTTCATTAGAGTCTTCTTTAGATCTCTCTTTTCGGGCCTTTTCAACAATAATGGTTCATCATTAGTTTTTATATTTTTCTTCTCCGTCGTCTCAGTTCTATTGGGTTCAGCTGAAGTCCCTTCACCTGGATCATCATTGTCTATGGATACATCTTGCAACTTATCCAATTGTGACTTCGCATTTATAACTTCCTTGTCTTCGCACTTGTCTATGAACTCTATTTCAAATGTCTTGCCTCCATGCTCTGTCCTAATAAAAAGTGGCAATGATTCCACTTCAATATCTACTTCTCTCTCTTCGACTTCATCGGGTTTGATTCTGTCAAACTTATCGAGATCTAAATCTGAATCATTATCATCGTCACCGTCTCCAATGGTACTGCCTTCTGAACCACTCGAGCTCCCACTGCCGAAGCGTTTTCTCTTATTGGCCTTAAATATATTCCTGTGCCTTTTCACTAGGTTTTTTGGGCTAGCGCTAGCCTGGGGTGAATCAACAGCTTTCTGCTTATTTTCGATGGTTGTCGGGCTGCTTTTTATTGGTGGCCTGTAAACAAGGCATAGATTTAAGACTAAAACGTAACATTTAAATTAGCATTAGATCTAACAAATTTGATTACCAAAAAGATTATAGTGATTAACCTTCAAAGAAGACATATGCTATAAATTCCGGCATACATGATTTACTTTAACTGTTTACGAAGCGTTGCGTGTTTTGAAAAGGATGTTTTTCCCGTTTTCGCAATATTTTTCATTGATGCTCAGTTCCATATGGTAGTAGTGTGATGTTATATAGCCTATAGCCTTAATCGAAAAGTGTATTATCCAACACTAAAAGAATTTTTAAATTTGAATCAGTAGTTGTTGTCAAAAAGTTGAACCGAGTTAATTGTTTAGTTTAGAACTAAATGGAACATCTATACTTTATGGATGTTTCATTCATTCTACACTAGCAATGTTTATGGTGTAAAATAAAACCGATCGCATCTATCTATTAGTTATTTATACTTGCTTGTTTGTATTAGATGATGATTTCAGATACTTCACGCCTTCGACGGTCAGTTTGATGGCTCTTTCCTTGATAGCCTGCACTTTTGTATAGTGATCTTTAATCTTTTCATCAGCTTCTGTTGACGAAAAAAATTCAAATTTTATAATTTGACAGCTAGAGAAATAAACATAGGGCCTTTTTTGAGTAAATTTTTTTTTGACTTCGAAATTCAAATTGTTATATGAAATGTGTGATATATGGAAAACCTGATTATTTATTTACTAAATTTATTTAATTATGCACATAAAAAATTTACATACAAATGAAAAGGTGAACAGTAAGCACAAAATATCTGTTATTGTAAAGGTCCACGATTTCTTAATTTCGATATTTTAAAGAGTTATTATTGACATTGTTACAAATACAGAAACGAATAGGTATTCTTCTGTTCTCAACGACTTGTTCATATGAACATAAAACTATTCTCCGTTAGTTTCAGGGTCAATTCATACAAGCGCAGAGTCGAAACGTTAATCATAAAGTTAAATTTCAAAAAGGTATTGTCCCGAATTCCGTCGTACATGGACTAAATTAAATTTAAGTTATTCGCATCCCTCTCAAACCAATTAATTAAGAAGGGATAGAATGACTTTAAGGCATGTCAAGTTAGTTGACACTTAGACGATCCATACACTTTTGACTTATTGTAATCGGAATATTTTATGATGCGCGTTGTAATAAGTCAAAACTCGACATTTTAGAAACGTCAAATGACGTCACTGGTTATCTGTCTTTTCTTTGATAGTATTGTACTGAAAGAGTAGTATTGAACTTAAATTTAATTTAGTTGGTGCACTACGAAATTGGGGCCATTGTAACATATCTATGTTACAACACATACATGGGCAAGAGATCCACCTAATGAAAAGATTCACCCTTGGATGTGCTTCGACTGAGCGCTACGCGTTTAAAACAAAAAAGCCAGTCCTACCTTCACTTTTCTCGATGACTCCATTCAAGATCTGCTTGAGTGAGGCGTCCAATTCACTCGCAAAGTTGACGTTGGTGTAGTTGAGGTTACGATTGTTTTTGCCTGCCGAATAAATATACATTGTTCTGATGTATTTCTACCACTGCTTTAAACTGAACACCTTTTTTAGAAATTATATTTTGTTTGTGATCTGTGGTCTTTTATTATATACACAATAAAGTATTATTCTATTACATAACGAAAAATAAATATATATAAAAAGAAAAGATCTCTTCTCTCCTTTCCTACTCAGGAGTACGCGTGCTGGTCTACGGAGTCACTCTTTCACTGTCGCCACATCTACTTGGAGCACTAAGAGATTTTGTGACTCCTTTCTCTGACGAACAGCTAGTGCGTGGAATTCCTTACCAGCACACGTATTCCCTCCTTCATACAACATGGGTTCCTTTAAAAGAGGCGTGAAAAAGCACTTTTTGGGCCGGCAAGGTGAGGGTGGCTAGGGCAGTATGACGCATGTATCACTAGCTATCTTCACATATGGACTCCTCTACTGCTTATCATCAGGTGGTGTCGAGTCATTTGCTGAGCTTTATATAAAATAAAAAATAGATATAATCTATTCTATTCTATAACGGTTAGCAATAGTGGGCTTGATTCTGAGGCGTGTGTTTTACATGTATGTAATCTCTGTGTCCATAAATATAAATCTTAGTTCAATGCGTTTCGTTCCCTCAATATGATTTCAAAAAGAAGAACTCCTATCATGTGACATTTAGCTATATTAGACCTTATTGAAGGTACTAAAGGTTTAAAATGTCTTAATATCTAAAATGTAGATTTTTAGACGAATATGAGCACTTGGCGATGATGATAATTTTTAAAAATTCTCAAAGATATTTGAGTTTTAAATTTTTGCCATGCTTTTTCAATTCAAACTAGACCCGGTGAACTTTGAATCACAGTACAACCATCAGCTTCACTGAGTAACTTGAACTTAACTTAGTAACTAGTATATAGTTTACAGATGTATCAATTAATGTATTTACAGTGTGGAGACGACTATACAAAATATAATTAGAATATTGGCGATATATTCATAGAATCTGACTACCGGATAGGTGACATGATCATCTTCTATCTTACCGCCAATAGCTATCTTAGCTTCGGTGTATCGCCGCGTTATGCTGTTCAGTTCCCGGATAATATCTAGCTCTTCGTTCTGCCGGTAAAACACGCCCTTGGGACGCACGCCTATCCTATCTATGCTTGTATATCCTGGAAACAAGTCGTAAACATTACTTAATGTCCTATAAGTCCTAAAATAAGCTTTTTGTTGGACACTTATAGTAGATTCTGGCTAATTACTTCTTGACGTAGTGGTTCGAGCTCTACGATACCGAAAATAAAGTTGGTTTCGAATGGTTGTGTGTTTGTTGAGCACCTCTGAGCTTAGTAAACAATACTATGGCGTTGGTTTAGGTTCTGACGGCAATCGCTATCACCCACATGTGTTTTGATGGTGTTGTGTTCCAAAATTCTAATGTTACTCCTATGAAGAAGGGTTTGTACCAAACATTGGGATGTATATAGGCTAACCATGAGATGAGACTACTAGTTTACCCATCATCATGATTTTCAATTTCATACATGAACCATGAATAGATCTTCCGAAGCACGGAGAAGCTAATGATTGAATCATCCAGGGACTAACTAATCTGTTTTGGTAGTCGTAAACAGAGCGCTCGAACAACTACGCCGACAAGATCCTCGTTTACCTTCCAAATACTTCTTAATTGCTGGCTCCATGCCCCGCTCACGGGCCACTGCATGATACTGGACTGGTCCTTCGATGAGTATCGAACCCAATATGTATAGCACGTCGTAGCTGCAACAAATATTTATTTATTTGATAATTTATACGCACGATTGCGCCCATTTCCGTCTGACAAAAATGTTATATAATCAAGCTATCCAACACAAAATTTTTCAATTACAACCAGTAATCTCTGGAAGATTATCCCCAACAACCTAACAAATTTACCTGTTCATAATATTAGTCAATATTTATTGAGTACACATAAACATTATCATAAGAATTGAACATCAAAAAAATATCACAAAAGATGTAGCTTATTTCTGAAAGAATTTTTACCAACCTACAATAGCATAAGTATACAGCAATCAATCGAAACCGCCATTACGGTAAATCTCAAAGATAACTAAAAATAGACAAGAAAAAATATAATGTAGTTGTCTCTATTGAAACCATAGAAAATATCAGTAGCCAGGCAAATTCTATCTAAACCTATGATAAAATTTAGATTTATTCAAATTTTGTTGATTTACTTGCCTGTTCTTAAAAGTTACTATAGATCCTTACTCCTTGGTAAGTGTACTAATTTTGCTTTTGACCTTTTAATTGTACACAAAGCATCTAGATTTAGAAGTTCAAGTTTTGAAATACATATTGTGCATATGATTGAATGTACAATATATATTTGCCATTTTATAAGCTATGGTGGCAGATGGTACCGTCTTAGATGTAATGTCAATTACAGTGGCAGTTATTTCCTTATTTACTCAATCTGATAGTCATCTTACCGTTTCTCTCGACGCGCCGCCATCTCAATTCTATTGATAGCAGGAACATCCTCAGGGACTATACGCAGAGCAGCAAACCCAGGGAAAGGCTGGAGGTTCAGGATCCCATAAACGATAAATAGACCAGCTATTGATTCCTGAAAATATAATTAGTCACTTTTTTCCATAATAGCATGTAAATAAAAGTGACTTTTTGCAGAAGAAACTGTGTATCTGCAATCAAAATTTTTTGAGATATATTGATATTTTGTTATAAGTTCCACTCCATACAAACAGCTCTTTGTATTGCATGTGACATCACAGACAAGGAAATCGCTACCAAGATATAGGTATAAAGGTTGCATAAGCAAATTATGTATAACATATAACATAATACAATTTATTGTTTAATGTGTGTAAACTAGCAGAATGTTTAATCAAATTAGTTAATATTAAGACATTTTTTAACATTTCTTCACTACATAATTTTGGAATCACAAAAGAATAATACTTTGCAAAGTTTATTTAAAGTATAATATCTCATGTTTTTTAAACAAATGTGAAAAAACTAAAATTTTTACTTGTCAACTACATAATCTCTATTGAGTTTGATAAACAAAAAAATTTATTAATAATAACAATGCATCATTTCAACAATGCAATTTTTCTATAGCTTAAGTTAGACTTTAGCATAAGGTAAAGAATATTTCACAGGCGAAATATTTCATAATTAAATGCACGAGGCAAAGAAAGCCATTGAGAAATCTATTATTGAAACCCAGAATTAGTGTTTCTTCTTTATATTAGATAGCCAAAGTTATGACCATCAGGTTTTCAAGTAATCCACTGTTACGTCCCTTTCTGTTAATTATTTAAGTACATTTAGTCTGGCCATCTTTGATTCACTATTGAACTGACTGACTATTGAACTATTTCTACTTAATTACTGTCTAGGTGATAAATAGAATCACCTCTAAGTTACTTGTATTGGCCACCATATAGTGTTTGGCAATGAATAACAATTCTTCAGACAACTCAGCCATTTCTGTTCCTGTTGGTCTGCCACTGAAATCCAAAAAAATTAAGCTTATTATAAAACTTATACTTAGGACACACAAGCACTTACTTCTATTTTTTTAATTAAAAATATCAAGAAACTTTCAATTATGTTAGTTATGTTTAGTAATTTCAAACATATTTTGCAGAGCATTGGAGGTATAATAAAGGATGAAAAGCATTTAATAGAGTCCTTGCTACATAATCTTTAATATATTAAGCACAAATGTATGTTACTTTTTACATTTTCTTCTACTATGATCTTATTAAATTAAAGAAAAAAGGGGGGAAAAAAGGGATTTTTAGATTTTTGATGAACTGATAGTATTTTAATTTAAATATATGGTACCTGAAATTACATTTAATCAGTCTAATTTAATAAGTATAAGTTTAATAAGTGAAACTGTGATACCCTTAATATAGCTGTATAAGAATCATATTTATTCACTGCAAAACAAACCAATATTTACCACAATTACATTAAATTAAAAGTTATAATTTTGATCTAGGTACTACCTCTTAAATAGTGTTGACTGCTTGAATGGTTAAGACAGTTAAGCAGAGCACTAAATTATCAGTAAGAACAAAGCAATAATAATTACAATTTCAATTAAAGTTAAATAAACATAAAAAGGCAGAATGTAAAAGCACATATTAATTATGATAATATAAAATATTAAGTTCTGTAGATTTCACCAAAACAGACCATACTTGCTGAAAATGTCAACCTTATAGATTAGAATTACACATTCATCATAAGTTTACATTAAGACACGTTCACATTAAGACCTCTGGAGTTCTACAAAAGGATAGTGAGAATGTGCCTCTTTCATTTACTGTAATTGCTTCTGTTTTATGTGTATTATGCATGTATTGCCTATACATTAGAGAGATATTTACAGTGAGTGTAAACTGAGTGTCAAACTAAATTCTATTAACTTTAATTAATTTGGATGTACAAGTGTAAACTTACTGGTAAGCATATCCAAATTGCTTATTCTTCCATAACACACAAAATGATTCGTAAGTTAAGGTCTCAGTCTTCAGGCATTCGTGAATGAGGTCTTCACAGTCATCTGCAAATCCATCCGCAATATGGACTTGGTGGATTGTTTTCCCTAGAAAGCAGAATTACTTAAATATTTCTATTTGATTTATAAGTAAGTATTTTATCATTTTATTAGCATTAAGCTATGGATAGAATATATTTGATACAATTCAATTTTATGTTTATATATTAAAAAACATAACCTAAAAACAAAAGTTTATAAAACAAAATCATGTTTACTTACGCGCCATGTCAGTATTATATATACTACAATCAATTTAAACCAGGCTAATTACTACATTATTTGGAGTTGTAACCACCTCATCACAAGAAATTGTTATTATTCTTCTTCTTTTAAAAATTTCAATGTGCTTTCTTCTATGATAACAATTCTGCCAGCCAGAGTTTTAACCACAGGTTTTGACCAAGCATGTATAGAAAAGTATAATTGTTATAATTATAAGCAACACAAACAAAAGCGACTGACCATTCAAATGACAATGACAGTGACAGACTCCTTATTTCCCTCTCCTCTAATTTTATTGAACATTAACACAAAGAAATATTATTATACCGCCTTGTGATCTAACTTATCATTGTTATTAATACAAGTATTTTTATATTTTAAATAATACCATCAATGTATCAAGCAAGTATTGCCAAGAGTAATTGAGTTACCATTAGGTCATGTTAACCTATCGCTTTACCCCTCGGCAGAGATCTAGACAACCGAGAGAGGAATCGGTGGAAAATCCTGGCGTTATAGAGCAAGACCACTGAAGCCTCGCAATCAACGGTCCATTACCTAGAACCAATATCTTCAGATGAATGCAAAGAGAAGTTGGGACGAGGCCAATGGTTGAGACTACGACTGGCATGATCTCAGTGGATGTCACCCTCGACACATCTGTAAACTCGTGTGCCAGGGTGAGATATTTGAACTTTTTGTCTGATTCGGCTTTCACGAGGTTTTCATCGAACGGAATGGTGATATCCACAGATAAGATTTATGATCTAATAAGGTTTTTCCCACAAAGAATAAAATAACGACAACTCGTTAAGAAGTTCAAAATCTTACTTCAATTCGTCTTTAAGCATGCTACGAGTTTTGAAAGTAGTCTGCTTTAACAATTGTTATAACACTTTTTTAAAGCTTACTAAGCGCATTAGCATTCACAGACACAGTTGGCTGTTTACTTCCTGGTCTTAAAATCATGAAAAAAAAAATCACCCAATTATCGCAGATTTAAGTTGATAAATCAAGCTTTGGAAGTGAGCTACACAGATTAGAGAGTATGTCTAGTGAGCTATAAGAAAGCTTGTTTGGAAATACATATATAATATAGACAGTATTGCCAGTTTCAAAATTATTTGTAGACTACCACTGGTAGTTTTGCACTTCGGCTGTTTTCGATTCTGACTTGCACGAACTAAAATTATATTTAATTGGAATGAAATACGAAGCAAATAAATTTATTTTAGTGATGTGAATACCAGCAGTGTTGCCACCAATAGTATCGAGCTAATACCACGATCTGAGCTATGGATAATATGTATAACATTTCAGAACCATAATTTAGTTTATACATTGTCAGTTATAAACATTCGATTTCCAATCGATATTCGGCAATCGATCCGCAACACTACACGACACCATAACGATGCTTTGATATAAAAGCTTTCACAACCCATTTTCGATGTAAAAGCTAGTAAATAAATAAAACACAGTTTATGCTTACAATTATTTAATTATTGATTTTTTACGATTTATTTTTGTAATTTGTAGTAACTAGCGCATCGTATCATAACATATATATATAAATATTATGTGTGCACATTGGGCCACGAACAAGGGCTGCGCGCGGTAAGATACGGTGGTGGTTGATGTCTTTAACAAAAACTACTTTTAACATATAACTAAATAGGCATTCCCTTTAAGGAAGCGCCTTCTCGGTCAGTTTGTACCAATGCCCGCACTCACAGCGGCGGGGGTGTCCCTGGAAAAAATAATAAAGAAGAATATCGTTACAAATTTTTGCTATCACTATTACTTTAAAATGCCCATTGAACTTATTAAACATTGAGTTTCGTTAACCAGGTGGCTTAATGTAGACAAGAATCTCGGACTCGAGTTCCGATTGGGCCAAAATTTGAGAAAAGATTAAATAACATCTAAAGAGTGTTTTTTAAAAATTCTTATGGACATAAATTATAAATCATATATCAAGATAAATGATTAACATATCTCTGCTCCAATACGAAAAAGAGTCTTTGAATTTAAAAAATGAATAGGTGGGCTCAATTTGACAATAAGATGGCTGAAATATATAGATAATCATACTTTTCCTCCTAATATAAGATAATTATGAAAATGAAAATCAATACCTTGTGTACCCAAAGCCATGTGACTGTTGTGGAGTGTTCTTCACCTGCAAATAAAAAAATATATTAAACTATGTTTTGAAGGTTTCGGCAACGGGAGAAAACGCAAGAGCAGAAATGTCAGAGTTCGTTGCTGACTACACACAGCAGTTGTAAACAAAGTATTGGAAAATTTGAAATCTTTATTCATTAGGCTTGAATAACTTTTCTCCCTATATATGTATAATAAAAAAGTTATCGTAGTTTTCTTCCTATTCTTAAATAAAAAATACAAAAACCAAACATGTTAGACATCTCCTATGGCACAAGCAGATTCAACCTAGATTCGACCTAGAAATCACGATTGTAGCGGCACTACGTCACGACTGCAGAAGCATGACGTCACGACGTATTGCAGCGACATGAAGCCGCTTAGAACTGGTACCTGAAGGATACACATATAACCTATTTAATTAAATATTACAACCAACATAACATACAGATTCCACTTCATAAAGCATTTATATTTTATTGTACCAAACTATTTTTACATTCAACATAATAATGTTTCGCAAAAACATTATTGTTTCTTAAAGAACTCAATCTCTAATATAAAATGGACTTCCATGCCTATGCAAACAAATCACTGTTAGTCTAATGCTGAAGGTCCAATTTTATTTTGTTTTTGTTGTATTTGGTAAATTGTTGATCTAAGAGTAACTCGAATCCGGGTGAAATTTGCTTGCACCTATCTTCACTGACCATCAGGTGAGATGGAGGCCAATAGCTGCCCATTAAAAAAACACTAATATTATAAAAAACATTGATTAACCAGAACTGGTACTGATACTTGTTTTAGTTAGGGTACTTTGGTTTAGTATTAAACTTATGACTGTGACCCTTGTCTGGAAAAAAATTAATATAAAAGATACTTACATATACATCCAACAATACGTGCATCGAAGCAAGAAGGGACCAGTGTAGGGTTGTCACGGGTACCGGCTGCTTTTTTTAAGACCTTCATGTTGAATGGATCATCATCACCAGCCTGCATTGCCATAAGTTCCTTTCTTTCCATGCCTGTAGCATGCTCCAGTGGGTCAGGCATCACTAGGAAAGAAAAAAATCATTTAAATAAAATTATGCTGAACAGTTGATTTTATTTGATACTTTACTGAGAACTCTGTTATCATTTTGGCCATAAAATCTAACGAGAACGTGATAGCATTCCCTAATGTCAATGAATAATCACTACTCAACCCGTAAAAATTATCAGTAAAATGTAATAATTAAAAAATTAAATTAAATTACAATAATAATTATGTGTTTATTTCTCTGTCTCCAACAAGTTATAGCAAAAGGCAATTTTCATTTGATGTTGAAAAATTGGTAGCTTTGGGATATTGTAAACTCATAATGCCAAGATTTAAAAACCCTGGTGTGCACGACTGTGCCATGGTGTTTGGTTGTGTTTTTTACCGTTTAGTATGAAGTTTCAATATACTTTTTGTTTAAAAAAATAAATGATTGATAACTTCTCCCGTAAATGGCACCACATTTTATTTTATAATATTTTCGTAATAATAGTTACCCAAGAAAACCTGGTATCACTCAGATATCAATAATGTAAATAATGTAGTAATATAAATTGTAATAATTCCCCATACATAAAATCCTCACACACACTGTATAAATTGCACTTAATTTATACAGTGTGTGTGATTGATAGTAAACAAAAATTAATCATGCATTCATGTCATTTTAAATTTTGACTTCATGAAAACAAGTTTTCAGTATTATTCTGAAATTCCTATTGAAAGTTCAATATTTTTGTTACCATACTCTTATGTGTATAACACATTAAAACGAATAATTATATATTAAATCAAGGGTTATACGGCCAAAAATTGTAAAGTTAATTTTTATTCATCAACAGCTTACATGCGTCTGACAGCTGGGCTTAGTCCTTCCTACATGGAAGAAAACATAAGGACATTTTAATTCAAAAAGGAAAAATCTCTTCATAATCAGATAACCTATAAAACCGAGAATTTTTTCCTTATTTATTTACGATCAGAAATAGGAACGCATATTAATTTTTAAAACAATAGTTTTATTACATGGTTTAGTTTTTTTTGGGAATATATAATATTTTCCGACTGAAATACTTTTTTGACATTACGTAACGTAGTTTTTGACAGATAAGGTGATCAATTAAAGCAATATGGAAAATAGTATGTAAACAGCTTACTTCTATCAGCATAACCCCGTCGGGCAGAAGAAAAAAGGACACTTTTCAAAGCATTTCCGCGAATAATTTGTCTACACAAGGAAGCCATGATAGTATAATTTTTACACTATCCCGGTTCTAGTAAAACGGCAAGCCAGTAGAAAATTCTAACTTTTTCGTACGAGCTAGTGAAGTAACCAGTGTTTTCCAAAACTACATAAGAAACTGACTAAACGTCAATAACCGATATTTATATCTTTCCTCAGTGTGTATTCATAAGTATTTCAATTCGGTGTATATTTCTCACTTTAATAATGTAAAAAAGTTAGTCGGCATTTATATTATGTAATTATAAATAAACTGAAATTATACCAAGAGAAATTACATAAAATCGTTTGAGACTCAGATACACATACACTATGAAATAGAGTTAGAGTGACTAAAAAAATTAAATAAATTTTCAATGCCACCCAGTACCGTGCCGGTTTACTGAGTAGAATTTTGCCACAAATTCGTTCAGGCCAAATCAAATTAAATGGGTCTAATTTCGAACCATTTAAATTGGTGAGGGGGGATGTCATTTTTCAGCACTTTTACAACAGGTAAAAGTTGGCAACACTTACTAGTTCTGTATCTGGTAAAAATCTTCCAAGCAAGTTTTGAATTGGGCACCATAGTAGATAAATGGACTAGGGTCAAAGTATGTTTTATACCAAAAGTATATAAAACATAATGTTTTTTTTAAATATTAATTAGTTAAAAGTAATTAATATGTGAAAAATATCAAGCTAAAATGAACAGACTAATCAGCTTTATTATTTTATACTAATTAATATTCATAATTTAATCCCATCATTTCTTCGTGTATTTAAATGTGACAGTTCAGCTATCGCTTGATTTTAGACTTATCAAATGACTTATAAACTGCAAAAAATGATAATTATTACAAAAAAACAATGAAAGATTTAAATTTATTTATATATTAAAACAATACAAAGATTTAATAACAAAACTTGCTTTTAATAATTTGAAGATTCTTTTATGCTTTTGATATGGATTGAACCAACTATAACAATATTTTTTTTACACTCACGCCTATTTGCTCGACCTCATACAAAGTAAACATTATTCAGTTTATGTAATGAGTCAGTTGTCAGGTTCTTGAAGAGACAACCTCTTGCAAAGGAATAGATAGATTACAGATTCTTCCTACTGCTTACCATCAGGTGAGGTCAACTTATTTGTTATGCTTTTTATTAAAAAAAAAGATTGTGAATCTTATGAATATTAGAAGAAGTAAATAGCCATTGTCACGAATAGCATTCAGGTTTAAAGATTCTTTATTTCCCAAAAAGACAAACTGTCGCTTACATCAGAAAGAAAAATATAAATAAACTAATAATTGCACTTAATATATAATAGCACTTTGCGGCATACTCTATTTTATGTGCTCTTTCAACCAACGATGAAATCACTCCTTGGAAAATCAATTTCTTGTTCGACCACTTCTTTGGATAAAGCAACCTTTAAAAGAATTTAGTCGAACATCAATCTCACCTTCTTCAAGCTGTAACAAGAACATTTCATGTGAATGTAGTAAAATAAACAAATATAATTAATAGGCATATTGAATAATTATTTCTGATTTTACCGGATCTCCTTGATATAATTCCCTGTAGCATGAGGGTGACACACATTCTCTTACACAACGTGTCCTCATCAGTCCATTCATATTGCTGCATGCATTACTTTGTTCACAAGCTGTTTCAAATTCCCTAAAAGAGATTTCCTAAAAAATATATTTTTTTAAATTTTTATCACATCCATAAACTTATTGTAGAATTAGATACCCAATCATAGTAATTTGTTATATATTATATTTATCCATCCAAGTCTGATAAACATTCCTATTGAAAATAAATATTATTTTTCATCACTGAGTTTGTACCCAATTCTGAATTATCTTAAACTTACGTTTTTTGGTGTATCCTTATATTGGTATTCTTTGAATGTAAAATGTGTTTGATCTGCTGCGCTTTTACATATACCATAAAATGTTAAAATTGTATACCAACCAAAAAGTACCCATAGTCTGAACATTATTACTTATACCATATGGAAATAAAAATCAATAATGAAGCACCATTTTAATACGTATCTCATTGCGCATGTTTTATTATTCTTGCCAGTTAAAAAGATTCATCTATAAGTAAATGAAATTTTAAATGAGGAGAACGTCCGTGTTATTAATAGTATTTTCGTAATTGTAACTTTATTAAAAATATTAAATTATCAATTTTAGAAAACCGGTTATTATCGAAGTGGTTAGTTGGTTACAACACTAATGTGTTTAGCTGGGTGCCAGACTTTTAATTAACCAATCAGAACCAAGACTAGTAATATTTGTAATCTGATTTTATTATTATTGGTCAAAGTTATATGTTTCAAAACCAAGAGGGTTTTGTATTGGACAGTGTTATTGAAAGAACTTATTTTATTCTATTCTGTCTTTTCCCAATGTTTTTCTTTTTTCAGCCATATGATGGGTGATCATTCTACTTCTGTCATGTTATTGATAGAGTGAGTGAGAGTGTATTAGTGAATGCTTTTTGGATTGTGTAATTAAAGTGTAATATTTAGGCGAAATTCGTGTTCATCTCCAGGTTTCCTACTGGAATAAACAATTATACGAGTTCAGTTTGTACAAAAATTCTTTTGTAAACGTGATAGCTTCAAAACAATACCATCATTTCGGTGAGTACTTGTAATTATTTTTCTTTAAAACTTTACATTACGCAATAATAAACCTAGATCTTGCTGTATTTCTTTGTATCACATGAAACTATTTATATTATATTCATTTTTCTTTGTTGCTATGATAAAATAATAATAATAAGATTCTTGTTCAAGTATTTACTTGATTTCATACTGATCAATCAAATAGGTATATATTTTTAAATACTAGCAATGATATCTAAACACAAACATATGTTGGATGCATCTAGATTTCACTTTTACACGTTTCGTATTTTCTTGTAAGTTTGTCTTGCCAATTTAGATTTCATAATAACTTAAATATACCTAAATAATATAAATGGTCTATAATTTCATAAATATTACTAAATTTTTCCTTAAAACTTATTTACATATCTCTGCTATGAACCAGCCAACCAGTGCATTTTCAGTACATGTGTACTCACCACTGGAAAAGAAAATCTTGTTACAGTTTTGATTCTTCATCATATAATAATAAGGATGATATTGAATTATCAGATATTTTCTCATCTCAACTCTGTTGTTACTGTATTTTTGATCATAGTTGCAAGGTGTATGGTTTGTTTTACTAGTGATAATTTTCTGATCCACTTATTCAGTAACATAACAGTCTGTCTTTAATTATTTTTGCACTGTCAATTCTAACATTGTCTAACTAAAGCATTAGTTAATCTTTTGTATGTTAGTATTGCAGAATCATTGAAAATCAATAGTAATATCCATACTTAAGTAGTTTAAGTTTGAGGTAAACCTGTATAGAATAGAAAAGAATAGAACTTATAAAAATGTATAAAATTAATTATTAATTGATTTATTTTATTCAGGATGGCATCAACCTTATAGAACTTTGAGTAATTACAGTGGTAATCAGAGTTTCAAAGGTGCTGAAATTTGCAAAAATTTACCCCTCTTTTTTTGAAGAAGAATGAATTAGAATTAGAATGTAGGTCAAAATGATATTATTTTACTAATAATCCTTGCAAAATCATAAAACCATTACACTAAAAAGAGCAGTAAATATGATAAATAATAATGATGCATTCCTCGTATTTATTTCTACTAAAATTGTTGAGGCACTACATTACTACAAAACATTTATTTTCATCTCTCTCATAACCCCTGGGGGTTATAAGAGATAGATATCTGTAATAAGATCTATCTTCTGTTCAAACTAGTAGAACGTATTTCTAAAGCAATAGTTTTATAAAATGAATGTTTTACTTATTATGTAGGATATGGAATTTTATTACTTTTCAGTTGAGTTTAAAAGATCACGGAAGCATTATTGTTTAGCAGATGATAGTGATATACCAAATAAATAATAATTGTAAAGCAAGCTGACTGTTTTTTTATAAAGTTTAGATTTTTCCTATTAAGATTTCAAGTATTTATGCCAATAACCACTATTTGTAAGTCTTCATTGAATAGGTAACCCTGATTTCTCTCACTTTGTATAGAACTATATTTTAAAGTAATATTTTAAGAATGTTATAATAGTGTCAATTCTGCTGGCATTTTCTTAAACTAAATTTAAGTTATATGCCTGCCCTTCTTTCAAGTTCAATATGAAAAAGATGGAATGACTTTAGGGGATGTTAGTTCATTGACACAAAGAGAATCCTATAGACTTTTTACATTTCAATCCGTATGTTATGTGATGCCCATTTAAATAAGGCAAATAATCGTAAAGGTAGTCATCTTGTAAACTTCAAATGACATCATAGATAATGTGTTTTTCTGGTTGGATTGTAATGAAAGAGTAGTACTTGAAATTTAATTTAATAATTGTCTGTGCATAACAGACTTTGTGTCAATAGCATTAGGGTTCAGGTAACCTAACATTAATCTCCTTATTCTTGTCAATAAACTTCAAATGAAACATGTTACCTTTATAAGTGTATAATAAAGTGTAATAAATATTTCAATAAACCATATAGAGTAAATAGAAAGAAATTATATATTTTGCACATGAACATAAACATAGTAGTTATAAAACAAAAACATTATGACAAAAAGGTGATCTTATCACTAGAAGTCATCTCTACCAGACAACCTTAACTAACTTAAGGTATAACCTTGAAATTTTTTTGGAGCATGATTTGTTATATTTCATATATATGTCTTTTAATAACCATTCAGCAAGTCTAAGCTTAGAGCTTAGACAGCTCACATAAATTGTTAATCTACGGTTTTTATTACTAGTAATTAACAGGTTGTATACCGAATAAGTCAATAACATGGTAAATATGTTGTTGCAATGTTCGTCACCGCAGTGCATTCGGTGCAAATGCACTGGCTCATGTCACTAACAATACAAGACAATGGAGTTAAGTTATCATTAATTTTTCTTCAATATGTTTATTTGAAATATACAGCAGTGTGTACTTCTTTGTACTACTTTGACCCATTTTCACTAAATACTAAAGTGAGTTGATTTATTTGAGGTTTAGCTTAGTAGAAACCTATATCCACTTCTGCCATTATGTAAAGAAAAGGGATAGCTAAAATTTAGTACTTTTAAATAAATTTAGACAGCTTGAACTTATACTTTCTGTATCCTTTATATGATACCGAAAACCCGCATTTGAATACGTTCAAGATCGAAAATCAGAAAAAAGAAACCTTTCTAAGTCTCGCGATATGACATCTGTGATCCTTATTGTAATCTTATTTAGATGCATTGAACTTAAATTAAGATTGAGAGTGGCAAATATTAGATTTAGAATGGCTAGTAGGGGCTTAAAATTCTATTGGTAAAGAAGTCATGGTAGGAACCTAGGAAAGAAACCCGTCATTATTGCATTATAATGACTAAAGTTTTTCTACGGATTTCGAATGTCAAATAGAACACTCTTTTCACGTTTACTTACCCATTTGATTAAATTGTTAGCAGAACTTTGTTTTTGTTACTATTTATTACAAATATAAACTTTTACGCAACTTACTATCGTTTTGTTTACATTCTGATGGACTTATTATTCTAGATTCAGTTGTCTCGTTTACGTCATCAAATTTATCTAGACATAGGCGTTTTGATAACTATTTACAGTACAACGGTGTTATTTTATTTGCTTTGAAACATGCCACATGTGCGCAAGCGCAAGGAACAAGTTTCTTTATTTTGGGTCGACGAACTTGATGACTAGAACCAGTCTGGTTAACAGGCTGCAATGAAAACTACATATGAAGATGTAAAGTATCATAATTATAGTATTACTACAATCGAGGAATTATTTAGAAAAGCTAAGTGCCTCATTATTTCTATTACTTCAGAGTGTAGTGAACAGGATAGGTTGATAAATTAGGTTGATTTAATACTTTCCGTTACTGTTTTATATCATTGTGCCTTGTTTGAGAATTCAAAGTCAAAAGATGGCAATATTCCGAATTGAGCCATAATTATATGATATTACTAATTACTGTTTATTCGTACAATATGATAAGTAGTCTAGTCGCTGTTATATGATTTCTGTTTTAGCTTGTGTAAACGTAGCCACTCAATAATCCACCCGAATGTAACAATTTTGACTGAATACGTCTTTTATCTTCTTTTATGACGATATTTGACTTGACGTATGCATAAACAGAGGAGCTCGTTAGCTTAGTGCTTCAAGCGCTCTTGATCCGATTACGAAAATAAAATAATTTTTACCATGGTTCGCCCTAAATGGGTTATTCTACATTTTTTATCGGCAGCTCGTGTAAAGCCCATTAGTTACCTCATAAGGTACCAGAACCTTCCTCAATAAAAAATGGTCATTCAGAATGATATTGTCACAATCAGCCTGTAGGTAAGTCTATTTCGTGCTTACTTTTTAAATAAATTATCATAGTTTATGACTTGTAAATTATGGTAATTTCCTTCTCATGACCTCTTTAAACCCTGTGTTTATATTCGTATAGTTGAATTTTAAGTTTGATAAATGTTTAGATTCATTTCTTTGTCCAAACAATGACTTCACGCCATCAAAAATATGTATTTAACATTATTTTGCCTTACTAATGAATGTTACTCAAGCGAAAATATAATAAAAGTAACATAATATAATTTATGTTAAATTAAAAAATTATTTATTTTTATTTCATTGATTTATTTAAGGATTGTTTTATCACAGCAGAGATGGGTTACTGTCTGCATTGTCGAGTTATCTGTCTGTTATTAAACGGTTGAAACTAGTTAAATATTGTTTTTTACTAACGCTTGATTTTGTTTTGAGGAGTTCCATTGTATATCACCAATGATCTTAATACTTGGTTGAATACAAAAAGTAGTATTCAACATCGGTTCAAACCATATCAAATCAAAAAAATAATGGAATTCATTATCTCCTTCTTGTTTGTCATCATGCAAAAATAATCAAAGTAACTCGGTTCTTTGTTCTACATCCAAAACACGATTCCGTCATCTCATCTTACCGTGTTCCAACATGTAGTTTGCAGCGGAGTGCTGTGTTCTGCGCTCATGGCGTCACATAAAAATAATTATTATCTTACTGTCAAATTAAAACTGAAATTATTTATTGCATGCCATATAGGTTATAGTTGACTAGCAGAAAGTAAGCACTTGCAAGAGGGTTGACAGTATAGCGTCCTGTAAGGGTATACCTAATTCAGAGAGGATATATGCAAACATCCAGGCTATACATGATACAACGGTACCCTGAAGTGTCCTCGTATCCGAAGTTCAAAATCCAATAGTAAATGTAATTTAAATACACAAAGTGCTTTAAACTCCTTAAACTTAATAGGTTTCGATTTATTCCTAATATAAGAGATACATTAGCCTAATATGAAACTCAAACGGTTAGGTTAGGTTGGGTTATATCTGGGTTCGTACGTCGAGGTGAACAATGACCGCTGGGGTTTTTTAAACGGGCGAGACCCACAAATTCCTCTTCCATTGAATAATGGAATTAAATTATTTTAAATTAAATTTTCTGTAAAGCCTTAGATAACTTTATTCGAGGAATAACTGAAAACTTGTCAAAAGATCTAAATAATTCGTTAGATAAATAATGTCTGACGATTGGAAAATCGGTCCTTAATTAATTTTATCAGTACATGGAAGTATTTAGTACTTATCAAAAACGTAAGCTTTGTTGTTTATCACTCGGAACATCCAATAGGCTGTTTGTTTGCATATTCTGATAACGGAGGTAGATTTTGATTTGTTGATACTTTTTATGGCATTCGCGATAACCTTGTACCGTTACAGGGCGATAAATACCGGCTAATGATTGGAAATGTTTATATGCTTACAAGTAATTTGGTTCCATTAGCGGAATATACTTTTATTTTCTGTTTGATAACCTGGCACGCTGTAAGTTGTAGAGTTTTCGTTGAGATCAGATTCGAATTAATGTTTAAAGTAATGTTTACCATGTTATTTGTTATGCTAAACAAATCCCGTTGATAGTTACTTAATGTCTTAAGGCGTAACTAATCATATCCTTCATAAGGTAGAATTAAGTCGGCCCCGTAATATAAATGATACTATTTGATTAATAAAATTGCACCTTGTTTGCAATGATGCCATAATTTAAAATAAAATTCGTATTTGAATGGCGGAGAATTTAAATATCGTATTGGTTATGAATTATTGGTTTATCATAGTATTTTTTTCACACATAATCAAATAAATTGTTCTTTAAAAAGTAATAGTGATCTTTCCATAAGTAAAAGTATTGGGTACCTAAATGTGAGTTAGAGAATTTGTCGACACACGCACATGTAAAATTGAATTTGATATCTTACTTTGCCGAAAAATATTTATACTTATGATAGTTATGAAGAGGAGCCTTTGATGAAAACACCCGTTATATCTCCTCTAAAATATCCAATAAACAAAACTAGTAGTAAGTGGCGACGGAGGTGAAATAGTACATTATTTACACTGAAGTGTGTAGACTACGTGTAGCGAGCGAGTTATGTGTTACTTCACCGTAGTACTCTATCGCTGCTGTGGCTGTGTGAGTCACCTGGCACAAAGAGAACCAAAAAATAGTGTGCATATGATTTGTCATGTGTAAAAAGGAGATGACCATACAATTAACCAGCACGCTTCCTCATTGACGGAAGTAGAATCAAATAATTGTAAACAGAAGGATCATTTCGTCTGATATTTAGTTTTATCATGCCTACAATATACATTTTCAGTACTGCACAAGTAATTACGTATAAAAGGAACAAATAAATAAATGGAAGAAGTTATTGGTATTGTTCTTAATTTAAATAATTTTATTTCTGAAAATAATTATTAAAAACAGTTACAAGATCTTGAGCTGTAACTGGGAGTAACCCAGTGGGTGTGTGGTGTGAGAAGAAAACTAGATAGTTTTTCAAGAGTTATACCATTTTATTTTCAATTTTTATATCAATTATAATGACATCCATAATTGTTTATGCGTAACTAATTGGATTTTACTAAATAAATAACTTTTTCAAATAAATGTTGATGACGCAATTATTTGACTGTCGAGTGGGCAGTACAGTAAGGAAACAGCTACTTAGTTAGAGGTCCCGGGTTCGAATCCCGTTAGGGGAAGATAATTAAATATTTGTCCACGAGTCATGGACGCTTGTATGTTTATTTAGTATATTTCTGTTATTTATATACATATTACTATCTATATTATTCCGTTATCTAGTATGCATAAAACAAGCTCTTAATGATTCTTAATTTGGGCTAGATAAGAGGTGTTCGTGTCCGAAATTAACTAATTATATTGACCTAAATTTAGGAAAATTTAGATGACAATGTTTTTTTTGTCATTTACTTGTAAATGAAGTATTTGCTTCAATAAAATTTTATTTACTCTGCAGAGTGAAAACTTTTCTGCTAGCAGATATTTTTGGTCAAGACATGTTTGACAATGTACTATTTGTGTAAATACGGGTGACATGGTAATTAAGCAATACACCTGTAAGGCTGTATTCCGCGATGCTGGAGGCAAGTGGTTACCATATATCTACCCCGTTGAAATAAGAGAAAGCGTTAATTGCACAGGGGATAAGTCCCAATCTACCAGCGTAACGTATACACTATGAGCACCAGCGATCTTACTCACTACGAACAAATACCAAAAAACAGTGTTATAAGAGATTTCGTGACTCCTTTTTCTGTCGCACAGCTAGATCGTGGAATGCTTTACCGGCATATGTGGGATACATCCTCCATATAACACTCTTTCATAAAACATGGGTTCCTTCAATAAAGGCGTGAAAAGCATTTTTTGGGATAGCATTGTGAAGGTAGCTAAGGCAGTATGTCGCATGCTGCACTAGCTATCTTCACATATGGACTCCTCTTACTGCTAATACATACTTACCATAAGTCAGAATTACATCTGACTATAAAAGTTGGATTTTTTAAAAACTTTATATATAGAAATATTATTGTTTTAAACAAATACAATTTTTTCACTCAGGGGAAAGCAACAAATGTAATATCACCTCACTCTCAAAATCTGTCGAGCCGTTTAGATTACAGGAGGTCACAAACAACCCCACATAGATACATTACCCTCATGGTACTTTTGGGTAAAGATAGGAGCTTTATAACACTGAGGAAATATCTATATAAACAATCATGAATCACTTCTTTTTCGGTTTTGGCTAATGTCGGTGGCCATAGATGGCCTTCAACGGTACCGGGTTTAAGAGACAAAGACCTTGATGAGTGTTCAAGCCTTAGGTGCGTTTTGCCTCTGGAGGCTTCTAATCGACAGGCATTATCTTCAGGGGAGTTGGCCCTCTGCCTCTTAGAAGCATTGGAGCCATTAGGGGAAGGTCTCACTTACCCTCATATCAGTCGAATCAATCAAAACTCATATAACTAACGTAGACTTTTCAAATATGCTTGTTGATGTAGTTTATGATTGCTGGCTCAGCAATTTGGACTCATTACTAAAAAGTACCGGCGAAAAACTCTTTTCAACCGACTTCTAAAAAGGAGAACGTTATCAATTCGACTGTATATTTTTTGTACGTTTGTTACGACATTTCTCTGTCAGTTATGAACCGGCTTTCAATTTTTTTTTATTATATAGAATATACTTTTGAGGTAATCCCACTGTCACCAAGTCAACCTTCAAATGTATAACAAACAGCAATAATAGTGACGGTAACTCACCTTACTTTGATTGTTGTAATAAAAGTTTTAAATATAACTAAAAATCACTTAAAATATTAATTTTATTTAATTTTAATTAATTGTAAGAATTTATTCAATTTAAAATTATATTTAAGAGATGGCGATAAGTTGTTTCCAGCAACATAGAATAAAAGAACGAAAAATAGTATTAAATTGGATAACTTTTTACATTGAATAAATTAATAATATTTTAAATTTTTTATTTAAACAATTTTTAACTTAATACTTCATTTTATTTATCAAGATGTCACAATTCAATCTTTCGAATGTTGCATGCTTGTTAGAATATCATCCATGTCTTCCTTTTCATCCTCTGAGTCTATCAGACCCAAGCTGCTGGTTTGAGGAGAACGGAACGGATCTGGATTTGTCACAGTATAGCAATTTGTATTGTATTTGTAACTCGAACCAGCACCGCACATGCTTATTTCAGCTTGGTATATAATATTGTTGATTTGATTCTGCACTGTACTGATGACGAAAGGATCCCGTAAGTTACGCAGTTTACTAGTGATGTACTCCCCAAATATGTTGAGATCGTCTCGTGAATGTCGTGATTTGCGTTCAGTAGATTCTTTCGAAGTATCGTACATTTCGACATGACTGTCGGGAACTTCTACGATTTTTTTAATTTTCTTCATTGGTGCAGTTTGTTTTACATTTGCAATGCCAAAAAAATCTTGAAAGTTGTCCTAAAATAAAAATGTTATATTTGTAATCTATAAAACTAAAAAATTAGGGTCGTGTGGTCAGGTTAAAACACCCTCTCCTCAAAGTCAAAAGTAATGGCAAATGGTTGTAATATTATGAATATAAATTTGCACTATACTTTGTACTTTTCACTGTGGATTTTTGGATTTAATATTGACTTTGATATAACTTATCTACTAAACTTCAAAACAACTTTTGGAGTGGAATTGGAAACAAAATGCATGAACGGTAAAAAATAGCTTTGGAGCCATTTTGAATAACGTGTTTTTATATTTATTTTGTATATTTATTCCTCATATTAAAATGATTACAACCCACTAGAAACCATAAAACGAGAGATGATAGGTACCAATCCGAGAAACATAAATTTGCTTATTAGGCATATATGTATATATATACCTATTTTAATTATTTGAATATTATCCGAAATTCTTAGTTACGTGGACATTAAATAAATTTTTTGGGTGGAAATGGAAAAAGGTTAAAGTAATTAGATTTTCAAATAATGTCAAGTAAGTAATTTGTAATAAGTGGGAATACTTCAAAATAAACTTAATTATTTGTTGTGTAACAATCGCAACGGTATTTGCGTCATTGAAATTAGTGTCAATTTAATAAAACTGTCGTATACGAAAACTTTTTGCTTGGAAATTGCAGTTATTGTTAAATAGTACCTTTGATACATCCTTTTTTGTTGATTGGATTTTGCTTTTGTCTTCTAAAAACCGTAACTTCTGGAAACCAAACCATTTTGAACTGGTCTCTCCAGCAGATTTTACTCTCTTCAATTCCCTCTGGAACTGACCAATTAAACTGCGCATCTTCTTTTCAACAACATACTTGTCGAGATTCATTTTATTGCCCAAATCTTTCCACGCGTCTTGTTTCTTGTTACGATCTTTAAACTCCACGCAGGTTATGTCCCATAATTCTCTTTTTTCCTTAAAAAGCTGTATAAGTAGACCGGTGTTCTTTCTATTCCATTCCATTTTGTATAACTGTCCTTGTCTAACGTGCTAACTACGTTGAATTAATAACAAAAACACCACTTGTTAAAACTTATCTTATTATATTTATGCGTATTCCGAAGGTGCTAAAGATTTTTATGCAGTTTTCGTATTAACTCTTTGTGAAAAGAGTTTTACTTAACAAAACGTACGTCTCCACAAAGGTTTTAAATAACACTGCCAGATGCTAGACAGAAGGTGGGCTCTTTTCGCCCGCGCGCATGTATGGAGCGCTTTCGTGTGTTATGTAACATGTTTTATAACGGTGTGTTCAGATTACGTAACATTTTAATTTGTTCTATCGCCATACGATAAAACGTTGTTATCTTAGCCACAATATCACAAAACAAAGTTATTTAACAGTTTAAATAACCTTGTTTTGTGATATTGTATAAAGTTTTTAGAGTTTTTTAGACTGTCTTCACAATTTCTTCACATCATATATACTACCGTTTCGTTTTAACGAATCACCATAAAAAGTGACAGTTGATACAAGTTTCTGAACATGTGAATGTTGTTGGTTATGAATGGGATAGTTTTATTTGTTTAATCTAACATCTAACAATGTGTAGAGGACAGTACATCTTCTATTACGAGTTCAGTAAGGATTTGAAACGTCAATTTGTTACACGCACTTGTACAGTGTTGTCGACTGTACAATAGTAATTGTGGCTGGCTGGACCCCCTCATTATTTGGAAAAGAACTTTTTACATGTGTTTCACGCGTTTTGGATTTAATTTTTTAATTATATTACACATAAATCATGATGTGGTTATATATTCATTATATTGGTTTATTTAGTGTTAATGTATCGTATTTCTATATTCTTTGACTTATTTATGATATTTTTTTTCGATTAGATAAATTCATAAAAAATGGATATATAACATTTTAAATCTAATTTTTACAAAGTATTTTGATATTTAAATATTTTCATTGTTTAAAAAATAATTGTCTTCTTTATGATATTTTAATTTAACGTTATAAATTAATTACTAAACGCCAGATTCTCATACATGTTTTCATGTTGTTTTTGCATTACAATATTAATAATCTACCCACATATTATATCAGTATATAGCTTTTGTATTACGTCAGTAATTCAGCTAGAACTATTAAAGTTATATAGCATAGTTTTACAAAAGATTATTAATTATATTATAGACTTAGGTTTTACGTTGCAAATGTTATAAGATTGCTTCAGTGAATATGTTTATTTAAATAAACCGTATTCCGTCTGGTTGAGTGGTCAGTATACCCTTATCTTCTTAGCCAGAGAAGGGAATTATTTTTCTACGTTATGTGGTACCCAGTACACAAGCTCTTAATGATGCTTACTCTGGGCTATGAAATAGATATGAGTATGTTATTATTATAATTACTTGTTTCACAGTTTTAAGTAATCCTATTTTTTAATTTTATTTATTAACTTAAGTTTTGCATAAATGCAGAAACATTGAGCCGGCAAGATGTATTCTGGCATATGGATTTCTCCTACTGCTACATTAACATCAGGCTGTGTCGCATCATTGCATCTTCTTCGTCTGCAATTAATTTCGTAACACAAAAAAGTCCATGCATTTATTCACATCCGTTACTGTTGCCCATTTTCGCAAGAGTCGAGTCAACGCTCCAAAAATAAAAGAACAAAGAAGCGAGTACTCGATTCGTATAAATATATTAATGAGAAGCTCATTCGTATAATGTGATTCGCACAGTGCGCAGTCTGAGGCGAGTGACCGTATATCACAGCCGTTTGATAACGTTCTTGTTATTTGTTTATTGTGAGCGCGTGGTATCGATCATATTTAACCGTTGTATTTAAGTTTAAATTAAACAAAAAGTTGTAACTTTTTAATTTTTGATACAGTTATTTTTAAAGCAAATACAT
Source organism: Acentria ephemerella (assembly GCA_943193645.1). Taxonomy (NCBI): domain Eukaryota; kingdom Metazoa; phylum Arthropoda; class Insecta; order Lepidoptera; family Crambidae; genus Acentria; species Acentria ephemerella. The sequence continues at coordinate 5,730,026 of OW971898.1, read as the reverse complement.
AATATTAATATTAATAAAGAAATCATCGAACAGTTTCATTTAAATACTTTTTTGTGTGTCATTACGTATGTGAGTGAATGTGCTCGTGGCTGATGAATTTTCGTAATGCTCAATGGTCTTGAAATAGTTGGGAGAGTTTTGGCGCGGTTTTTGTCTGGTAACTTTTGGGATTGGAGTAATGACTGTGTAAGTAATTTTAAACCATATTTGTTTAATAATCGAGTAAAATTTGAACGATACTATAACCTTCCAAGCATGGTATCAGATACGTTTGTAAAAATAATAAGACACCAGACTCGAAATATGTTAAAATGGATATTTCTATATTGTACTAATAATAATGTGTGGTGTACATAATTTTGAGCCTTAAATGATAAAATTTTTAAGACTGTTGTTTCTACTCTTATCAACATTTTTTATCTTTATTTCTATCTATTGAGCGTCATTTGTTTTTTTAAAACTTGTCTTTGTTTTTTTTAATAATAAATCAATAATATAAAAAGGTTGAAGAAATAAACATGCATAGGTAAGGTTTTTTTTCGTTTGTGTTAAATTAAAATATGTCAATATTCATTATATTTCAGTTTAGTGATACATTACAACCTGTCCTCTATTATAACTAGATTAGGAGTAATCTAAATACCCTAGGCATTTTCTTTTCATATACCACATGAAATCGTAAAAATTTAGATGTAGAAATTTTTGTATTATTGTTTTATATTAAACCACATGTAATTGAAACATTTCTTTTTTATCAGATAAATTTGTTCTGTAAAGAGATTGGTATGACTTGATTAGTATTATTATCATGATAAATTATGATGTCATATTATTAATTTGGCGCCAATCGCAAACGACAAAATGTATCTTACTACTCAGTCGAAAACTTTTTACAAACAATTTAATACACACCGGTAGCGTCGAACTTTTTCTAGAATATTTTATGTTTCTAATAATTTTATAATAAATGTGGGCTTTAATTAGACAAAATAAAGCGTACTTGTGAAATTGATCGATAATAATAAACTCTTAAGTGTAAAGAATATTTTTCAGCGCATTTGACCTTTTAAGTATCTAGAGCATTCACACTTCCCGATCCTATGATTGTCGGTATCAATCCTGTAGTACGTATCGTCGGATGATGCGCTAGTGCGTGTCAGTGTGCTATATACACCGTCCGATTTAAAGACAAAGACGAGGATTAGTCGATTGTTATGATCGGATAGTTGGATCTGATCGTAATATAGTATGGTCTCGTTGAAGTAATTCACATCTACATTAAGGACTTTTTCATTCTCATTCGATATTGCTAACCGACCAGCAACTGACCACCACAAAGGTAGCTGTTTCGGTAATGAAGAAAAGCAGTTCATGCTCATGCGCTGGCATTCAACGAGTCCTAAAAAAAAAAAAAAATCAAAAAGGAACCAATTCAAAGTAAATTAAAGTTTTTTATAGATCTTTTGACTCTGGAAGAATTGTTATCTTTTCGAATTGTAAAACGTAAAATAAATTATATAAACAAGTTTCAAGTATTTTTATACTTTTGTATTATTTTAAAGAAACTTTATACTTGTACTGCCACTGAATAATCCCTTTTATTTTATAATCTTTTCATCTACTTATTTAACCTATTCGTCACGTGTACGTCAACGTACACGTCATAAGGCCACTCACCCACATCAGTTTTTAATAGGCTCGATAATTGGAACGATTATTTGACAATTTTTATCAGTTTTTTTGCGCATGCGTCTCGCTATCCGCATTATATAGCCCTTGCGTTTGCGGTTTCTGTCTTTGAAAGACGCGTTCACTTAAGTTGCAAGTGTACAATTGAACTTTAATATATATTACATTATCACTGACAAAATAAGTTTCTGTTGGCTATATCCAGATTGCCAAATATCGATGTAAACTTATAAAATAATGATACTATTCATTTATTCGTACCTAATACCTACAAAATAAATAAGGCTCTTGTTTAGACTGCCACGTCTGAATTGCTCAAGTATTTGGGTAATGTCTATCGGCGCGATGCCAGGCCGGAAGGCCGGGTTGCATGGGGGTGGATAGTCTGGTGCATTACTTCTGCAGAATCTAGGTCAACCCCGCGAAGGGCAGAGGAGTTGCCGTGTAGTTTAAGACGGTATACCCAGTACTAATAGCGCTGGGTGAGTTGCAATTAGTGCATGAATTTTGTTTTATGGGTTATGTGTATATTAATGAAAGAATTAAATATATAAAAGACTTCCACAGTAGATCAGTCATAATAGACGTAGTTGGCACAACTGCAAAGAACTGCCAACCAACCAAATAATCCGATTGTCAGTCTCTGTTGTCATTTTAGTTGTATTACTGCACGGTTGACAATGTAAAAAGATATAAAAAATTAAGATATAATAAGATATATGGCACAAACTTTGCTGACTTGTCCTTTGTTCATAGATCAAGAACCCACGGTAGATTTACACACGGATGGCATTCAATGTTTAATAAGTTTAACTTCCACGTGTTTCTTTCACCTAAGGGCGTGTAGGCTGTTTAAGATGATTTAGAGAACATCCTGGTATACTAGGATATTGATCCGTCCTCTTTTAAATGTTATGGTGAAAATCAGCCTTATCACTAAGCAATAAAAGTTTATCTACAAATGGCGTCCACTACCATTGGTTTTACATTATAAACAAGCGGGTGATATCTAATTTCTACTATTAAATTATTCATTATGTTTGATGTTCAGAAATCGGAAGTTCGCTTTATAAGAACTATATTCTTTCCTTTCAAAAAAAAATATTACACGTTTTTATAAAATGTGCTCTGTCCGTTATCTTGTTAGTTTGTCAGCTTTGATTTCATTATCTTACTCGTCATGTATATGACGTCATTGCTTGTTATTTATGTACAAAATTAAAATATTTATATTTTTGGAATTGCTACTACACAATATTTTCCTAAATGACACTGAATAAAATAAAAATTAGAAATCTATCAAGTTATGCTATCATTGACGATATGCATCGGGTGACTCATGCTTTACTTGCCTGGATGCGAGTCTCTTAGGCGAGGGTGTGCATCAACAAAATAAGGTCGGAGGGTCGTTCTTATCATACAGTGTAGTTAAGTAGATAGTGGTTAGCAGCGTCACCACTCGACCAATACGTCAGTCTACCACACTTTATTGCTTTTAACAGTTCACTTCTGTCACGTGCTGCTTGTCATAGATTCCATAAATCCTAACGAGATAGTAGGTACTCCATAAACTCAAAATATCACTTTATTTTAGTCTTTATTTCTATCGTGACAGAGTTGTGTGTCATACAATACTTGAAGTACTATCAATACACACGAAGTTCGGTAAACATACATTAGCGTGAAGTATTATACAACTTTGTATGGCTGTAATAAGTTTATTACTCATTCCGTTTCATTCATACTACGTACTTATAAATATTATTAATTAAAATATTTTTATCGATAAAAGATTTTAACGCGATGATTTTGTAGAGCAGGCACAGAGTGACAAAGCCAAACCCATTCCTTGCATTCGACTTGGGATACTAAATTCAAATTGAAATGCAATAATTTAAAACACAGTTTGTTCATTAGTTTTCTTGCTTCGTGTTTTTTGGTGACATTGCTGTTTGAGTATACCCAAGCAGCAAAGCAGCTTGTCTAAAAAATAAAATATTCCCACGAACTTTATGACAATGAAATTTACAATAATTGCACTCAATTCTATATTCTTTTGTAAGATTTATTTCCATAGTGATAGTGAGAAAAAACCTTGTAGTCCTTGGAGGTCTGAGAATAACCCTGTATGATTTTCACGGATGTTACAAGGAAAAAAGAACACGAGGACCTGTCGTGATATCTAGGTATTTCATTCAAAGTTGGTCATATAAATCACAATATCATTTATATTGTTTACAATCAAATGTGCTTATAATAAGTAGGTTAATAGATTCAATCTGTTATTAGGACTATTCTATTAGTAGACCTAACAACAATAACAATCTAACAAGCGAAGACAAGGTTTCCTCCGTTATAATCCTTGTTTGTAGGTAGTAAGTTCTATTTTCTTTTAAATTACAATTACTAAGAGTAGTGTGTTTTTGATGTATTTTTATTTAGGTTTATTGTTTGATTGTCTGTTATGGTTATGTTATGGTTTTTGTTAGTTATCTTTACCGTGCTCATGAGGGCTTTTTCGCAGAACGTTTCAAAACTTTCATATCTTCCGCCATTTATCTTTTTAGTTTTTAATCAAGGGTCAGACTCCCGAAATACTACGACCCAATGTAATCTTTTGTGCTTCCCATATCCTAGTGTATGCTGAAATAATTTCAAAATGAACTGATTCCTCATACCCCTATAGCTTTATGACTTTAATAATCCTACCTCGAGTTATTTTTCCTATTGATATGAAATACCAATTTAAAAACTTTATCAGCTTTTATTTTTGTCCCCTGGGAAGCCGAATTCGATATTGACCATTTTGAGGATATCTAATCTTAACTGTAGGTTTTTTTTGTGATTGCTTAAAAGTATATTTGAATAAACTTAAATAAATCAGATTAAATTTTTAACGTATTAATGTTATACAATGTTTAGCAGATCCATAAGAACCAAAGATTAATCTTGCTAGTTTGACATATTCTAATTAAAGATGATTGATAAGGAAAAAATGTAAAATATAAAACACTTTACCTGTTAAGAATAACAACTTGTCAAATTATTTATAAACTGGTTATTCAATTTATGTTGTATTATCTTAGCCATGTTCCCACTAGTCCATTCTCATGTAAAACTGTCATATTTGAACCATACTGAAATGCACTATCAACACAGGGCACAATCGTTCCTGGGCGGCCTGGTGTATTGCTTCGACAGAACCCAGGTCTCCCCCGTGAAGGGCGGAGTTACTGGGGAGTTTCGGTGGGTATTCACAGTGCTGCTTCTATCAGACACTGAGAGAGCCCCACGTACACCCGTCGCTTTGCCAGTGGCGGGTAGAAAAAAAGGACTCAAGCCTTCCTATATGGGAGAAACACATAAGGGGTTTACTTTTTTTTGTACAAACGAAATTTGATGTAGTACGAGAAAAATAAATGTTGATGACCCATCCACAGACCAACCATGACGAAAGTTACTTGGTTTTCTTACTCGAAACCAAAGCGTTCGAACCATTAAGCCAATGAGCTTCTTAAATAATAAAATAAATACGAAATTTTGTAACAGCCAGTCTTACAGTCATAGAATTTGTACTATGAAAGAATATATGTGTATACATACGATCATGACTATCAATATTCTAAGGTCAAGGACAACGGAAGAATGTGTGTACTCACATACATGACTATGGTAACAATGAGTTGGGTGCGTCGGCAAAACTTTAACGACCCAAACTGTTTGGTTTCTGGCTTGGAATAAACAGTGACAGATTAATGTTTTAACGAGGTATATCCTTGGAATATATTCTTTAATAGATTCCTCAATTTATTAGCTTACTTTTCTTTTCCCTTTTTAATTATCTCAACACTAAGCGTTCCTCCGCAATGTAAAGTTATTTTGAATGGTTCAGTTCATACGACCCAGTTACGTTATCTACCACGAACGGGAAAATAGCAACGCCCTTGATAACATACAGATACACATGTTGAATATATATATTATACACTTTGTTTTATTATTATAGTTCAGAGGTTTTTTTACATTAGTATCTATAAATAAATGTATTTATAGGTTTTATGCTGTAATGTAGATTATAATATACTGCTAGCTTGACGTTCTGGGATGTGATCGCTTTTGCCAGTAATATAACAATAGGTAGGTAAATCCAATAAAGTTAATACGATTCGTGGTTCCATGAAGCACAGAGGGCGGGGAACAGATGAAGAACCTCCTTGCGTGCCCGCGTCGTCATTCATTTGAAAAAAAAAATGTACTGAATTTTCATATAATATGCGAAGAAACTTTTTATTATTATTAACGGTAGAAGCCAAAAGAAGCTGTAAAGTTTATTAATATTAAAAGTTCCCCTCATCAATTTGAGTCCACAATAAATAATTACATGAGAAATTGTAGAAAAATTATACTCACTTACGTTTTCGAGGCTCCCTGGTCAACTCAAAATGCGCTCGTCTCAATGGAATGATTGTAAACATTTCGCAAGGCAATGCATATTCTATCACGGAATTAAATACCATCACCTATTGATTTAATTTGAGTATATTAGACGTTTAAAGTTTGCTTTGAATAAAATAGTGTATTTTGGATCATATTTATACATAATAAAATAAATTAGTTTTTTTAATTCTATATGTTTGGTACTGCCTTCGATCCGCTATTTATATCTCACACATTTTATAGTTGGCTGCAAGAGATCTGTAACAGAGATAAGCTATGTTACAATTATGATATTATCTATGTTACAATACTTGTTATATAATTTTATATTGTAAATTTTTTATTGTGCTAAACTTCTTGGTCGAAATTCTTCATAATGTACACATGAGATCTCTACGTAATTATTGTCACCTCATACCAGAAGCTTATTTAAAATCATTGATGATGTAATTTATCAGCCCATTCTTGGTGTATGTGATTATATTGCCAATTGAACAAGCAAATTCTGAGAAGATAAGGGGTGGATTTTATTCGTACTAACAATTTCTGAAGTTTTTATATTGAACTGTAATGAAAGAGAGACAAATAAATTATTTCTGGTTGAATAATGCCAGCAAAACGCCACTTTTTTTTTACGAGGAGGAATCCATTTTCGGAACTACCCGCCACTGGCTGAGCGACGGGCGTGTGTGGGGCTCATTCAGTACCTCAATAGAGCGGCACTGAGAATACCCACTAAAACTCCCCGGAAGTGAAGGGCAATGGAGTTATTGCCCTTCACGGGGATAACCTGGGTTCTGCACGAGCAATTCACCAGGTCAGCAAAACGCGACTAATAATTCAAATTGCAAGCTGTGAATTTATACTGACTTGTTGGTCTTTAAAAATTGCGTGTTTCAGTGATACATCAACAGTTTTACCTTCTTGCTTACGTCAAAATAAATGCAAGGCATTAAAATATTTCCAATGGATGTTTAACTGCTCCCAATTCTTGGCTTTATATTCATTCACATTATTTTGCCTTCCTGCTTCTTAGCTACTTAGAAAAACTAGATCACAACGAAATGATTTATATCTTTTTATTCAACGCAATCTTAAACACCAACTTTAAACAAAATACGTATTTTCTGAGAGCAGGCAGATGTCTCAACAATCTATGCGGCGGGCTTAACAATAAAAGAGATTTTTTCAAGTCAAGGTTAATTAATAACGCGTTCTTTGAATTTTTATTGATATATTTGCGAGCTTACTTATATTAGTTCCATTTAAAGAATGTTCATCTTTTTAACTTTTCTTTTGGGTATTGATAATTGTAATTAAACCTTGTTTTAAATAATACTTCATGTACATTATGGGTTCTCAATATTGATGTGTGAATTAATTCAATGTTCAAATTCTTTCGTAAACTCGACATTAATAATATAAATGATTACCTTTTTTTTATCTATAATATGTTAACTATCTTTTACTTAAATTATTATCTAGCTTCTTCTATCTCTTTTTAATATAATATTGAGTCATCTTAGTGGTTCAATTTCAATGGATCGCGATGTAGACATGGTGTCGTCGTTGGCACCGCTCGTTGCCAATTTGGATCAAGGATAATAAAACGGGGGTCAAACAATGATTTTATAAAGTAAAATGAGGTTACATAGATGTAAGTTACAGATAACAAAAGACAATGAACGACTCTGTCAAAGCATTGTACAGTGACGTACAAAATTAATGTCAAAATTGACACGTAGATATTTCGAGTAAAGATAAAGTCGTTTGATTAGTTTCAAGGTTCATCTTTAGAGTCTGTATAACATATGTACCTCTTATTACTTACATAATTGGGGTTCAAGTATTTTGGTTATTAAAATTGGTGGCAATTTGTGTCATTCCTCGTATTTGTAATGGTGCATTACAAAATGTTTCTTTTTTCGCATTCTGTTACATTTGCGACCACTTTAACTTTTCCTATTAACTTTTTGTTATCGTTTGTACCAATGGTCTTCCATAAAAGAGGCTGAGTTGTGGATGCACGGTAGGCAATTTGTTTTACTCGATTTTAGTACATAAACACGGATGTTGTTATGCCGAGAATGCTCTGTCCAAGGCTATTTTTTCTTATAGGAAAAACCTTACTAAAATATTTTATAGAAAATATATATAATACGCTCAGACACAACTACGCATTGTAGTTCCAATATTCCAATTTCAAAACTGAATTTTCACAGAGAGACATAATGAAACAGAGTTATTCCATAGTGGACTTTATTCTGATTATCTACTAAATCTAGATTTGTATCTAGAAGTTTCAATAAAGTGACAGCTGTCAAATCTGACATTTATAAAGTTGTGTTCAACTTCCGACCTAAATAAACCTAAAAATGTGTTTTTTTAGCTACATAAGTTAAGTTTAATTTTTATTGTAGTGTTGTGTTCTCCATTCTCTATCACGTGATGGTGTAGATTCGATTGCTTATAGAAAATATAATTTATGATAAATTTAAAGTTTAACAAGTTTACGTTGAATAAAACTTTGAAATTTAAACTGATGTTCAAAAAAATTATTTGAGCTTGAGATTGTTTTGATAGGTTAACTTTGAATATATAACAGACTGGGAAATGGAGATGGTCAATTTTCCAGTCAGTTGGATATATTCAAAGTTAACCTATCAAAACAATCTCAAGCTCAAATAATTTTTTTGAACATCAGTTTAAATTTCAAAGTTTTATTCAACGTAAACTTGTTAAACTTTAAATTTATCATAAATTATATTTTCTATAAGCAATCGAATCTACACCATCACGTGATAGAGAATGGAGAACACAACACTACAATAAAAATTAAACTTAACTTATGTAGCTAAAAAAACACATTTTTAGGTTTATTTAGGTCGGAAGTTGAACACAACTTTATAAATGTCAGATTTGACAGCTGTCACTTTATTGAAACTTCTAGATACAAATCTAGATTTAGTAGATAATCAGAATAAAGTCCACTATGGAATAACTCTGTTTCATTATGTCTCTCTGTGAAAATTCAGTTTTGAAATTGGAATATTGGAACTACAATGCGTAGTTGTGTCTGAGCGTATTATATATATTTTCTATAAAATATTTTAGTAAGGTTTTTCCTATAAGAAAAAATAGCCTTGGACAGAGCATTCTCGGCATAACAACATCCGTGTTTATGTACTAAAATCGAGTAAAACAAATTGCCTACCGTGCATCCACAACTCAGCCTCTTTTATGGAAGACCATTGGTACAAACGATAACAAAAAGTTAATAGGAAAAGTTAAAGTGGTCGCAAATGTAACAGAATGCGAAAAAAGAAACATTTTGTAATGCACCATTACAAATACGAGGAATGACACAAATTGCCACCAATTTTAATAACCAAAATACTTGAACCCCAATTATGTAAGTAATAAGAGGTACATATGTTATACAGACTCTAAAGATGAACCTTGAAACTAATCAAACGACTTTATCTTTACTCGAAATATCTACGTGTCAATTTTGACATTAATTTTGTACGTCACTGTACAATGCTTTGACAGAGTCGTTCATTGTCTTTTGTTATCTGTAACTTACATCTATGTAACCTCATTTTACTTTATAAAATCATTGTTTGACCCCCGTTTTATTATCCTTGATCCAAATTGGCAACGAGCGGTGCCAACGACGACACCATGTCTACATCGCGATCCATTGAAATTGAACCACTAAGATGACTCAATATTATATTAAAAAGAGATAGAAGAAGCTAGATAATAATTTAAGTAAAAGATAGTTAACATATTATAGATAAAAAAAAGGTAATCATTTATATTATTAATGTCGAGTTTACGAAAGAATTTGAACATTGAATTAATTCACACATCAATATTGAGAACCCATAATGTACATGAAGTATTATTTAAAACAAGGTTTAATTACAATTATCAATACCCAAAAGAAAAGTTAAAAAGATGAACATTCTTTAAATGGAACTAATATAAGTAAGCTCGCAAATATATCAATAAAAATTCAAAGAACGCGTTAAAATAAACCTAAAAATGTGTTTTTTTAGCTACATAAGTTAAGTTTAATTTTTATTGTAGTGTTGTGTTCTCCATTCTCTATCACGTGATGGTGTAGATTCGATTGCTTATAGAAAATATAATTTATGATAAATTTAAAGTTTAACAAGTTTACGTTGAATAAAACTTTGAAATTTAAACTGATGTTCAAAAAAATTATTTGAGCTTGAGATTGTTTTGATAGGTTAACTTTGAATATATAACAGACTGGGAAATGGAGATGGTCAATTTTCCAGTCAGTTGGATATATTCAAAGTTAATCTATACACAGACAACGATCCATGTGTAATTATAAGGTTCATGCATAACATGGCCTAGTGCTAAACGCATGTATGGAGCAAAAACATTATTTATCATAAAACATTCCATTGTCTTGAGAAAACATGAAGTGTCATCAGAAGGCCACAAGTAATTATAGAGCTGACAGTGCAATGACCGCTATCCGCTACGCAGGAGTTACGTAAAATTTATTTCACATCGTGTGGTAAAATTTTGCCCGATGGCGTTTAGTCGTCAGCATTTTACATCGATAAGGCTCTTAATTCAAATTCAAAAAGTTTTCATTCTTTAATTATCTACAACTACTTAAATTGTTATCAAAACCTTCAAATTAGCCTTGTGGAAGTTCGGTGTCCTAATCAAGGTTAACCTATCCGTCCGCGCCCAACCAACTCTCAAGTATACCTTTTTGGGATTTACCTAGTTAGTGCAGCGCGCCATTGAAAGTATAAATCAAATTTATATAAAGAAGCTTTTAGCTTTTATGTTATGATAGCTATTTTCTTATGTTTCTTTAGCGAAAAGCTCTATCGTGCATATTATGTAATATATAATAAAAACTTTGTAATACTAACTAATAACTGTTCACGTATGTAGTTTGTATATTGTGCAATATTATACACAACTGTAGTAATAATTTGGCACTCAAGTTGAACCGTTTTATATATCTTACATCATCTTCTATCATTATCAGTTATCATTTTTCTATTAAATGTAAAAGCCCTACTAGCTGTAACATGATTATGTCTTTATATGACAAATACCTTATATGATGATATACTTATTAGCCCTTATATGATTTACCTTACATGATTCATTGTCTACAATGTCAGATGTCAGATATTGTACATATGTGACAGATATCAGAGATTTGATGTAATGTGACATTAGTTTATAACATTACGTAAGTATTATAGTTAAGATAATAGTTCAATTTTATTTTACATTCCTTCCAATACTATTTACTATAATATAGTAGATTAAGTAACTTTTAAGCAACTAAAGGCAACAGCCACTTTTATTATTTTTAAATCAAAGAATGTTCAACAAATAGCTTAATACTAAGTGTACTATATACTTCTAGTATAAGTTACAAGCGATCAAGACGTTACGATCTTAGTTGCATTTAGCTGAGATATGCATAAGTAGTTTAAGTAGTTTTCAATACTTTCGAACAGGCACGCTGCTGTAGTTTGCATTCTATTTGACAGCTGGCAAGAAACAATAAAGACGGTTCAATACGATAAAATTTACAATTTCATTCTATAGATTTAACGCGTCATCGAAGGCGTCTTCATATAATTTTTGTTAATGTCAAAGATTACAACCCTATTTGACTTTGACAGCTATAGTATCCACTATAGCTGTCACTGAGATATTTAGAGACACTGCTAATTCCCTGGTGTATTATAAACTCTTGTAGCCTTTCAGTTCTGATTTACATTAAAATAATTTTGATCTTAATTCATAAGTCTATAGAGTTCACAATATATAAAATAACCAGTCATAAAACTGAGTGGACATACGAATTCATAATATATAAGTTTTTACTCATACTCATAATATAAAATATAAAAATACTGATTTTCAGCTATCATCTTAAGATATGTGAGAAGGTAATATGAAATTTAAAAAACAGATATAAACTACCAAATAAAGATAATATAATTCAAAATTAAAATATGTCGCTAATTCTCGAGCTCTAGTGTGATTTATAGCTTGCTCGGTGGTTTTCACTTAGTTGGTCAAAATGAATAAGCGATAGGAGATATTTATGCCCCCCTAGCTGTTATTACAATCATAGCAAACTGTTTCACGAACGAAATAGAAAAGACGGTAAAGTCTATGATGACTTTCGTCTATTGTTACTTCAATTTATTTAAAATAATACGTATTTGTTTCCAGGGTTAAGAAGCGACGGCCTCCGTCGCTGGTCATAAGATGCGATCGCTGCTAGCGTACTACGCCGAGGCCGTGATGACGGCGGCGGCGCGGGGCGCGGGCTGTGCGCTCGGTTGCAGCGGCCGGGGAGACTGTATGAACGGGACCTGCCTTTGCGAGATCAGATACGCGGGCGATGAGTGCGCAGCCCCAAACCTTCCTTATCATGCTTGTAAGTTTACATCAAAATTTTTTGCTTCATTTGTTAAAATGGCCACTTTGACAGAAGAATTTCATAGAAACGAGAAACCGTAAAAATAATAAATAAGAAGACCTTGGGTCTGATTCTTAATGCACACTCAACACACACACATGAACTCGAGTTTTGAATTGTCAAATAATTTATTTAATAATAAAATTTTACAAAGCACGATGGGGGAGCACCGTCATTTGAATTTAAAGACGTTGATAAGGTTTAAATTTATCGCACCTTTCCTTCTATATGTCGCGAGATATGTATGACATCTGTCCTTTTTAAAATCATATTAATAGAAGACGATACACTAAAATTTAATTTAGAGTGCGTTATATAGATACTTCAAAATCAGGGCCATTCACCTCATTTGTAGGAAAGGCAAAGGAATGTAGCCCATGAAGCCATGTCTTCTGTATTTTATTACAGCTGTTTTTCATAATATGTATTATCATAGGAGTGCGGGCCGGATAGGCATTTTGCAATAACAAATGACCCGCAAACCTGAAATGGTTGGTCACTTCTTTATGAAAATCTTGCTTGATATCACAAATTTAGGCTTACTCATTAAAGTTGTTAGGTTAAATATGATAGTACAGTATTCCTCGTGTAAGTTTCAATTGGACCGTCTCGACCGTGTTTGTCGTTAGTTGTCAAATCCAATGAAAGCGACTGCAGCGCCTCTATTCGGAAGAATAGGAAACAATACATGTATATCTGAGATAAATGTAACTTAGATTGTATTGTCTACACATGCTTGAAACTTACATAAGAGGTATAGAACGGTTTAATGAATTGTTTGGTTTTTATAATGCCTTTTAATAAAAGTCCAATTCTCAATACAGTAATCCCCCCTACAACGCGGTAGATTGGATCCGCGTTATAGGGGTACTCCCATAAAACTAATATTTTAATAGTCCGTTTAATGTCGAGTACTTTAATTCTTGAACAGATAAAGAGAATGGCCGTGTTATACTGGGATTGAAATAGCGTTATATGAAAACGCGTTATAAGAATACCGCATTATAGGGGGGATTACTGTATTTCATAATTTAAAGTATCTCGTATTATAATATAAATAAAAGTTCATTTGTTACGTCGTACATACATTACGTACATTATATACATTCTGTGAACAAAATTTACTGGTTGGAAACCTAAATTTTTACTTGCAGGCAACGTCTTCGTAGATTTATAAAAATCCTCCAGCGGTATTATGCAGCACCACAGAAGTAACAAATATTTATTTTTGCTTCCAGGCATCGGCGGCGTGTTTCTTCTAGTTGCGTTCGTATGCGCTGTTCAATTGACCATCTGCGTGGTTATGGAGTATCGGAGGCTTAAAGCACCCACCTTCTTACGTGCCTGCAAGGTCACCACACAAAAGATGCTGTACCTGGTGGCGTTCCTCGCCTCGCTCATACGTGGCGCCTACTTCGTGTCCCCGGTAAGTGGGTTTAATTAAAACAAATCGAGTATTTAGCTTATACATCAATGTGCGCAGCAAGCGTTACATTGCTGTGTAGCACTATGACATTATAATTAAGTAGCTGCAGTGGACTTGTAAATATCTCTTTGGATATTTTTACTGTCAAAATTAGTCCGAATAGGCCCTATAAATACTCGTACTTTTGGATATTTTTTCGCACGAATTTCACTAGCGTGAACACTTACATCCACACAAGTTAGTTGTACAACAATGTTCAGTATAGTTATGTCGTCCAAGAACAATCTAATGGTGTTTTCTTAAAAATACAAAGAATTAGAAAATTTAGCTTTATCTAAATGTTTATGTTTTTAATATTTAGCAGGATTTACTGTAAAACGGATAAGCCAAATTGATATCAGTTCGTCGTTAATCTGCTTCGTCAGCTGATTAATTGTAATTTGACTGAATATTCATGAACAAAACGTGTGAGAAGCGGTCACTCATTTTCTATTGTAAAAACAGATTTTACAGCTTTTGTTTAGATTGCTCCTGCTAGATGCAAGCACAGAATGCAATGAATTTATAATAGATAATTCCTGAATTAAAGCTAACAAATATGTGTAGAAATACAAAGATATACTTTGATTTTGTTCTGTTTTTTCTTTAATGTAATAATATATTTCAAACAAAGCCTATGTTTTTATATATATATACTAGTTGACTCAGTGAACTTTGTTTCAACGACGTTTGTCGGATAGTTTTACCACTAACGCCATCTAGTAAAAGAAAACCGAAGTAGCGATAGAAGAAATGTACACATACTGACACAAACATTTTGAATTGTATATTTTTAAGCTTTTCCATAGGATATACCAAGTTATTTGTATTTTTAAATCACCCCTTATTGAAACCGAATATAATTCAATAAAAATTATTCTAATTGGTCAAGCCTTTTTGAGTTTTAGCGAGACTAACAAACACTTATATTACAAACACTATATTTTCATATATAAGAAGATAAAGAAGGAGATTTTATTTAAAACTAGAAATAAAGGACTTTGGATTATTATATTTATTGCATATTACATTGTTAAAGAGTTTCAATTATGTCCACAGTCTGCATTCCAAGAGGGATGGGCGA
Source organism: Acentria ephemerella (assembly GCA_943193645.1). Taxonomy (NCBI): domain Eukaryota; kingdom Metazoa; phylum Arthropoda; class Insecta; order Lepidoptera; family Crambidae; genus Acentria; species Acentria ephemerella. The sequence goes on along the minus strand of OW971898.1, from coordinate 5,714,843 downwards.
CAAGTTTGCTGTCGGCGTACTACCCTCTTCTCATGTCGGGCTCTTCACTAATCGTTTGCTTTTGGGCAGAGGTAAGACTTATTTCATATTAATGTTCAAAGAATTTATATTTATTAATGCGTCGTGGACTGAAGTAAAAAGATTTAAGTTATTATGATTATATTTTAGGCAAAATAAATCTTATAGGTGTTTTATGATAACAGCGCCATCTAGTTTAACATAGAAGTAACTAAGTAATTCACCTGTAATATATCGGCGGCGTTGCTAAATTAAAGATGAATTTTGTTTCAAGGCATGTCACCAGATGGTACTATTCGGAACCATTTAATCAAATATTACTTTGTTGACTACTTGTTTGGGTTGAATAAATTATTATTTTAAGTTACTATTTCATATCTCATTACATTTGTTTTTTAGTCTCGGCACTGGAGACAGTTTTGATTAAGCAAAATATTTTGTTCTAAATTATGAAAAGAACTTTATAAGAGTTGAAAATTATTAATTATTATATCAAGTTAAAATAAGACTTATAAATATTTATTACAGCGCCATCTATGAGTAGACAAAGTAATTCACTTGTAACAAAAGGTGGCGTTGCCCATTAATAAATAGATCTAGTTTCAAGATTTGTTTCTAGATGTCGGTACTGGCAATAATATTTTTAGAGATTATTATTTACTATTGGTTTGGGGTTAGTAAATTGTTATTTTAAGTTACTGTTTTATGGCTCATAGATCATATTTCAACAAAAAACACATCAAAAATTAAAATATATATATATATATATATATATATTATTTTAAATAATAATAAAAAATTACTACTGGTTTATATACGGGCAGATTATAGGAAAAGTGTTCAAAACAATGCTAAAAACCGGTTTCAAAACATTAAAAAGGCAACGATTTAAATTTAAGAAGTCATCCCATTTAAAACTATTCATTTTAGTCGGTGCTTCAATTTCTATTGTTTCTGGAAAGTACATAGCACCAACTCCGAAAAACCATTAATTTTTTTAGTAGCCTTTAAAGTATTTTTTCCCAATTTTGAGTTGATAGCTTCTGTTAGATGTCAAAGTTAGATGGGTGACCGTTTTGTTGACTAACCTGTGTATTTGTCGTTGGATAAAAACTCGAATAGCTTTTGAAAGAAACAAAGTACCGTGAAAATTACATCTTCCAATGTAACAAAAATGCCCATGAAATAAAAACTACTAAGCCAATCTCAATTAAATGTTTATGGGAACAAATGCCAACTATTCTGCATCGAGCGTGAATCGGATCAGAAATCTCGTAATTTGTGTAAATAAGAAATATTCCAACCGTATTGAGAAAACCCTAGTTGAATTTAGAAAATTAGAAATACAACGCATTTGATGCAGCGTGCTTCCATTTATTCTTACTTGGAAACAAAGCAAGCGGAAGTGTCAATTTACGTCAATTCCAGAGAAAATGCATGTACTGAAGACAGGACTTAGCGCACACATCAAACATAATAAACTGGTATAATAGACTTGCTTAGCGGAACACTAACTTGTCTTTTCTGTTTGATCTATCTTTTCTTTTTTCTTTTCTTTTGTTTTTTTTTGATGATAAGCAGTAGAGGAGTCCATATGTAAAGATAGCTAGTGAAGCATGCGACATACTGCCCTAGCCACCCACACCTTTTCGGCCCAAAAAGTGCTTTTACACGCCTCTTTTAAAGGAACCCATGTTGTATGAAGGAGGGAATACGTGTGATGGTAAGGGATTCCAAGCTCTAGCTGTGCGACAGAAAGGAGTCACAAAATCTCTTAGTGCGCAAAGTAGACGTGGCGACAGTGAAGGAGTAACTCCGTAGACCAGTACCGGTAGTCTTGAGTAAGAAAGGAGAGGGAGGGATTAAGTCAAAGAGCTCTTCAGAGCACTCCATGGTACAAACGATAAAAGGCACTAAGCGACGCTATGTCGCGACGCAATTGCAGAGGCTCTAGGGTGTTCGTTATCTCCGCATCGCCAATAATACGCATAGCGCGACGCTGCAATCTGCTTCTTGTGCCTGTATCTTTTCAGTTAGGTATAGAGTTTTCGTTTATTTTTCTATTCCATTTTGGATTATGGAATCCTGCCTCCCCATATTTCTTGCCAGTTTTGAGTATAGGATTTTTACGTGTCCTCTCACGTTACTGAGGCAATTACTTAGTATTGTTTCTTTAATTTTACCCAGTCTCTGTGTTATTTGTGCCAATTAAACATAAGTTATACTAATTGGATGCCGCTTAATTGTCACAATTTCATGAGTAATTTTAAAGTCAGTACCTTGTAATAATATGAAAGATGTAGGTAAAGATATGTTGAAATCGTTTTAATTGTTATTTGTATGACGAATTAGGTTTATTATTGATGTCTTAAAGTTTTTTAGGTTGATGTAAATATATATGTATGTTACATATATATTTTATGTACGCAAATAAAAACCAAAATAATATGCGAGAATCCTCAGTTCAGAAGAAAAGTGTAAACGAAATGTCTTTAAATTGTATTTTAATAATCATAAAAACTGACACGAACAAGATCCATATATTCAGATAGAGGTTCTTAAAACTAGCTTATATTGTTGAAATAAACTAGTTTTAGAAACCTTTAAATAATTTTGAGATCCCGAATTTAAAAAGAGAGTTATAGTTTATATTAATAGTAGGACTTATTCGTTACGAAATCTTGCGACTGGCCAATACTATAAGATACAACAGCTAGTGCATTTAAAAAAAGTAAAAAATTTAAAATAAAACATACGTGAACTGACAGTTGTCATTTTTTATTGTTTTTACCCGTTTGTTATATTAAAATTCGTAATTTAAAGGTATCTGAATCATGTGTAAATCAAAACTCCAGTTGTGTGGGAGCAAATGAGTAAGTATAAAAAAATCTTCAAAAATCACACGACACGCCACGCACGAGAAAGGACAAAATTCAAATGCAGTGATTTGTTTTGACAGCTGCCAGCCACAGATTAGTCAAAACTCAGAATATCTTTATAGATATTATACTATATTTTTTAAATTTTCGTAATGGAAAAATTAAGTACAAACAAACATAAGAATATAGTTTCCAACCATCATTGGAATATTTTTTACCACAATGAAATAACATTTCATCATTGGGGAAAATATATCAAAATATATTTCATTGTTTTTATTCTTCATATTGCTTTTTACTTATTAACTTTGCCCCTTGGTGTCCCTTATATATGTAGATATTTTTTTTTAAATAATAAAGTATATATATTATATAGTTTATATATTCCAGTCGGTATTTACTTTTTGGTACTGCTAAAGTAGTAGGATATTTAAGTTTTAAGAGTCAAATTTCAAAATTAGTTGGCATTAATAAATCTATATATCTTAAAGCTGCCTACTTTGAACGATAATTAGTGTGAGTGTAAGAAATATTATTCCACCGCGAAATAAGTCGTGTCATATTAAGTTCAAAAGTTTATCTATAACTATAACGTATAATAATGATCGGTTAATTTATCGCTTGTAACGCTTCCTAAACGCGTGCTGAACGGCGTAGGTCAAGTCTCAGTTGCGAAATGCGCGCGCGCAGAAAACCGCGCGGTGCTAATAGGCCGATTTTTAATTTAAATAAGCAAGCGATTAAATAACATTAACAACAATATAATAACAATTTATTGTTTTGTTATTGTTCATAGTTAGTGTGTAGTTTATTGAATTCATGAGGTAGGTGTTAATTTGTATTTTTATGGTAATAGTTTAAAACCTGTTATTCTATAAAATGTGGGAATTTAATCACATAAGACGATCAATGGGGTTTACGAGATTAAGCGCAGTAAGTATTCATAAGCCAAATAATAAATAAACAGTTGCGATAAATATATGTTTGATTTCCGAATATATTATTTTCTTCAACAATTTTCTCTAAACTAAGTTATGAGGTTTTTTATAAAACATTTGAATATAATATGAGACTTATTATGTGTTATTGTGAGAGTTCCGTTTGATTGTGTCTGTATTTAGCAAATACGTACATTTTAATTACAAAAAAGCAACACAAATAAATACATTAAATAGTAGACTAAGTAATTTTATTATATTTTTTTATGCATTTGTTAATAATATGAAATATTGGTGGCCGTACTAATAAGTATTATCTGTTAAGTTTCATTGAAGCAAATCACATATTTGATAAAACATGATTAACCCTAATTTACTTAACCAATAAACACTATAATTAACTTTAATTTCACTTAGTAACAATCAGGTATTAATTACATTAAATATTTTTACTTATGTTGACCCTCTCTATAACTATAAAGTCTTTAAATATAATTGTTATAGTTGTATAGGTCACCCATTTCTAGGATAATCCTCGTTGTTGCGGGCTTTTCATAAAACAACGGTTTTGATGATTTTATGTGGAAGAGAACTTGCCGACAATTCTACAAGTATTTAAATTGCTGCTTTTTGTAAAAGTATGCCCGTAAGTGTTTAAATTTGGATAGTTGATAGGCTTCGGTGTAGATATTATTGTTATAATATAATGTTTTACGGTGATTGTCATTGCTGGTCTTACTAAATACGAATTGAAGCTAGTTCAGTCCAAGCCAGACCCAATCGTTACTAACATTTTATCAGCAATTCGAATGTTACGCTTTCACAGCGGTACTCAAACGATGGATAAATTATGGCGTAGTGAAAGATTAAATTTTAAAAAAGGATGCTAGGTGCGTTTTTTAAAAATAGTATATTTCCAATTGACGCTATAAAGACTCCCTCTCCCAAAATACCAGACAGTTATAATACAATAAATGGGGTAAATAAATATTATTATTATTAAAATAGCTGTATATATATATTATGTAATATATTAGTTGTAAATAACATATATGTGGTTAATTATTTGTACACTCAAATATTCACCCCGAATAGGGCCAGCTCGACGACGCTAAATGTTGGTTTGCTGGAAGGGATTTATTGCTGGAGACAAGACCAGGTTTATATTTTAATTTACTGACAAAAATCGGACGTTGATTTGACAAGAGTATAATACGTTATTTTTAAATCGCGGTATGATTTGAGAGCACGAAGTCGAGCATTGAATGCAGATAGGAAATAAAATATATAAATAAGTCTCCAACCCAGTATTCTTCCGTTATCTCATGTCGTTGTAAACAAATAATTAAATTAATATAATAAAATTATATTTATTTACTTATTACTGTAATAAATAAATAAACCGTTTACTTACTCTATGTCACTCATGATATAATTATATGTATTGTAAGATAGCTCGCCTCTTGTCTAAGCGTTCGGTGGGACCGGACGGCATACATTCTTTTGTTTTGAGAAACTGCCGAATGGTTTTGTGGGAACCGCCATTGCATTTATTATTATTTTTTAATTTGTATTGAGACTGCAAATTTTGTCCTGAACTTTGGAAACGGAGTTTTCAACAATGCGGTCAGCTATTTAGGGACAAAACGTTAAATATACTAACTTATTTTAAAGTTTATAGATTTATATTAATATTACACTATAGTATTGCGTTAGGGAAGAGCTCCTTGGCGTAGGTTCAAAGGTTTTGTTTGGATAGCGAAAACAAGGCAACTTTCGTACTGGATGGGACAATAAAATTTGCTATCTCTTGCTCGTCAGTGCTTCGGAAGACACGATAAACTGTCAGTCCCGGCAAATGTTTGTGTGATAAAAGTAAATATTTGTTCTTCGGTTGTTGATATATTTATTATATTAAATTCGCGAAGTTAAGGTTTGTAATACAACCTTAACTTAACTTTGGGCTAGATACAAGATGTGAGTATAAAACAAATATGCGCAAATGGATTTTATGAGAATGCAACCAAAGTAACAAGAATCGCCGACCATTGTATGTTTACGATAAAAAAGAATGTACAATCTTCTTCTGAGAAACCTTCTTTGTCTGAATTTTATTTTATTTTTGTCTTCAAACAACGTTTGCAGACTTTATCGTTTGGACCTTATTTTTTATAAATTTTTTTTGTACATACACATAATTTTATAAGAAACATTATAAATGCAGAGAATGTACTAAGGTACTTCTTATTTAGAAATAAATTTCTTACAGTAGACCCGCGAAAGGATAGCTTGAAAATAAGATCAGACTTAGTATGTACTTACGCCAATAATAAATATATTTAGCTAAACAAATAAATTTGCGTGTAATAAAAAAATCGTCATTAAAAGCCTATATACGTTCCACCACCACGCGGGCCCAACACGGGTTGGTGGGTGAAAACGGTTGTCGTAACAACCGGGGCAAATAACTAATTTGATTGACCCATCCAGGGACCAACCATGGCGAAAGTTGCTTTGCTTTCGTTATCCAAACTAGAACGTTCGAGACTACGCTAACTAACGCATCATAATAAACTAATACAAATATGAAATAGATATAGAATACATCAATCATGACGTGCCGTGAGTTTTGTGAGTTTTATACCCTTCTTGCATAAAATGCATTAATTCTTTATAATTATATCTTCCATATTTAATTTATAGTAACAGTTTGTAGACGATTCTGACGACTTCCCGTATCAAACCCCCCCATTATAAAAGGTTTTAATAAAACTGATTTTTTTTAATGCTTAGCTTATTCTGATAGTGAGGTTACAAGCATTTCGCTCGAATTACAAAGTTTGTCACATTATTAATTAGAATATATCAACTGACATTTCCTAATTTTTTTTTATTTTTTTTATTTTTTTAGGATAGCTAACAGTATAATAAAGAATAATATAGATATAATAATATAGATAGATAGTGATATATTATTTATGATATATGCTATATTATTTAATATAACGACTACTTTAGTCGTGTTTTATATGTGTATCGGCTAGTTCTAATATTTAATTTACAGGTCAGATATTATATAAATTAATAGAGAATGCTGATAAAAAGAATTTTAGTCTGCTTACATATGTGGATTGAGTATTGAAACCGAACTTAGGGATTTAGCATTATCGAAAGCCTGCTAAGACCTTTCCTTAGTTAAATTAAATAATCAAAATTTAAGGTGTCATTTACTTGATGTATTCAAAGCAATGCCAATGTAATGCACAAACGATAGTAATAATTCATGGTTTGACTATGAAAAGGCTGTATTGAAGTAAATTACGCGACCATTTCAATAGTGTCTGTTGTTCGTAATAGCAGCTAAGTAGTCTATGTGGGGTAATTACTTCCTAGTGCAACTAAACCTTTAACAAACCGTTTAAAAGAAGAATGATTTAAAAGTTACAAATCTGTCGTCCGTTTACATTTCCGTCTAAATAATAATGACGCTTTGTTTACGAATAAATTAATTAGTAAAATCATCGATATTATCGATAGCCATGATCCTGCAGAGGCACACTCTAGGCCGTAATACAACCAGGACCTAAAGTGTAACAGGGGCCAACTAAGTAAAATACGCCCAACTATTTTTAATTTGTACAAAAATTTAAGCGGGAACAGAATAAAAGAAATTAAATGTTATACCTCATTATTAAATAGAGTAATATCTTACTAAATGTTGCTTTTTTATTTACTGAATTTGGAGAAAATACATTTTAATCAAGTAGGCATTGCTATATTCCCCAGATCAGCGGATTCTTATAAATGTAAGAAATTATGAAGTAGGTCTTCTATGTGCGGTGGTACCCTATTGTAAAAGTCCCTAAATAACAACAGAAATAACCCTTTTTATACTTGTTCTAATTAAGATGAAGTCTTTTTAGCTTAGACATTTCGATAGACTAGTCCACATGAACCTATATCTCAATAGTATTAGAGTTGTTATTACAGTGGAACCAAGATATTACGCTGTTGATTATTTATTTATTCAATTTATTAATGTCTAAACAAAGTACATATGGCGGACATACGATAAATATCGTTATTTAACATTGCAGTATATTTTAGGCATATTTTTAATTATTTGCTATAATACTCACCACATTGCAAGAGTTTAAATTTCATTATTCTTCATTCACAATAGGCTTTTCAGAACAATAGGTGTAGTTCTACACGATAAGCGATGTTATATAAACTACTAGTGCATACTAAAACACGTATGAATTCAGTTCATATGTATTTTTAGTTTACACTAATGTTATAGACACGTAAAGATTCATTTAATAAGAACATTTCATTTTTTTTCTATTGCAACATTATAAAAGAATATTTTACATTAAAAACACACGTTTCTCTGAAAAAGGTCTACATTTAAAAATAGTTCCTCTCTTTTGTTAATTACTTATTATGCGTTATAAAATTACCGTTTACATCAATTTTGTTCTCTATATCTTTTCCAAGTAGCGACGGGTAAAGTAAGCGTTATACACACACACACATTGTGGTGTTTCCTTGTAACTTTGTCGTAAAATAATCTAATTGAAAAATGATTCCGATTGAATTGATTTCGGCTCGGAGAGGACATATATGAGCTATTGATATGATGAATTCTGATTGAAATCTCGTATCTTCCGATCCTTAAAAAAGTTTTATTATCTTTTGATTAATAATCAATCGTAGCAATTTTTTCGTGTGTTTAATTCGTTTAAGGTTTCGGTGTATCTGATTATTTAGTTTATAAACTACATACTAAACTGCATTAGCACGTAAAGTTAAATCATATCGCCGAGCGGTGAACTATGGATTCGTTCGAGGTCTAGAAAATCGGTCATCGAACAATTTGTTCTGCGCATTTTTCAGTTCACTGAAAACTATTCATTTTAAATTGAGCTTCTAAACAGTTATTTTACAGTTAAGCAGTAATGATTTTAAAATCATTGCCAAAGCCTTTAGTGCTCCAGTTTTTGATTTAGCTTGAAGTTTCCCCTTTATATCAAAACTAACTGACCCGGCGAACGTTGTGTTGCCAATTAACTAATTTAAATTAATTAAATAAAAAATATCTGGACATGTTCCAAGGGGTGTAATTTAGCCTATGACCTATTCTCAGACCTAATAATAAACAAAAAATTCATTATAATCTTTTTGCAAGAAGTTCGATAATAGACGCAGGAGATTTTTATATATTAATGAGTTTACCCTTAGCTTCATTCTATTAGTGCTATAATTTTTTAAAAAAAAGAATGATCTTGGCATCAAAACTATTGTGAGGTTTAGCAAATCTCTGCAAAGTATGCGTTCGAAATAACTGCAATGGTTTTGCATGTGGTAGGACAGCCTAGAGAAGCGGATAGTTCTGGGAACATTGAAAGAAATAATTCGAGGAAGATCACGAGGTATTTTATAATGTACGAATAAGGAAGTGTTGGAGAATATTTATGGCAAGATTTGATGTACCTGTGCTCTTCACTATGGACGAAGAAGTAAAGAACTGCGATTTCGTTAGTCAAAAATAAATATGTAAACATTCTGGACATATTTTCTTCTCATCAAATAAAAAAAACCACATATCTTTGTATCACTTCCTATGTAAATCCCAAGACTTATTTGTCTTGCGGTTAGATAAAATATCAACAAATCTTTTCTGGTCCATGTGTGAATTCGATAAACTACGATGGAGTTAAATGAGTCACAGGTGTTAATATATACGACACATTGTCGTTATAAGCACAAACAACATCAGTAGCATCAGATCCTTAAAATGATTATTTGTTCAGACAAATCATGTTTTGTTGATTGATGTGTATATGGTAACTAGTTCTTAGAGAAATGATCTCATGCAAATTTTAGATATTTAGGTAATTTCAATCTAGATACAATTACAATTTTTATTTTACAATAAATAACGGTCGAAGATTTCAGTTTACGCGCCTTACAAATTTGTAATTTTTTTTAAACATTACATGCTTTAAATATTGGGTCTTAAATATTTTTTAACATGTACATATAACAAAGCTGTAATGATGTGATCTGCAAGAGAACTAGGGTTGTAGACGTAGTCCAAAGAATTACGAAATAAAAATGGCAGTGGTTAGTTAATATAATTAGAAGAAGGACTAACCAACGCGTACCGGCAGATACGCAGCGTTGGTAGACCTCCCAAAAGGTTTTTAACGATGCCGATTAAAATGTTAATAAAATGATGACGTCCCTAAAAGTTATTCTATCCCTTTTATATCGAATTAGAATGAAAAAGATGCAAATAAAATAATATTAATTTAGTCAATGCTTTAAATAAAATTTAAGTGTCTTGTAAATTAAATTGGCTCTTTTGTCTTAGGTTTTCCACCTCCGTGACATTCGTTGGGAGCGACCAAGGTTCCTCTCCAAATCCTTCCTTGCCTTTGTGACCTTCAACGTGATCAGCTACTCGCTGCTGGCTGCCGAGGTCCTGACCACCAATGTTGCTGACACCTCTGCGGAGAAGAAGGTGAGTGTCTAAAAGCCTTTTTACTGGTGATGGCAAATCCAAATTACGTCAATTGGCTTGGGAATTTGGTATACTTTGGTTGGACCACTGTTTTGAAGCAGCGAAATTTACTATCGTTTTATTATAGTACTAGTCGAAATGAGGCAGAACTTAACCCTGAGCATTTTAACATTCTTAAACTTACCATACATCGAAATGTTTTTTATTCAAAAACTCCAAACAGATTTTTAAGTAAATTTGTTTTGTTTGGTATGTAGATAAGTATCACCATACTAGTTAGTTGATTATTTTTTGTTTTTTTCCTCTTATGTATTTCGAGATTGCATTGATTTTCTAATAATTACAAGTATTTGAAAATCAACGCAATCTGGACACTGAAAATTTATTTAAGTAAGTACTACCCACTTGTTTAACAAATGCCTAAATTGAGTTTTATTTATGAATGCTAATATAAATAAAATCCATTGATAATTATTAAAAAAAAATCTTATATGCTATAGAAGATTAAATGCCAACAGTAATTAAATAAAATGAAACAATTTTTAGCATTAGATATATTATTACAAATTAGGAGGAATTTCTAAAGCATTTTGATATAATATGTTTTGTTATGCTCATTTTCTTGGAGTGATCGTTGAGAATAAAGTTAAAATATTTTCATATCATACGAAATTAAGGAGATATTTTAAATTAAATCAGTGATATGTCATAAATTGACCTTATTGAAAGTCCCTAAACCAGTTATCGCTCTATGACCATGGGCAGTCCTTATTCATAATGTATCATATATTCAAATATGTAAATTGGAATATTTCATAATTTTAAAAAATATATTTAAAACTTATTTTGCTTATTTATTATCATAGTCACATGTCTATATTGATTGTATCACGTGTAGTAATATCTCTATATCAAGTTTATATTATAGCAAATTATATTATAGTGACCTAATATATATGTAAAGAAATGACAGATCACAATCAGTCAAATTTCACTGCGACCTATCTATTCTCAAGACAAACTTAGATCTTACTATTGGTTATTAATTAACATGTGTTTTCAATTTACATCAAAAATATGTCGGTAGTCGATGCAAATGTTTCAGACATGGACGAGACGATATTTTTTACGTAATGTTTGATCTTCTAACTAACACTTTTGAAATAAGTTATTTTTCAATACACAGTACGGGGATACTGTGTATTGAAAAATATTGTCTATAGTGTTATTACATACGTATTGTTTTTATCGTTGTGTATTTCTTGTTATTATTGTTGATAAGAAATTACTGATAAAGTCTTAGAACCTGCGTATAACCAATTCACCAATGCGAAGGTCGACAGTTACAAAACGTTATAAAAGTTAAACAATATAAACAGTTAAAGATAAGTATTATTCGTAGTAAAGATAGGTATATATTAAAGGTATTTTGTTTTATTTTATTTTAGTAATTCTATGAAGTTTTTCCACATAATATCTCATATTAAAAAACAGAAAAATATACATAGATTATAGTTTACAGGTAAACAGAATAAACATTGATAAGTTTTAAAATAGAAGATTATCTGATAGGGAAGTCCTTTGTTTGCGAATGCTATATCAAATTCTAAACATGTCAATAGAAAAGGAAGAAATATGTGCATATCTAACTATGTATGTAAATTAATTAATTACACACATTAGTACCTACTTTGTTTAATTGTTATTGTTGTGTATTTGTATTCAGAAAGTGCATTTGTTGTATATGTTTACTGTTATGTATTGAGGATAGCAAATGTGCACCTTGTTGGTAAGTACGCGACAACCATCTCAGCGGTGAGCGTGCGGGGCAGAGCGAAGCATCAGCTTAGCACAATTCACTGCATTAAATCTATTACAATAAAATACAAATTTATTCCGCTCTGCACCACTAGGCTTCCACAACTTCACTACTCTCCCCTACCCCGCTGCGCTTCTCCACTCTGTTCTCCTCCCCTCACCTCTGTGATTATGTATGCGTACAAGTTGAAAGGTTTCCATAGCCTAGAGCGTTCGCGGTAACAGGACTTATTTATTTACCTATAAGTACGTCAGAAAAGTTTTATCAACAAAACTTCATCCGTCACTTTTTGGTGACACGCTTCAGAGTAAGACAGAATGTGATTATTCCTCGAAACTTCCATACACTTGTTTACTATCCTTTTTCTCGAAGAAAATTGTGTGTTTGTAAAATTTAGTTGTGTTGTTCGCAGAGCTTCTACCAGCACGTGTTCAACGGATGCTACGCCGTGCTCCTGTTCATCGTTGTCATATTCTTCCTCATATATGGTGTTGAGGTGTATTTCAAGGTAAATTAGGCAATGTTCCTCAATATTTTAACTTTGTTAATTGTGTGAGTTGTTAGCAGCGTGCGGAAAAACCAGAAGGTCGAGTAATAAGAAAGCTTAATAAGTTAAAAATGGCCAGTATGAACTTGATTAAGAAATTGTTTTTTTTTTATAAATAAATTGAAGTATTATAAAAAATTAAGAACACTCTTGGAAAAACATGGAAAAAATATTGGACTTAAATTTTTTTAAACGCACGGCGTCAGGAGTAATTAAAAGAATAAAATGATAATCAGCCCACAATTTACAGAGAAATCGGTTAACAGACATACATACATAGAAAATATATACAGGCATAGAAGATACATTGGAACAAAGAACCTCCTTAGTTTTTGAAGTTGGTTAATAAAATAAAGTATTTTTTTAAATTTTAAAATACTTTCAATATCCATCAATATTCGTCGCTAGATTTAGTGTATATGACTAAGGTAGTAGTTGTATCAGCCATGTAAATTTGTTATCGCGACGTGATGTATGAGTGTCATAGGAAAATTTAATGTTTGTAAAAAAAGTAAAGGTAATAAAAGTAAGAAATACTGGCGGTTCAAGGAAACAGATGATGTCGTTTATTAGTTTTTTATATTTAGTTACATATTTATTAGTGAAAGAAACGAAATGTTTGTTGAATAATTGTAAGTTGAATAATGTAAGTTGAATAATTCAATTAATTAATAACTTACTGCAAACATAAAATACAGTTTATCATAGCTAGCTGTGTTTATCATACCTGATATCTACAACAGAGACACTGTCTTAATAATGCTCATTTGAGGTAGATTATTGGCGAGTAATTTTTGAAATATTGTAATTTGAAGAATTTGTCATAAGTGTCAGTGGTATTATTTGTTATTATTTACAACTAGAATTAAGAAAGGAATCTAATGACTAAGACAGTGAAAAATCTTATATACACATTGACATTTAAAAAATAAAAATGACGTTACATACCATCTGTTTTTGTAATAAAAGATCGCTACTACATTTAAATTTAATAAAGTACATTGTCAATTGTCTATCTGTTCTATCTATTCGCTTACTCATTTTGATAATTAATATCAAAATCACCGACCAAATTGCTTATCCATTGCTCCGTCATAAGGCAAGTGTCTCAATGACCTCTTCTGTCTGTAATAATAAATAATAAATATCAGTACCAAATATATATGCCAATTTATATTAATCAATATAGAATTAATGTCATTACACTTGTAATGTAATATTAATTAAATAATCAGCGACTAAAGAACTAAGTTATAACGCCATGGATTCAGTTTCGTTTTAAACATAAAACCTCCTTCTGCGGTTTGCGATTCTGCATTTAGACGGTAATGATCTATTGTCCAGTATAATGGAGTGCCTTGTGTGGGTTGCTTCAATTGATAGCTCTATTCATGATCCGTTCCGCTATGGTACAAACTACTTCAGGGACAGCGGTTGTCTTTCGAGACTTGACTTCCTCAAGTTAGTACTAACAATAACAGCAGTTTGTAGTGCCTCTTATCCGTAGTCACTCATCAGACTTAGTAAGAAGTTCGTATACTTTTATGTGTGTTTGTTTATGGGGTGTCATCATCAACAATCAATATGTTATTGGAGAAACATAAGTGTTAGTACCATAATATCCACCGAGACAGCTTTTGCATAAATGGCCGGGTTCAGTACTTATAATGTCTTCCGAAGCACGGTGTAGCTGGAGTTGATCTATTATGGTTGGTCCCCATCAAGGGACCAACTATAGCGGAAAGATGCTTTGTTTTGGACCACTATGTCAAGAAGCAGTATTGTGCCGCTGGTGTGTGATAAGAATTTTTTACGAAAATCAATAACATTTAAAATATGTTACGTCAAAAGATATTGTATCTTGCTAAAAATAGGTTTGGTTTTTCAAAGTTATAAAAGCTATTTGGTCCTAAATTCGTAAAGACTGTTATCATTACACGTCCAAACACTGTATGGTTGCATTTTGTGTGCAGCTCCGTGGCGAGTTCCTCAAGGAGACAAAAGTTTGCACCATAGTGTCTGCACGGCCTGGACCCTCAACGGCTGCTGAGGGGGATGATGTGCAGGAGACTTTGGTCACAAAACAGGTAAAGGAGAATGGGTTGAAAATATTCTGGATACCCCCTACATTTAAATTCAGTAACTCTAGCTATAATGAATAACAGGATACGTGGCTGTATAGGCCTTGTGTCTTATTTTCTATAGTTTTTGGCTAGTTTTGTAATATATATTAGAAAGTAAATTTTTGTGTTTGAATACTGTATAGTTTCGTTTCAAAAAAGATGACAGAAAAATCTCACATGAGGCTCTGTTGTCTTTCGGTTTGATTTATCTGTGCCCATTACTATTTATTTATTTTTATTTGGATTAGTCCATTTCATTAAACGATTGTCATCAACAACTTGACGAGTTATTGGGATACACATTACTCTGGTAATACCGGAACTATAATCAAGAAAAACAACTGAAGATTTGGCTATATGGGGATGATCCCTTTGCCGTCTCTTTTTTGGAGGAGAAGTATAAAAAAGTCAAGTCCAAAAATAAAATTATAATATTTCTTGTAGGGCATACAAACTGATTTGGCCGAACGTGACGGCACAGTGGATCCCCGGTCGGTGAACCTCTCGCAGCTTCATCAGTCGCGAGTGGGCCTGGTCAGCCAGGCGTTAATGCTCATTTTGATCGCTGGTTTCCTTGCCTCCGAGACCCTCAGCGAGTTCTGGAAAACTAAGTGAGTTTAATCTGCATTTCAATCTTATCTCTAGAATTTTAGATCCGTACTGCTAGCTTTTGCGACGCCATTTGTAGTATCTTGAATTTAGAATCCTTAGTACATAAGCATATTTCGTGAATACACAAAAGAATCATTAAATATTGATGCTTCCGCATTATGCTATCCTAAATACGATTTGTGTTCTACTTATATTTATCCAAAAAATCTCACACTATCTTAACTTGTCAAACCGTTCAATCTGCACACAATTAAAATATACATTGTAGATTCACGCGTAAGAACTTCGCCGGTAAAATGTCAGTAATCATCATTATCATCAGATCAACCTATGTCACATAGGCCTCACTCAAGGAAGTCTAAACCGATCAGTCCTGCTCTGTCCGCATCCAGCGGCTTCTTGCGACCTCTACGAGATCGTTGGTTCACTTTTGGTAGGCCGTATCGGGAGGCGTTGTAAGGTCCTAACTTTTGTTCGGGATAATTTATGATTCAATTACGCAGAGAAACTCTGACTGGTATTGCAAGACAAGTTATCAGTTCTAAGCGGACCTAATTGTCTCGCTGTTAATAAACTATTCTCGTTTGTTGTCCCAGGGTCCCAGTGGTATCGCGCAACTGGCACGACCTAGTGTTCCGTCTGGCGGAGATCGGCGTAGCGCTATGGTTTCCATGCGTGCTGTGGAATTCGATGGCGCCGGAGAGGCTGTGGCTCCTCAACCCGCGGCGCTTGCTCGCCCGCCAGCTGGACGACGCCCGCCTCGCGGACTTACTGGCCCACCACCACGATGCCAAGGTTCGTTTGTACATTGCATCAAAATAAAAATATGACGATGTTTGACGTGAAACTAACTTCATTGTGTTTTTCTAGAGTTTCAATATAAGAATAACCTCTCACTTCATGTTATGAATTATAGACGTTATAATTTTTATACTTCTTCTCTTCGTAAGTGTTATGTGGTCACAATAAGAATTAGACCGCTCATTGGCGAACATTTGGATGATCAATACTAACCGTATTTGTATTGTAAAATTATTTATTTTGAAAATAGTTTTCTTAAGTCAGTAAATTTTTGTTCTAATGCATTTAGCACATCATATACGTCAGTCACTGTCGTGAAGTTTGTTTCTCGTCTATAACGTCACTTCAGTCTATTCGTATTATAATCACGTAATAGAGTGATTATCTGATACTTACTTATTTCATTATTCCTTCAGAAGCTTTAAATTGGTAATAGACGCCATACTTGTGACTTCTTAGACTCTATTGTTTTGATAATTTCTCTAACTCTGTTTTTGATTCTCTTGGACACTCAGTCAAAGATAAATAAAGATAATTAAGATATTACTTTATACGTACAGCTATAGCTTAATGTAACCCAGCTATCTTAAAGTTATTTTACTGTAGTCATCAACGCACATACGTGATAACCCACTGGTCTAAAATGCAGTGTCAGGTCAAATGGCTTATCTAGCAGTTCGTTGCTTTTTGCGTTGTTTATATACAACGTTGTTTCATCGGTGTTGCTAATTTTTCACATTAACGGGGGAATTAAATGTGAATTGTCAACTAAAAATTTTATACCTGAAGCTAATTATACTGCGTTTTGTATAACTTAGATTAACAATGTGGTAAGAGATTGAGAAAAATGTTCATGCTTAATAAGTTCATGCGGTTAATAAGGTCGCCAGAGCTCATTGGGACGCGTTTTGTACAAAAAGGGTTAAAGGCATCCAAACTCTAGATTGTGACTGCACCTTAATATTCAGTGGTACCTTTTCTTTGATATCGGAAGTGTTTACAGAGGATGGTTATCTTACTATCACACAGTATTTTATTAAAACCTTTTTCGTACACCTTTGTGCCATTGTCAGTGGCATATGCCGAGTGACAATTGTCAAGCGACAAGTGAATTGTGAAATTTTCGATAGAAATTATTTTCTATAGAAATACATATATCGTATCGAATAATATATACAGATATATGTATCAATACTCTTAAAACCAAGTCTACCGTTACACTTGCATATGACAAATGGCAACACTAGCTGTAATGCCACACAAAAAGAAGAAAAAGAAATGCACATAAAAATTACAGGCATTTTTTTACAATTGTTTGTTTGGCAATTATGCTGTGAAAAAAAGATATGTTTCCTAGTCTATATTTGTATATTTGTCGGAAAATCTTGACATGCGATTAAAGCTGTGTCAGCTAGCGTTAAAATTGAGACGCTAAAACTTATCTTATAGCTCTTAGCTTATATGCTTAAGTGAAATGCTATGTCATATATGGTTAATGTTTGAGAAATAACAATTTTGAAAATTCAAGATCTTACTCCGGATATTATGATTTCTTTTAATTGATCGTAAGTTATTGGAAAGGTTTACTGGAAGGCTTTGTTGTAAGTTATCTTCATCAAACATACACATTTTGATGCAGTTGCGGATGATCTGAGTTTATTTGTTTCCACGTTGTAATTGTTTTATAGTTTTTATTACTGATACTTTAGGTGGATCAGTCGCTTGTTTGGCTGATAATCTGAAATTCAATATGACAGGAGAATTAATCCAATCATAATGTATTCTCTCCTGTTAATTCTGCCATTTCATTGCATCATTGCTATATTGAGGTTTCTATGTTCTGTCCTTGGATAACCTTGCAATAATTGCAAGAATCCATTATCATTGTATTGTCTTTAAAGGTATACGCTGCCCGTACAAAGGGATGTTCTTTGTGGTCAATGTCTTCCATATGATGTTCTGTGAGGTTTAGACGGTTGTACAGTCTTCAACTTACATGGGCATGCTTACGCTTCTCATTGGGTCGTGCCGTAGCATGCTTCAATGTGGTCAATCACAATTCTTTCGTTTGATTTATATTTAATTTTTTATTCTGTTGTCGAGAAAATAAATATCCATTACACAGGTATAAAAAAAGAAAACGAACCTGTTTTAATTATTAATATTTTACCTATTTCATTTGAAAATTCATATTAAAAATAATTTAAAAAAAATTTTGGCTAAAAAATGTTTCCAATTTTTTCAACCATAAAAATTGTAGTTTCGGTCTAATTATACAGAGAGATCGTTCAAAAATCTCGACAACAGAAAACAGGGCAGGCAGTTTGGTTCCGCAGAGTTTGTCGAAGTTGCGTGGTCTCCCGTGGCCAGAGAAGGCCTGGTACTTGGTGAATGTGATGCGCTACTGGCAGTGCCTCGTGTGGACTTTTATCTCGGCCGCGTTATGGACACCACACAGTGTGGAGGATGTTCCCAGGGGGTACCAGTTGGTAAGTTGCCAACGACGCCCATGGTGCTCTCGAATCTTGCCTTATGGCAAACCAAATAAAACCTC
Organism: Acentria ephemerella; assembly: GCA_943193645.1. Lineage (NCBI taxonomy): Eukaryota > Metazoa > Arthropoda > Insecta > Lepidoptera > Crambidae > Acentria > Acentria ephemerella. The sequence goes on along the minus strand of OW971898.1, from coordinate 5,696,023 downwards.
ATTGTCAGATGGTTTAAGTCGGAAATTGTTTGATCTATGTCCTGATTTTAGTTCAGTTGTTCTAGTGGCTTTCTTTCTAATGATCTTTTACTTCCTAGACAAAAATAAATATTATATATTTATAATAATATAATATAAATCGGCATTACAACAAATTGATTCAATTGATGTTCGACCAAAGGAAGTATATGTATATGTATATGTCATACTTTTGAAGTTAAATTTGGCTCTGTTATTGATGCGTTAACATTAAATTTGAATTTTTCATCTTTTTGTTTACCACGAAAAAATTTTTCCAACCAACACTTACCACGAAAAAAATTTTCTTATCTTTCCCAAAAGTTAAAAAATAAATCGTCGCAATTTTTTTTAAATTTTTATTTGATCGTAGAACGTGGAGACCGATTCGCTAGTGGGCAGCGTTGGGTCTTGCCGCGACTGCTGGATATGCTACGACAGCAGCCGGTCGGAGCCGCTGATCAGGCCCTGTCGCTGCACAGGTGACGTCGCCGCTGTGCACCACGACTGTCTGCGGCGGTGGCTAGTCGAGGTATGTATTCAATGAACAGACATGCGGATTCTACAGTTTATTATAACGCTGGGGTTAGTGCAAATCCTCGTAACTAAAATTGGATAATTTTGGGTACTAAGTAGTCTTTGTAAAATTATCCTAAAAGTAGTTGAAATAAGAATATAATCAAGATTTCCTAATATAATGTAATAATGATTTGTAATGTAATTACTATGTGTATGTGGCTTTGTGTATCCTTTTCTATACGATTTAACGTCTACATTGAATAGTTTTAATCGGTCGAGGTAAACTTTTACCAAATGAAAACAGCGCCATCTATGATATATTTTGAGTATCAACTATACATACTATACTTATGTGATCATGCAAGTGCGGCGCTAGTTTCTACAAAATCAGCTTAATTTAGTATTGAGCTCATTTAAAAATGGATTATCCGGGTAGTATTCAATTTTCAACTTTCGAAATAAGATATTTTCCTGCGGTCAAATGCCTCTATTTTAAGTTTAGTATGCGATTTCACGCAGAAATACAAACATATTATTGTGTTCTTGATAGAAAATGTTACTAAAAGCTTTCTATAAATAACATATTTATCATTTATTTTTAAAATATTTCGTATGACATACCCTTAGAAATAATCTGTCAACATCTGATATATTAAATTGACATCTTTTATTCGACAGAGCGCTGCCACCCCGGATGGCTTGAAGTGCAAAGTCTGTAACACGCCCTACATTGTCCAGGAAACTAACAGGTAAGGTTATTAATTTATTTAAATCATTTAATAAGAAATAAATTAATTTTAAAATGTTGCCAATTAAAAAAAAGTTTTTATGAATTACTAGTTTATCCAGTGCACCTTGTTTCACCGACAAACTACCATTAACGCCATCTATTAAAAGGAACCCGAAGTAGCTATTGGAGCAGCTTTAATGTTTAGCAGGATTTTCAATACAAGAAAACCAATTTTCAGTTGTATATTATAAGCTTTTCCTTAGGATTTTCCCAGTAATTTGTATTTTCAAATCATTCCTAAACTAAGCCGAATAAAACACATTAAAGTATAATGAAATCAGTCAAGCCGTTTTTGAGTTTAAGACTAACGAACATCAATTCGTTTGTATATTATTAGGTCGGTGAAAAAGTCTTCTCGCATATAGTATGTATCTGGCTGGTTTTCATAACATTAAAAAGGTGAATTTAAAAAAAAATCAAACTAGAAAAATTTAGTATTATTAATAAATACGATAAATTTTGAAATTTTATTACAAAAAATAAAAAAAATACAACACAAGCCGCGAAAATAATTGTGAATTTTTTAGCCACTCAGCAAAAATTAAGAAAATTTGGCTGGGAGGTGTTAATGCATCCGCCATATAGCTCTGAAACTGTACCTTCAGATATCCACCTGTTTCGGTCTCTTCAGAATCCTTTAAGCAGTGTCAGGTTACCATCAAGAGAGGACTGCCAAAACTACTTGTTGCGTGTTTTGATCAGAACTCCCATAGTTTCTACAGCAAGGAGATCATGTCTCTACCTACAAGATGTCAAAAAATGTCTTGGATTTTCATATAAAATGCGAAGAAACTTTTTTTCCAACCTATTATATATTATATGAGAATATAAAGGAATTACTTTATTGGGGCTATTTTTGACTCTCAACGCAAGGCGCTCAGACATAATCGGAGTGGGAGCGCGTGAGGTTGGTTGAGTATCTGTAACATAGTGTGCGGTGTCCCGGAGCAGGGTGGAGTGGGAGCGCGGGTTCACGTGCGTGCACTGGGCGCGCACGGCGCTGGCCGTGGCGTGTATGTGCGGCTCGTCGGCGGCGGCCTGGGTGGTGGTGCAGCTGTTCGTGTCGCCCGTCGTGCGCGTGCTGGCCGCCGGCGCCGCGCTGCTCGTCTGCTACGTGGCCGTCAGGTGAGCACGTCATCACTGCATCACATCGGTATATGTCGTGTCCAGCTCATAAAATGTTCGAATGGTCATTTTATTTAATGGTCGCCCAGATTGTGACGTCATCAATTCTAAGATCTGGCCATGACATATACATGAGATGCTCTCTCAAATTATCAGTTTTGTTTAAGTATATGACAGTTGTGTACATGACACTGCCATTGTATCTAGAGACATCTATATTTGCAGCATCAATTGATGTAAAATCAATTATAAAAATTGCGCCTTTATTAACGCCTATTAAGACTTAATTTATCACAAATCTATGAAAACTATTACAGATTTAATAATTCCTTAAAAATTCTCCATAGATTCCTCGGCATGAACACAGTCACAGCATATCAGCGAGCCAAGGTCTCTTCCTTGAGGATCCTGACGGAGCCGATCTCCGAGACACCAGCCTCGGACCAGGGCCTCTCTACTATCAGCAAGACAGTCACTGTCGAGATTGCTTCCAAATCTGTCCTGGACCGGGCGCTGAAAGGCGATTTGAAATAAACTGCGATGGGAAACAAGTTTCAGGCCAAGAGAAACACAGTTACAGTTTGCAATGTGTCAACCTGTCAAAGTGACAGTAGATGTGTTAGTGAAGAACAGTGTGATAGTGATAGGTGTGATGTGATATCGAAGACAGTGAAATACGTAAATTAACATTCGTGCAACCGTTCATCTAGGTATCGTCACACATATAAATCAAGTAATGTCCTTTATTCTGCTGTATACCGACTAATATAAATTAAAGTGCATTATCACTCTTTCAGTACACTTCATGAAAAATAACAGATGACATTATTTGACATTACTGAAATTGAAAGTATTATTACCGTATTAAATGAGCCACCCAAACCATGCAATGTCAACCAAATGATCATTGTATCCTTTACTTAGTGAAGTGGAATGAAAGGGAGGTAGATAACTTAAATTTAGTATTTGAGATTGTCAACAGAATCTACATCCACTAAAACTTTCGTTTATAGTGTTTCTATTGCATGCTCCTATCATGTTAGTGGCAAGTAGGAATTAAGACACTGTTGATTGTGATGAACGAATAATAAATGAAAATAGAAGGACAAATGTATTAACCACTTGATAATTGTAAGATATATCATCAGACAAGATCATTATGTACAGGATGAATTTGATTAATTAGAAAATAAACAAATACAATATTATATTACCAATGTATTAATGATGAACGGTATTGCTCATAGAGACTCACTATTGTAGTTTAAACTTCTTTTGTTTCTCTCATTCATACATACAAATGCAAAAGACAAACTATTTTTAACAGGGCTTTACCTAAAATAGATTTAATGAGAGTTTATAAGTAATACCGTAATTCACTACCCAGGTTTCAGTGTTCTGTTAGCTTATTTAATTTTTGACATTTTATAAATGTTTGGAAGATATTATGAATAATATCATGCTAGAAAAATTCATGTCATAAGGCGGGATTTGAATCCGCAACCTTTTACATCGGGTGACTGTTCTGCTCGCTTAGCTACATAGGACTAAGGCAAAATCTACGAATTTCTTCTCGTGTTACTGTTTTTAAAATTATTATTTTCATTTTTAAATGTTAGCTTGTCTGTGTTATGTGAATTATATTACTTTTGAGTATTCAAATATATTTTGTTAGTACAAAAACAGTGATAAGTGGCAAGTTACACAAAATCATATTTAAGTTAATTAAATTAAAATGATAATTTGTCCTGAAGGTAGTTCTATTTTAAATACCATTTCTGCTTAATATTGCAAGATTGATGGCGTCACAAATATTTTATGTAAATAGTTAAAACTTTGCAATTAATATTAGGTGATTATAATGTCCTTGTGTGGTCAAAGGTTATAAGGTAATTATTATGGATCTATTTCTTTTAATCATATTTAAAATATCGTCATATGCTTGCCTTTACTCTATCATTATTTAGATTTCCACTTTATCATCGACGACAGATTAATTTAATTTTTAAATATACATTTTCTGCAACACACTTTTAATAGTTTTCAAAATATCTTGTTATATGGTGTGTTTGTGATTTTCTATAATTATTCCTCAAGATATTTGTCTATTTAACAAGACCTGTCACTTTGATAGTGATAGTAATGTTGACGTGTTGTTGAGGCAAACAAATAATATCTATGATTACTATTGTTAGAGATTATGTTAAAGAGTTCTCTTATTTCTTTCATTCCAATTGATTATGTAAAGGACAAACAATCTAGATTTGATGATAATAATAAGAATAATAACAAGATCGTCTTTGTCTTATTCATGAAAGAAGAATGAGAAAAGGAAGGGAAAAATTTAGTTTCACAAATTATAATTTGGTAATTAATAGTGATTTGATACTGGCATATCATTATCATACTTTAATAAGAATATATTTTTACACTTGTTTATTAATATGAGTACATAGATCAAAACAAAATATACAATATCCACAGTTACCAATCAATGTGATTTATTATTTTAAAATTGACTGCAGCATGTCATTTAATAATGGATATTGAACACATGTGGCCGGACTACTGTTGTAATCAGTCATCAGTCAAATTCAGCCGTCAAAGTGGTCAGGGTTGTATTGAGAACTGTCATTCCATTCAATTTACGGCCTTGATTTTTGAAATTGAGACAGTTCCTAATGTACCCGTTTCCATTGCGGTCAGTTTGCTGTTTCCTTTATTTTAATTTTATTTATTCCTGGACCTAATGTATCACAGAATGCGTGGAACTTAAGCCAGTGCCAAAGATTTGATTGAATGATTTTTAATAAATACTTACATAAATACCATAAGAAACATGTCATTTTTATTTTATTCCATAATAATATTAAAAAATCTAATTAGAATTTAATCAATGTTGCTAAGAGTAGATGTAGGTGGTATACTAGCTATTAGTTATATTGTATTAAAACTATTTTTTCATAAATATGCCAAAATAGTAGGAAAATACAAAGTAGAATGAAATGAATACAAAGTAGATGAATGAAAAATACAAAAAAATGTAAAATGATACAGAATATATAATGCAGCGGCTTATTAAATAAGTATATAATTAATAAGCGTATAATTTTTGTTCTCTATCATGTATTTTATTTAAGTAAATATTCAGAAATTATTTTTTTACATTTTTTATAATAATTACTTAGTGAAATTAAATCGTATGCATTCAAACTAAGAATAGGATTGAGAACGCAAATGCAATACAATGCAAATTGACTTTATAGATCTGAAGCTAACCTCACTTCACTGTCTACGTAGCGACAAAATAAACGAAATCTTTAAAATATTAAACTTTACTTTGGAAATATAATTCAAATGCCCACTGTAATGCGCTCCTACTCTTAGTTTGACCGCTTAGTAGCATATCGATAAAGATTTAAGAACAGTTCATCTCGTTCTTTCAATAGATAGATAACTTTATTTCAAAATTAAAATAAAATTTTAATAAAAAAAAATATATAACTGAAAAACTGCGCATGCTCATTTTATCAGTAAATAATTATTCTCTTTTAAAATATGTAGAATTAGCATGGCATTAATCTCGTTAGTATCTGTCCAGTCCGCGTAAAACGCCGCTTTGAAAATTTTGTCAATTACATATTCTTCAGATGTTTATTCTTTCAAAAAAAAAAGTAATATTTTTGGTATTGAATATTATAGTGTAGGCTGTAGTTTGATAGATACATAAGTAGTTAGTCAGACTATGCTCTTTTAGGGGTGGCCTAAGGTATATATTCCGTTAGGATACATTTCTGCTGCAATGACGTCAGCTTGCCACTGCTATAGCTCAGTATTCAGTCACTTTTTATGTTAAGAAAATTAATCTGTAAATTCTGATTTAATTTCGCTCCAACAATGCTTTAGTTAAATTTACTTAAAATTATTATTAGCTGTATTCAATATCTTTTTGGTTGAACCTGCACACGTGCTGCGTTATTTATTCTATTGTTATATAATATTAAAACTTATTTGTACTACAATTGTTTGGCAAGTGCAGAATTAGTTATCTTTTTATGTTGATAACAAAGAGCTCGTTCTACAGCGTCACCGAGAGTGGTTCGTCAGTTCTGGAGTTTGGGCGAAACGGGGTTCCAAGTTTAGGAATGCGATGATAGCATCCCTTATCTTTTGGGCCTGTGGGGAGCACACCGAACAAATGGAACACATCCTATGTAACTGTGATGCTCTTGCTAGGAAAAGAATGGGTCTCTTTGGACTGGGCTATCCCAGTCCTGAAGATATAAGGCTGCTGTCTCCGGGTGTACTTAGTAAGTACATCTTGGAGGTTTTCCAGGACAGCGGTCATTAGAATTGGGGAAGCACAAAAGATCCCATTGGGTCGACGTGCTCCGTGAGTAATCCTGGCCCTACATCAAGATAAGATAAGATCCATTATCTTTTCGTCCCTGTTAATTGATTTATTTTAAACATGGATTATGTACAATATTTAATTTATTCAAATGGTGCTTTTTTAAAGAATATTATTTAATTATTTACGGGGTAGGCCCAAGCCTTCATCTCACCTGATGGAAGTTAAGATACGGTGGTAGATGGAAGCGAACTACACCCAGATTCTTCATCCACAGACGAATTCTTCTATCTTACCTATAATTGCTGGAACACAAAAATGCTGTTAACATTGTAGGTAGTGAGGCAGACTTAGGTATTTCTTGTTACTTTATCCAGGTTTGTGGCTAAATATACCGCAAATACATTATTACGATAATTAATTAATTAGTTAATGGCAAACCAGAATTTTAATTCTATATTTAAAAATAAAAAATAGATTTTTAACTATAAAACTCTATTGTGAAGTTATATTGAACCTTAGAACTTCACAATAGAGTTTTATAGATAGCTGGAGATTTTTAGAACGTTAGCAGATAGCTGGGTTATATCTAGGGAGTTGCCTCTAAGTATATTTTACAATTTTCTTTGCAATTTTATTTTGTACTCACGATTATAAGGAATTGTGAAAAATACACACTTACATTCTGAAACTAATTCTAGGACCAAACAAAATGTATGCATTTGAAAGACAACACTATATAAAAATATGACTGTTACAATATCCATTACAAAATAAATCCAGGAAATTAAGTGAATAATCGTCTGATTAGTAGGGGGAAAATATTCTCGTATGCAAACTGAAAGACCAAATACATAACTCTAAAGAGGTTTATAAATCGGGGTCAAGTTATTTCATTCGCAATACTGGATTTTATGACTAATTATTTTTAATCTTTAACAACTGCTTCAGGGTCTATGCATCATTATTAGTAAGAGCATAGACACCATTTATTTAATGTGAGTTTCATTCGTATCGAGATGTTAACGATCATAGCTGCGTTCAGCTGATAATCGCATATATAAAAAATCGTCTCCAATACTTCACAACAGAGGCACTGCTTACTGCTTTCGCTTCCATACAATTTGATAGCAGACGACAAATATGATCGAGACCTTCTAATTCGATTGATGTCAGAGATGTGTATGCATTTGGATGCTGCAATAACAAAAATCTGTTATTTTTATAATGGCGTAGCATATCCAAATTCACCAAATTCATCCCTTAATTAACAAGGGTTCGCTGTCCAGTTGACATTACGTCGTTTTAAAAAACAGAAACAAAAAACATATGTCTACATAATATGAGATCTTAAATGTAATTTATTTCTCGAATTTCAATAGATGTATTTAGGGGATCGCTGATAAGAATAACACAGCTTAAAATTTTATTTATATCTAATTTAAGTTTTATCTCCATTTGATGACTTAAGTCTTTTATTAATTACATTTTTGATTTTTTTTAAATATTTATAATGGATTCTAAATAGATACAAAACATGGCTAAATAGGTTAAAGCACAACATTAATTTTCTGCCACAATAAAATTGATATCTCAAATTCGTATTTTAAATACGATATATTAATAATGGCCCAGACTCCGTAGTGCATGAACTAAATTAAATTAAGATTCAGTACTACTCATTCGGTACAATATGACTAAAAAAAGACAAATGATTGGTGACGTCATATGACGTTTCTAAAATGGCGACCAATGTTTTTGCCTTATTTTAAGGGGCATCATAAAAATATGCCGATTAAAATAAGTCATAAGTTTATGGATCATCTAAGTGTCAACTAACTTGACGTCGCTTAGACTCATTCTACCACTCTTACTAAATTGTTTTGAAAGAGATGCGAATAACTTAAACTTAATTTAGTTCGTGCACAACGGAATTGGGGTCAATGACTTGCGTAAATAAAAAATATGTTACATAAGCCTCAATTGAGATAATACACTCTTATTACTGAATTGCAATTTCAATGTACAAATATCATGTTAAATAAAAATGCCAAATTGGTAAAAGATTAAAATGATATGTTAGTAGTATAAACTTATTCAAAATTGTAATTATTCTTAAAATAAATAGTTAGTCTATATATTATTGCTTGTGTAACATTATGATAACTTCGTGGGTTGCTAATTATTAAATGAAATGTATATGTATATCTTGCCTATTTTAATTTATATAAATAAGTATTTTCTCTAAGAATTTTTATTGCTAAAATATATTTAGTTATATGTATAAGTTTTGTTTAACCACAAAACTTATGATTTGATAATTGCTAACATTATAATCAGTAATTAAGAACTAAATATATTTTTTATGTTTTATATAAAACATATTGTTATTATTATAACGCAATAGATATTTTTTATTTTTCTTAATTGCAGTTCTTAATTTTCTAAAATAAATATAATGCTAGGTAGTTTGATAGTTAATATCTTATAATATTGTATAAATTTATATTATTATCTATTTTTATTGTAATAACTTCTATCGTCAATGTAAGTTTCTGTTTCTGACGTACTTATTTATATATGTTTTTTCAATTATTTGGCCTGGTAACTAAGACCATTAAACCATATCTTCATTAATGTAGTTTTTATCTTTATTTATGGCTCCAGGATACTGGTGCAATGTAGCCCTTTGCCCCATGGAGTTTTTGGCGACTAATGGTAGGCCCCGCTATTTAGTTAATGATTTACGAGAAAATTTTTGAAAATGAAATGCAATGTGAGCTAATATGATAAAATGATACGAAAATGGAATGTTATGATAATGATTACGGCGAAATGATAAGTAAATGAGAATGAAATCATATAACGTTTTTAAATAAATGAACTTACCCTACAAATGAATGAATAGAAATGAAACACTGAAAAATCTCACGTAAGTCACTAATCAACGCTGAATGATGTATTTCATATGACTTAACGATCTTTTTTGCCATAAACTACACTAATTTTATGTCAAAAACAACACTACAACACAATATATGAAATATAACACAGCACCAAACCGTCCTCCGCTATTACGCGCCAAAAATTCCCTTATTTTTATATTTTTAGTAAAAACACAGAGTACTGTATAAAGTCTTATTATAATCCAATGATTGCATGTATGTACGTATAAATTCCATTCAATAGAGCGGAACTGGGTTTTTCTCAATATGAAACATTTGAATGACTTGTTCGGTAAATATTCAATTAACAACTGTACCATGAAAAACTGTACAGTGAATCTATTATTATTATTAGAAATATTTGATTTGTTACTTGGTTTGTTACTTGTATTTCGGTGTATTTGTAAATCATGTATCGGGTTTTGGTAACAGATTATGGTGAATACAAACTATGATTATTGTTTTAACAATCATATCTAGCTAAACTTTAATATTTGTACTCCCGAAGGCTATTGTTTGAACGTTTCGTTCTACTTCGATCAACAAACATGGTTGCGCCTTGAGCAGTCGTTCAACCATAAATTAATGTAGACTTTCATTGAATATTTCTAGAGTACTTAATTGTGACTCAATTGTATTGTAAATATACGTTGTATGCTTACGTCATACTTTCCTCTATTTGGTTTTCTTATTAGGAAAGTTGTGACAGTGAATAAAAAATATCTTTGAAAATGTACAATGATTTTTATTGAAACTACCAACTTCCAAAAAAGTCTGAAGTTTAATTTTTGTAGATCAATACATATAAATAAAACCTATCAGAAAAAAACATTTAACTAAACATTTAATTAAACACTTAACACACATATATCAGAATATCATCATAGAAGGAATAGTCATCGACAGAAATCAACGCCGTAAGAGCCATATCTTCATTTCAAAATGGCCTGGATTCCGTAGTGTGCACTACTTACAAAACTAATACTGAACAAAATTAAATTTAAGTCCAATACTATTCTTTTAGTATAATATAAATAAAAAAGATAGATTTTCCAGTGAAGTTATTTGATAAAGACTTTTCCAAAACGGCGACTAATACGGCCTATATCAAAATAAGATAACCCTTTGTGTAAGTTTCAATCGTATCTAGACGTTTACGATCGTACTTGCGTTCAGCTGACAATTGCATATATAAAAAGTAGTTTCAATACCTCACAACAGAGGCGCTGCTGTTGTTTGCATACAATTTGACAGCTGACGACATACACGATCGATACGGTGCAATTAGATTGAAACCCATACTATAGGGGTACTGTGACGTCAAGTAATGAAAAAAAAATTGAAATGAAACTAGATAACAAATTCGCTTGACCCATCCAGGTACCAACCATGGCGAAAGTTGCTTTGCTTTTTATTTATTTATTTATTTGGTTCACCAGTAATTGTTACACTGATACTTACAAAACAAAACAATAATACACACTACATATAAAACTAAACCATATGCATACAAAACAATATATATCTTATAGCTAAATGTACAATTAAGAAACGGTAAACACTGCATGCATATAGTAGATAAGTTGTAATTATAAATAAGGTATACTATTGAAATTTTGTTATAAAATGTCTAAACGATATGTAATTCACGAAGATGAAATTTGAGCTTGCATATGGATGAACAAAATATGTCTATTTCAGTCTTATATTTGTTGTGAAGCTTACAGAGCCTTGGAACAGGGGAGTTGAAACCTAATACGGTTCTACGGAAAGGTGGAGATAGGAGATCAATGGGACTTCGAGGATGTCTGGTGGGAACTCTGAAGTAAAATTTGGATAAAAGATCAGGACAATTTATATAACCGCCTAAAACTTTTGACAAAAATAACAGATCCAGAACCTTTCTTCTGCTTTCCAAGGGTTTCATTTTGAAGAAATTGAGACGTGAATCATAGTCCTTAATCTTCTTGGCAACACCTACTGAGTATGCGACATGATATAAAAAACGTTTTTGGATACGTTCAATTCGGAGACTGTGCACCGCATAATGAGGACGCCACACAACACAACAATATTCAAGCAGACTACGTACCAACGTATTAAATAGAAAAACCTTGGTTTCAGGCTTCCGAAATGTTTTGGTATTTCTGATTATAAATCCTAAAGATTTTGACCCTTTTTTGATAACTGAATCAATATGGTGATTAAAAGTTAATTTCCGATCAATAAGGACTCCTAGGTCCTTAACAACCTCAACTTCATTTAGGTGTGAACCATTCATACAATATTTGTGTGTAATTGGTTTTAATTTCCGGGTAAAAGTAATTTGTGAGCATTTCTCTATATTCAGTTCCATGTCATTATCTGCACACCAATTTAAGAGTTTATCAATATCACTTTGAAGCAACAAGGCATCTCTAACACTATCTATCGTTCGTGCTATCTTTAAATCATCGGCAAACAAGTAGGGCTTGGAGCTTCTGAAGCAATCCGGCAAGTCGTTAATAAAGATATTAAAGAGAATAGGTCCTAAGTGTGACCCTTGTGGTACTCCTGAAGTTATTTGGAATATATTTGATTTATAACCACTAGTTACTACGTAAAAGGACCTATCAACCAAGTAAGAATTGAGCCATTTAAGAAGAGAACCTGTAAAACCATATGCAGAGAGCTTCTCAATTAATTTGCAGTGTGGAACTTTGTCAAACGCCTTACTAAAGTCCGTATATACTACATCTACCTGTCTGTTGGAATCCACAGACTCAATAATATCCTCCACGAACATTACCAAATTATTACATGTGGATCTTGCAGAAGTAAAGCCATGTTGATAATCCGATACATATTTTTTGAAATAATTATGAATTTTTGGACAAATCAAGGCCTCAAAAGCCTTGCCCAACGTGGGAAGAATCGATATTGGCCTATAGTTACTTACAATACCTTTAGAGTCCGATTTGTGAATTGGAACGACTCTGGCTAGTTTCCACTTTTCCGGGAAAATACCACTATTAAGTGATAGATTAAAAATGGAAGATAACGGCAATGCAAGCTCGCTAGCACATCTAGCAAGAAAAATAGGAGGTATATCATCGGATCCCGAACTCTTAGATTCGTCCAATTTTTTGAGAGCAGAAATAATATCATCAGTATCTATCTGAAAGGCAGAGAAGAGACTTTTGTTATCGAAACCAGATCGTTTGAACCATTTCGACAAAGATATTTGTATAGTGCTATTTACCTGCAATGGAACGAAACTGGAGCGACATATTAAACTATATGAAGCAAATATATGATGTTAGAACAGGTTTATATGTATAATACTAGTTGACCCGATGAACTTTGTATCACCTGCCTGCTAAGAGCGCCATCTATGAAAAGTAATCCGAAGTAGTTTGAAGAAATGACAATTTTGAATAGCACGTTCTGTTAATTATAGGATATTCAATATTACATTACCAATTTTAAATGACATAATTTTTAGCTTGCCCTTAGAATTTTCCCAGTTATATTTATTTTAAAAGCATCCCTGAATAAAACCGTACAAAACAATGAAAATTGTTCAAGCATTTTTGAGTGTTAGTGAACTCACGTGTGTTCATATATAAGAAGAGGAAGAAGAAAAATAAGATATATATAAGCCTATATGTCTTAATACTTAAAAGATTCGTAGTTAAGAATTAAGCAGCCCTGTTTGCAATGCTGTGTTTATTTAAGCTTTTATTTGAGCTATGTAGTCGCGTAGGGCGTATATATATTAAACAATGCATATTGGCGTAGAGCGCAGTGTATGCATCGATTTCTATATTTTTGGCACCTCGCCGAGTATCTAGGCTTGTAGCTTCTCAAGGACAGGGTGACTGATGTTGCTTACACTGTAATACATAGTCTGAAAATAGCTTAAGCCTTATTAAGCCTAATTATCTATTGATGTCATGTCGTACAATCCAGTTACGATTAAATTTTAATTGACCAGCTCGGGAGTCATATTTTATGATTTCTATCGCCTGTAGGACAGAGAGTGTACTCAGGGTATACAAATCACGCTGATGACTTGTGAGTGTTAATTGGAGAAAGAGGGACGTTGGTGACGTAGGAGATAATTATAGAAAGTTAATAATAAGTTTCATGATATAACTAAAAAAAATGGATAAAAAAACTGTATATGATGTATGCGTAAGTAAAAGGCAAAAGGGTGTTGGAACTTACATGTAATTATTTTATAAATGAATACAGATGACAAAGAAAATTAAACAATGACTTTTCTATTGATGACAATGAACAAGGAGAATTCAAAAAGAAAACTATAAAAAAATATATAATTATTATAAAAACAACTAGAAGGAGTTCGCAACAATAACATTATGAACTAAATAAATACACGCACAAATACATGAATATATCATTCAAATACACATTTGCATAAATAAAACTACATATATAAATATGAACCTGAAACAACGAACTACGGACCATGTTTTAGATTTAGTCGATAGCGCTACGAAAGAATAGGCTCGTAGCAATGCAATGTCAATTCGTAGCTGTTGTAGCATTAATATGAAAATTAATTCGGAACTGATAGAACAAATTAAGTCCAACATAATTTTTTGTAACTATATTGTACTGAAACGGTACAAAGTTTCACAGAATTCTCTACCAGTCAACCAGTAAAGTATGTCAGAAAGTTTTTGAAGAAACTCCTTCTTTTTCTTCTTTACTAAATGTCTAAACTCTAGAGAAATACCAAAAACTGTACATGTCATAACCCGATTATACTTCCGCATTATAATGATGTTGTTTCATTTTAGACCTTTTCTCGTAAACAGTACAGTAAATAATTATTATAAAATTACAAGAGATACGAGTGATTGAGATGTTACCATATCCTAAAAGCAGTATCTTTATTTGGTACATTAGATCGTAATGATGTTGGTGAATAAAATTGTCTACGAATACTTTGTACTACCCTAATACTATATAGGTATTTGACAACATTATGACATTATATTATACATTTACCGAAATTCAACATTCTTATTGTAAGTGTAACCGTGTAAACGGATTTTTAGTGAATGTGTATACATATATATTACATACGTTTTTTTATATAGTAATAAAACAAAAGGAAATACTCAAAAGCAAACGCCAAAGATTATTTTAGGGTTATATAATTCTCACTAAGTTAAGCTATGGGTGTTGAGTTGAGAATACAGAGTAGCTGAGTACAACTAACGCATACAATATTTCAAAACATCTTAACATTTTCCCTTTGCCAACCCTCCAGCATATTCTCAACCTGTGGTGCTTTGGTTGGTGGGTACTCCTAATTTTCAATAAAAAAAATGAAGTGTATCAAAGGTCAATCAAAAAATTTATAGTCAAAACAACTTATGTTATCAAATCAATTAACAAAGTATAGATGACGTAGTTTGTAAAGTATAAATGACATAGATGATCACAATTATTTTTAATTACCTTCTTTTTAATTTTATTCAAATAAAAATAAAATACTTCTGTTGAAATTGGAAATCATTCAATTTAGAACGTGGAATTATGAGTTTCCGGTAATCGTATTATTTCCGCAAATGTACAATAGTTTTTGTTTCCTTTGGCTGACATCCGTAGACTTTGCAGAGCCTCAACACGAGCTCACGACACGAGGGTTGCCGACAATCCTCGGAGAATCCCGAATGAAAATAAAATATGGTGGCGATTTCTCGCGCATGTTCACCCTTTGAACGGGCGTGACGTCACCTCAAGCTAGGGGTAGGTTTATTTAGTGATACCTGTATATCGAGAAAATGTGGTTAACTTTGATGAAGCTTGGGTGAGTTAAATATAAATATTCTTTTCAATCAGTCAAACACGTCGTACATGTCCAAAAATAACTTATTTTAAAAGCTCAAAAGCTAGAATATATAGAGGGTGCATAATGTTAACAGTTATAGGTTTAAACGGCGAAATTTCCTATTCAAAGGAATTTCATGTGTCAAGCTATCCCAATAATCAAGTAATTAAACAACTTTTAATAGTTGCTAACAGCCTACAAATTGTAAATAGGTTAAAGTTAGTCTTAAAATTTTCGATAAAAACACTATAGTACAGTTGGACATCCTTAGTTAGATTCTTACGTCGGCAGTCAGTGCAGCACGCCCGTGGCGGATATCCGTCTACTTAGAGGCTGGAACCACAGTTCGAATGTCAAATTTGAAAATAATTTCGCGGAAAGTACTCATTAATGACTAGTGTTATTCAATGCGCTTTTAAATTTGTGCAAAATATTACTTGGAAGATTTGCAACTGTCTGCCGTAAGTATTAATTCATGATCTTATATATACCATAACTATTTTTATTTTATCTACTAATAGGATTATATAAGAAATAATTGAATGACTACTATTTTCTGTATATGTATGTATGTTGCTCGCGACTTACGTTATACGTATAAGATATAAAATAAACTAGTTTATTAAACTAAAAATACGTAGCGTTCATAATAACACAACACTTTTTATATTGGTTATTAAAAATAAAACTAAAAAAAAATCATTGTAATTTTAAATGTGGCATACATTTAAAATTTAAAAAAGTACATCTAAGGAGGTTATACACGAGGTGATTCGCAAAGGTTGCTCTTTACGTCCCGGTGTGTTTTATTGATTATGCGCGGCGAGGGGAGTGCAGAGGATGCGCTGTGGAAGGAAGGTCAGGACCAGCCAGGATTCTTCACGTGTGACAGCTACACGTGATCAGTGTCGTTGACATTTGTATAATATAGTGAAACATGTTATAATTTAATTTACTTTTTTATTTTTTGTTTCACGAAATTAATGCGTAATAAAAAGCGACTAACATGAATTTCAGAGACGGGTTTTTTTATTCAAAGATAAAAAGATCTTTATAAAAAAAAATATACTGTCATGTGCTAATCAGCTCACCTTGCATAAATAATTTATATCTTTAATTTATAACTCCGTGTATCTGATAATATGTAGCCAATTAAAAAAAATCCCCTTGGTTAGCGGTAGAGCTTTTTTTAGTTCGTCTGGCTAGCTACCACCTCCTTACGTAAGTCTGCCTCATAACAATAATGTTCACAGCATCGATGGTTTCAAGCAGTTGGAGGTTAGATAGCCAGTTCCTCTGTGGTTGAGGAATCTAGACGCAGCTCGCTTTCATTAGGTCTTATCTTCTTTTATTATCAGGTGAAATGAAGGCCAAAAGAATTCACATGGGTCTACCACTTAGAAAATGAGTTTTTAGACACGTAATAATATCAGTTCATTGAAACATCAGTATGGGATTCAGTAATAATATCAACTGCCTTATACGTCATAGTGCTTAGTACAGGCCTCTCTACGTGGGAAAACACATGAGGTTTTGGGCTTATTGAAAGAGGTTCCATAACAAACGAGAACAACAGTTTCAAGTCTTAAAGTCTAATTTTGTTGGGCCCATCCAAGTCTAAAGTAGGAACTTAACACTTTGAGAAACTTGTTTCTTCTAAAAGAATCATCTGTGTCCAAGTTACATTCGATCAATTCACAAATGAATGATATACTGTGATATCATCAAGCTATCTTTGTCCAGAAAGCTATTAAGTGTAGGTAATTCCAGATTTATCGAATTATTTGATTCACGATTATTGACGTCTGTCCGTAACTAATAATACAGTTTGATCTCTGTCAGTTACTTCAATACAGTTACTTAAAGCAGTCATTATGATTTTATTGTAGCTCGATAAAGATAAACGAGTTGACATAGATATATAAATATAATTAGAAGAGGTACTTCAAAAAGCTCATCATTGGCATTCACTGCCTTTCTTTAATTCTATTTAAAAAAGAAAATGATGGAATAAATTTAGAAATGTCATGTTAGTAGACACTGATAATCCAAAATGTGCTTTATGCGCATTGAATTAAGGCAATTTGTTTTAAAGTCACCATTTTAAAAACGTCAGATGACGTTATCAGTGATCTGACCTATTCTGGTCGCGCAAATTTGAGGTAACTGTTTCATAGTTAGCAGTAAAAGTCCAAAAAAGTTGATTTCTATCCCTGTCATAGGAATATAAGGAATGGAATGGTATATTCATAATGTACGGGTAATCTTACATTCCAATATTATCAAGAATGATGAAATCGCTAGAGAACTAGGGTCACCAAAGTAGCCCAAAAAATTGCGAGCCTGAAGTGGCAGTAAACAGGGAACATTGCAAGGCTCCTTGTGGGAGGATTGATTGGCTTTGGGTGGAAAGGTCATCGAGTAGCGGCTACTTATCGGGAGATGTAGCACTGGTAAGCCTCCCACAAGGTAAAACTGGTAATGGTCGCAGGATGCCGCTGGATAGAAACCGCGTAGGACCAATCAATCGGTTTGAAGATCTTGGGAGAGCCCTACGTACAGCAATAGCCATCACTCTGATATGATGATTATTTCTTATATTTCTATTGTATACCTGTCTGTTGCATGTGGTCTATGAATATACCGTTCTCGACCATCACTATCGTCGGGGCGTCAAAAAGATCTGATAGGCGGTTAGGGGCTGGTCGATTTCTCTCTTTTTTGTTACTTACCATTTATTGAAAATGTTTAGCAAGGCCCTTTTATCAAGTAGAAATAGAGATAATGATCATCAAACGCCTGCACAGATCTTCATAAATACTAGCTAAGAACCATCTCTATCATGTTAGCTTTTCAGGTTTCAAACCAAAAATCCGCTTCGAAATACATTTAGGAGCTACCGTGCTACAGTCAGATACAGGCAGAGACTTCAAATTTATTACTACTATACCTATCTATATACTAAAACATCAAAAATATCTATGGCTATATATGGTAGATGGTAGCTAAAAAACTAGGCGACCTGTATATGTTCATGAATGATGAAATATTATTGGTCGATAGCCCTTTAAAATGTTTTAACAATAACTATAATATATATTAATAATGTTTACGTTGTTTTCACCACTCCAAACGTTGTTCCATTCCAAATTAGAATTTATTATTGACATTAAATATTATTTATAAAATTCTCTTTTATTTTAAAGCTGTTGATTCTATATTTACTAAATAAGTGCCTAGTAAAAATAAAAAAAAAACTTTGAATAATTTAGATGACATAGCATTTTGATTTAGCCCCGTTCGGTTCAAACAAGATTGACAGGTATGTCATTGAATTTTCCGTTACAAATATCGCATCGCGTGTGTACTGCCGATTCCATCTTTCATCGGTTGTCAATGACTTTTCCATCAACGACATCGATTGATACGATCTGAAAGATTTTTAGGGTTGCCATATTATGTAAATTTGTATAACAAGGGTTGCCAATTTGCATATAACTTTATTAATTTAATCCGTTTTTATTTGAAATGGGTTGTCTATTAATAACGATCTTGTTAGTAACAAAGGATCGTCTATTGATAACGAGGGGATTGTAAGAATTTGATAATAATAAAAGGTCGCTTTAAAGTGCACAATACCTTTAATCTCGTTTGTTTGCAAGACAATTTTTCAATAACAACTGTAACTAAGCAACGTAACAAAAAGTGTTAATAAAAAAAGTTACACTTAAAAGAGTTTCTATGTTGACATCTAGTTGCCAACATCTATAATATAGCCAAGTTAACTAGCAGGTATCTATTAAATATGTAACCAAAGCCAAAAAAATATCTTGTTTTGAAGATTAAGCTGGGACACTCAGTGTTCTATTTTGACGTAGCTTGGTACCTCTAGATATTGGTGAGACAAAGGGTGTACAGACCAGACATACGGATAACAAAGAACTAAAATCCTTTTTTGCTTTCGGTATATGGACAGAGATCTAAATAAGTTGTGAACCATCTTTATATACAGAACCAAAACAAACAAATGAACTTATAATAATCAACATGGAAAGTAAGAAAGTTTATCGTTGACTTTGTAAATAGCTATACCACTCTTCACTTGAAACAGTAACCCTTATCGTATAAGTTATCTGCTACATTCCACCTTCAGCAGGTCCAATTGGAGTCCTTGACTGTACAAGGCATATGCAGTTCCTAGAATTGCTTTTACCGTCCAATGTCTGATTTTATTTCCATTTTCTCTGAGCACTCACGGCGATCGTGTGACAGCCCAATATGTAAGTTTACCGGTCAGTGGGTCAATTCCGATCAATAACACTACTTCATTTATACTTATGGCTCTATATTTAAATAGAGTTGGTTTGATTTATTGGTGTTATATACAAAACTGGTAATATTAGATTGCATCATTGAGTAGTACATATACCCTATGATTAATTGAAGTGACTGACTGTTTCATGGAGTTTTGATAGTTGTATCATAGGAATAAGGGAATACGAGACAGATAGATAGATAGATAGATAAAACATTTATTTCTATCTCTACATCACACACAATCCATCCAGACAGTACATAGATTAAAAGACAATTATAATAAGGTATTAAAGACCTTTGTGTGCGCTGCAGAAGTGCAAAAAGGTCGCAACTCAGTGACTAATTTTGTACACATCGGGATGTGAACAAAGCACTGATATTCTGCTACAACCCGAGGGCTTTTTAAAATTAAATTATAGATAGAAAAATCAATTAAATATTAAATGTGTGTACATTAATATAACTAAGATGTGTGAGATATTAGATAAATAAAATAAGATAAATATTGTGTATTTTTCGATAATAAGAGTTTATGATAAGTAGTAAGTTACGTAAAAACAATTTGAAACCTGATAGTATAATTAAATGTCTATATCAATTAAATAGCAAAGTCCGCCACCGAGTACAGCTGCGACATGTATTGCTCATGATAAATGAGCTTAACATAACAAGCTTCCGTTCCGGCTTTGCCTGTGTAGAGTTAGGTCTATCGCAAATTATATGTAGTCCATAACTTTCCTCGATAAATGGACTATCCAATACAAAAGTAATTTTTCAATTTCAACTGGTGATCTCAGAGATTACTCCCTACAACCTCACAGACTTTACCTCTTTTTATTGTTTTAAAATCCACGCTTCCCCCATATGCGATTGACGTCTAGAAGGAGTTCTTTTATTGTTATTTAGGATTACTTGGAATAGACGGCTACAATACTATGTAAGTTTAAGTAGTCTGCAATAAAATTATCGGAGTAGAGTTTGATCTAGAGTGCTGGTAAAGTCAGAAAGCATAAGCTGGAAGCCTCCTTTGTGGCTTGAAAATAACGTTTATAGTACTCTTGTAAATGTTGCAATCTTCGTTCGACTGTTCGTTTGTTTTTGTTGTTTTCTTATTTTGAAATAACAAGCAGTTTTCTTTGAAAGTTATGTTTTGTCTTAAGAATAAGAGGGTTTTTTGCTAAGAGAAAACCAGTTTAGGTGTTTAAAACCCCAAGTCATAGATAAATTTTCTACTCTTGATCAAACGAATAGTGCACAGACAAAACTTGGAAAAAATAATACCACTTTTAAGATCTTTGGGTTTTCATTGCTTTTAATTTTTTTTAAATTTGACAGAGATAGAGGGGAACTCATTCAACATGTATTTCGATATCTAGTTATTATATAAAAATAATCCGATTCTAATAGTTTTCATATTACAATTTCGATGCAGGGAAAATATTGCAAATTTCTACGATATCGAATGTTCACTCAAATAAATTTGCCTTCGCTGCTTTCGCAAAGGCGTAGAGACGTGAAATTGAAATGCATGTTCAAGATTGAGAGAACTCGAAGTTTTCTCAAGGTTTTTAAAATATAAAAATTCAAATTCATCTAGCTCAGTCGTTCTGTAAGATGAATTTTTATTAAAATCTTAGCTAAACTAATAATCCGAAAATCCAAACTCACCATTGGAATAATCAGATACAAACTATTACCACAGTTTGAAGACACTATAATAAATCAGTTTTGTACAGACTAAATTTAATCAAATATGAGTTTGGTGCTAATCGTGCCTGCCTAAAAAATAAAAAATAACATTAACAACAAACTTAGCTTCTAGATCAATTTTAGATCAAGAATTTAGTCTTAATTGTCTGTGGATTAGGGACTAATGTAACTCGCAACATTAGCCTAAATTGAATAAAGACCTTTTGGCTTTGACCCAATAACCCCGCTGGTTACGTCACATATAATTGCTTTGACAATTGACCTAAGAACCTAAGAAGTCAAATACAGTAACAATTAGTGCGGTAATGAATTATTTCACATAAATTGACAATCAAATAATGGCTGATCAAAAGAATAAAGATATGTCACAACTAACTTTTAATTTATAATACAACGAGAGATCTAAAACAGCTGGATAATAAGATAATTTCATTATTTTATTATATTTCATTTCAAATATTTATGATTCTTAAACCCATGTTGATCATAAAAAGTGCAACAAGAGCTGCACTCTTTAAGATCCACATGGCATTGCTGAAACCGTTAAAATTTGAAATATTACATCAGGTAGAATATGACATTTAAAAAAATTAAATAAATATTTTAAAAAACAATTATTTAAAGAAAAATAAATAAAATCAACCTATTTGCTTAGCAATTATCAAAAGTTTAAATCGTGATTTATTTTAAACTAGCTGACCCAGTAAACTTTGTTGTTACCCATACATAACTTGCAACTAACGCCATCTATCAAAAGTAATCCGCAGTAGCAACGAGGAAATGTCAGTTTTTAATTAAAATTTCAGTTACACGATTTTCCATAATAGTTATTTTAATTATCATATTTACAATTTTGTATTATAAGCTTCCTTTGGTATACATTAATAGATTTGTACGAGAACAAATATAAAATTGTTTTGTAATTAGAACTGGGATGTTCCCCGTTTTTGAGGTTTAGCGAGAATAACGAGCTATTATATGATCATTTTTATATACATTTAAATAATCGCAATCTAATCACTAAATGTAAAAATGTACGAGATTTAACATAAACCCTCGCTTAGTAATCGTGTGTAATTGTCAAATCCATTACATTTTTTATTTATCAATTCGCTTGTGATTATCGAAATGCATATTGTCTAGGCCCTCTGTTCAATATAATCATAAGTATTGATCAAGTAAGTTGTTCAGTTTTATAGTCTAATTCGACCTCAATTCATATTTAGTTAAGTTATATCTTTTATTTAATTACGATATCTAAGATTAAATCTTTAGTTCCGTGTCGTACCAAAAATCAAGAGTAAACTCATAATTGCAACTTCGACCCTTTGTGATGTTTTGTGCTTCCGCGGCCTTTAATAATCTTCTTGTGCAAGAAATATAGCTGTCAGACTTAAATGTGCCGTAGTTAGCGACATAAACCACAAGAGTTAACCTGTCAAACACTTAAAAAATTATTGGTCGAGGTTACCGGGAATACACCGTGGCTCAACATATTTATTTCTGATACCGAACCCGAACGTATCTGAGAAACTGCAGAGTGGACGACTCTGTCAAGTTAGGTCATTGAAGCGTCATTTGCACGTTCTGAATTAGACAGATCGGGGCCAGGATTTATTTTGACTTTATTACTGTCTTATTTTGTGCTTGTGCACACTAAACCAAAAAATATATGCATAAAATAAGTAGCAAGCCGATGTCTAAAGATATTGAAAAAAATTATAACTATGCTAGTGTCTTTATCAGAGTAACAGAAGTTACAATAACCGATTTAAGATTTTTTTGTTAGTCCATGTGATTGTTGGTTTGTACACGTAT
The DNA here is from genome assembly GCA_943193645.1 of Acentria ephemerella. Classification (NCBI taxonomy): domain Eukaryota; kingdom Metazoa; phylum Arthropoda; class Insecta; order Lepidoptera; family Crambidae; genus Acentria; species Acentria ephemerella. Next base: position 5,672,582 of record OW971898.1, on the reverse strand, counting down.
ACCGAAAAACTACTGCAAGAGTTGAATTTCGACATTCAAATTTCATTTCACTTTTACCATGGCAAAACTTTGCCACAGTCGAACTCAAAATATGGGCTCCTAATAAGCTGCTATTCATTCATAAAAATTGTTTAAAATTTAATGTTGCCTGAGTCACACGATATTCAAAACTATTATAATCACGCGTACAAAGTCCAACGACTTCTAACGTATGGAATTGTGTAAACGAAAATGAATACAAAAATACTTCATAAATATTAGGTATCCAAACTTTTTAGGTAGGTAGATAGAATATGCTTTATTGTCCACCATAAATTACAAATACACGCGGATTTGTGTCATAGATACTATTTTTTTTTAAATTTGATTGAAGGTCATTAACTTTTATCCTGTTTAAGTCATTGTTGAGTATCTTGTAGGCAAAACAATCTATTTGTAAGATTTTTCCTGAAGCTCCCCTTCGAATTCTCCCGACGGCGATGGGGTCTACAATAGCTACCTTCGGGATCCGCGGCCTTGACACGATTCTAGCCCCTCACAAGGCCGGTTGCGAGCACGAGCCAAATTTATTGTACCATGACAAAATTGGTCGCCGCAACGGCGCGGTTAAATAACGGTTACAGAGCTAATAAAGTGGTAAAAGTGCTATTAATCGCACTTTTAACACTTTAACGTACAATTCACTTATTTTTTGTTTTCAAGCTATTTAAATTGAAATTATTAATTGTAATGGTCTTGTACCGTTGCACGATGGAATTTTCAAAGTATTTGTTAAATTTTTAAGTAGTTACAATAACAAAAAGAAATGAATCTGATAATTAGTAGTTACTAGCTGCGCCCGCGACTTCGTTAGCGTCTGAAAATAATATCTAGTACGTAGGTGAGTATCTACGTACGACTTGTTGTACCTACCCAAGTTACATGATTTCAATTGAGTATTTATTAGGTTAAGAAATTATATTATGTGTATAAAAACATCTTCGCAGATAATATACATTATTTAAGAACATTATAACTAATATTCCATAAATTGCAAACCTAAAAAAAAGATACATGCTGATTTTTTAATAATATTTACCGTTTACGCAGCGCACGCAAACGAAAGCTCTTAAAAGAAATACTTTTTTCCGATTTTGCAACATTTTTCATTGATGCTCAGCTCCTATTGATCGTAGCGTGATGATATTTAGCCTAAAGCCTTCCTCGATAAATGCTCCATCCTACACAAAAAGAGTTTTTGAATTCGAATGAGTAGGCAAGTTAGTAACAGACGAATTCTTCAGCTTTATAATATTGTTATAGATAACATAGTTTCATTAGAAAATATGTAACCTCTGGTAAAAGGGTTGTAAAAGGTGGTCGCTTCACATCCTACTAGATAATTTTTCCTGGTGTCATTAAATTAAACTTGATCTTTATCCCAATTTATATACGTACATAACTGGAAACAATTGACAGTCAAATTTTACCTAAAAAGAAAATAATAATATGTTTTTCTATTTTTTCTCGATCGTTCCTTTTTTAAAAAAGTTAATTTTATTACAATTTAGTGTTATTATTTCTAATAGATAGTTTTTCTTATTACTAAGATATGTTATCTAATACTACGACAATTGGACCCAATTGTCATATTTTAAAATATATACTTTCTCTACTTAATCGCGCCATGCCAACTTTCTTTTTGGAAGGAATCTGAGTGAGATGGGATTAATTTTTTTGCAACTTTAATAGAAACAAAATTGCACTCATAAGTTTATTGTCTTTCGAAATCAGCCATGACGATTGTTATTATCTGCTGGTACTTTATTGAAACCCTTCATACGTGGGCGATAGCTATCTTAAACCTATACAGGGATTTAATTCTATATAGATACTATTGATCCGTGAAGAACTAAGTCGTGGCTTGGCATACGACCAAAATTGACAGAGAAATTCGTACGTAGCACTGCGGAGTTATTACGCTAAGAGTATTGCCAGAATATCTATTTTATAAACTAGATACCTACCTTTCAACGATATTATTATCAAGGTTACTGCAAATGCTTGTAAGTAGTGTTGGATAAACCCGCATATCTCACTCAATGAACTTATCAAATCTAACCATCCTCTGTGAGACTAGATGGTAGATTTGCCGATCAGCACCATCTCCGAGCTTATTTAAATAAACCTATCATGGTGTCGATTGTGCAGGCACTGTCTTAAACTAAAAGATAGTTATCGGCCTATTTTCAATTCCATTCAATATGTAACGGATACAATGAGTTTTAGGAACGTCAAATTAGTTGACTCTTAAGTCATCCATAAACTTTTGCTTTGCGATTTACCATATTTTCTGGAGCTACTCAGATCAAGATCAGCTTCTTTTATTATATTAATAATAGTTTTTCCTGTTATTCATAGAAAAGTACTTAATTAAGTTATCACGGCGTGCGATTATAACCTTTATTTATTGGCGTAAGGTACATTTGCCAAACATTGATTTATCTCTCTCGAACGCGAAAATGAAAATTACACTATATATATACACATTATAAGGTCCTTGATGACAATCATCGATGATTGGATCGCTTGATGCAGGGTTTCACAAACTGTGTTTTTAAGTCTTTTAAAGCCCCCTCCAATCCCTTCCCCCTATAGGTCTTCAGCACCCATGTGGGAGGCGTATTCTCCCACTTTAAGAAATATTGATTTAAACAGATAAGATCACTGACTGCATAAAAGGCTTATTTTGCTAATATTAACATAATTTGTTTCAGAAACTCACCAATATGGATACAGCCGATGGCATTTAATTAAAACAGAACTCATTCAACCAATTCGAGTTATGCTTTTTGTTTAGTGAGAGTATCATTACAATTAACTCATATGCACAGGGACGCTTCCCACGTATTCAGAGATTCCTTAAAACTACGACAAAAATTGCTCCAAAGAACAACAACGTATTTTAAAGTGGTCGAATTTGTTAAAAAAGACGCAATTCGGTACTTCACGTATGATTACGAGATACACCAAAGCTAGTAGAGTTATTATGAACATATTTATAGGTAATAATTATTATTCGAAGAATCTTGTCAAGCTAAAACCTTGTTTTTGATTACAAATAGATAATAACTAGCAATTCTTATCATTATTAGTCAAAATTCGCTGAAATAGTCATTAGTTAATCACAAGTCCAATTTCCATAACCCGTTATAGAATCTATATACATAAAAAATACATTGTCTTGTCTTTGGAAAGTAAGCGCGCTCAAAAATAAAACATGGCGTCGAAATCAGAGCCGATTGGATCGCGGAATGGGCATGAGTTAGCGCCTTTGAATACTCGGGCAGACGGGACCGAACGTCCCCATGGAGTGACCATCGTACTCCAAGGGTCTCGTGGGTCACTGCAGAGGGACTTGCCTGATGAAGACCGGGCAGCGTGGTCGGGGAAACTGCAGTTCTTCTTGTCCATCATCGGGTACTCCGTGGGACTTGGCAACATCTGGCGTTTTCCTTATCTGTGTCAACAAAATGGCGGAGGTGAGAAAAGATTTTCTTCTAGTATAATATTGCTTACATTGCAAATTCTAAATATTGTATGTTTAGAGCTGAGATTAAACGATGTCCCGAGATTAAAATTTAAGTCACAAACATGGATCTTGCTTGCCTTGGCGTTATAACAATTAGTCAGCCGGTTGTCAATGGTTAACCACCACGCGTTATATACCACGCAGTCAACATAACTCAATTGATATTCAAAGCGTGGCAATGGTCGTGTAGTATGTATGTATTTTGAAGTTTTTATAATGTGTCAAAGAGTACTCCTAAAGAGTTACACTTTGAAATCGTCATTATTTTTTTGGGGGCAATTTTTTGTTGACTTTTCTATACTAGCATACCATGTATGCATGCATATTTAATGCTGTTTTTTGTTGTACAAACAAATACAAATATCATACTACAAGCAGTATATATAAATCATATGATACATAGGTACAAATATAATACGATGCTTGGGAACTGCTGCTAACAACTTGTAAAACAGTTTAATTATTGTATAAAACTTCTTTTGTAATCGCTTCCACTCGAGTGTCAGAAATATTTGAAGTGTTAGAATAAAACTAATATATAATGGATAAAAATCCCAAGGGAAAACAAAAACGGATTGAGAATAATTCGTGTAGGTCGGTAAGTCAAAAAAAATATTAATACTTTTACATATGAAAAACGTACGGAGCTTGTCAAATTAAATTAAAGTCACGTGCTAGACAATGAGATCCCATATGACGTCAGAGTTCACGTCCGCCGTACCTTTTTTCTTATAAAAAGTTACAATTTCGAATTCAATAATTTTTTAAGTAAAATTAATTCCGTTTTCACTATTTCTTTTATTAATTTAAACAAATTCTCTCTTGTTGATTATAATAATATTTTTATTCTACTTATATTTTAATAAAACTGTTTAAAAAGTTTGTACGATATCTAGTATATTTAATTACATAAATGCAATAACGAACAATTTATAAATCTGTCTGAAAGTGAATGCTAGAGATTGTTATCAGAGTAATTGGCTAGGAATGAATTGTGTTGCGTAATCTTGCAGACTATTTATAAGCATATTGTTTGGGTAGGACCGTATTGATTTTCTTTCTACGACGGCTACAGAGCTACGTCGTAGCACTGGGTCGTAGCGTGGGAGGGTACAGATCTGTCTAGCTCAGCTTTTGATTGACGTTGAACGATTTCTTGTGATAATATTTTGTGGTATGGAGTTAATTAAAATTGAAATAGTTAAAAAGAAATAAAAATTGTATGAATATAATGAAATAGAATCACGGCCATTATCCATCTCGCCATTATACATCGCTTCAGTGATAAGAATCTTGCTTGTTACATTGTATTTTATCCTTTGTATTTTACAAATACAGCGAAAAAATAATACAAATGTATGTATGCAATAATAATATATTTTTCTTGTATTTCGGTAATCGCTATCGCTTATTAGAGACGTATAGGCATCACAAAAGAGCAAGCATGTTTGTTTTACCTTAACGAAATAAAGGTGACGTGAGTTAACACATGTCATATTGTCGCAATGGATATGATTCATGATTGTAATCACTGTATCATAATTTTATTTCAATTTATATTAATTATTCAAGTTGCCTATTGTAAACTAAATATAAATTAATGTTGTTTTTATAACCCTGGGAGTGTAAATGTGTACACAAACTAAAGAAACGTTAGTTTTAATATTGCTCGTATTATTTTAAGATGTACTTAACTAACGACGAAGTAAGACATTGTTGTGCGAAATTTATTACAACCTCCTTGGAATCCTTTCGAACTTTTTAATTGTCCAAGAGTGAGGATTAAAAATTTCTTTTAATTATTTTATAACGTTATAATTCGTTACTATACCTTTTCACTCGTTGTGACTGACATAAAAAGCATACAAGCCATAAATTAGAAATAGTATTCATCCACCAATATACAAACCACTAATAAGTACTTTAAAATAAAATTGTATTAATTTAATTAGTTAGGGTTATCTACAGGATATTTATCGTACAGTTGGTTTTTTCGAGTTCCCGAAATTCAATTAGTATTGGTATCTGCATTATAAATATAAGGTCCGTAAATTATATTCGCCTTTCTATTGTTTTCTACCGATTTCAGTTTGTGCAAACAATGCCCTAAGGTCTCATGAAAAGGTAATATAGGTTTTCCTCAAAGTTTTCGAGGAGAAAACAAGACTATTTCTTATTCATAACTCTGAAATGAAATGAAAGCGAAACATTCGTGCGTGTATCAAGTATTAATGTTATGACCAACACGTGAAAGCTTGTTTACTTCAAATTATAACGTTTGCCATCTGTTATTCTGTAAACATATTTTTTTTATTGTAGGTTTTTTCATTTGCACGCAAAGTAAACACTTTTTTAGCTTGAGACTTGAGTTGAGTAAAGAATGAGAAATCTTTATAGTTCAACACTATTTCTGTATACTATATTTCTATTTTCTATATTCACTATTTCACAGTGTTGTTTCGATTACTGGAGAATGTGTAATGTGAATTGAACTACTGAACTGCCACTGAAAAATATTACATCAAAATGGAAGGAATTTGATTATACAAATTGAATATGAAATGAATTCAATTTTTTATCGCTTTGGGAAGTCTCTTCCAGACGTTCCCTTTTACCCAAGGAAGCTAACAGGGCATTTATGGGCTCACAAAGTAAATCCCACAGCAACGCATTACCTGACCACTGTCTACCGACGTGCGGGATGTTGCTCGAAGACATTTAACTGTTACAAACACGTCCTGTCACCTTACACACTTATGCCTGCCTTCAACGACAGCTTAATGTAAATTTACCTTTTCGACATTGCAAGGTCTCACTTTTATCTTTATAATTTTAATACATAATTTATTCTGACAGGAAGAACCTGACACTCTGAAGCATTTAAATCTGTCGGGTAGTTAGCGTGTATCTTAATTTTATCTGTGGCTTTTGCTAAATTAAATAGTGTAGTGAAATGTTGTTGTTTTCTTCAAAGACAATGCGTAGGTTTCCTAACAGTCCGCAAGCTCTGTTTAGATTGCAATATCATATGACTTATTCGTTTTCGCTCGTCTTGTTGAGTGACCAGTACCCCTGTCCACTTTGCCAGAGGTCCCGGGTTCAAATCCCGGTAGAGCAGGTATTTATATGATGAGTACGAATATTGCTTTACGAATCTTATTTGTTTGCATGTTTGTTCAGTATATTTCTGATATTTATATACATTTTACTATCTTCATTTCTTCGTTTAGTATCCATAACCAAAGCTCTTATTAATACTTACATTACCTAAACAATACGTGTGAATGTGAGAAATATTATTATTATTCTATTTTTCTCCAGGTGCCTTCCTCATCCCGTTTATGATCATGCTGATCCTGGAAGGAATACCTCTGTTCTTGATCGAGATGGCTATCGGCCAAAAAATGCGGCTAGGCTCCTTGGGTGTTTGGAACACAATCCACCCATGGCTGGGCGGCATCGGCATCTCCAGCTGCGTGGTGACGCTGTTCGTCGCGCTCTACTATAACGTCATCATTACTTGGGTGTTCTTCTATTTGTTCAATAGTATCAGGGTATGTACTCGTTACAAACTACAAGTTGATTTGGCTTAAAATGATTATTATATGCGTATAAATCTGTAAAGGTTACATCATCGGCAATGAAAACCTGCTGCCTGCTGTCTGCTTAAGTCTTATTACCGAAACATATGTCTAGAATAGAGTCCTTAAACTAACAGGAGGGATTGCAAGCGACCGACCATTAAAAATCAGATTTTTTCAATGGTTCACAACTTCCATAGGAATTGGAATTAACATGATAGCATTTTAAAACATAATTAAATATAATCAAATTTTAAATAATGTATGGTGCCAATAATATTGCTATACCCTAAAAGGTTATGTGCGAATTAAAATAAAAACATATAATAAGATCAAGTTAACCGACATTAAATTTTAAGGTACTCAATAGTTAAAATTTCTGACCCGATGATGTAATTATTTTTTTGTTCGATGCGGAAAAGCCACTTACCATTTTATGAGCAGTGTATCTTGGATATAATGTTGACGGCACTTTGTTTACATTAAAACCGATTTACGGGATTCTTTTTTTGTCTTGCAGAATAGAAAAGAGTTACACAAAACAATGAACCAACTTCATAACACGAACAAGGAAAAAACAATTCTAATTAAAAAGTTATCTAATTCAAATTTATTTTTTGTACTTTGTGCTAAGTTCTTTCCATAAACAATAAAAAGCGAACCTGCAACTAAAAAAAAATTATAAATTGGACAACTTTTCAAACTGAATTATTTTTGGCTTGTTCGTGTTTGAAGTTTAATTCAAAACTTGTTTTTATAAAACACGATGTCAAATATTTGACTGTTAGTGTTAGTTAGCAGGATTTTTAATATGTAAAGGACAAATAGGCAAAATGAAGCATCCTTATTGGTTCACAATTTTCTAAATGGTACTGTCTGTCACAAGTTTTTTTTAAATTATTAAAATAAGTAAGTATGTCTAAAAAGTTTTCAATTACAAAAAACCTGCAACTGGATTTAAAGTTGACCAAGTGGATTTAAAATATACATAATATACACATGTCCATTTTTTACTATATAAAAAGAACCATTTGATTGTCTTTTAGCTTACTGCAGACCAGTTACCCTGGTCCCACTGCCCCCAAGACAATGGAACTGCTGAGGCTGAGTGTAACAAGGCCACTGCAACAGTGTACTTCTGGTACAGAGAGGCTTTGGACGCGGCCCCCAGCATTGAGGAACCTGGAGTGCCACGATGGTGGATAGTGCTGTACCTGCTGCTTGCCTGGATCATTGTATTTTTCATCGTGATGAAGGGTATTCAGAGCAGTGGCAAGGTAAGTTGATTTGGTACGACAAAGTTCTGGCAGTGGCCCATAACATTGAAGGTTATTGGACGACTGTCATATGTATATATCTTAAATTCTCTTTGTTTCAGGTGGTATATTTCACGTCTCTGTTCCCTTACGCCGTGCTGACTATCTTCTTCATCAGGGGTATCACTTTACCTGGTTCTGCTGATGGCATCATTCACATGTATAAACCCAAGGTATATGTTGCCAATTAAAAGTTTTTAAGCCATTTAAAAAATTAAATGGAATCAAAATTTTTGGTTTTGTCTTTTTGGGGTTATGTTCCAACGATAAACTTATCGTCATGGTCGTTAACCATTCTTCTGATTAAGGTTTAATAAATTAAACGGAACTGTCACTGATCTTTACAACAATTTAAAACGGAGTTAATTTAAGTGCTAATTTAATAAATAAATCTTTGAATGATCACCAGCTGGAAAAGCTGCTTCAACCAACGGTCTGGCTGGACGCGGCCACCCAGGTGTTTTACTCATTCGGGCTCGCGTTCGGTTCGCTGATCGCGTTCGGCTCGTACAACCCGCCGAACAATAACTGCGTGAGGGATGTTCTGCTCGTGTCCGTGTGTAACGCGCTCACTGCTATCTACGCGTCTGTGGTCATCTTCAGTATACTCGGCTTCAAGGCTTTCACTATGACTGAGAATTGCATAACCAAGTAAGTGGTATTATTGTCATGTCATGCCGGGACTATCAGTGTTTTAATTAAAAGATTTACCTTTACATGGTATACTTACTATTACTGAATGGATTTATTATACTATTGAGATATCTATGAACAATTCATGATACATTTAAAGGAAAAAACAATTTCGAAAGAATTTCGAAGCCTAGTACAATCCTATAAGAAAGCGTTTTTTATATAAGTAGATAAAAAAAGAAAAGAAATAAAATTAATATTATTATTTGAAATAAAAAATATTTTTTGTAGTTCTAAATATATTTTTTCAATGTTGTTCGATAAAAATTATGTCTAAAGTGTCCTGTTAGTGTCTTTTCAACAAAAATTAATTTATTGAACACATAAATAGTTAAAATGAAACTGAACTTTAGATAAGCAAAATTTAAATGATATTATTTTTTTATGTAATAAAATACTTTAAAACACCATTTCTTATTATATTTTACTGCTTTTGCATGGTGGCCCTGAAAGTAATGGTGTACCTCTGCTCGAGCCAACGTCTAAAGACAATTTTGCCGTTTGCCTTGTAACTATAAAAAACACTACAAAAACCAAAGTATTTGTATGCTTATACGGTTTGAAATGGTAGAAAAAGTTTTATTGAAATTAATCTACATTATAATGTAAAAATAGCTATTTTAGTGGTAACAATAAAGCCACTTTTATAGACCTGTCGTAAAACTGACATCGCCATTTTGTCCTAAAAGTGTTTTTTTTACGATACACGCCATATATATAATATACCTACCTCACATATACCTGCCCACTATGTTGTGGACTGGGGATGAAATAAAGCCAGTATAATAACCACATCACACGAAAAGAAAACAATTAATATGTACTATCTATTAATATTTGGAGTGTGATATATTTCTCCTATGTGTAAAGTTCTTTACATATATATGCTGTTGATAATGATAATATGTGTGTGTTTCGGTATTAATCGAACATATTCTCATATATAACAATAACTAAATTTAAATTTATTCGTGCTAAATTAAACGAACTTTGTTTTCCGGTTCAATTGCTTCTACTTAGTAACATCGGAAATTTTGGCAAGTCCTTGCCAAATAATTAAGTAATACAAAGAAATTTTAAAGTTTGTAACGTGTAAGGAGGGCGTGAAGCAATTACGCACCACGTCACTATATATTTGTTTGTTAGCAGTAAAGTAAGTAAAATAAGGCACACTAACTAAAAACAAAACAATATAAAACTTTATGGAAAATAAATATAAAAAGGCTTATTGAATACTTACAAAATTGCCTTAATTTGTATTTAACTTAGGAATTTGAAATATAATAATCAATTCTGAACTTTTATTTATATCATACATAAAAATAACATTAATTAATATTAGTATGGCGTCAGATAACCGGTAATAAGGGGAAATTGAGAAATTTAAACGATTAATGGTTTTTAAATATTACTTGTATGAATGACATAGGTGGAAGGAGTTGAACACACGGTGATATCGTATCACCTTACAAGTTTAGATTTTTCATAGTCCATAAAAATACTTCAGACGCTTTAAATTTGAGTAAAAATATTTAAATGGATTGTGCATTTTAAACTTTTAAATAAAAAGTATGACACACGTGTATATCTTCCACAGGCAAATAAAGCTGTTAGCTCTGAACCACGTGGACGGCTTTACTCAGAATTCCACCATTGAGTACTACAAGGAGCACTTCTCCAGCATTAACGCTACAGTACTGTCTCACCTTAACATCACAGAATGCTCAATTGGACGACAACTCGAAGAGGTAAGCTTGGACTAACCTTTTTTTATCTGAGGAATCTGTTCACACTTACAGACCTACCTCGCCACTGGCTAAGCGGGTAAACTCCCCGATAATTAAACTGCCCTTAGCGTGAGTGATCTAGTTCTGACAAAGCAATGCATCAGACCACTAACACAGCTTGGTATCAATATCGTTATCAATATTGTCTACATCATGGCAAGTCGCTTTAATTATGTAAATATCAACTATATTAAAACAACTATCTATATCTGAACAGGTTATTTAATAATTTTAAAGCCTATACTGACTAAACATATCAATACTTATCTTTTATATGATTTTTTAAATCAGGGATACTAACGGCTACGATATATCCAAATTTATATAAATAATGTAAAAAAGTCAATTACGAGTTTCCACAGATAATCATAAAGCATAATATTTAAAAGATCCAATCATTATAAGTACCTTCTATAAATTGAGTAGGAATGCCACGAAAAATCACGCACAGTTCGACCCATTGGGAATTTTTGTGCTTCCCGTGTTTTCAGTTTTTCTATGTCTAGGATATTAATAATGTTTCCGGCTAAAAATAGGCTAGTGATCTTGGCTTTGGGCATGGCAATGTTGTTAAATACTAAATCGGGTTCTGACCAGGACACCGACATAAGAGATTCTTTGCTCTCACTATACACTCGGAGAAGTTGCTTTTTGTGTAGCTTGTAAATTATGCAGAGTGCGCTATGAGTGCTCTAATTAAGAGAAGATTGGTGTGTCTGTGTCTGAGTTCTACACGCCAACAAAAAATCTCTCTTGATGGTATTTCTTAAAAAGAAATATTTTTACAAATTAAAACTTTCTTTAGTTGGGAAATTCTTGCCGTCGTAATTGTAGACCGAGAGAGAGTGAGAAATATTTTATAATTTTAAAATATATGACGTTGATTTGAATTTAGGTACTTGTAGAATTTAAGCGTATTAATGTATAAATAAGAAATTGGCGTCCTAGGTACTAGCTTAGGGAAAGTTAGAAATTTCTTAGGAAAGTATTTCTGTCATTAAACAATAACTGTCATATATTTCTCAGGCATTTCAGCAAGCATTCCTTCTCACTTCCCAATAAAACTCTTTGAAACTTCCGAACCAGTGATAGATTATATTCAATTTAATTTCTTTTGTTGCGATGTTTTTGTAAATCCCATTTCACAAACTGACAACCGTTTTTAATACTATTCATTATGTCTAAAATTGTATTCTCTATATCCTATTTTATAGCCTCTTTATTTCGTTTAAAATTATATTATTTATTCTAAATTAGTTGTAAAACATCCAAATATTCCAGGCAGCTGAAGGCACAGGATTGGCCTTCATAGTATTCACGCAAGCCATACTGAAGTTGACCCCGGCTCCTTTCTGGTCTGTCACGTTCTTCTTGATGCTCTTGTCTCTGGGTCTTGGGAGCCAGATCGGGATCATGGAGGGCATGCTCTGCACTATATTTGATATTGACTTCTTCAAGAGGCTCAGCAAGCCTGTCATCACTGGTGAGTTAGATTTTTATGATAATTTAATCTTAAGATAACTGTCTGAAAAAGAGTTAAAAAGTTACTCTCTTCTTGTTTTACGGTATTTTGTATCAATTTTTTTTAGATAATTGTCATTAATATTCACAATAAATCTTCCCTGTTACCAAAACCCTTTTGCGTACACTCGGTTACAGCTATATTATCCATAAAAATACATGTACTAATTTTCTTCATTGCTTTCTAATGATTTATATGACACCATCGTCATAACGTAAAGTATATTTTTGAATACTTTGGTAATTTTGTTAATGTTTGAAATATAGGTATTTATAAAAATATTCAAATTAGAAAAAAAACTATATTCCAAAGAGGTTATTGAATTCTTGAAGACAAAGTTTGTTAGAAATGCAGGTTTAATTTTCGGCGGGATCTATAAATACTATTTTCTAAATGTTCAGTTTTTTAAATTACACATTATAAACTGAACCTTAGTTTTCATTTAAACACAGTCTCAGTATCTGATTTTAAATACTATTATCTGTCAAGCTTCCATATCAGATTCAGACACTGATTTTCGATTGTTTGTGTCGATAAATTATAGGTAGGTCTCTAAATATGTTTTCATCACAAAATATCTCAAAACCTTTCATTAAACTCGAATCAAGGAATAATTGTAAGACACGTTGATTCCCTCAGGCGTAGTCTGCATGTTCTGCTTCCTCGTTGGTCTCATCTTCACCACCGGTGCCGGAGAGTACTGGCTCAAGATGTTCGACTCCTTTGCTGGCACCATTGGCTTGGTCGTCGTGGCTCTTATGGAGATGATCGCTGTCATATACATCTATGGGCACGAGAAGTGAGTGATTCTTATTCTATATTATTAGGGGTCATACAGCCAGGCCCGCTGCATAAACATTAACTTGTTCAAGAACGAATGAAGTTTTTTTTTAGAATTTCCACTGTCTTAAATTTTTGACCAGGTACTCAATGGATAAATCGAAATGAATGAAATAATTTCGATTACAATTGTATTTGCACTACTTTGACCCGAGCTATTTTTAATGGGGCTTCAGTACACTCACAGTATCTAGCATCAAGAGGAGTCTCTATTGTATAACTGTCTTTTAATGTACATGCTCGCTGTCCTTGCAATGCTTGACAAATTTATAGATATTGATTGCATTAACCAATCGGACATAACTATATTAATTTCCCATTCGCCGTTTCAAATTTGGAAAGAAACTTATCTTGATCTAGTGTAACTGTTAAGAGTAAGAAGAAATTTTGGTGCAGCTTAAAATATATATTTCCTAAAATAGAATAGATTAGAATATACTTCATATATAGCAGTAAAGCACATCGAAATCCAAGTATTTCTATAAAAATTAAAAAAAACATTAAATTGTTCGACTGTAATGTTGTGTTTTGACAGTTACTCTACCTAAGACAGTTACCTAACCTACAAGTGAGACGCTATACATATAATAATGATTTCCCGTTGCCAGGTTCACAAACGACATCTACGAGATGACAGGCTACCGGCCGGGTATATACTGGCAGGTGACCTGGCGATATGTGGGGCCCTTCATCGTCACTGGTATCCTCATCTCCTCTGTCGTCTCCATGCTCATCTCGCCGCCAGAGTACAGTGCCTGGGATGCCGCAGAGGTCAGTTATACTACATTTAAAACGTATTGTGTGCGTTAAAAAGCGGTTGGTTCTGATTGTTACAGCAAACGCGTTCACCCACTAATCCCTATTGGGACAGCGTGGTAGTGTTATGGAATAAATACCTTATATGTTTCTCCCTTATCGATTACTTGCACCCAGCAGTGTGATTTATTCAAACTGTAGATGATGAAGTACGTTTTATACTCTCCGTACTTTATGCTTTATGTCTTGCAAAACTTTTTGTATTATTTGAACGTTTATTTCTCTGCGTTACACGCATAAATAAAGTCGAATTCAGAATCAACAAAAAAAGAATTAATAGTAGATGACGTCATATCAAACATCTTTAATATTAGTATAAAAAAAAATTGAAGGTTTTTAATTCCTTCATACCCTTCTGAATTAACTGCGATGACGAAATGCGAAAATAAATTGAGTTACGTTGTAAGAAATTGTAACAACATACAATTATGTAATGTTGTACTGTTAATACTATTACAACTCACTATATAGGAATTAATCACACTTTTTGTACTTCCTATGAAGGGTTGCTATACGATATTTTCGATTCAGAATGATAACATGATATATCGTAAAATATAATAAAAAAAATAGATAATATGTCACAAAAATAGCAATCAAAGAAATTATAGAATAGTATAGAATATATTAATATCTTTCAACTTATATTGAGTAAGTAGCTTAATTCAAGCATTTTAAGCAGTTTAAATATATCTTTATTGTACATCAGCCAATTCAAGAGGAGAAATACACAAAAAACATTTAACTAATTTTGTACAAAGGGCAAAATAAAACATATCGCTAAAAGCTTAATCATATTTATTAAATAATATTTAGGTATTGAGAAAACTTAATATCTACTTGAACTGTTTATTTAAAATGTGGTAGATAAAATTCATATTTGATATAGATTATTAAAAATATTATAATCTTTTTAGCACTTCAAATGTTAAAGCCGAAACTTTAATATTATATATGGAGCCTGCGCAGGCGTTTGCCATTGTTCACTTTATTAATATCTTTTTATTTATCTTATTCAAGCATTTTAAGCAGTCTAAATATTATGTTTGTCTTCATCTTTAATTTACTCTGATATGCCATGAACACAGTCAAATTGAGCGTTGACAAGCTAAAACCTTAAAATATGATCTTTCTCGTACATTTCCCAAAACATGTCCCAGAAGCTCATGCGCTGTTGATACACGTTCTCCTTCATCTGCATGTTAATGTTTATGTCTAAGTACGCTCTGGTGTTCTGTGTTGCTCGCAGCCAACTCACTGGCACCAGGCTCGTTTTGTGAGGTGTTGGATTACTGGAATTATAAATTAGCAAAATTATACTGTTTACCGTTTTATTTTTAAATATATATGTTGACTTTAACCAAGTTTATGGAATAGTTCTGATATATATTGACTAATTTGATGAATTATTATTTTCTTCTATAATGAAGCGGAACAAAAGAGACTGAAATACCTAATTACGCTGTTAATTAACCCAATCATCAACTAACTCCTATTCAGGTGTAGTAGCAAAAAGTATTCACTCAAGAATTTCTTCCATCATGAACCTTTCCTAACAATGAGGTGTAATAAAAGCCTTTAAATATAAAAATAATTAACAGCTATACGAGTCCCCATAGATTAAATGTTAAGCTACCATACAGGTTAGTCTCCATAAAATTGATAACACAATCAAACTAATAGCTATACTATATGCTTATTTTTTCAAATGTGTAACAATAACTTACCCATATTTGACAAAATTCGCCCACATCGTTGTTACTTTCTTTCTCATCAATAAATTGGCATCGCCACTCAAATGTGATACACCGACCCAGTCAAACAGGTATTGTAACTCCTCAGTATGATACGCGCCAACACCATTTACGTTCTTGTAAGGACTGTTTCCAATATATGAGAATAAATATTTATAGACAATTCCACTTTGATTCAAAAACCTTGATACTGCTCTCTCTTCCGGATGGTTAACTCGGAAATCGCTTGTAAAATCGACTAAACTCAGCATCGTAGCTTTTGTGATGGTCTCATTACCTAGATAAAACCTCCTCACTGAGTCAGCCGCTCTCTGCAACTCTGTCCTGTTCATTTTGAAATTTTTGCTAATCCATTCAATTATTGTATTCGGAGCAGTTTTGTTATAATAATCATCGGATACACGCATGAAATCTGCAAACGTTTCTTTACTGTTGTACCCGATCAATATTGGTGTATTTGCAATCTTCTTCGGTGCATATAATAAAGCAGAATCAGATGTAAGGAAATTCTGTTTACTTTCTTTATGTAGTTTTCTTTCTTTGCATACTCTGAGAAGCACTCCTGATGAGTTGAAGGCTTTCATCACAGCAATAGGGTCTGATTGAGCCAAAAATGATATTGCGTCTCGTCTTCTCACTCCTGGGTTTAAAATTTTTGCTAGATTCCAAGCTGCATTGTAATCGGGCTTTACAAGCACTCCGGCTGCGTCAATTCCGCCACTCTGAATTATTGTTTGATCATAAAACTTTTCAAATTCTGAATATAAATGTAGTTCCACTGAACTTCCGCCGTAACTTTCTCCTGCTATCGTTACTTTGTCAGGGTCTCCTCCGAATGCTTCTAGGTTATTTTTAATCCATTTCAAAGCATCCACTTGGTCTTTAAGACCTTGATTACCCGGCACATCTTCTGTATTGAGACATAAGAAACCGTATGGTCCTAGTCTATAATTGACTGTGACAACAATAATTTCTTGTTGCACCAAATATTTACCATCATAATCCCCTGCACTGCCGAATACAAATCCTCCTCCATGGAACCAGACGAACACTGGGAGATTTTTCATTGTAGTTTTGGGTACGTAAATGTTCAGACGAAGGCATTGAAGAATACCAGTCGGAATGAATACCGCTTGAGGGCATTTTACTGAAGAGTCGGAAGCTTCAAACGGTGTCGTGAATGGTGGATACGGTAAGGACATCTGGAATAAAACATCATTGATTAGAATATGCCAATAGGCTGCTATAAGAAATTCCCTGCACACAGCTAAAGATAAGTTGAAATAGTGCTAGTTTATCACATGAAGATATGTACTTTCCAAAATGCGTTGACTATGAATTACATCACATAATCTTATGCAAGTCAAGATTAAAAAATATAATAATAAAAGTTTTAATTTTTCTATCTGTACTTTAGCGGGAAATTAGAATAAGTAGTGTTTTAATTTCTTCTGTTGAGTATATAGAATATAGCGTTTCGTTAATGTCGCTAAAACTCAAAAACGGTTTGACCTATTAGACTAATTATGATTGTATTTTGTTAGGTTTCATTCAAAATATAAAAAACAGGGAAAATCCTGAAGAAATACTAAACATAAAAATTTAAAATTTGTAATTTATTATCGACTCATTTACTAAGTTCTTTAAAATCGTCATAACAGAGAATACGTACCAGAATAATAAATAAACATAATTAAAGATATTTAAACTTTGACTTTGACTATAAATCTACCTTAATTTAGTTCTAATTCATGCTATCCTTTTCGAATAAGATAATGAGGGAGCAGGATGTACCTGAACTCAAATAAGTCTTTCAAATAGAAACATGAGTATCCGAGAATACAAACAATTTCTAACCAACAAATGTAAGAATAAAAAATATCAGTCTGTTTAAAGCTATATTTCTAAACATTTAACTCGCTCCACACTACAAAACAAAATATAACGGCTCTAAATAGAATTTAAAAAAAAATAAGAAAATATTGCACATGTTTTAATTTAATATTACTAGTTGGTATACATAGATAAAATCTAGTGTAAAAAATGTAAATGTTGTGTGTAAATTGTGTATGTACATGAATAAAAAAATAAAATATATCATGAGGTAGTTTATTGATAAGCTAAGGACAAAGTAACTGGTACCCTTAGAGTGAGTTTCAATCGTATCGAGACGTTTTGATCGTAGTTACGTTCAGCTGATAAACGCATATATAAAAAATCGTTTCCAAAAACAAAAGATGCTGTCGCTTGCATACAATTTGACAGTTGACAAACGCCATCGAGACGATTCCAATCGTTTTAAACTGACACTAGGGGTACAGCTGTTTTTGGCGCGCTGTTTGTAAATCCTTGTAATATGTCCAGTCTCAATTTTTTTCAATTAAACAAATTTCCAATCTTCAATCTCACCTTATACCGTAGGAAATTGAACGGGCCATAGCAAGCCAATAGGTAGGTACTAATTTATTTCTCAGAATATTATTTAATAGAGAACATGAATCATTTTCTTCGTCATTTAACACTTAGGATGTCATTCGACCGCAGTGACTGTTTTTTTAATTAGATAGGAATTATAGCTATACATTTTCCTATGAGAAATAGTGTTTGAATGAATTAAATACACTGAAACCAGTGATAACATCACTGTTGGCTCTCTTTACCCCTTGAAATTTAAGTTTTAATTATTCCTAAAGTTACAAGATTTAATTTCATTTTAAGTAATTAACCAAGAGCTTGTCGCGAGCGGAGGTTCTTATTTTTACATTTTTTCAAATCCCTTGTATCTCCCAAAATACTTATTCCTCTCAAACATGAGATCTATAAGCGTCATAAAAGCTTGTGTTATGGATAACGGAACAATATAGATAATTAGATATATGAAAGTAATAGATATGTACCAAAATGCAAGACTTGAAAACAAATATTTATTCATCCTCATAATACAAGAATGTGGCCCTACCTTTCATGAAGATCTGATTTAACAGAAGAGTTTGGAACACTCGACCTGACGGATATTTACGGTAAAATTGAGCGATACTCACCCCAAACGGGTTTGATTCATCAACTAAAGCGTATGGTACTCCAAAAAACGTAGTATAGTTCCCTTCATCTTGACCCCTAATCTGTCCTTTGGAAGTGGTCACTAAAACTTCACCGTTCACCAATATTACCAACATAAACAAACTGTAAACGTCTACCATGGCTGGGAGACACCTTGGGAATGCCGACCAAACGGTATCGTCTCGTTTTATTGTTGTCAATATTTTCCTGTTAAACAAGGAGGTGCACTACACCGTGTATGTGCCTATCTATGCATATGTATTTGATATCGGAGCTACATTATTTGCTTTATGATTATGCTATTAAAGTACTTTTACGATTAAAGGAACCGTAGAACATCCTTCAAAAATGTTATAGGCACGTTAATACATTGGTCCGGGTATTAACGACACCCGCTTTTATCCACAAAAACGTGAAAAACGTGACCAAAGAGCTGATGTAATGGCCCAAAACGTTTCTTTGATGTAAGAAGGCCTTAGCGGAGTAGAACATATAGGTGATTGCTGGATAAAAATTATCACATCAATATACAATCACTAACGAAAGCAAAACCTGTAGCTCTATGGTATTACGTTCCATGCTTTCTCATATCATAATGAGATCAATGAATAATTGATACGCACATGACGTTAGCCTGTTAGATTCTTTATTCTGATAATTCATACCAATAATCTTTCCTACATTGGCTTAAAAATAAAGGTTCATATTTATAGATAAGTAATTAATGATTGATAGTGATCTCAAGAGAGATGAAAAGGATGGATTCTACAAGTTAAACGGAAAATTAGGCAGCAGAGTCCATGACGCTTATCACCGACCACCAGAGGCTTTAGGTCTGGGACAGCTTAATTCTCAGTAGAGAGTGACTGAACTGAAGGAACAGTCATTATTAAATAAAATCTTAAATAACGATTTAATTTAAAAATTTAAATAAATTGAAAGTTGTTATTTTCAATTTATTTAAAATGTATTTAACGTGACTATTGGAGAGTGAATCAAGTAGTACTTAATGTTTCTTTCGGTTTTCCCAATATTGCTATAGATACAATTTGGATTTATTTTTAGATGATTCAAAGAAGGATTTGAATATATTTTTGGCTTAGAGATATTTATAAATGGTGAAATAAACAGATACGTCTAAATCATTTCTATAAATAATTTGTAAGCATCAAATAAATGCCATTGTTTGAATTTTACTCGTATGTTGTATTTTCGTCTTCACCGTATATTTTGAAAATTATCATCACTAGTTGCACTACCGAATGATTTAGAGTCTATATGTTTCTTACCCAGGGCCACACAGTGAAGAAGAATTACCCAGACTGGGTCCTCGGCATTGCTGTTGCCATGATCTTAGCGGGTATCCTGCCCATACCAGTGGTGCTGCTCCTGCGCCGCTTCCAGTGCCTCGCGCTCGACGTCGACATCCACCAGGGCTCCATCAGAAGAATTGAGACTACAGTATCCACTAAGGAGATGATGAGCGACCAGGATGTAAGTCAACTACATTTCACTATAAGGCCAGTTCACGACGTTTTCTGTCTTCTTAAATAGGGTCAGTATCTCATTCTTTGCTCTAAACTTACAGCAGTATGAAAATATTCCTAACATCACGGTGTTATCATTTGGCAAAAAGTAAAAGTTCTCTATCTAACCATCAACCCATTACTCACAGACCAAAAAACGGTCACCGATTTCTTGATGAACTCATCGATGAAAATTAGGACAAAACTGGCAAATATTTTATATGCTGTTTCTTTCAAGCTCCGACTAACTTAAGCTAGATTACTTGCTAACTGTAAATAAGTAATTATTAAAAAATATTGTAGTGTAATTGTAATATTTTGTACTTAACAGACTGATGGCTTAGCATAATAACCGAATATATACATACTCTAAACACTTGTCATATAGTATTTGCAAAAAATTTAAGAACATTAAATATTGGACTGTGCTATTTATATTAGGAGGGAAAGGTTAATTGTATTTTCTATTGTGCTTTCATATTTTATAAGTATACAGTACAGTTTTCGTAATAACTTCTTTCCGTACAAATAGATTTGCCCAACAAAAACATGACTGTGCTATTAGTATTGCTGTTAATTAGTGTGGTTTTTTAATACCAATTGACTAAATTGTTTTTTTATCTAAATGCAGTGACTCCAACAAAGATAACTTCTTTAATTAAAAGTTTTTTTATTGGCAATAATTAATTTTATACAATGTCCTTATTTGATCGTAATTTTGAATTCTGTCGCAGTTTTGTTGACAGTCAACCTATGGTTACTTACCGTATATATCACATCAATAGACGCTTGAAATAGAAGTGGAACGTGGAAATGAAAATCTTAAAGTAATAATTAACTTAAGATCGAAGTGCCACCGCTACCTCAAGAAACTTTAACCTATTTTGTTACTGTGCTAAGTCTAGGAATATAGCTAAATAGCTAGCTAACTGTGTTCGCCCCGCGTCCTACCAGGTTCTATCACCGGAAAACGCGCCACCTGCGCCGGCGCAGCTTGTAGCCGAGGCTGCTGGAACTAAGTTCACTATTGGAGAGTTTGATGTAAGCTATTAATAGACGTAGCGTAACAACTACAGGCCAAACATCTTGAAATACGTTTTCAGTATTCAATTAAATAATAATTTATTTCGGTAATATAATGATTGTATAACTGCTCTGCAATATAATACACTGAAAACTTGTCATTAATAATTGGCAAACATCAGAAACTTATAAATATTAAATCATTTACATGATAAATAAACCGAAAATAATTCTTATTCGGATATATATTTTTGATTGTACTAAGTATTGAAAATAGCGCCGCTGCAAGGTTCATTATATTAGTATACAAAAGCTTATTCATTGAATTCACTTAAAAATAGTGCCATAAGATCCTATAGTTAAAAATATTATGAGAAAACTAATTAACTTAGGAAGTTCATATTGTATAAAAATCAAAGTATCAAGAATGTTTGGTCGACAACGCCTACTATACTTAGCTAAATGTTGATTGTAAATACATCCGTATAATATATAGGGTGTGGACAGCAGCGACGAGCGGCTCAGCAAACGTCCTCCTGCCAGCATCGCGCGCAGCCGTCCGAAAAAATAAATGTTTGTCTCGCTCGCACTTTTACTGTTTCTAACAGCTGATGCATGCTGTCCTTTTCACGCTTTGTCGCATGATATATAGATTATTTCTTTTTTTTGTACTAGGTAATGTATTATATTATTTCATTGCGTTTAAGACTTAATATTGATTTAGTGCACAATTATAATATTTAAATTACTTTCAATTACATTTGTTTATAGGTTTTATTAATATGATGATAAGGTTTAATTATGTCATAGAGTAGTATTTTAATTTGCATATCTAAATGTCTAAAATTTTACTTTATAAGCCGTAAGTATTTTATTTTTGTCTGTGTAATAACTTCAATTATTATTTATAATATAGCTATTATATATTCATACCTATAATTAATATTAAAATTTTAACACATTTATTTACAGTCATCGGATTCAGAAGGTGAGATCCGACCGTCCGGCCACTTCGACGACTCGAGCAGTAGTGATGAAGAGATACTGAATACCGGAACCGGACGTCGGCTGGCTATGAAGCCTATTGGTAGAAAGCCGACCACATTCAAGATGGACGTTATCGACTAATGACTTCTGGTTTACTTTTTAAAATATCGTACTTATACAGTTTTTATTTTATTTTGTTAAATATTCATATGAAACCGAATTCATATTTTAGCGCCAGTTTATTAGGATTAATATTATTTTTATTTGTGTTTGTAAATAGAATATTTATTTTATTATTTTAATCGTAATTTATAATTAAAATTATATTATAATTAGTGTAACATCGTTTCATAGTAAATACTGTAATATTTTGTAATCAGAACAAACATTTACTTGCCAATTAATTTTCCGACAAATAACAATTGAATTTCTTTTTATCAAGAATGGAACTGTAAGTTTATATCCTACGTGCTAATATATATAAATGTATATAGGATATGTATAGTAAAACAGCTGTTAGTATATAAGTAAAGAATATGGTCGGCCAATGGTTTGTAGGTAAGTTTAACTTAGGCATAAGTTGTTGAACATTTGTAGCAATTGTTGCTATAACGATTGTAGGGCGAACTACCGACATTTTTATTGTTATTTATAATAAAAATTACTATGATAACAAAATATTTAAATGTTCGCAGTAAGTCATTATTAATATCAAAAAAGATAGTATAATTCAAAAAATACATGAATCTTACATAACTAATTATCAATAACAAAATTTTATGTCCGAAGGACACAAAAGGTAACAGGACCGAAATATCCATAGGATATGTCATTGTTTCAATATTTAAAATTTTAAATCCAAAGTTAACCCCTAAAAAGGGGTAGATTGAAGAAACTTGAAAGACTAGTCGTCATAGAATCGCTCAAAGAAGCACAGGATGCAATGTAACGTATAAAGCGACCTTGATATTTACAGGGTGTGCACGCGCGAGCAGGAGTACTCTTAATGTTAAATTTGTTAGAAGTGTTGTAACTTTTACATTATTTTCACAATTCCGACTACTTATCATGTAGGTTAAGTGTCATTATTTTTAAAATACTTGACGAACTTTGAAGTAAACTATTAAGAAATTTTACGTGATAATTCGTAAATAAATACTTTGGTTTCTCCGGTCGATGACTATGACGGTTTTGTTTTGTTATCAACAAACAGTCGATTACAACCACAAACTAAACACAAAATTAAACTAAACCTAATTTTACTGACAACACTCCCCAGTTCAGAAAATCCCCGAATAGCATGTAACTTTCATTATCATTTAAAAAATTCATACTGATCATTCGATCGTTTCTGGTTTCCGATTTTTTTATCGTTTAAAAATAATTTATTCCTTCGTTATTGGGGTTCGCCATAAATAATAATAAAGCGTACTATTTAGTGACGAAGAAGCGCTTAGGTTAGATAGAACGAACTTAAAAAACCCATTATGATAGATTCATTCTAAATAAATCTACAATATTGTAGTTTTTAAAAGTTAATTTTGAGTCACCTATCATCTGGCAATTCTTAAGCATAAGTTAAGTAAATATGTTATAACGTTGCAGTCGTTTCCCAAAAACTGCGCAGTAGCAAAAAGCGGGCTGCACCACTCGTTTTTACGTTACGTTACCTCGTAGTATTAAGGGGCTTTTAAACGGAAATATTTTCCAAAGTAAAAGTAAAAATATTTCATTTACATCGGCACATATATGTAATAATGTTGTCTAAAGCTCGATTAGAAACTATTTTCATCTAGCCGGGTTTTAT
Source organism: Acentria ephemerella (assembly GCA_943193645.1). NCBI lineage: Eukaryota > Metazoa > Arthropoda > Insecta > Lepidoptera > Crambidae > Acentria > Acentria ephemerella. The sequence goes on along the minus strand of OW971898.1, from coordinate 5,648,299 downwards.
TGTAGGTATGTATGTGATATATATTCAATTAAGAATATTGCATGATTATGCGTTCTTTACATAAGTCAGTACTATGAAACAAAGAGACGATGCAAATGCCACAAGCTGTACGCAAAGTTGAAAAACTTTTTTAATGTAATTAAATAAAGGTATCTAAAATGACTACACTACACAAAGTAAAAACAATTGATATTTATTTATTTTATTTGTTTATTCACTGACAGTTTTTGGATTCAATATTTATTTTTTAAGTAATTTTTAGTTCCTCAAATTTCTATTGTTTACTGCGCGTGCGTATCAAAGGATTAAAAAATAATATAATCAAAAAATACTATAGTTATGTAGCTTAGTGAATCGCTTTAAAAGCGCTAAATAGGAGATGATTCAATTTTATTTGCGAAGCTCATATTTCTTTCTCTTATTATTACCAAGGTTTTAAAATAAAAAATATGGCTTTCCCATCGTGATATATTTATTCGTTTATTATGTATTAAGTTTGTTTTTCTAAAACATTCACTATTTAATGTACTTAAAGTACTATTTTTTAAATATATTAGGTATATTTGATAACTTTTTGACCCGTGGTGCGTATGTTTCTGTACGACAGAATTGTTCGTTATTCATTTCATTGTAAAAGATTAAGTATTCATTAGCTTACTTAAATGCCCGTGGTAACTATTATGACAACCGTTATAAACACTGACTCCGCATGGCTCCAGCGCCCTGGAGACTAAGAGAAATGCCTCTGAAGTGAATCGCTCCTTAAGGTCCCTCCGAGGTTCTCGCCTCCTTAAAACCCCGGTAATGCTGTAAAGGTCATTTGCAGCCAATAGTATTAATCAGACCCAAAAAAACAAGACTTAGAAAAACTGGTAAAATAACACACATGGTCACATGTAATTTCAGGAAAATGTCCAAATTTACTAGCTATTTACGACCGACTGACCGCGTGGTCAGTAGGTACCGGGTTCAGTCCTGGCAGGGCCAGATATTTATGTGATAAGCACGAGTATTTGTTCTCGTATCATAGGTTTTTTTGAATGACTAATGCTGTTGGTCGCAGATGGCCTTTACAGCGTTACCGGGGTTGTAAGGAGGCGTGAATCTTGGAGAGTCCTTAAGACTTAAGGGGATAATTCACCTCTGGAGGATTTCTAATCGACAGGCATCACCTCCAGGGGAGGTATCCCGCTGTCTCTTAGAGTCTCCAGGGCGCTCGAGCCATGGGGGGCTACAAACTTGAGGGTGCCATTAAAGGATCGAACCTCGGAGTCGTGGCGTGGAGGAGAGAAGCGCGCAGATACGTACCTGTATAACGCGACGGGTGCGGTGTATTGGAAAAGTATTCATGGTGCGTGATGTGTGTAGTGCAGGAGTGCGTTTGCGCACGTGATAGTAACGTCCGGGTCATCGAGGACATTCCTTGGTCTGCGTAAGTGGGTCGGGGCGTTAGGGTCATGTCGAGTCATGATAGTTTATACATTTAGTAATGTATATAGCTGGCCGTCTATTCAAGTGGTCAGTACCTCTGTCTACTTAGCGAGAGGTCCCGGGTTGGAATCCCGGTAGGGGTACACATTTGCATGATAAGTACTCTGATTTATTTAATATCTATATGTTTATTTAATATATTTTGACTTTAATATACTTCTTTATTTTGTTACCTAGTATCCACAACATCTCTTAAGATGCTTACTTTGGATTGGATAGTAGGTGTGAGCGAGAAATATTCGTTATTACTAATTTACAATAATAATTTATTGTGTCATATGTATAGTTGAGCTTTTGGCGTAGGATATTCAACGCTCTGGTTTCGGTTACAAAAATTAAGCAATTTTTGCCAATTTTGCAGCCTGAATGGGTTAATATAAATTTATTATGATTTATTATTATGAGCTCCTTTGTGATTCGGAAGGCTTGTTGCGGTAACCGACTGCATCCTCAAAGCCGCATCGGATCAGCGAGATAGTGTTACGTCCCCAACAAAAGTTTGGTTTTGATTTCATTTGATATCTTTTATATCTTCATATTTTTTTAAATAATATTAAATATGTTTGGAAATTATCGATATGATACATCAGCACAAGCTCTAGATGATACTTACGTTGCACTGGATAAAAGATGAAAGTCTAAGAATATTACTATTACTTATTGAGGATTTCTTTGTTTAAATATTTGAAATACAACGGTTAGGAAACAGTTAAATAAGGTTAGGTGCCTTTGGCCCAATATTACAGAAGACATTAGATTAGAAACATGTTTGTAACCCAAGGACCGGGATTGGCTTTTATAGATTCGTATAATTATACTTAAAAATTGGTGTAAGAAGAAACTGGGTACCAGCATAAATACGATTTTTCAACAACAAAATTTTAAAAATAAGATCATTTTAAATATGCTAAAAAGAAATAAATATTAGCATTAAAAAAAATTAAAATCTTTTTTTTTTAATTCTCTTGCTTCGGTCAAAAAGTTTAAACTCAAAACAAGTAAGGTAAGTTATGTTCCCCGAAATTAGCGTCATGTAGTGATGTAGTTAATTAGTCTTAATGAAACTGCTCATTATTTGTTTCTCTCCCACTTTATGTCCAACGAAAGTAACACTTTGCAAGATAACCTTAGACTCAATAATATATCTTATGACATAAATGAGAGTAATTTATATTTTGCTAACAAAATTATCTACAGGGTTCTTATAGTGACATGTTATCTAAAATGTTATAAAATATAAGTAGAGTTCCCTTGCAAGGTAAAATTTTGTATCATTCTCCTTAATACCCGCAGGATCACAATAATGTTTCTCAGCAAACGGGTAAACATGGCGGCCTTACCATGACTTATAATAACGTAAGGTAGGTTAACGTCGCCAAAGTAGTTGTAGGCGCTTATAAGATTTCACTACAATAACTAGAATACATTGTAAGACGACGTTACCAATTACCATTGATATTATAGTTAAGGCTATATTAAGCACACCATAAACTACGAAGCTGCGCGTGCGCAATCGGTTATGACTCCAAGATGATTCTCTAATCTTAAAAATCAATTCTTTATTTAAATTTTACCACTGGGATTTTTGATTGCTAACTCCAACGTCTATTATGTAATTAATGTCAAATTAATAGTAAGACAATTTTGTCCATTTGGTTGGCGACTCAATCTTGTCAACCCGTCCAGTAGACTTTATTCCAGAAAATTTGTTTTTATTTTCCGTCTCCACCCTGCTATTGCCACGAGTTTATTGGTTTTAACTGAATAATTTTTTAAAAAAAGGTTTTTCTGCAATTTCACATGTGAAAGGATACGTCTTTAATTTTATCTATAATTGAGTTTTTACTAATTTGAATAAAAAGATACAACTGTTTACTACGCACCTTTCGTCTTTGAAAACATTACTGCGTACTAAAGTGAAACTTCACAATGATAAACAGTTAAGTGGCAATGGAAATATGGCGAACGTCAAAATGAAAACGATTGCGATAGATTCAAAGTTAGACAATAAGGGACCTGTTTTTAACTAGTTAATGAGATCCATAATTCCATTTATTAGTTTTGAGTTACAAAGTCACTGTGAGTATAGTAATAGGTACAGAGTTGATGTCAAAATAGTAAAATATGTTTATCTGAATAACAATGTTTAGTAAATTATGCCAATATTACTGAAATGTTTTACTATGTTTAATATTAATTGGAATAGTATAATAAATATTATGTTTCTTTGTGAAAGCCAAAAAGTGATGTAAATGTTTTCGTTAAGCCTAAAAAGGGAAAAAACATTTTATACAAATATATTTTAATTTTATTAATGTTGATATGGTATGCAAAATTTCTTGGTATTTAAGAAGTTATTCATAAACGTATAGAATAAACGAATAGAATATATATACATAAAATTTCTCAAACCAGAAAGTCCGAGTGCCCTTACAACTCTGCCAGTACCCAATGTACCCAATAAATGAACTTGCCTATCCGCGTATGTATCCATTCAAAAGATTTTTTTAAAATAAAATAAGCGTTAAAATAACGCTACGTTACATCATCCCAATAGTACCTTATCTTAACACTATTTCTAGTACATATCTTGTACAATTACTAACAAAATTTTCTTTTATTAACACGTCAAAAATACAGTACAATAGAAATAAAAAGTAATTGGATATCGGTGAACAGCCGAATTGGCTAAACAATGTGAATTATGGTCCGTTTCTATATATTTGCGATATGTAATAAAAGTACCTGCATAATTTTTTCTATACTTAAAATTGTTCGTCAAATGTATGAACATGCTGCGGTCATTTGTATCGATTACAATACTTATGTATATTATTTTAGTTGTATTTGTTAATAATAGGTACAATAGACAGAAGGTACGGTCGGCCTCAGAAATATCTTAATACTAAAGTACAATGTCACAACAAGGCGTGTGTTTATTGTAGGGTTGCGAATACTACTGATACTTTATAGTTGGTATGAAATAGAACTAAAGTTTTAAGCTACTTCTGAGGCCGACGGTACATCATTTTTATTTTAATGCGACGATGTTGTCTTGTGATTTTTATAATGAGAATATGCCAACGTAATAATATGACATTGATTTGATGTTCGTTCTGATATCCATCTCAGTAAATCTGTCAATTGCGAATATCTTTATTCAGTTCAAGGGAAACCTACAAAGTAAGAAACTACAGCACATACTTAACTCCATCCCAACATCAAAGCGTTTCAAAACATTCCCACTTGTTCAGTTGATTGAACTATTGAGACAAAAATATTAATAGTTTAGTTTGAAAAAAAATTAAAAGAAAGCGTTTGGAAGCTGTTTTAACTACGTGAAGGTACAGGCATCGTTAGTGGGGGCTAGCTCTCCCAGCTAGCTAGAGTTAGAAGTAGGCGCCTACCTTAAAAAAAATTAGGAGTCTATATTTACAATTGGGATTGGATATTACTAATAACATTGTGCAATTAATGCTAAAGCTTTTCTCTGCTCCCCTCTCCTCTAAAGGACAAATCTATCAAATACGGCTAGTAAAATCAAAAAGGTTTAATCATATCTAATATTCTAATAACCAATTAAACTGCTACAGCTGAGGTTGTGACATTGGGGACAATCGATCACAATCCGGGGTAGAGAAGACTTCAAATGATATTAGGACCGTTCGAATAAATAGGTTTAAAAAGACTAATAGCGATACCATGAAACGCTTACTGGGTTATAGCTCAAACCTATAAGTGTTCCAAAGTTTAACGCCAAAGTAACGCATGTTCCGTACCTAGATAAAATAGAATATTACTTTATTTGTTTACTTGTACACATACATCACAAATATTACATTTTCAGAAGATTAAAACAAAAGATTTGTACAAAAGGCGACCTTATCGCAAGAATTGATTTCTTTCAGATAACCCTTAGGATGAACAGTATTTAAACAAATTTGAGATCAAGGGAAGAAGGCCATGTATTCTAAAATACAATAAAATATAATAAATATAAATATGTAAGTACTTACAATAAAGCGTGCCTATAAGGTAAAGCCTTATAGGCACGCTTTATTGTAACCATTTTCCAATTTGGTTAATGTTTGTAACCATTTGTCAATAATGTTGGAGCAAACGTTACTGAAATAAAAATATCCCTTCTTCCATGTTAATAACTGCATTACTTACCATTCTGCAGCGAATGCGGTCACTTCTCACTGGCGAATTCAAATACTGATATTTAGGATAATTAGTCATGTAATGAGTGCTCAAAAAAGAGCTAATTAATTAACTTGTTTGTGTAGACACATTAGGGATTACATCCCTCTAGCTGTAGAGAAACGATGATATTAACTTATAAGACGAAATGTAATTAATTACGTTCAGAAACGCAAAAATAAAATTGCTAAGTAACATTGTTATTTTATTTTCATCCATGATAAAATACGAACGATATCATAGATACAATGACACCGATTCAGTAGTGCACGAACTAAATTAACTTTCAGTTCAGTTCTACTCTTTCAATACAATCCAACCAGAAAAAACGAATCACCGGTGACGTCAATTGAAGTTTTTAAAATGGCAAATTTTAAGCATAATTGCTTTATTTTAACGTGCGTCATAAAACACTACGATTAAAAAGTCAAAAGTGTAGTGTCAAGTATCTTGACGAACATAAAAGTCATTCTATTACATATTGAATTACAATTAAAAAGTTGCAAATAACTTAGTACAGAGACACTCATACAGCTGTCATACACGTAACAATATATATTAGCAAAGAATATAATACTCCTCTGTGTAAATTAAGCTTGCCCACGAATACATTAATGACAACGATACACGTAACGATATCCTTGCGCAAATTAGGCTTTGACAAATGCACGAACGGATTTTGGAGAACTTTTGCGCAATTCTTTATATATGAACAAAATTTTTAACTTATGAATGTTTAAGCTTACACAAGTATATCGTATGTTGGTGTTACTAGCGTTAATATAAAAACAATACAGATTATCGGGTTGTACACAATAGGATTCACTAGTATTGATAACAAATACGAAAGTTAATCACAGTTAAAACTATTTCGAAGCATATGAAATGTATTTCAAAAAAATGATTGTAAGTGAAATGGTCTGAGTGAGTACGCGCAATTGGTATACTACGACTAGTATTAGATTTTAAATTATTATAAAGTCGTATTTAAAATAATTATAACAATTGTGACATAAAATAATAATATCTTTCGCAGATGTGCTGTACTTTGCGGGTCCGCGGGTACGCATGTTTACCTACTTATTAGTAAGTCCAATATACAATCGAAGATCGTATAATGATGTCAAATAATAATATAAATAAGGCCATCTATAAAGATGTATTTACTTTTTACTGAAATTAACTAAATGTAGGATTTAGTAAGGACTTCTTAAATGGTATATATTTTAAACTATACTTATTATTACGACTATACTTTTATTTTAGACTATATTTTTATTGGTATAGTTTCAGTCAGGGAAGGAAATTAGCCGAGGGTTTTTAGAACCAGGGTAAATGCAGAGAAATATTAAACAATGTAAATAGGTAATAAAACAATGTATTATATATATTAGAACTTTTATTTTAAAGTCAAACCAAAACAGTAAATATTTGTTAATTTATTAAATACATACATACATTTATATTCAAATACATTTTTCATAATTTAATATAAATACCTTTAGATATTTATGTCCAACAAAACACTTATGAAGTAGTTAATTAACTCTATTTTGTATTACACACATTAAATGTTTGTTAAAGAGTACATTTCGTTTTCTTAAGAGTTGTAAATGTTTCTATTCGAAGCCCCACATATGGAAAAAGTTATAACTAATGGTAGAGGAGCGTGTACCAATACAAAAATAATATAGAATATAATCGAACATATCTTTATTGTACGTCAGTCAATTCAAAAAGAGAAATATTACTATTTAATTCACAAATTCCTGTCGCTGGTCTGCTGGTAGAAATTTCGTTAGAAATAAGCTTATTACAGTACCTTTATACTCAATTTTGTATGTCAGTTTTTTTTAACTATTTATGTGTCCATAAATAAATAAATACAAAGGGAACAGTAAAATAGGAAAAATTAATATTTTGATTTTTTTTAAATTAATGTTTCCGCAGCTTTGAAAAACAACATTCATTGTGTTCTATTTTCAAATTATAAACGCAATTTTTGTTCAATGCTTTTTATTTCCTATCCTTTTTTAATCTTTATGGAGAGAAAGAAACATACTCTACTTTTAAAACTTAGTGCGAGTAACATGAAACGAGCCGTTTAACTAGAATCAAACTAAAATGAGCAAAATTAAAATAGTAGTTTTTAAAACTTAAATTACAAAAATTAAAGCTTAGTTTAGAGATTTATTCGTCTGAGAGACTTACTTGATTACTTTATTTAAAGTTAAACTTTAGTATATAATAGATAAAGGTCAAATTGCTAGACATACTATCGGTAAACCGACGAGAAAATACTGCGCAATAAAGAATAAGAATAATATGGTGTCAGTAACATATTATGACGTCAAACACGTGAAAATTTTGAAAAAATACTCTAGAGATATCATAAGTATAGAGTATAAAATATGAATACTAGAAAAATGGCGGCCTAGAAGCTCTAAGTGATGCTTGATAATAGGTGTGTGTGAGAAATGGCGTCCTAACACGTGACGCAAAATCATAGGATTATTAAAAAATCGAAATTACATTTCCATATTACGACAAAATAAACATTGCACTAAAACATTTAAGTACTTACCTACTTACTGGCCCCAATTCCGTTGTATACGGACTAAATTAAACTTAAATTACTCGCATCTCTTTCAAACCAATTAATTAAGAAGGGAATGACTTTAAGGAACGTCAAATTAGTTGACAATTAGACGATTTTTTTGATTTATTACGACATTTGATTTATTTTAATAGGCATGTTATCTGATGCGCATTAAAATAAAGCAGAAACGCTTAACAGTCGCCATTTTAGAAACGTCAAATGACGTCACCGGTCTTTTGTCTTTTGGTTGTGTTCCACTGAAGACTGAACTTAAATTTAATTTAGTTCGTGCACTACGTAACCGGTGCCAATATCTACTTATTCTAAGTCATAAAATTGTCTAATAATTACATACAAATCTATGCCCCCATTCATTTCCGTTCATAAGATGACGTCGATTAAAAGAAAAACAACTTTATTTAGCTAAGTGAAACCTTTACTACGTTAAAGTAAATACTTTGTTACATTCCCATTTTTGATTAATAATTTTAATTTCATGGAGAAAGGCGAAAAAAGAACCTTTATCTCTTTTTTTCTGTATTTTGGGAGTATTCTGCCTGCAAAATTCCCTATACCTCAAAAAAGTTGTGTCCGGCTATCTACAGAACTCTATCTCGCAGCTTCAAGGTTCAATATCGCGTGGTCGGCTTCGCCCGCTGTTTGTATATTTATTTAGTATATTTATATAAATCTATAAATATTCTTCTCCTTATATAGAATCCAAAACACAAGCTCTTAATGATGTTTAATTTTGGCTAGATAGATTATATTAATTTTTGAAGAAAAGAAAATGTAAACTTGTTAAACAACAAACTCGTATTTAAGAAGCCTCTTAATCTGATACTTCAGGTTCCCTTTTATACTATTCTACAAAGTGCATGATAAGTTATATTACAAAGAAAAAATTATGTTTTACTAAAAATATCACGTAGAAAAGGTTCCACTCGTCTGTATCTTAATTAAACGGGGCAAAAAATTACAATAACTCTAAAATCTTGTAGCAATATAAATGAGATTGTTTTCATAGTCGTAATTCAATAAGTACAGTTTACATACAGCACCAATATTCTTGATTCGTCCAGTAGAATAAAATTTTTAAAAAAGTAAATATACTTTTAATACACAAAGTACGTTCCAAATCACGTTCTAGGGCACTTACAACTTGGTGTGTAAGTACGAAACGGAACGACTTTTAGCACGCTCACAGCACTGCGAGTGCAGATGAACGTGATTTTATGTATTCTTGTAAGTCGATGGGGTTGATCACTGTATTCTTGCTCCAAAATATAAATTCATATTTCAGTGTTTAATTCCTAAAATACATTTTCGCTATTAAATTACTCATTTCTAAGTATTGGCTGAAAAAATATTGGACGAATTATTAAAAATCTGGAGATCAGAAAGAAATTGAAATCAGCCCTTTGCAATAAAAACAAAAAGGACTAGATCTAAGTTTTTTGAAATTTATTATCAAACTAATAGTATTTCAATAACAATACAATAAAGCAATTTCATATGCAAATTGATTTAATTTAATTAAAACCTTCTTACCTCAATGAAAATAAATAAATTTATATTATTATAGGAAGAAAGGCAATCCTCGATTCAACTTCGGTACCCATATATTGCAATAAAAAAGAAAGATATAAAAACTTCGCTATTTCAATGGATACCAACATAATTTAGTTGTTGTTCAAAGATTTTCTTTATAAAAATTCTAAAATAAAAGCTATTTAATTAAACAATTATGTCATGCTTTCTTAGGAACTAATCACACGTTAATAAATAAATTTTCGCTATATGCTCTAAAGCTTTCATATAAAACAAATTATACTATACTTTCACTGAAAGTCTTCACTATTAAGAATTAATACGATATCACGGTCGAAAGAAAAGTAATTGATTAATAGTTAACCGTCAGTTTTGAAATTTTTTCCAAATGGCATGTTTATTATTTTCAATGGATTACTTTGCGTCTAGTCTACAAAAATGTAAGTAATCAATTATTATTAGTTAAATTAAAGATTATAAGTTTTTATTCCTAGTTATTTTTCATCTAACAAGGTGACATACACAAAGTTTATGTACAGGACTATTGTCAAAAAAGGAGTCTTACCACAAAGAAGGGCCTGGTTCTGCCTAAACTAGGTAATTATATCATTTAGTCTTCCCTTTACCATATATAGCACTTTGCCGTCACATACCTATGTGGCCCTACCATTTAATGGTATATATACGTAACTCCTTTGTGATAAGATTTATTTTGCAGTAACATAGTAAGTACTGACTACACAAAATTAAACTTTATGAGGTGGTAATATCAACGTAAAGAGATCACTGGGTATTTAAATAGCAAAATCAATAATGAAATGAACAATCAATAATTGAATATCAACCAAAGTTTGCTTTGATGGTTGACTTTAATATGAGCAAGCAGTGTCGTCGAATATGGTTCCAAAAATCTATTATGGTTTTGCTGAAGGTGTGAACTTTATTCGTAAATTTCACTCATCCTTTTTAGACAGAATTGTCAAGGATGGTAGCAAAAAGGGCATAGATTTAAAATATACCGTTACATCGCTTCACTCCTGTTATTCTTCTGCGTCAATTTACTAAGAGTGCTCAGTTGAGGGAATGCTGTCTTGTTTTGCACAGGGTTTAGCCTTGAGGTCATGTAGATAAAAGGTTCATATAATGAAGGTCGATCCATCGCGGAGACTTCGAAATGACGGATTTTCTCCCGTGAACACCAGTTGGAAGCCTTTGAGCAGGTATGTTCGAGGGCATTGACATCATCAGGCCCAGTTCGGTTTCCGATTACTAGTATTAATATCTGAAATTAACAAAAAAAAGGTTTTGTAAATGTGTATTATTATAGAAAAGTTTTTAGCGTAAAAAAATAGATCTAGCTATTTGATAATATTTAATTCAACTTTGGTACATATATATACACTTATCAAACATCAGTCTAAGCCATCTGTTCGTAAATCTACCAGGGTGTCTTGTCCTGAGAAAAACAAACAAGAAACTCAGAAAGATTTGACCCTCCCTTTACATGTCATTGTGAAGTTTGAAAAATGTTATAATCCACGGTCAATAATAAAACCTTGAATATAAAATTGGTAAATTTTTTTTTACATTGATATGATTGAAAAAAAAAAACAATAATGCTTAGTAATCGTGTTTATGACACTCAATAAAAAATCACATTTTCAATAAATAAAAATTCAATTGGTCCACACATTTTTATCATCTAACTATTCCTGAACCGTTTTTCATAAATTTTTGTTGGATAGCCAAGAAAAATGAACCAAAATAAAAAAAAATAAAGAGATTGGAAGAAGAAAATGAATTGCCTGCTGGTCCTCATAAATACAGGATTGCTTTAAATAAGGCTTAATAGAAAGACCTGAAGAAGGCCTATTTCAGAATGTGGGGCAAGATAGGATACCTTATTAGATCTATTTAGTATTTATATCAGTACTGTTTTTTTTATATATCTGTTGATGTGCAAAAAAGTATAATTCCCTTCTGTTCTATTTTAATTTGAGAAGTAAAGCATTGGCAACATAACTCAACAACAAAGGCCTTAATAATTAATGTGATATTGAATTCTTTGGAAAAGGTCATGTTACAAAAAACCAAAAAAACTTTTTAAAGATGATCACTTACTTCTTTCTTATCCTTGTTTCTGTCAATATCCTTCTTTAAATACATTAGAACATCAAGAGATTCAGGTCTTGTTGTGTCATAAACCATCACAAACCCTTCAGCAAACCCGAGATAGTGTCGTTGAAGCACCTGGTTAGCTGTCAGCTGCATTGTTGGAGATTGAGGTGGACCTGTAAAATGTTAAAATTATAATCTTTGTTTTATGTTATTATTTAAAGGCAATTTTATTTATCTTAATAAATAAAATAAAGTTTAATATAGTATTTAATTGTTCAACAAGATTGTGATAAGATTATCATCTTAATAAAGTATTTGTATCATAGATAGTGAATACTGGTGAGGCGTATTCAGTAAGTGGACAAAACTATACTTAAAATATTATTTCAACTATAACACTCTTCAGTTAAGTGAACCAGTCACATATCAAATTTTTTGTTTTAGTCTATAGCTGTTCACTGCCACTCACTTTGAGTTGGGCTGTAATAAACATAATATTAAGAAACTGATTCTAATGTTTGGTAGTGCAATTATTATTCGTGTGCAATAAAGTTTAAAAAAAATAACAGGTTATAAAACTTTTATTTAACATTTAATAACCCTATTAATTATTGTGCAACTCAGACAGTTAAAATGAAATACTAATAAAACTTATAATATTATGGAGTTTTAAATAAAGTAGCTGCAAAAATATTTAAAAAGAAATAAACCTTTAAACTCGCCTGTAAGGGGCGGCTCTAAGCCAGCTGTATCATAAAAACATAGTCTCTCTTTAGTTCCTCTGTCCGTCTCTATGTTTGCCACGTAAATGTCTTCTATCGTTGGATAAAACGAAGACTTTAGCGTTACATTCCCATAGATCAATTGTTCTAAAACAGCTGTCTTCCCAACTCCTTTCATTCCGCAGATAACTACTTTGCTAGATTTACCCATTTTTAACAGGATTTGTATAGACCTAGTTTTGTTTTTGTTGTTGTGTCACGTACAAGCATCACTGGTTTGGTTTTGTGAGATTTATAAATGCATTTATAATTTCTTGTTCTTCTTCTTCTTTGTTTTAAATGATTACTTGGATTGCACTGTCCCTCCGTTTACCTAAAGTTTACTTTTCGCAATTCTATGAGAATTTATAAAAACTTCCATTGAGTTTTTCATATAGAGACAGACATATTTCAAGGCTGTCACGTAATATTGACAGTAGGTTGGAAAAAGACACAGGAATTAAGACCACACAGCTATGTCCCCTCTTAGACAAGATGCTTTTAATTATCTCCAATAGCATAATAAATGGGATTGGGCATATTCAATCAATCAATATCAAGTAAAATGTCATGAGCTATACATTTTTCATTTGTGGATAGCGAAGGCACTTATCGAAAGGATTGTAATTTAGGGAGGCTACCCTTCAAATACCGAAATTCCGATGCTGGAATTACAAAAATCTTAATGTATAATATGTCACCAAATTGTAACTTTCGTGAGATTCTTTCGTGTTAAGTTTTCATTCATTTATTTGTAGGTTTAGTTAACATTTCATTCCACTTACATAAACTTTTTCGAGAAAGCCATCAACAAAATGTCATCTTCTCCCATCAGTCGTCAAAAAAACTTAAAGAATTTGCCAGTAAAGCATCTTAAACAAATCGTCAAAAACTTAACAAGGCAAAGAGATACGATGTACCAGTATCCCGGAGGCATAAATAAAAAAAAATATAAATAAAAACTATCTAAGAAATGGCTGAATGAGCTTTATTTTCCCTTCAATAGGGTAAAAATAACAAAAAAAAAATCAATTCGTCATCTGTTTTTGACAGCATGGCGTCAACAGAGTGGGATTCTGAAATCACGAAAATTGATAAATATTCAATATTATTACCGACATACAACGAAAGAGAGAATTTGCCAATAATAATATGGCTTATCATGAAATATTTGGAGAACAGGTAAATATATAAACTTAAGTTTCTTATTATTTTTGAACGTACAAAAACAATGGAAGTTTTATTACTGTTTTTCTATAATTTACTGATTTTTTATATGCATTTTAAGCGGTTACGATTTCGAAGTTATTGTTATTGATGACGGAAGTCCAGATGGCACTCTTGAGGTGGCCAAGCTACTGCAGCAAATATATGGATCGTCGAAGATAATTTTGCGTCCAAGAGAAAAAAAGCTTGGCTTAGGCACGGCATATATTCACGGGATAAAACATGCCACCGGTAACTTTATAGTTATCATGGACGCTGATTTAAGTCATCATGTGAGTATGAAGAAATTTTTGGTAAAGTACTCAAATGGAATGAAATTTGATCTGAAATTTAAATTCTTTCAAGATCCACTCTCTGTGTGCATGGCAAAATAACTCCTTGAGACTGATTTTGATTTCATCCAGAGTTAATCAAATATGTTAACACTAAACTTGATTTTTATTTTAGACTGTAAAGCATACTTAGGATGAGTAGTTCGGATTCTACTGCTGCAAAGTAATAGTATGATAAAATTAAACATCTTTTGACTCATAGGGTATTATTAAGAGTAAATTTTTAAATACCAGTTTAATGGCTGTTATTTTACAATCTCAATGATAACTTTTATTTTACAGCCAAAATTTATCCCCAAGTTTATAGAGCTGCAAAGAGAACATGATTATGATTTAGTCTCTGGAACTCGGTATCAGGGAGATGGAGGAGTGCATGGGTGGGATTTTAAGAGGAAACTCATATCTCGTGGTGCCAACTTTGTTACACAGCTGTTGCTCAGACCTGGAGCTTCAGATTTGACTGGCTCTTTTAGGTATAGTAACTATGTTTTAATTTAAAATCATTATTAATATTGGTGTGGTACCTCTCATTACTATCCATGAATGGTAAAAATCCTACTCAATACTTTATTGCATTCATGTCTGTGTTTAGAAAAAACTATAGTCTATGAAATAGACTAGTTTTTTCTGTTGGTATCAACTAGTATATATACTAGTGTATTTATAGTGCATTGGTATCAACATGGACCCTGGTAGGGCACAGTCAGTGATAACACATTTCTCTTGAAAATGAACCTATGTCTATATCAATGTCATGGTTTTAGGTTTGCACTTCTATCTTACAATGTTTTCACTCTTTTTTCATAATACTTAGGCTTTTTTGCATCTCATTTTCTATTTTATGTAATATTGAAATACCAATACATTAATAATAGAATGGCATGCAATGTCAATTAAAAATAATGCTTCCAACAAAACCCCATATAGTGGTGCTTTTAAATGCCAATAAATTTTTCCTGTCTTCAGTTTTTGATGAATAAAAGCTTAGATGTTGCTAAGGTTACAGCTGCATTTAACAGTTAAAATTGTAGTTTCAGAGATTATCACACAGAATTCTAGTAATCTGATTTTTATGCTCTCCTACTTCTTTTATTGCTCTGGCACAATATTTGGAAATTGTACTCAATGTACAGAAACTCGATTTCTACAGTTTAATTGTATGTATACATATTATTGTTATCTATTCTCTCATGTGTTTTTATTTAGGTAGACCTGTACATACTGCTTATTTATAGACCATTTTTTGTTAACATTTGATTTATTCTTGTGTGCTATAAAAATACATCTTAGAAACTACAACCTATATTATATGTTAATTAATGTATTAACAAAAAATGTTTTATTGTGTTACAGGTTGTACAAGAAAGACATTTTGCAAAAGTTAATAGACAGCTGTGTCTCCAAAGGATATGTTTTCCAGATGGAAATGATAATTAGGTATATGACTTCTTATTAAAAGCTTCGTATCCACTTGAGTTTGAAAACTTGATCATTTTGTTCCTCTGAGCATGATAATTTTGGTTGAAGAACCCTCGGGATTGAAATAGCTGTGCTCAGATTGCTCAGTTAACGATATTCTATGTCATCTCATTTTATAACGTCGTTTTTGAAATTTTATATATTACTGATTATTACATTCATCATATTTTCTAAGCTGTCCCATTATGCCATTTTTTATTCAAACATATCAATTAGTGTTAATTAAGTTACTTATATTAGTCATAAAAGTAAAATTGGAAAAAATAATTGAATTAGCGGATCTCGACGCGAGATCCGCTAATTCAACAGAGCTTCACAAACGCCTCACTAAATACTGTGTGAACGTTGAGCGCCTTTAAGCGAAACCGAAAAGGTGCCTACTCGCCCTGAGCGTGCTAGTTCTTGCTCAGGCTGAGCACGCACCGGTGTCTTCACTTTAGTGGCTAGGCTAAATGAGCAATCGCCTGAGCATCCTCAAGTAGATACGAAGCTTTATAGTGACTATAATTAATTAATATAAATTATTATATTTACTGAAATTATAATATTTAAGATAATTTTTCGGAACTCCTTGGAAAACTACGTGGTTTGAAGGACCATTTGTTGCAGTCTTTTCAAAAATAGGAAGTAGTGACGTTCAATAATAAAGAATATAAATTAAAATATAATGTTAAAAATAAAAAAACAAAAGCGAAGAAATAAAAAAGAAGAAGAAGAAAAGAAAAGTGAAATAGAGCTCAAAGGAGTACCAAACAAATTTTAATATAAAAAAAAATATGTAAATGTTCATAAGTTGGTTTGTGTCTTATCTTTAAGAAATGTCAATTTCATTTATTTTACAGGGCAAGACAACTTGAGTACACAATAGGAGAGGTACCTATAACATTTGTGGACCGTGTTTATGGAGAATCCAAACTCGGAGGCTCCGAAATCATACAGTTTGCTAAAGCACTGCTGTATCTATTTGCAACTACGTAATTAAAATTACATTCCTTAACACTAAAATGAGCAAGCTATAATAAGTTGTAATGCCATGTCCATAATGACAAGTAATTATATTCATATAACAAAATGGAGTTTGTAAATGTTAATATTTAGATAAAAAGTTAAAAAAAGTAAGAGAAATGTTTAAAATTATATATGTTGTTCTATATATAAATTTTAACAGTAATTGAAACGTCAAAGTACAGTATTTACAAACACATGAAATTATATTTTTTAAGTAGTGTTTCTTCCATAAATATTTACTTGGCGGTAGCAAAGAACAATGTTTCGAAAGTTGGACATGGTATAAGAAAGGATGAGATTGTCTATTTAAATAACAAATAAAATTATTTATATTTAAAATTAATATGTATAATTTATCAATTATCCCTAAGCTATATGAAGCTAAAGAAATTTGAATCGCAACATCAGCTAATTTTGGTAAAAAAAAAACGTTCTTAAAATAACATTTGTTTGTTCACCATATGTTTTTTTCGTAATTTTAATGTTTTTCTATATATGTTGCTAACGTTAACTCAAGCGCATATTATTATTGGTTAAGTTCGAATAAATAAATGTTCAACAATTTGAGCTCGTTTTATCTGTTTGGTGCCAGTGTAGAACCGATCCGAGCAAGAAATATACATATAAGTTATGGCTATATGGACTATAATTTCCTTTGCCTTCCCTTTAATAGAGAAAATTAAATAAATAACTTGACAGATGATTCAGACTTGACATATATTTGTCACAAATTATTGTTTTCGCTAAAATTCACAATATTTTTTGGAGGTGCAACGCAATAATTAGATATTAACTTCTGACTCATGTAGCTTTTGAGAATCGTATACTATGTCTTTCATTAAATTTGAAAACGTAGGTGCTTTTGTAAGAAACTGCAATGGGACAACATTGCGATACGATCAGGCGTGTTTGGAAGTTGTAACGAACGAAAAAATAAGTTTTTGGAGTCAATATGAAGAGTGTGAAGGATGTGTGCTGCTGGAAACGGCGAAGCTGCCTTCCACAGGGGCTATCGTACTCGAGACGCTCAGCCCTGTTCGCTACGCCATTAGAAATGGAAACGGAGAAATATGCAATGGTTTGTATTTCTGACACGTATCCTTTGTTTTGTTATTATTTTTAGCCAAGTTTTAACGTTTTTCATAGTCATTTCTTATTTCGAAAGGCTTTTTGTTAGTTAATTAAAGTATATTTGCTTCAATAATAAAAATAATTTTGCTTCAAGGTGTGAGTCAGTAGGAAGTTTTATGATAATCTAATAATAAAAACAAACTGTTTTATCGTTAAACCTATAAGGTCAAGTAAATGTTTATGAGACAATGTAGGAAAATACATTTCTTTGTACATTTTTTTTCTTTCTAATCATTTATTTTTGATTTGTGAATAATATACATATGTTGAAATGATACTTAAAAATACTTATCTAGTATAGTTCTAGATTTTCATTATAAATTTTCAGCTGTAAATAGTCAGTGATGAGTGCATTTTATTGGGTCAAATTCTCATTAACATGTCATCCCTTAACAGCCTGCTGAAATGTGGGTACTCCACATTCATTAATTTATTTGCATTGTACCCTCAAATTAAACACAGCACACTATATATTGTCAAGAAATACTTGGGAGTATAACATGTCTCAGCAAATAAAGGCATTCATTGTAAAAGATATTAGAATTATTACACAGCAATAACAGAATTTCATTGAAATGTAGTTACATGTCAGATATTTCTAACATACAGAAATACCTGTTAGGAAATACTTATATGTGGGCTTATATTTTTATTTATATTATGAATAACTTGAACTACTAACACATAATATATTATTACCAATTTTGATTGAGTCACAAAATAAATAATTACTTTCCATGTCAGTACACATACAGTCTCTTTGAATACATACTATTTTAATTCAGTTTAAAATGTATGTATACACTTGATAACTTCTGTTTTTGATAGACTAGCTTTTTCTAGTCTGTATATATTCCCAAAAAATAAAAATTTTTTGGTCTTGGCCATGTCTAGTGAATGTCTAGATTGTTGGTGAAATAAATAAAAGACAAAAATAGTTTCAAGAATTTTTAACAAGCAAAAACTACTACATAGAATCCTATAAAATACAACACTAATTCTAAATTTTAATAACTAAAACGAGGCTTCAATACACTCAAGGTGACTATGAAACATCACTGAGATAGCTCTTAAGTTATTGAAATATAATAACCTATGAAATATTTTATTTATAATTAAATTAAATAAAGTGGTCAAGGCCATATATGAAACAATAGATACTATTTGGAAATGATCTTTGGTTACTCTTAATCTTTCTTATTTTGATGCAATGAAATACTAAGAGATAGATGGAATATTCTGTGTTGCACGGAATCTAATATTAATATATATAGAAAGTAGTAACAAAGACATGTACAATGGGCAGTCTTATCACAGACAATTGGACAGGAAAGACAAGGATAATAATGTGGGAGAAGTTGTTGGTACACCTGTTGGTAATTATTGAATGTTAATAGATACTATACTTACAAAAAAGGTATAGTTAGGTGGCTGAGATATAGTATTTATTATTTAAAATTTATCAACACAATTTTTTTAAATTACAAAAAATTAACCATCACATGGTTTTGTAATAGAAGAAATTTACTCCACTTTCACTATACATGTTTATTAGGCTAAATGATTTTGATTTTTAAATACTTAATTTAAATTATGCTTCCCAATGTAAATGTAAGTAATTAAACACAAGTATGATATGCATGAATTAGTAATGAAGCCAATACTCTCAATTCGCAGTAAACAGGTTTTACTATTTAATAGACGGAATATTGTGTTAATGTGACTAAGTGTACAACATAATGCACAATGGTCTGTGCAACATAATTACTTATATTATATTTTGATTTTGTTGACACTTAAATTAGTGGCAAAATTTGCAATTTTTTCATTAATCATAATTGAAAACTAAAGGCAATTAGGCACTATAAATGTATGCAGAGTAGCATACTTGATTAACAACTTGTATCCACATGACTTTTTAAAAACTTTAAGAAAATTTGGCAGTGGTACTGGAGTGTGTACTGTAAGAGATGCGATTAACGTTAATTAAATTAAGTTCGTGCACAATAGAATTGGGGCCAATATAAGCCTGTTTGGAGGACACAGAGTCATTTGTTCATTTACAATTTCCACAGTTGTTTTAGTACCTTTTAGTTCCAACTTTTTGTAGAGGCACATGCCCGAGAGATTGCTGCATTGGTAAATTTGTATGGCGTTTCATTCTGGATACTCCTTTCTAGCTACATACCAGTTTGGGGAGTATGGCCAGTATACCTTGAACGTGTCAGAGGTGATGAAGGACGAATGCCTGCCCCGGATGACGGCGGAGCCCGATGCGGCTTCGCTGCCTTTCCTAACTGCTGTCGTTATACTTCTGTCTATGGCTACTCTCTGGTATATCATTAAGGGTATTGGCAAAAGGATCATTGCTGGCAGACTATACGCGAGGTATTTTGCTCGGTGAGTTAACTTTGATACTCATAAGATAAATACGTACCGTATTGATTGATGTAGGTAAGTGGTTAACTTTACCTATTGCCTATGGTAAGACGAGAGGGTATTATTAGTGTGTTACTTATCCAAAAAAAATTGAAGCGGATTACACCTTGCACTTACAGTAATGAAGATCGCATCTGCTACGCATTAAAGAAGTGATAAAATCACATGATATCGATTTTTATCCATCCAAACCCGAAACTGTAATGATATAACAAAAGTCATTAAATTTAAACTTTAAGTGGAATTGTGATGTGGTCTTACTTTATCCAATACAATTTTAGCGCTAAGTTCTGACGAAATAGATTCTATGTTAAGTCTAAGCTAATTTTTTGTAGGGAAGACAACGAGCTTGGTTCAGAGACACGCGTGTTAACGGCGGAGGCGAGCGTGCACCGCTCCCCAACCCGCTCCAGGCTCCGCTCGCTAGATATATTTAGGGGATTCGCTATCGCTCTCATGGTAAGTCGAATAAACATATAGCCATTTCCCCTTACACACTTATGACGTATAAGAATCTATCATTCAGTTGTAAATATAAATAAATAATTAGCTACATATTCATAGTCCCTTTACTGAAATACGATTCGAAACAGCAATCTTGACTGCAATTCATCTTATTCGATTTGTCAATTTAAGCAGATCATGATGATAATTAGTACAAAATAATTAATTGTGTAATGACTCATGAACAAATATTCGTACACGTCATACAAATACCCCTACCGGGATTCGAACTCGGGACCTCTGGCTAAGAAGACAAAGGTACTGAAGACTCGATCAGACAACCGTCGAATTCAGGTATCAGTCTACGCAATAGAGGTTTTAGTCAAAATAATAGAGGTTGACATCTAAATATGTACGGGACTGGTGCCTGAAAATTTCGGGAGATAAACTGTCCTACAGAACTGGATTTCTACACAGATAGATGAAACATGTTTTAATTAATAAATTTGATACTTATATTAGTATATATAATTGTCTAATCTTCTTCTAACAGCATAATCGACAATTCCTTTTTGACCTCTTATTGTATTCTTGTTTAATTGATGCCGTTGATTAAATCCAATTCTAGATCTTCGTGAACTCTGGCGGCGGTGGCTACGCAATATTCTCTCACAGCGTCTGGGACGGCATTACGGTAGCTGATGTGGTATTTCCGTGGTTCGCCTTTGCTATGGGAGAGGCTTTAGTTCTGTCTCTAAACGCGAGGCTACGGACTTCTATGCCGAGGTCCACGGCTTTGTACCAGGTTAGTATTTTTTATTTAGGAAAATTCAACAATAAACAGCCTTTTGTTGTATCCCAGTAACGTTTGGACGCTCCAAACGTCAAAACAACACAAAAACCATTGGAAAATTCGAAGACATTTTTCAAACGAAATGTTTCTTCAAAGCTCGCAGTTATCATGTTACAATTGCTTAGGAACATTTTCAGGTGTTTCTTAAACGACTCGATATACCTTAGGAAAATTTAATACAACAGTAACTCAATTAGTGATTATCAATTAATAAATTTGTAAACCGAATTGTAACTGCTACACCTATCTGTCCATCAACTAAACATAAAAAATCGGCTTAATTATATCTTTCATACCAAACTAGAAAAATCAACAATATATACAAATGAACTTAAACATTTTTATCGCCTTTTACGTCGTTATTTATACGTTCGCTTATTGAGAGATCCTTGTTTGCAGACCTAAACAAGAAAGCTGTTATTGAGACTAGACTATATTTTAATTATGGGAATTGAGGTTTGGGTAGCACACGCCGTAACAGTCAGACAGTATTGTACAGCTAGAGCGTGGATATTTGGTCTTATAACATGAGCTCCTTCAAGAGAGGCGTGAAAAGACACCTTATATGCGGCAAGGTGGAAATAGTAAGGACAGTATACTGCATGCTGCACTAGCTATCCATCGGGCGGTGACGAGTCATTTACATTTTAGCACGTTGCACTTCGAGAGATTTGGTAGTTCAGACGGGAGAAAAACTGCTTTGCAAAATCTTGTCTTAATACAAATGAATAGGGTTGATACTTGATGCTTAATTTTATATGTATACTTTAGAAATAAATTATATATTACTATGTATCATCATCTAAAGCCTATATACGTCCCTTTGCTGGGGTCAGGCTATCCTATGTGGGAGAAACACGAGGATAGCCATAACACAACCACGTTAGTCCAATGTGGGTTGGTGGATGGAAGTGGTTGCCATAACAACCGTTATCAACGACATAGCGTGCCTTATATTATTGACTAACCCAACCAGGGACCAAACATGGCGAAAATTGTGTCCGAGCCACTGCGTCAACGAGATCCTCTTTTATATTTTTTTTATAGTTGAAGCGACTGTGGCTTAGTGCGTAAGTCATTTGTCTTACATGCAGCGGTTCGACTCCGCCACATACGAATGTGTTTTCACATTTTGAATTGATATTTACGTATATTAGACGCTTTTACAGTAAAGGAAGACATCATGAAGAAAATCTGCATATACCTTGAAGAAATTTTTACATTTGGCCAGCTTGGTTGCCAAGCCCAAGGTCTAATCGTCCGCCCTAATTTAGTGTAGGCTCAGGCTCCTCGTTGGGGCCGTATATGAGCTGTTGTTGATTATTTAAAGAATAGTATTATATTATTATAGCTATCTGTCCAGACACTGTCTACTTAAAATTATTAATATGTCCTTCTCAGGTGTGCTGGCAGAAAGCTCTTTAGAAATAAGCAATGCCGATGTGCTCATATTTCTGCATATTTTAATATATATTTTTTATATAGTTGTGTGTATACAAATCTATAAATAAATAAATAACCTAACCCTCGCAGGTGGCTCATCGTTCTCTCATGCTCTCCCTGATCGGGATAGTTCTCTCCTCTGTGAATGTGTCATGGGAAAACGTTCGTCTCCCAGGAGTCCTTCAACGTCTAGCTGCTATGTACCTAATAGTGGGAGCTC